>CM062237.1:6820700-7506996 GCA_031216185.1 Syzygium aqueum
TAGTAGTGGGTCTGCAACTTGTTAACTATTTGAGAGACCCAAGGCCACACTCATTACCCTTGTCCGTTCGTTGCATGGGTCTAAAACTATATTTTTCATGTATTATTCTAAATGTCAGTTTTAACCTATGTTGCCTTTGTTCATACTTCAAGTTAATTATTTACATTTTTAATTGAAGGTATTAAATACATTTGAAATCCTAATCTGTCACCTTATGTTGATTCCAGCGAGCCCCCACATGCACATATCGATGAAAATATTAACTTTGTGAAAGAGATTAATGATTCCACTTATCACGTGTGTGTAGGGGTGTGTGGCCTGTCCTTGTCCATTTGTCTCTTTTATAAATTACATTTTGTTATACCGATAATGACGGACTATAAACAAAGTGATAATCCTAGCCGAATCATCTTCTTACTTTAACATCTGGTAATCATTTGTTTTTTTTTTGTTTTTTTAGGCCACTTGATGGAACTGCCATTTAGATTTTATAAAGCGGAGAAATCAATTAAAGTTCACAAATTTTGTCTCGATTGAGAAGACCGAGAGCGGTCATTTTCTGTTCTTTTTTTTGGCCAATGACAAACTTGAAAAGTGGGCAACCAAGTTTTCAGCTTCCCAAGGATTCGATAGTGCTTGGTTCTAACTTAACTGAGGTTACGTTACAGAACTCCATAGTCGATACCCATCTCCTCCTTTCTAGTGGTTTGAATCTTCATTTAAGATTTTGAATCATTGGAGCTCTAATACTAAATCTCGGCCATCGATAAGTAAAACATTATCAACAATTGCTATTCAATATACAAATAAAAAACGTGGCCATTGTTTTTGTTTTAGAGATGTTTCGAACTATATACCATTTCAAAAATTAAACTTCAATCTTTTTCTCGTTCAATTGGGTTGATTATAATGTTACTCCTATATTTTTAATATGGTTTCATTGACCCACACAAGCAACGGTTTTAGGACTACTACCTAATCAATAATTGTCCATTAGTGGTGGAGGTAAGGATGTCGAGACTTGGACATTGGTGATGGTGCCAAGTCAAGTAAAGAAACAACGAAACCATCTCTATATAATCTAGCGAAGCATATTATTATTACCAAGTTCAACTTTTAATTAAAAAGTATGAGGATACATCGAAAGGAGATCTCTTCCACGATAGTAGTAATAGATTATTTGCTCATTTTACCTTATAATTTGGTTGGATACGAGTCTGGTGCAAACCCACATGGAGTTGGCTTTGATTTTTTAATCTCATTTCGATTTGTTGTTAAAATATTTAGTGTCCTATAACCACTTGGTACACTAAAATTGAGTTAAAAATTGAATTCTGACACATATTGCCACCTCTAATTAGAACTCTATGTCACATGGATCTGAATTATCCTTGACCATTTGTTTTCTTTATTAACTACATTTGTTATGTTGATGATGACAGACTGTATAAAGTACCAATTACAGTGCGGATGATTTAAACGAATTATTTTATTCATTAGATCTTGATTCACACAAGCCCCCACATACAAATATCGATGAAAATATTAATATAATTAGAAGGATTAAAGATGCTACTTGCAACGTGCGTGTGTGGGTGTGGCCTGTGCTCGTCCATTTCTTCTATTAATTACAATTTGTTGCACATACAATGACAGACTATTATAAGTCCTTATTAAACAAGCTAATCCAAGTCGAGCCATTTTCTTACAATAACAGCAAATAATAATTTGTTTTTGATTTTTTTTAACCCACTTGATGGACCTACAGCTTAATTTTTAGGGTTAATATTACGAAAAATCTCAAACTGGTACACATATAATAAATTCACCCAAAACTAATTTTTTGACTATGAAAAACCCCAAACCGGTATACTTGTAACAATTTGACCCTTCGTTAAATTTTACCGTCAAATTTCTGAGTTAGATGACACGTGACAGTTGACGGGTGTATCACTTTGAGGTTTTACTTTCTGTTTGTTATATGTGTATCAGTTTGTGATTTTTTGTGGTATCAATTCAATTTAACCGAGGGTAATTTTATCACAAATGTACAAGTTTGAGGTTTTTTGTAGTCAAAAATTAATTTAGGGTAAAATTATCACAGTTGTATCAATTTGAAATTTTTTGTGGTAAAAAAATTAATTTTTCATAAATTATCATTTATATATTAATTTGAGATTTTTCGTAATATTAATTTTAATTTTTATAATACGAAGAAATCAAACAAAGAAAATCAATTTAAGTAACCAGTTGATTGAGAAGATCGAGAGCGGTCATTTTTTATTTCTATGTTAGATCAGTGAGGACTTGGAGCAGTGTGCTATCAAGTTTTCAGCTTTCCAAGGATTTGACTAGAGCTTTGTTAAGGCCTCAATTAATTAAGGTGATACCATCGATGTGCATAGTCCATGCCCCTTTCCTCTTTCTTTCTCGTGATGTGGGTCTTTGTGAAGGTCCTAAATCATTGAATCTCGGCCGTCGATAATCACATATGTCAGCAAAAAGTTGCTGTGTTCCTACCTATCACCAGAATCTGAAGATGATCGACCTGTCAAGGACCAAAATCCGACTGAATGGAAAAAGAAGCAAAGCTTATGTATAAAGACTCATCACGTACCTCTCTCTATCACCCTCGATTAAAAATAACAAATATTATTGTAGCCTTAGTAGAGGCTTCGTGTTCAGAAAGAAGTCATAATACTATCCCACCATTAATATTCACTGCGGAGGAAGGGCGTGAAAAAGACTTCAAGTCACCGCTTAATGCAATTGGCATCTCCCACCAAGAGCCAAGTTACACTTCGTATCAGTGTGTCCATCTGCACTCACCACCGCCAGACTTTTTTGACTCCGTAAAAACATGATTCAAGCTAACCAGCATTTCTCTCTCGGGCGTGTGCGCACGCGCGTGCAGAGAGAGAGAGAGAGATGAAAGCTGTCCATCAAAATGAAATCAACTTTTTATCTTGTAAAAAGAGCAGCTGTCAAGGGAAATCAATGTATGCAAGTTCCGAAGAAGAGACCTCGTGAACACTGTACAGGAAAATATACAAAAAAAAGTTGTGCAGAGCTTGGAAGAATAAGGGTTAATATCATGAAAAATTTCAATCTGGTACAGTTACGATAAATTACTTTAAACTAATTTTTTCATCACTCAAAACTTCAAATTGATACATTTATGATAAATTTATCCTAAACTAATTTTTTCATCACCAAAACCCCAATTGATACATTTGTGATAAATTTACCCTCAGTTAGTTTCCGTTCAATTTAATTAATACAAAAAAAAATCACAAATATGATAACCCAAAAATGGTATATCCATCAATCGCTGCATGTCGTTTAACAAAGCAATTTGACCGTAAAATTTAACGGAAACTAATGAAGGGTAAATTTGTTACAGGTGTGCCAGTTTAGGGTTTTTGGCTATCAAAAAATTAGTTTGGGATAAATTTGTCATAAGTGTATCATTTGGATGTTTTCGTGGTAGTAATCTGAAGAGTAAATAGATATTGCTAATTTGAACCATAGTATATAATAAAGACAGATCTTAGGACACGTACATCAACGGCCATACTATTGTACTCGCCCCACCGGACATAAACTTGACTAAAGTTTTTGAATCTTTATTATATTCTTTTTTCGGAATTTCAATTGCAGAGAATTGGTTTTTAAGCACAATCTAACTTCATTGGTTTGACCATTAAAACTGGCCCATGCCCCAAAATATGCTTTTATCCTATAATACTTTTATTTATCTTTTTTTTTCTTTTCTTTTGATTAACCATTATTTGATTCGGTTGATTGAATTTTGTTGATTTTACACTGATGAAAAGGAATTATCACTAAAAATATCATGTTACTACTTATGGGTGATTTCACAACATATGAAATATTTTACCATCGAATCCGTTTACACTATGATAGATACATTTACTGGATACATTAAGAATAATGTGCAATCTTATGAATAGGTTAAAAAATGAATGGTACATATTACTTGTAATCGTTAAGGGGTCTTGCTTTTTTATGGATGCCATGAGAAAATTAATTATGAAGTTACTTCAATATTATTTATATGATTTCATTGACTTGCCCATGGGACTAGTATCTAATCAATGTTTGTCCATTAGCGGTGGCAAAAAGGATGCAGAGACTTCAACGTTGGTGATGGTGACTAGTCAAGTAAAGAAATACTAAAACCATTTCTATATAATCTAGCGAATCATATTACTATTACCATATTCAACTTTTAATAAAAAGTATTGAAGACATCGAAAGGGATCTCTCCCATCATTATAGGAACACATCAAAAGCGTGTCTCAATCGGACATGGTCCACGCATATTTTATGAAGAGAAGTTTCTTTTATGCGCCCCTCGTTCCACTCCCTTTGTTATAGAAGTTTATAGTCTGCGATCTTCCTCGTGGTTTATCGTCTCCACAGGATGTCAAAGTCGACAGAATTTACATTCTGTTTTGAGTTTTATTCATTCATAGTTTTGGCAGAAATTGGAAATGTTCGATAAAGATTAATAAAATCACCATTTTAGCATCAAGAGACTGTTCAAAACGGTCAAAGGGTGGCGTAAAATTCTGCAAAAAGGTCAGCAAAAGTTTCGGGTGTCTTGAGGACATCTTTACTATATAGCAAGATTATGGCTTCTACTCATGAGTTCTTGTTCAGTGTATGCATGAAGCATTCCCAAAATAAAAAAATGAAACTGAGGCAAAGTCATCCATAATAATGGCTGCATATGTAGCACAGAACCCATGAGTTTCATGGGTATGGAAAACAAGAAGTTCTTGTTCAGTGTATGAAAAATAAGCCCTAACTGGAAGACCCCAAAACTCACGCCACTAGCCTCTGACCCCAAAATTAAACTTCAATGCCCTAATTGAAAGACAAAAAATCACACCATATTCAAGCGACCATGGAAAATCCCAACCCCAAAGTGACAACACGAGTGAGACGAAGAGGGGAAAAAGCCGGTAAATCACAGTTACTTGGAGGCATCGAGAAGAGAGACTCGTGCAGTCGATGAGGGCGTTGTTATGTGAGGGTCGTCAAGGAGGACAGAGTCGAAACCGGCAAAGGAAAAGGAGTCGGATACGACGCCGACAAGGAGGACAGAGTCGAATTTGAAGTGGAGGTGAGCGACGACGTTCCTAGGGTTTTTGGTCGAAGTTTGTTGAAGAGAGGTGGAGGAGAGTACTTCGTGTTGTCTTCTCAAGGCTAAGGCTTTCTATTTCTATTTTATGTCAAGCGCAAAGGTTCTTGGGCGAAGACCAGAAATTATTTCTGTTGAAGTAAAAAACTTTTATTTCTGATTTTTATTCCAAACCTATATTTGGAGTAAAAATTTGTTCTAGAAATTGAAAAAATGAAATTGCGTTACCAAACGAATTTTTGTTTAAAATCTGTTTTTGGAAAAAAAAAAGAGAAATATAAATATTATTATGCGCTCCCTTATTATTTTTACTTTGGGCCAGTGACGCCTTTATGTTTTCGGCTTCCCAAGGGATTGATTGTGATTTGAGTAAGGCCTTAACTAAGGTTAGGTTACGGAGCTGCATATTCTATACCCATATCCTATTTCTTCCTCATGGTTTGCATCTTTGTTAGGTTCTAAATCGTTGGATCTCTAGTATTGATTTTCGGCCATTTATAATCCAATATTCCATAAAAAATTGCTATATTTCCATCACCAAAATTCGAAAATCATTGGCATGTAAATATGACATACGGGAAAAGGAAAAAGTAATGCTCAGGTGTAAAGACTCATCACATCTCTTTCTATCACCCTTGATTAACAATAAGGGAAAAAGACATCAACAGTTCTTGAATCTTGGCTCAATATACAATTTGATTCCTGATCTTTTAATTTGTTCAATATAGTTCCTCAACTTTAGCATAATATTCAATGTGATCCCTAAACTTTAGCTTAATATTTAATATGATCTCTGTACTTGTGGTATATATTCAATTTAGTCCCTGAACTATATAAAAATGTTCAATGTAGTTAATAAATTAAAAATTCAGAGATCAAATTGTACATTAGACTAAAATTCATAAATTGTTTGCGCTATTATCCCTAACAATAACGAACACTATTATATCTCCTTTATGCATAATTCTATCCCACCATTAATAATCCCTGTAGAGGAAGTCCATGAAAAGGACTTGAAGTCCGCCAATACAACCGGCATCTGACACCATGTGCCATGTTATACTACGTATCAGCGTGTCCATTTTCACTAGTTTGTTTTGACCATTACAACTACCCAAAATGTGTTTTTATTCTAAATTAATACGTTTTTCGCATCTTATTTTTGGCTTTTCTTTTGGTTAACCATTATTTGATTCAATTGATTGATGTTTGTTGATACTACACCGATGAAAAGTACACATCATAATGAATAACATTTTTTTGCTATTAATGAGTGTTTACACAACATATGGAATATCCTACCATATATGAAAATCCCGTACCCTATAACAAATAAATTACCCAAGTCCGAGTAACTTTTATCAAGAGTAGTGTGCAATCTTATCAATATGTTTTAAAATTATCGATATGGATTGATTGTAATATTATTCAACGGCAAGAGATCTAACCTTATGGTTAAGTAAGTTGACAATAGAAGCCCTTCCTAAAATACGGTCTTGCTTTTTTTGGATGCTATGAGAAAATTAAATTTCATATGTGATACTTTGTCAAGGTTGCTCCCAAATTTTTCCCCATGTACTATTTCCTTAAAGAGACCAAAAAGGACAAAATGCTAAAGTACCCATTCTGTTATGGTTGTCTTCCCACATTCCACATTTTTAGCTTGCGGTTACTTTTATTTGATCTTTTTTTATTTTTCCATTTTCACCTGCGGAATCTCTATGTGTGGAAAGTGCTCTGATATTCATTATGCTTATCAGTGAGGATGTTGGGTGTAAATTCTCCTTGTGAGAAGTTATACACTTTGACATAAAATTATGCACTAACTTCACAAAATAAAAAGGGAAAAGACCACAAAAAACTCCAAACTATGTCACATGTGATATATTTACCCTAATTTTTTTTTGTGACAGAAAAAACCCAAAACTATATTATTTGTGACACATTTACCCCATTGTACTTTAGTCCATGGGCATTTTCGTCTTTTTTATTTTTTTTTCCTTTCCAGCGAGGGTGGCCCTCGCCCGAGTCGGGCGAGGGCCGCCCTCGCTCGCCCAGGCGACGCGACCCTCGCCCAACTCAGGCAAGGGCACCCCACGCCCGACGCCGGCGAGGGTCGCCCTCGCTAGATCTGGCGTGGGCCGCCCTCGCCAGAGTCGGGTGAGGGTCACCCGATGCTAGCGAGGGCCACCCTCACCGGAGAGGAAAAAAAAAGAAAAAAATAAAAAAGACGAAAATACCTATGGACTAAAGTACATTGGGGTAAATGCGTCACAAAAAGTATAGTTGAGGGTTTTTGGTGTTACAAAAAAAGTTTAGGGTAAATGTGTCATAAGTGACATAATTTGGGGTTTTTGGTAGTTTTTTCCCAAATAAAAACAATGTGAGAGTCTATGTATAATTATATAATAATAGTCTCTACCTTAAGGCTCGAAAGAATCCATTATTTATATAATAATAGTCTCTACCTTAAGGCTCGAAACAATGTGAAGTTCTACCAATTATTTTTTTCTTTATGGCTCGAAAGAATCCATTCGCTCTCCGTAAAATTTGTGGCCATCTTGGTTCCACATCAGCTAATATAACGCACTACAAACTTGATAGATAATTGGGATAATTGCACAACCTCTTATATGGAAATCAATCAAGTTTTAAATCATTTAATTGAATTAATGTAGTAGTAAATCTTCGAGGAAAAATGTAATCCAATCATTTTGGCCAAGTCGGGTCTGATTTATCCGACGTGTTAATCTAGTCATGGTTGGCAATTTTACATGTCACGGATCAACAAAATGACGCCCTTTTTCTTATGATTTTATTGAATTTTTTTTCACATAGTTACATTTTGGGCTTGAGCTAGAAATCAAAATGGGTTGGATACGAGTTTGTTGCAAAACCCACAAAGACACACGTAGAGTTGGGTTTTGATGTTTTAAACTCATCTCGATTGATTTTTAAAATTTTAAATGACTTATATACAACCTAGCACACTAAAATTGAATTGGAAAATGAATTTTATGACTCATATTCCTACCTCTAAACAGGTTACATGTCACGTGAATGGGGCCCGTCCTTGTATGTTTGTTCTCCCTATTATTCACATTTTGTTATATTGACTATGACACTGTATAAAGTACTTGGTACACAGGGCGATGATTTGAGTCCGAGTCATTTTGTTATTTGGATAGCTTGTAATTATTTGTCTTCGATTTTATTTTGAAGTTCCATGATGTGCGTGCATTTTTAAATTTTAGAAACAGAAATCAAGCAAAGAGATTCTGTACGATTTTGTGACTCGTTACTTTTACAATTTTCTCACACCTAATCAATGTTTGTGCTTTGGCGGGGACCGGTCAACCGAAAGAATAATAGAATGCGACCAGGACCGCAGTCCTCTACCAAGCAGCAACTTAGCTAATTAACTGGTGTTTAGTTAAGACCTTCACTATGGTTAGATTACATGGCTTTCTTTTTTGCTTAAATTGATTTTTCTTCGACGCTCCTCTTCCTTCATCCTCATTTGCACTCAAATCTCTTGGCCTTCTTCGTTTCTTCGTCGTTCTTGCTCTGTTTCGCTCTTCAAATCTCTGTTTCGTTCAAATCTCTGTTTCGTTCTTGCTCCCCTTCCTTCATCCTCATTTGCACTCAAATCTCTTGACCTTCTTCGTCTCCCACCGTTCTTGCTCGCTCTTCTCCTCATTTGCACTCAAATCTCTGTTTCGTCCTTGCTCCCCTTCCTTCATCCTCATCTGCTCTCAAGTCTCTTGGCCTTCTTCGTCTCCCATCGTTATTGCTCTGTTTCGCTCTTCTCCTCCGCACAACCGTTCTTCTTCCTCCTCGGCTTCTTCTTCTTCTTCGTCTTCTTCTTCTTCTTCTTCTTCTTCATTATCTGCTGCTTTTTTTCATCACTCTCTCTCTGTCTCTCTGTTTTCGCGCTCTTTGTTTCTCGGACAAAAAATCAAGGAAAAATGTCTACCGATTCTGCCGTTTCAATTGCGTGGGATGTCTTCAAGATCATGTTTGTTCACATCAAGCATCGATTCGAATACGTCATGTGCTCCAGGAGATACGCCGACGGTCTGCGGAAGGAAGTCGGGAATCTGAAGTACGAGGCTGATAGGGTCCACAGTGCTGCGGAAGGGGCCACAAACAATCTTCGGGATACCCACGAATGGGTCGAAAAGTTTCTGGCAAGTGCTGAGAAGGCCTTGAACGAGGCGGGAGATATGTTGGATAAATTCGAAAAGACGAGCAAGACTTGCTGCCACGGGACTCTTCCCGACCCCATTTGTCGCTATCAGTTTAGCAGACAGGCCAAGCACAAGACCGATGACATTAAGAATCTCATTCTAGAAAATAGTACCAGGGAGATCTCCTTCAGCCGTCCTGCTCCGGGTGACGTCACTGCTTCAACTCCAGCCTGGAGGGAAGGCAAAGATGTCGGCAAGTCGACCACTGCGATGGCCTCTGCTTCTTCTGCCTCGACGTCGATTAAGCTTAGGGACGATGGCCTCTTTGAATCCAGAGCTGCGATCATAAGGGACATCATGGTCGCTCTTGCCGATCACAGCAATAGCGTGGTAGGGATTCACGGGATGGGCGGGGTCGGCAAGTCCACCCTTTTGGTCGATGCGGAGAGGAGAATAAGAGAAGAAAAGCAGTTCGATCTGATCGCTAAGGCTGATGTATCGCAAAATCCTGATATCAAGATGATTCAAGGAGTGATTGCGCACTGTTTGGGCCTCAGTGACATAAAGAAGGAAGAAAATGTAGAATTGCGAGCGATGCTTCTGCGCGAAAGGTTGAAAGATGAGGAGAGGAAGAACAAGAAGGTCCTCATTATACTGGACAACCTGTGGGAGGGGCTCGACTTGAAATCAGTTGGCATTCCTTGCGGACATGGCAACAAAGTCATAGGATGCAAGCTGTTGTTGACGGCGAGAGATCAACGTGTTTTGCGAAGGGAAATGCTCTGTGACATTCCCTTCCCCCTTGGTGGCCTGGAGGACGAAGAGGCAAAAAGCTTGTTTGAGACTGAGGCGGGAGGCAAAGTTCGAGTTGAGTTAGAACCCTTGATGGGGGAAGCACTCCGAATATGTAAAGGTTTGCCTTTCCTAATTCTCGCAATAGCAAAACTTTTTATCGACACTAGTTACTCTGAATGTAAGTATGCTTTGGAACAAATCTGGAACGGAGAAATTAGTGTGGTGATAAATAATACATTGCGAGTAAGTTATGACCGTCTAAAATGCGACGAGGCGAGGTCATTATTACAACTCTGTGTTGTTTATGGCGTGTCTAAGCCATCTCTTGAATCGATGGTGAGGTACAGCGTTGGTTTGAGGTTATTTCGAGGAGTTAGCAGCATGGAAGAAGCTAGAGTTGGGTTGATCTCACTTATTAATACTCTAAAAGCCTCCTCCCTTTTGTTAGACGGTGAAGACGCTAATGGTTTCAAGATTCACGACTTGGTTCGTATGTTTGTTGCCTTGATCGTTTCAAAAGATCACCCTCTTCTCGTGTTGAAAGCTGAGTCGGTTGCAAAGTTGTCGGAGTACAAGCTCAAAAGTTGTGGGGCGATATGCTTTCCCTACGTTAACTTGGAGCAACTTCCCGAAGAATTAGATTGTCCTGATTTGCGAATCTTTTTGTTGTTCACAAACAAGAATTCTCTTGAGGTCCCAGATTCATATTTCAACTCTATGAGAAATCTTATGGTCTTAAATCTTACTGGGATACGTCTCAGTCATTCGCCTTCGCCGTTTCAATTCTTGGAGAAGTTACACACTCTGTGTCTTGATCATTGTTCGTTAGAGGATGCGGCCAATCTTGGCGAGCTAAAAGAGCTAAAGATTCTCAGCATTCGATACTCCAACATTGATCGATTGCCAAAAGAAATAGGGCAACTAACGAAGCTGAGGTTGTTAGACTTGAATTATTGTTCACAACTTGGGACAATCGAACCAGGTGTGCTTGGAAGCTTGATGAAATTAGAGGAGTTGTATATGCAGAATAGCTTTCACCAATGGAATGCTGTGGACCAAATTCCACCAACTAATGCCAGTCTTATAGAGTTGAATAACATGAAGAATCTCTACACTCTACATGTATCCATTCCCAATTCGAGTGTGCTCCCAGAGGATTTAAACGTCAAGAAATTAACCGAGTGCATAATCCGAATAGGTAATGTGCTGCGCTGGAAGTGCAAAGGATCGAGTACATTGGAGCTCCGGTTGGATCCATCAAGCGATGTTCTTTGGAAAGGATGCATACAAAGTATCTTAGGCAAAACTGACGATCTGTTTTTGGAGAAGCTGGACGGAAGGGAGCAAAGTATTTGCGTGTTATCCCAAAAAGGTTTTTCAGAATAAAAGCATTTACATGTCCAAAATAGTCCCTCCGTCCATTACATCCTCCAATCGTCATCCCGTACATATTTTAAGGCGTTGGAGTCGTTACTTCTCAAGAATCTCATCAACTTGAAAAAGATATGCCACGGCCATGTCTCCTCCAAGTCCTTCAATACATTAAAAGTAGTACAAGTCGAAAGTTGTGACAAGATGGAAGTATTGTTTCCTCTTTCAGTGGTGAGAGGACTTCCAGAGCTAGAAGAGATCGAAGTTGTCGGTTGCAAGTTAATGTGCGGGATTGTAGAAGCTGATGATTGTGGCAAAGTGGAGTTGCGTAATTTGCGTGTATTGAAATTGGAGGACTTGCCGAATATCAAGAACTTTTTCAACACAGGGTCGGCTCCTTCGTGCAGTACATCAGACGACCAAGTTAGCACTCACATCGCATTCTTCAATGGGCAACAGGTAACTATTTATTTACTTTTCCTTTCTTTGCTAATTAGATGTAACACGGATTATGATGCTTATTCAATTTGTTATTTTCAGTTTAGTTTCTTCCTAATTGCCTTATCTGTTCATGCCTTCTCTGAAATTAGATAAAGGAATCTTCTATTTCTCTTAATTGGGTAGATATCCAACTAATTATATGAAATCCATGTAAATTTAGTTTGTGATAGGTTCTCAGTTATTTTCAACTTTTATGTTGCAAGTATATTAATAGTGTTTGATAAAGCAAAATTGAATGGAATTTTGGCATTAAAAAAATTCCATAAGTGAAGTAATTTCTCATCTTTCGGAATGGATTCTGTTGAATTAAGAAATCCAACTTTGTTATTATCCACACAAAGTTATAGTATAGGTGACTCTCTTAAAATAAATACGAAGAATGGGAAGGAGGACTGGGCTTTTAAATAAAAGCAATTGTGCTAATCTAATTGATGCACGACTTTTGTGTATCTTGTTTAAATAAGCACTTAGTCATTCCCTAGGGCCCTGAAATTATAAGAGTACAGAATTTTGTGCATGTTCATGCACGCATATAGCATAGATAGATTTATTTGGACGTACTTTTGGCGTCACAAACACATACTCGTGCTTGATATCCTGTTAAATTTGTTACTGATAGTTATTTATTAAAAGGTAAGAGAATTTAGTGA
Organism: Syzygium aqueum; assembly: GCA_031216185.1. Taxonomy (NCBI): domain Eukaryota; kingdom Viridiplantae; phylum Streptophyta; class Magnoliopsida; order Myrtales; family Myrtaceae; genus Syzygium; species Syzygium aqueum. The sequence goes on from CM062237.1 coordinate 6,833,378, forward strand.
ACCAGGGACAAACAATTGCCCAGTTAAGGAAAACGCACCACAATTTTGTCGGGCAAAACTTTGATGTGGCCATTTCGTTGACTAGATTTATAATGTCTGAGTATGACTGTTCTTCCCATGCTTTGAGCTTTCATGGAGAGAGCTCGCTTTCAAAGAGCCTTCGCGGCTTTGCTTTTTCTTTTTTTTTCGTTGTAATCTTGTCATGGATGACAGTAGTCCAATGAACGAAACCCCAAAAAGTTGTTGTATGGATGGGAGCGATGGGTGACGGCGAGGTAGTTAGGAGATCGCGAGCAACTTTTCAGATGAAGGATTTTCTAGAGTTAAAGCAATGAACTTCTGAAAAAAAAAAAAACTAGTAACTCCTTACGAGAAAAAGAAGAAAGAAAAACAGAAAATAAAGCTTTCCATTGTACTCAGGGATAATTGGGTCTTTTTACCTGAAACTTTATGGTCTCGGACATGTAGGCTGCGGCTTCGATTCCCCCTTAAGGAAATAACAACAACAAAGAAGATTACTTGGGATAGGTTATAAGAGCTTACTTTATAGGAAGTAATTTAGCCCTTTTTTTTGGTCATAAAGTAATTGAGCTTGAAAGTACATTTCGTAGATTAGCCATTTTAGTTGAGTCTTTTGACTTCTCCAGGCGAAGTGGAAGAACGTTTTAATGGAAAATGAAAAACAGTAATTTTTAGGCGGGTCCACTCTGACTAAACTAAAAGCAAATATAGGCCATTGGCCTAAATTGTTGTTTATGCAGCCAAATAGGCTATGAAAATGGGCTATGTCGGCTTTCTTAGATACTTTTAATCTTCTATAATGAGATATTTAGGACTAATTTCAATAATTTGACTCGAGTATATGTATGAGCTACCAGCCTACCATTGGTGTCTAACCGTTGGATCCTCCAGCACCGGTAATGAAAATTAATGAATCTTAAAAGGAAAATTTAATCGATTAATGAGATATTGAGTTCTTTCAAGTGTGGAATAATGTAAGTAAGATTTGTTCATTTGACCCAAGCAATTCCTTTTTTAATTGCTTTCTCTTAGCCTATAAAGTCACACCTCCTATTATAGTGCACCATTCGATGGATAAGTGGTTGGCTTTTTAATCTCAATCTCGCCATAGTTTTCTTTCTAATGGCTAATATTCTTCCCTCAAGCTATCCTGAGCTGCATTTTTCTTTTACTACGTCAATTCCGTGACTTCTAAGTTCTAACGTTGATTACCCATTTTGACGCGCTTCTTGTTTCTTTAAATATATCCTTCCTTCTTAGCCAGTTTGTGAGACGCAATTGTGATTATATTTATATGATTATTGGATGAGCATACCAAAATTACCATTTTGCCCACTGTCAATGGAATTTGCGCAGAATTCCTACTTTTTGTTTTGTCTCCAGTAATTGCAACAGCTTTCTCGCCCTAGAGTCATCGATATTAGTACGGAGATTTTTTTTACTGACTTTTTAATTATTTTATTGTTTTTTTCCTTTTGTGCAACTTAAGCCAGAATCACCAATTCTGGGAATTCATTATTTACATCTTGATACTCATCTATATTTACATCTTGGAAGTTCGTGAGTTTGTAATTTAACAGAAATTTTTTTTTGTTATTTATATGAAATACTCAAGGAAATAAGAAATGACATTAGTATGGAGATTTTTTTACTCCTAATTTTTTATCTTATTTTTTTATTTCCTTTTGCGCAACTTAATAATCTCCCTCTCCCTTTGGCACTCATCTATATTTACATCCAAAAAGTTCTTGAATTCGTAAATTAAGAGAAAATGAGTAGCGTGCAGGCATAAGTGTTCAGAGTTGGCAACATGTATGAGTTGAAATTTCTTACTTTCTATTTCTTTGGAGATAGTTTCCACAAAGATGGTTGAAAATCTCTTATGATACCTGTACAAACAATGAACAGGTAATACAAAGTTTTAGCAAAGAAAAAAAAGAACAGGTAATACAAAGTACAAATTGCCAGACAAGATCTCTAAAAGCGTTCCAATTTTCACAAAAAACTTAAAACTCTCAGCTACCTCACGTGTACGGCTTAGACATTGCAGGCATGTACATCGAAAGCAATTGAAAAAACAATCGAGAGGAAACTGAGCAGTAACGTTTAAGAGGTTGGGCATGAAGGGCCGTCTAAGACGCTCACTTGACTTCGTTTGCACTTGCAAGATCTCATTTATTTTCCTGAACGAAGAATGCTTTGCTCTCTCTTAATTGCACCAGCAAAAGGAATCTGAGCCCTCTCCGTCGCTAAAGTATACAAGATCTCTAGGGTCCAGGGCTTTGGAAATCACCTCTTTTAGTTTTCACATGAATTGTGAGACCAAAGTGATCAATTCGGTGACTTCTCTAAATGTACTGTAATTTCATTGAAGAATTTCATCCATCTTGTAACTTAAATAACCGTCTCTAAGTGATTTAACAATTGCTACGTGTTCTAGCTATTTCATTCTTGGGCTAGCAAAAAAAGCACAAAGTGTGATTTGATTATTCTAGGAAATTAACTAAATGGAAGAGAGGGAGACGTTTTATTTAAGTTTGGGATTCATGAGAGACTAATGTGATAATAGGATTGTTATATGAGATATCTAAATTACCATTTTGCCCATTGTTAACAGAATCTTGTAAAAATTCCTACTTTTTATTTTGTCTCTAGTAATTCCAATGGCCTTCTCGTCCTAGAGTCATCAACATTAGTACGGAGATTTTTTTTAACTATTTTTAATTTATTGTTTTATTCTTTTTGTGCAACTTAAGACAGAATCACCAATTACGTGTATTCATAATGTACATCTTGGCACCCATCAATATCTGCATCTTGGAAGTTTATGAATTCGTAATTTAACAGAAATGACTAATTCAATGATCAAATACCGCAGGTTGCATTTCCTAACTTGGAGACATTAGATATCAAATCCATGGACAACATCGAAATGATATGGGACAATCAAGTTGCTGCGGATTCTTTCCCCAATCTAAAATCCCTTCGTGTGCACGAATGCAATAAGCTAAAGTGTGTATCAGATAAGGAACTCCACCATCGAGTTAAATTCCAGTGTCTACGTTCTATTCACGTTTGCAGATGCAAGAGCCTCACCTCTCTATTTCCAATCTTAGTAATTGGAGATCTAAAGCAACTTGAGGAGTTGAAGATTGATGAATGTGACATTGAGGAACTCATCGAGAAGGAAGAAGGACTAGTTCCCAGGTTTGTATTCCCAAGTTTAACCTCCCTCGAGCTTAGGCATTTGACAAAGTTGAAGTGCCTCTACACCGGAACACATACTTCCCATTGGCCGGCATTGAAGACCTTGAAGGTGGATGGCTGCCGCAAAGTGGAGATATTTGCTTCCCAAATTGAGAATGAGATGCCATGTCATAAACAACCTCTCTTCTTGATAGAAAAGGTACGACCCAAGATTATTTGTTTTGCTTCGATGGTGAATATTTGAAGTGATCATTAAGGCCACAGCCAAGCATCTCATACAAGTAGCTCTACATATGAAGATGTAAACTGTACGACTCCCCTTGAATCCATCGAAATATTTCAACATTGAAACATCACACATTCTTCAAGTATTGACTGAACATTCTTGTTAATGTCTGATGTATCAAATGCGTTTTCGTTGATCCCCTTTTAAAAAAAGATTTAGGCTAATTCCGATGGTTTAGCTCTCTCCTAAGTGCCACAAAGATTGAAAACACGTGGCATGTCGTGTGATCTTACCATGGCACAAGTGTGTTGTCTAATTTGAACCCTATAAAGATCACTGATGTTATGCTAAAAACGGAAAGATGGGACATTATTGTTGACATTAAAATCACTGAAATTTGTGCAATTGTGTCTGTAATTGATGCAAAAGTTATTTTCACAACGGATATACCTTTAGAAACGTGAATGTGAGAAGTTAAGTTCAATGTGGATGCAAAGCTATACTGTTTATTTTACGTGGTAACATTTCCTTCCGTTGAATCACATGAGACTCTACATTTTAAAATGCAGTTATTTTGTGCGATATGCAAGACTAAAATCAGAATACATGAATACTCTTTTAACTAAGATGGCTTTAAGTTTTGATTTGACTATTTTCTCAGGGCGCATTCCCTAATCTCCAAGAGTTAAAACTTGATTTATCGGAACGGATGGAGATATGGCATGGGCATTTTCATGATGAAGAATTCTTCTGCAAGCTTAGATTTCTTAAGCTTCGTCATCTCTCCCAAGAGTCTTCAATATCCACATGTCGTTTTATTGAGAGTTTAACCAACTTGGAAGAGCTAGTTGTATGCGACTCTTATCTAGAAGACCCGAACAGAAATGAGGATGCCATAGAAGGCACAAGTCATAAGCTAAAAGTAATATTACCCTTTTCAGGATATATTCGACATATGCAAACTTTAGATGTGTCACATTGTGATGCGTTATCAAATATTTTCACACCAACAATAGCTAAAAATTTGGTGGCACTCACAAAATTGAGGATAAGTAATTGTAGAATATTGACAGAAGTCCTTGGTGATGAGGAAGGTGAGGAGGGGCATGTAGTGGCTTTCAATCAATTGAAGTATATGGAGCTTGATGGGTTGATGGAATTGAGATGTTTCAGCTCAGGTGGATACATTTTGATGTTTCCTCTCTTAGAAGATGTCATTGTGAATGGATGTCCCAACATGAAGTTTTTCTCCGAGGGACCAATAGTGGCGCCAAAGCTGGAGAGAGTCCAAGTAAGTTTGAAGGAAATGTATGGACCAACAAATTACCAGCATTTTTGGAAGGGAAACCTCAACATCACCATCCAAAATATGTTTGAAGAAATGGTATGCATCAATTACTAAATTCTATGCAATTGGATGTTTTTTTATCACCAACAAAGTAATTGCTTTTTTGCTTACTAGAATTTTACGTGTGATGTTGCATTTTTTGATAGGCTACAGTTGTTGGGGCTAAGTTTGTGCGGCTATTTGAGTTCCCCAAGCTAATTGGAAACTGGCACAGCAACCTTAATCCCATTGAGTCGTCTTGGCAATTAGGAACCCTGGTGGTAGATAAATGTCCATCATTTATTAATGCTATTCCATCCAAATTGATGCTTGTTTTAGAGAAAATGACAAGCTTGCAAGTGCTCGAGTGCGAGTCTATGGAAGAAATATTCGATCTTGAAGGGCTTGAAGCTATGGAAAGCACTCGGGTGCTGCCTCGCTTAAAGAATTTGAACTTGGTCAATCTACCAAAGTTGAGGCAACTATGGAACAAATATCTTCAAGGAAAGATGTGCTTTGATTCTCTAAGTAATTTGACCCTTTATAAATGCAGCAACTTGAGACTTGCTTTCACTCCATCGATGGCTCGGTGCCTTGCCAATCTTGAATGGATGGAAATAAAGGAGTGTGGTCAGATGGAAGGAGTGATTGTAGAGGAAGAAGGGCAGGGAAGCACGGTGGAGAAGATTACATTCCCAAAGCTCCGGTCGATGGAACTGGAATGCTTGCCCAATTTGACTACTTTCCTATCGGGGAAGAGTCATGCGCTGGATTGTCCCGAAATGAAATATCTGACCATTGCCCACTGCCCCAAGATGCGAAGTTTGACTTGGCAGTCTTCGATGGATATTGACCATGGCACCCTTTCACTTTTCACTCCACAGGTTAGTCTTCCTTTTTCTTAATCCAAAGATTTTTTTTTTAGAGAAATCATCTTGTCAAATGAATAGAATGCCAGTAATTGAAAATAGGACATAGAATGGTGCTTTGCACGCTTCACGCGAAACAATTTTAGTTCCAGTGCGACACAACATCCACTTTTGTTTTTTTTTTTTTTAATTTTTTTTATTTTGGACAAAAACAAAATCCTCAAAACACGATATCAACCAAGGATAAGAAATTGGTTTCCTCTTACACCCAATTTTTGCCAGCGGTTGGATCACTAGCGCACCTTAGAAGGTAATAAATATTATTTTAAGCAAGTTGTTAATATCCCACCGGATCTTGATTTGGAGCCGAATCTTTTCAATGCATAACCAGTAAATTGACCCAATTTGCTTTTCCTGAAATCCTATCATACGTTATTTATTGATGTCATTATGTTGCTTGTGCTTGTTATGAATTTATTTTTTTTCAATACAAAAATTTCTGTACATAATAAAGAAAAAACCAGTAAACAATCGAAGTTATTTTTTTTATCTTGTTTGCCATCAAATTATCATGACGCTTCTCATTAGTAAACTTTACTAATTTAAAGTTTCATAAGTAATTCTTGCAATTAGTATTAGTGTTGGATAAGTAGCTGCGCTCATAGTTAATAGATCAAACAATCTCTATCGAGAGAAGACACGTTGAATAGTGTCATACTCGAGTTGCAAATTAATTAGAAGTGAAGATGCTCAACTCTCATTTGTGCTTCCGTTCCGTGGCTTGTTGATCTTAGCCGTTGATCTATAAAAAAGTTAGTTCTGGAATTGATCACTCAATGCATCAATGATTGATGATGATCGAGGCACCATACGGAAAAGAAACGAGGGTAGTGGATCTCCATCCTTTCAATATATACATGGACATGGTTATATAATCATCTTCCAAGTCCATGCTATAACGAGCAAATAAACATCACAGTACAAGAGTAATTTTACCTCCGTACTCATATAATACTCAGAAAATGTTATTGATTCGCTTTTGCTCATAATTTCTGGATTTTTCTAAATCTACTAGGGATGTAAATGGGAAGTTAATTTCTTTCAATTGACAAGAAAGATATGTAGAATTGGCTTATACCTATCACCGGAGCGTCGTAATCTTGCACCCACCAGCATGGCATTGGAGCCAACATTAGGGAGAGAGAAGAATATGTATATATAGATATATACATATATATCCCGAACGGATTGAAGCATGTGCGTCAAAGCTGCTTTGAACCTTGCTTCAGCTTCATTCATTCCTTGAAGCAAACAAATCTAAGAAATTTTTTCTTTGTCTAATGTTGCATTATCAAAAGATCAGTGCAAACAACTTTGATAATGATCAGTGCAAAAAAATCTAACAAAACTCATGCTTCTAAATTCTATTTCTTAAAATCCGATGCTCAATGTACTATTGATTATAAATGCATTTATCATTTCATGCTTGTTGCAATGCAATATACTTGGCCTTAGTCATCAGTCAACTGAAATGAAATGAAAGCATCAATCTGCCCTCTCTTGTTTATGTCACTAAGAAGCTCTTGCATTCTCATGATTTGTGAGAGCGACGGAAGTTTTGGAAATTCCTTCATTGAGTTCATAACTCAATGTAATCACGTTCATTATGTCATTTGTTTTAATATGGCAGGTACAATTTCCTCAGCTTGTGTTGATGGTTCTCTCCCACATGGACAACTTAAGCAAAATATGGACCGACAATCCTCAAGAAATTCTAACTTTTGTACATTTATGGGGAGTGGAGGCTCAAAACTGCAAGAGCCTTGAAAATTTGTTTCCGCATTGGGTGGCTACAAGTCTAACCCAACTTGAAAAACTTCGAGTGGAGTGTTGTGCGATCGAAGAAATAGTCGACAGTAGAGATGACACTCCACACTCCAATGCTGCTCAAGTTCTTTTCCCGAAACTAACCTTTTTGGTGTTACATGATATGCCACGACTCAAGAGCTTCTGCCCTAACTTGCCCAATTTGAACTGGCCATTCTTAAAGGAATTGCGAGTCACTCATTGTGACAAACTAGACATCTTGTCTGTTGCGACATCCATGAACAAGTGGATTCAGAGAGACGATCAACAGGACCTTTCGAATCAAGAAGCACACTCTTCAATTGAGAGGGTATGATTGAAATTGCTCTTTCCGAGTTTCTACTTCGTTCTTTAGTGCACCTGCTAATCACTTGTCCACAGCATAATCACGTCACATTATGATACTATAGAAAAGATGATATCCCTTGCCTATCAGTTTGTCAACAATATAAGATATTTCTAATATCTCAAGTATACTTTTCTTTTGTGGACATCCATGAGATGCTCCGTTACCTAAAATTACAACAAAAAAAAAAGTTACAAATTTTTGTTGACAACCCAATATGCTCATAATCTAATCTAATCTAATCTAATGGTGCTCCTTAGGGAAGTCGATGAGGATTTGACACGAGATCCTCTCTGTTGTCGACACACGTCGCACATTTGAATTTTTCTTCTCTATTTATTTTCTACATACTCTAAAAAAATGAACACAAACAACTTTCTTTTTAGAAAAATAACATTAGAACCTCAATTCACTATATTCTACTTTATTCTATAATTCGCCCATTATATTTCATGTCCACTGCACAATCACATCACTTTATAATACTATAGAAATCCTGAAACCCCTTATCTATAATTTTGTGGATGACATAAGATCTCTTATATCTTAAGCACATTTTTCAGTTTATGGACCCTATATGTTTTAGAAACATTATGAGTGCATCTCGTTACATAAAGTTCCACAGATGACAAATTTTTGTTGACAAGATAAGATATTTCTAATCAAAGATAAATTTGGAGAGTTGAAGGGCTCTTGAATTTAGATCACTCTACCAACATAACCATACCAACCTCTACTTGAGATTTGATGAAATGTAAAAGATGGCCACGTTCCATGCGAATCATCTGAATTACGTTTACCTTTTATTCACACATGATTTATTGCCCAACCTTTGTAAAATTTACTTCCCTCGTTGTATTGGCAATTTGACAGGACTTTCCCAACTTAGAGAAACTTTTATTAGTCAATAAAGATGTTCAAAGAATCCAAGATGGAAAATTTCCCGATGGTATCTTTGGCAAGCCTAAAGCACTAACATTGGCATGCTTTCATGGTGAAAAGGCCGTCTTTCCTCCCAGATTCCTCCTAGAGAGATATCAAAATTTACAAAGCCTTGAGGTCTTTTGTAGCTCCTTTGAAGATATATTCCCCGATGAAGGACTTGCTGATGAGGGAAAACATCCGGTGCTTGAAAATCTAAGAGAACTTAAGTTGAGCAAGCTGCATAACCTAAAATGTGTATGGAGAGAAGACTACTTAATGGTGAAAATTCTTCGAGGTATCGAAAAATTTGAGGTTTGGGATTGTCCCTGCTTGACAACAATATTTCCAACCGATACATCCTTCCAGAATTTGACGGAATTAGTGGTGAAGAATTCCTCTGAATTGGTACATCTGGTAACAGCTTCAGCGATTACAAATTTGGTGCATCTCACTTGGATGACTATAATGGGATGCGAAAGAATGAAAGAAGTAGTGGCAAATGATGAAAATGGAGAAGGAAAAGTGATATCTCTTGGGAAGTTATTTAGTTTGACACTCAAAAATCTACCAAGCCTAGAATGCTTCTCCTCCACCACAAGTTGCATCTTCATATTTCCATCCTTGTCTTGGATTGAAGTGGAAGAGTGCCCGCAAATGAAGATATTTTCCAAGGGTACGCTGAGCACACCACAGCTAAAATATGGGAGCCTGTTCGGATACAAGTGGGAATGGAACTGGGAGGGACGTGATCTCAATACAACCATACAAAAGTTATCGGCATGAACAAATATGCACATGAAATTGGTAAGATCCAATTAATGTCTTTTTTTTTCGCGCGTATTTTTGCTTTTTTCGCTCGCCTCTTGCTTCTCAAAATGCTCGACCCCTAAAACTTTCCATCTGTTGTTTTTTTTAAACTTGCCTAACCACTGATGAAGGGCAGGGCAGGGCAGGCGGTGCAAATGAAGAGGGAGAGAGAGAGAGAGAGAGAGAGAGAGACCCCGCGGGAGGTGATGGGGCTCGTCGATCTCGCCTCCATCACTGAAGCTATTATCCAAAAAGAAGAAAGGGATTTTGTCTCGCGCGAGAAGCTGAACAGTGCGCCCTCCCACCATTCCCTGAAGATCATCCACGGTTTCTGGTCATCGTTGTCGTCGTCTTCGCCGGAGAGAAGACGAAAGTGCGACGCCGGAGATGGCACCGCCGAGCCCCGGACAGTCCTCTCCGCTTCATCAGAGAAGATCATGCTCTCTCTCCGTCTCTCCCGCATCTGTATCCGACAAATTCGTGAGTTCACGCTTCTTCACGCATCATTTCTCCCGATTTTCGTGAACCTTCCTCGATCGTCGTCTTCTTCAGCTAGGGCTCTACTTTTAGTAATTGAAGCGGGGAAAAGAATGAAAGGACAGTTATGGGGACATAAGCTGGTGGGTCGGAGGTTCGAAAAGATAACAAATCGTCTTCTTTTTTTTTGTGGATAGATGTGCAGGAAAAGCAATTGCTGAGGCGTCTTATGAATTAGAATCCAAGCCCTCTTACAATGTTATCAAATTGCAAAGAATGTTGCTACCTCCATAACTAAAGAGAGAGACCTATAAGGTAAGGGGGTGGCTTGTTATGATTCTGAAATTTCATTGTAGATCTAGTGACTGATAACTTTGTTGTCAAATAGGAGATGCTTTTGTATTTTGTTATATTAATCATATTTGAGGGGGAAAAAGGTGATTTTACTTTGTCAAATTGAACATATAGTTTGATAAAACCTTATCTGAGCTGCGCTTGAAAGAATTGAACAGCTTAAATTAAAATTTTCAATTCCATCCATAATCCAGTCATCGAAGTCTTTGCTTTTTTCCCCTGCGCTTGTGGTCTGTTTGGCTGAAATTCATGTGTGTATGCGTGTGTGTCTATAGGACTTGGAAGGCTTCTTCTGAATGTTTACCCTATTGCACTCTAGGAGCATAGATTTTGACATTGACTTTGGATTGCAGCTTAAGATTGACGACTTTCATTATATGGTTTACTATCTATTAAAACTCGTGAAACTAGCAACTACTGCCTTAAACTCGCACTGTGTGTGATTTGATTCTCTCATTAGTGTATGCTTATGTTTGGTCTTTTTTCACCATATGTTGGTTTTTCAACCATGTGCATGGGCAGACTGCTTTTGTTCAGTTCATCAGGCAAACGCATTCAGGAAAACGAGCAAACTGTAAGCTATTCAGACAGGTCATGGACGGTGAAGCTGAGGAGCTATGGACGCGATTAGGGGGCATTCTTTTCTATTGGTTGGCCCGCATTTGCAAGAGCAACTTGTCTCCATGTAGAGGATGTTTGTGTGTTTATGCTCATTGATAAGGATGATGTTGTGTTCAGAGTCCACATATTCACTAGTGCTGGTAAGGACTTGATTTACATCGATCGATAACTAAACAGAAAGACCTAAAAAAATAATGGGTTGGCTTTTTATGATTCTGAAATTTCATTGTAGATCTAATGACTGATATATTTGTTGTCAAATAGGAGATACTGTTGTATTTTGTTATATTGATCAGATTTGGAGAAAAAAAAGATGATTTTACTTGTCAAATTGAACCATTAGTTTGATAAAACCTTATTAGAGCTGCGGTTGAAAGAATCGAACAGCTTAAGTTTAAATTTTCAATTCCATCAATGTTCGAGTCATCAATGTCTTTGCTTTTTCCCCTGCGCTTGTGGTCTGCGTGGCTGAAATGCATGCGCGTTAAATGTATATAGGACATGGAAGGCTTCTTCTGGTTATGTACCCGATTACACCCTAGGAGCATATATTATGACATTTGACTTCGGATTGCAGGTTGAGATTGATGACTTTCGTTATGTGGTTTATTGTTGATTAAAACTCCTGGAACTGGCAACTACTGCCTTAAATTCACATTGTGTGATTTGATTCTCTCATTAGTGTGTGCTTATGTTTTGGTCTTTCTTCACCATATGTTGGTTTTTCAACCATGTAAATGGGGAGACTGCTCCTGTTCAATTCATCAGGCAACATATTCAGAAAAACTAGCAAATTGCGACTCTCAGGTATTGCGACAGTTCATGGATGGTGAAGCTGAGGAGCCCTGGACGTGACCGGGGGCATTTTTTTCTGATGGTTGGCCTGCATTTGCAAGAGAAACTCGCCTGCATGTAGGAAATGTTTGTGTGTTTGAGCTCATTGATCGGGAGGATGTTGTGTTCAGAGACTACATTTTCACTAATGCTGGTAAGGACTCGATTTACATTGATCAAAATGAACTCTGGAAGTGTCACTTTGGTTCATTTAAAATAAATTCAGTTTTCATTATTATATCTCCTTCGTTTAGTCTTGGTGAATCAACGAGGTGTACTTTTCCATTCCCATTGGGTTTGTGACATTCACAATAATCCAGATGCAAACTCATTGATGTCACATCCCATGTCCAAATGAACCGAAAAGGATGTGCTTCAAAGCAGAGCAAAAATTAAAACCTGAAACGCTCATCGTGAGAATTCAGAGGTGTGACTTGCTGGTTTCTAAGTTATGCTTATGTGTACAACATCACTGTCCTTTTCTTGGTCTCTCTCAAAATTTGTGACATTTTCCTAATAAGCTTTTGTATATTGATGGGTGACATTATGATTTAGGAGATGCTAAGCGTAGTTAATTAGTTATGGCTAATGTGAAGAACATGTACACGTTAGTATCATGATCGTGGGTATTGATTTATAGATTGTTGTAACTCGATACAAGGTTTACAATGGTACCTATGAGAAATCTCCTTGTTCTTTTGTGCATGTTGGACCGAACAGTCTAAATGTCAAGTGAGCCCCCCTGAGCAGGTTTTGCATGGTCCCACGTTTCCAAGGCTTCCCACTGCTCTTGAAAAAAAAATAGAGAATTTGAATCGGATCCATTTTTTAAATTGGTGACCTAGCCACTTTTATCAAGGATAGAACTGGTAAGGCCCTTATGTCCTTTCATGATTGGCATATCTCAACCATGATGACATCTACATCTTGCCCTACAGTCCACTATTTTCCCAAGTTGTCTTGGTTTTTCATAGCAATCACAAGTGATGTTATTTTCTTTGAAGTGCTCCTGGCTATATGTGTAAAACCGGGGCAATTTTGATTTTGAAATTTCATTTTTTTTAATTTATGGATTCATATGTTTACCAGTTCTAAATTAAAAGATTGTATTTTTTTCACTAATCAGGTGTAAAGAAGATTACTATTATTCATAGACTAAGAGGATGTGGTGGAGACGATCAGTGTTAGCAACTCCTGAAGCGTTATCATGAGAGTTCCAAAATTGCGCACACTATTGTAGAGTCTATGTGCACTATATTGTTACATTTTAACTTCAAATTGCTGGTTGGGATTGAAGAATTCTATTAGCCAGTATCGAATTTCCTGAAACTAGTAAATACTAGCATATATTTACATTTTGTTTGCCTTTTCTCTTTATTGTTTGTATGTATTTAATCTTTTCCTCATCATACATTGGTTTGCAAATATCTACATTGGCAGTGTTCCTTGTGAATTCATAAAGAGATACATTCAGAAGAACCAGCAAATTGCGACTCTTAGGTATTTAGACAAATCTTGGCTGGTGCAGCTCAAGACCTATCAACGCCGATGTCCAGTAAACATCTCTGGTGGTTGGCCCACGTTTGTGAGAGAAGGTTGTCTGAATGTAGGGGATGTCTGCGTGTTTGAGCTCATTGATAGGGAGGGACGATTTTATGGTCAAAGTCTCCATCTCCAATGATGCTATTAAGAACCTCATTTAGGTCGATTGATATAAGCATTGGAAGCATCACTTGAGGCCATATATTACTAAAGCAGTTCATGCCTCCTTTATTCAGTTGCGATGAATCAATTGAAAGTGCACTTACTTTTGGCTTTGCTTCTCCTTTTTGACCTCGTTGAAGTCTCATCAGAATTATCTGTTTCTTTTGGGCAGGTCAGAACAAACAGTCTAAATGTGTAGGGAGCCTTCCTGAGCAGCTTTTTCATGGTTCCAAGTGCCCGAGGCCTCTCACTGCCCTTGAAAAAGCTAGAGAATTCAAATCGGAGTATCTCTTTTTCCAAACGACGACTACTTGGTACTTTCTGTGGCTGCCTAGGCTTGGGAAGAAGAGGCGACACAAAATGTCCAGCTTAAGCCATAACTACTGCAACACGAAAGGATGACTGAGCTCACTGCAACAGCATGGGAACACTAGTCGGATATTGCTCCCTTGCAACAATTGGTTCACGAGAGCTACTATGCAAGCAGGTTCAAACTTGCTATTGGAAATGAAGGGAAGTTAGTTCGACCCTGGACCTTAAAAATTAGTTCAACCACCTCGGTGGTATGAAAAGAAGAAAAGAAGATCACTTCTTTTTTGCAAGAGAAAAGAAGATTACTTGCTTTATTTGTATATGTATCCATCTAGGACCCTTAGTGCAGCTTTTCACGTTTTTTCGATGCATGTTGCAGTGCAAGATTGGTGACTCAGATATTCCCCAGATTCATGCATGTCTCTATATTGATTACATGTGCTTATTAGTCTAAGAGCACACGATTGTGATATTTTGTTTTCGGATTGCAAGTTGTGATTAAAGACTAACTCATTAAGCCATTTAGACTGCAAATGTGGACTCTGGAAACTAGCAAATACTAGCACAAATGTCCAAATACTAGCATAAAAGTCCATCTAGTTTACCTTTTTCTCGTTAGCGTATGCTTGCATTCCTATGTCTTATCATGCATCGGCTGGTCATATGTCTTCATGGACAGAGCGTTCCTTGTGAATTCATGGAGACATACAGTCGAGCAAATTTGGACTCTTAGGTATTCAGACACATTGTGGCCGTGATGAATTATAGATACATCATCCCTCAAGCAGTGATGAAATATAAAACCCAGAGGGTGAATTCCTCTCGAGAAAATGGGGAAGATTCTGAAGACCTCATGGACCTCGAAGATTCAGAGGGTTCCACGCCATGTTGGAAACTGAGGGATAAGTTGCATTTACTATCTTATCAGCCTTCCGAGATGATGAATTGCCTTTTCAATTTGTGAGTTTCAAAGTAATTAAATCGCAGGCTTACTGGTGCGACTTTCCATATAAATATGCTTGGAACCAAAATGATAAAGCTTCGAACATCAAAGAGCGACGGAAGTTCCGAAGTCCTCCTCAGGATAATTTGGAGGTGTGACTTGTCGTTTTTTAAGTTTCGTATGTGCACAGGACATGCTTTCTTACTCACTTTTCAAATTCTTACAAATTGAATGATGAACTTTTAGTATGTTGACTGATGGCATTGATACGAAGAGCGTCTAGAATTCAGTTTCCGCATTCATATATATATATATATATATATATATTGATTTGCAAACTCTGCTACATCATTTCGTTGTAACTCGATAAAGTTCACATATGTGCCCATGAGAATTCTCCTTTCGCGCACTGCAGATCAGACCATATAACCTAAGTGTCAAGAGAGCATTGTTGAGCGAGTTTCTCATTGTTCTACTCATCCGGGTATCCCTTTTTCAAAACGGCGACTTGGCATTCTCTTGTTATGAAAGGAAAAGTTGTACCGCCCTCATCCACATGACCTGTTATTTTCGTTGGAGTGTTTGTGGCCAACCGACCATCCTAATGACCAAGTAATGGAACTCGGTAGAAGATATGTCGATCCGAGCCCATGATTGATAGCCCTGAAGCTCAGGTGCAACCGCATTCTTGATGATGATCTCGAATAATTGCTTTTGCTTTAGCAAGACCGTCCATCAAAATCTATGTTTAAACATATCCATAAACTTGAGGTTGCTCGTATTGTCTTGGCTAATTGTGTGATTGTGATCTTGTTGATGTTTAAACCTAAGCATTGTGATTAACCCAAGCATTTAATATATCCAATCTTTATTTTTGATATATTATTCACGTTCACAGTTGCTTTGAGTGGAAATTACCATGTTAGCATAACCGAAACATCGAATAAGATGTTAATACCAAATTAATTCAAAAGAGAAATAATAATTTCCCAGATCCGTCATTCTCAATTCTCAACTCAACATGCTAATCCCTGAGATGTGGCTGTTCCAACTCGTGGACGAGTTTGCCACGTGATATTTTTAATATTATGTTTGAATGGGATTTAACAATAACTATGGATTCATGAAATGTAGGTGTCCAATTGTACATCAAGTTATTATATATCTTTGAAAATCTTATTGATATGTTTGAGAAATTTTGAAAATCAAATCATTTAACTACAACCTAATTCAAATGGTTTTACGCGTCCTAAAGTTCATTATATCAATGACAAATAAAATTCATTATATATATATATAAGGTTTTTCACTCTGAAGTGTCAGAAAGTGTGTGTGTGGATATATGTATGTGTGCTTTTTATTCGTTCTTTTCTCTTTTATTTTCTGCATTCTGTTGTGTTGTTCTTTCATTTTGAATTCGGAATGAATATGTGATGGCCAATTTTCGATCTTCAGATACGAAGGGGACACCATTTTCCATGAAATTGTATTTGATCAAGCCACGTCCGAGATAGAATATCTGCCACCGAATGCCGATGGCGAGGAACCGAGCTTGGGCAATTGTGGATTTGTCTCAATAAAAGTGGAAGACGCCGGCGATGGCCATGATGTTTCGATCCGAGCTTGAAGTCTTGGGGGATGAATTGCATTCACCTAAGCGTCCTCTCCACTTTGTAAGTTTGCGAAGTTCATGGCAGTTCATATTCTCATTAATTTCAGCACGGAGTTTGGAGGGAGACCGGAAGCTCGGACTGCTCATCACGAGATTTCCGAGGAGTGAATCTTAATCTACAAGCTAATCCTCCCCATGAGTGTGTTGTTCTCCTCTCTTTGATTCGAATTGCATACAAGAACTCTCCATGTTGTTAGGCTAAGATAGACTGTGTTAGAGCAAATTCATCCTCACAATGTTTTTCTGTCTCTAGCTCGTCCGTGTGCACACATGCATGTGTTGTGGGATCTCGTACATGTCGAGCCAATGGAAACAAATCGAACTTGTCATATAGGATTTGATTGTGCTGAAAATGACATTGGTGTTAGAGGTGGCCACGGGCCGGTTTTGGCCCGGAACCGGCCCGATCAAACCCGGGCCCGGCCCGTTGACCGGGCCCGCGGTTCGGAACCGGAACCGACCCGTGGTCTACGAGCCCCGTTCCGGTTCTAGAAAAATTTGAACCAGCCCGGAACCGCCGGTTCCGGGCCGGTTCTACGAAAAAAATAAATAAATAAATAATTTAAAAAATCCAATTAAATTTTTTTTTTTTATTTAATTTTTTTATAAAACAAATTGAACTCTAATTGCCATGCATTGTAAGTGCATTGATCTTCAATTGCAATGCTTGACTTGAGTGTATTGAACTCTAATTACAAGGCTTGGCTTGAGTTTTATAAACAACCCCTTTGATGGTCTCTTCATTCCCATTCGATGTGGGACTCTCGGTTTGCCTTGAACGCCTTCAATATGAGACTTTTGGCTTTGTCTTCATGCAAATGCCAAGAGTCCCACATTGAATGGGAATGAAGAGACCATCAAAGGGGTTGTTTATAAAATCCAAGCCAAGCCATGAGAATGTGAAGATGTATGCCTTTTGTGCAAACGATCCTTTGCTAATTAAAAACAAAGGGTTTCATTGGACCGCCTAGAATCGGACCGGACCAATGGTCCGGTTCTTAGTTCTATGGTTTGCCGGTTCGGTTCCTAGTTCTAAAATTAAAAAACCGGTCTTACCGGTTCGGTTCCCGGTTCCGATCGGGAACCGATCACCCCTACAATTTTCATTTTGATTATAATTTATATTGAATAATTCATTATTTCATATTTTTATAATTATTTATTATTTATTTTATAATTTATTTTTAAAATTTTTAAATTACGAGCCAGAACCGGCCGGACCAGAACCGGAACCGGCCGGTTCCGAACCGGAACCGCTAGGGGCGGTTCCGGTTCCGGTTCATATGTGGCCACGAACCGGAACCGGCCGGTTCCGAACCGTGGCCACCACTAATTGGTGTGCTTATAGGCCTCGAAAGCTAGACCATTAGAAAGACTCGATCTATTGATTTTAAGGTCGCTATATCGGTAGATATGAGTTTGACATAACAGTGCATGCTTGGAAAGCAAAAGCTTTCTTCTCATGTTCTGTTTGCAACTGATGCAGGTAAGCTAAAAGAGCCAGGTGGACGCAGAGCTCTTGAGCCGGCCAGCAAACTTAAACCAGAGTATTCTATCTTGCAAATTGCCGCAAGGCGAATATATATGAAGAAAGTAATATGATAAGATCCTCATGACAATGACAGCTCTTGGATTAAATTCACATAATTAAAACGTAGTAAACAAAACATCACATAATAAACCAAACACATCATCAAGGTACTGTACGCAGGTAAACACGTAAAGTAAAGTGTGAGAATTTAAAACCCAATATAGTGTCTCGTAAAGAATATACATCCCCAGGAGCTAAGTCTAAAAATTAAATCCAAGCCTAAATGAAGACATACATCAAAGTGAACCCTAAATGCAATCCTAATATAAACACAAATGGGATTTTTTTATTTCTAATTTTTTTATCGTTTTATTATTTTCTTTATCCATTTCATCTAAGAAAAATACGATCTAAAATTTCAATTTATTTCAAAGATTCAAGAAATATGACTCCTGAAACTAGATGAACATGAATAAAATGAAATTCAATGAAAACTATTCTTAAAAGGTAACGGCCTAACTGAAACTTGCATTTTCTACCATTTTTATTCCTTCGTTTTTTTTATTTACCGAAAACAAAATTGGAGCATTCCAGCTATTTGACTCCTTCACCAAGTCATGCAAGTCCGAGATAAGAAATGAAGACCACAGCATCAGAAAAAGTCAATACCAAAAGGATTGAGAATCCAGTCCACGAAGACATTCCCAGAACTTTCCACCACTTGCGCACGCATCAGGAAGGAGACAATGAGAAAGAGAACAGCACGCGAGGAAAGATCGATAACGACAAGTTTGGGGGCAGCAATGGCCACTCTTCACAGATTTGTTGTATAAACGCAAGATCAATGGCGATTATGACGCTCCATTCTTTGCACGCAACACGTACGCACACGCAGATCTCATACACTCCTTCGCAACAGGATACACATTCAGAACTCGATTCTGTTCATATAGAACACCACTTAACTCGAACCAGAGAGTTAACAAATGAGATCGTATTACAACAAAGTCGGCCATAATAAAGGTTCAATAAGTCGAGAACAAATTTAATTGATGTAATATGATTTTCGGTTCAATGATTGAATCGAAGTTACATACTGATCTAGTTCGAGCATTTCATCAAACAAGTGATATACATTTCGATCAAGGAATTCATACGCAGATATAAAGCAACGATTCACTTTCAGATCATCACGATATTAACTGTAAAAGTCCGATTTGTTAATAGAGTTTCAATCGCAACTGATTCACTCGCAAGCATTAGCTAGAGCTCACGGGCTCTGTTTCGTTCATTAGCGGCAGAAACAGAGCGCGTGGAATTTACCTTGACGTGAGTGAGTTTCTGACCTCTGTCGGTGATCAGAAAGTTCTTGGAGATGTCGGTGCCGATGCGGATGATCGGAGCTGGCGAAGGGATAGAGACCAAGGTTCGTGCACTTTCGGTCGCCTTGACCAGAAGAAAACAGAGCAGAACGAGAGGAGGCCTTGCTGCACCCAAACCGGAGCAGCTACGGTAGCGGGCTAACAGTGTCTGGAGGACGATTCAGTTTATCCGAGTCGAGGTCCTTTTTTTCCGGATATTCATTCTATTAGACCAGCCTCTTTGTAAAATTCAATACATTGCCGTCGCGTTTCTTTCAATCAATCTCGTGATCGCGTGAAAGATAATTTGCCCGTGTTGCTTATCTCTCTCCTGTGAGAGGTTAATACGGGATCTTAAGCCCCTGAAACTCTTGCAAGGCACGTCGATATTAATACGTTTCGATATGCGTCACTTTTCTAGTCACATAAACTCATGTTATTTTGTATACCAAAAATGAAATCGTTTCCTCCTGACTATCAGAATCGCAATCTCTTTATGATAATTTAACGAATTTGCTCTCATGACCAATTTGAACTAAATAAAATTGAAGTTAAAAAAAAAGAGTAATGGGCTAAAACTCTTGCGAAATGCACAGTCGAATTCTCGAACCTTTTTTGCTTTTTTTATGCAATTATGTTGGATTCGTGCAATTGAATTTGCGATTTTATCTGAACGAAACGTTTTCATTATCTTTTTTCCCTGTTTGCATCTCTTTTTTTACGTCGCTTGAGTTCCGATCATCGTATTTCTTTCTTCCGTAGCGTACTCACGGGCGATTTAGTTATCGACTCAAAAATCTCTACGTACTCCAACGAATCGATTACCGTATTCACACGGCTTGCGTGTTCTCGCCGTAATTGAAGAACAAAAAACGTGAACAAAGAGGCAGCAAATAATGTTAATCGGTCTGAGTATGTTAATGAGATTTCACACGAATAGCCAGTCATCGAAAACAGAAAGGCTTCTCGACGAAGGGTTGCTCATCATGGATTCATTGTTCTTTTTGTTCTTTCTGCTGGCCTCTGCATGTATATTATATTACGTATTTACATGATTTCATTGTGGTTGTGCCCTACGTACGTACGTATATGCCTTTCACGAAAATTTCAGGGGAAGATTTTATAGCAAGCGAAAATGGCAAGAACGGCTGTGGCGATGAGTGAAATTGTATATGGGCTTGTGCTTGATGTGGTCTGGCGCTAATGGGTTGATGGGCCGAGGCTTGCTCTGATGGGCTTGGTATGGTCTGGGCTGCGCTTGCAGGATCAGGCCCAACAGACCGGACCAGGCCCTTTCAATTATGACTGTATTGGATCTTTTTCCATTACTTTCTTCTTCTTTTTTTCTCGTTATTTTATTTTTTTGTTATCTATTTCCACTTTTTTTATATCAGAGATATTTTTTTATTTTACCAAAATGCATGTTTGACTTACTTGCCGGCAAAACTTCCAATGTCAACAAGGGCAACATTCGATCATCTGGCCAAAGAATAACTTCATACCGAGCTCTGCTACAATTCCTTATTTGCGCAATATTGCAATGTCATTCAGTGAAAAAGAATAGTCCTCCTACCTCACTCTACAATCCTTGAGTTGAATTTGAGCGCCGATAGAGTGGTTGCTCTAGTGCTTGAGCTGATTTAGCCAGTTTTGGCTATACATGGAGGTCAATTGTGTAGATTAAGTGCTTTGTGAGAACTCCCATCACATGTATAAACAAACGAATTAGACAAAATACGTCACCCCCGCATGTTGTTGTCTAGTTTTCAAGTTAACGCTGATATTCCATCCTAGGAAATGAATCTTAGGATTAGATGGGTCCGACGAGAAGCAACCTTCGAAGTTTGGAGCTGCACGAGAATGTATCTTGGGTGAGATTAAGTGTGACCACCACAAAAGATGCGAATGAAAGATATCCAATTCCAGATGCAGTGAGTAAGCTTTAAACATGATGCTCATCAAGATCAAGCAAGGATTTTCTATTTCTAGAAATGATTACCCGGAAGCTATGTGCTAGCTTTGGCGGGGGCATCACCGATGAGCTTAAATTCCTCGAGCTCGTAGGGAGGCAAACATTACAAGTTGAGTTAATCAGAGTAATAACAAACAATGGTCCCATCCTGCGCCTACGTTAGTATGTCGAGAATATGTGTAATGCATACCTCATTTTTCTGTGCTTATGTTGATACCGCAGTGATAGCAACTGAAAAGGAGACTTGAGCAAACACCGATTAAATTTGTGACCACGCAAACTATCCACTCCTCGACGACAACGCATTCAAATAATGCAACTAACCTACGGCACTAGAAATTAGTGACTGCAAGTCTGAAAAAAGTAGAGGATGAGGAAGAACTCTGGTTGGAGGAACATACCAGAGATGTTACAAAGTTCATGAGCAACTCTTATTTCGTACGCCATGGACGATTCTCACGTCCGGTAGATACTGAGGGTCATGAGTGATTTAATGAGGCCGGATCCGGTAAAGCTTCCTCCATGTGGGATGGCAACGTCTTCGCGGGGCTTCGGAGTGTTGGGCACCAACTCCTGCTGCAGCTCCTCTTGAAACTATAGGGACTGATATATTGCCAGCCAAAGAGCAGTGCCGACTTCAACTCCAGCGAAGCCAGCCTCTGTGATTGGAGTATCAACAACCCTCTTAGGTTATTCAGAGCCTTGTAGGCACCTTGGTATCATCCGACCTCCTCACCCATTAGAAAGACTCTAGGATCTGCAGACATTTCGTCATCAAGCGCAGTATTCAGAGCCTCTCTCACGGTCATCTCTTTTACCGCAGTAGAATAACTCTGTAACCGCGTCACTGCGGCACAACTCTTCCGCGACCTCTCTCTCGACAACACAGCATCCGAGCCTCCTCCGGCAGTGGCTTTTTGTCTTAGAATCGACAAGATCACGCGCCCTCGAACTTGAACTTGCTCTCACCGCCAGATAAAGCTCGCTGATTCTCTCTCTCTTGAACAGGTGTTCCTCGAAACGGAGTCCAGCCTCATCATTCCATCGAACACCTTCCTTGCAAACTCGGTTCCCCCTCCACAGTTCAACTGACGGCAATGGAATTTCGGAAGACAGCGAGAGGATGGGAGAAAACAAAAGCGAAACATAAATCAAAACACAAAGTTGGAACGTATCGAAATGAATTCTAGAGTTCAATCGGAGATGAAACGACCTGGCAAGCGTTTCTGTTGATCGACGAATTACGTCATCGCGTGAATGTCGTGAGGAACTGTGGAGATAGCTCCAGGCGTATCTTCCTCTCTGTTTGTCGTTTCAAAATCGTCTCACCCTCTGTTTCTCTCTTGCGCAATTCACCGAACACCTTCTACTCAGAGGACGCGGCACGTTCAATGGCCAGGAAACTCCAGTGGTCAAGTTCGACCGTCGTGGTGGGCGGCTAAGCAATGAAGAACGATCCTTTCAAAGATAGACGATGCGGTGGGAAGGGGAAGGTGATCTTCATCTCTCTGTCCATCATCATTTTATTTTCTTCTCTCAAGCTCACCGGCTCCACCATCACTATCGTCAAGCTCTTTCTCTAAGCTGCAATCGAAGGCATCTCGGACTCTCCCTCTCCAGATTGAAGTTTCGAGTTAATTTTCGATTCGTTCCAAAACATGCCCGTCGATTTCTGCCTCGCTCTGTTCTCTTCCACTCCATCGCCGCCTTTCGGATTCCATTGCCGCCATCAGCTTGCGTCCTCCGCTTCGCCCCGTCTCCGCCGCGCGCAAAGTTGGGGGATGTGGGCTGGTGTGGTCAAGAGTCTTCATCCGATTGCCAAGGCTGAGGTGGGATGGATCGTCATCATCGTCTGGATTACGATGCGATGCGATCCGCCGTGATTCCGAAGGACGAGATTTTCCCGGTTTCGCTCGCGGCCACTCCCACCGGCCCGGCGTCGCTGCATCGACCGACGGCGGCGGCGGCATCCGAGGCCAATCTGAGAGTCATCGTCCGAGACGACGGGCCGAGCAGAGCATGAAGTGAAAACAAGGAGAATTAAAATAAATATATAAAAATATATTTTTTAGAAAAAAAAAAAGCAAAAGAAAATAGAGAGAGAGAGCCTACGAGAATGGCTCTTACGACGAAGAATGGCGTCGGAAACGACGGGATTCCAAAGATTTCAGCTGGGAATGGGTGGGGGTAGAGGAGAAGGGCTGCTACTTCTACGGCCTAATTGATTGGCTTTGATGAACTTAATACGAAATTTTTATACACCCATCATTTTTCTAATTAGTTTATTCTATATTTATTTATCTATTCTTTTTCGCTCCTTTTGTTGTTGCTGTTTTTGCTTTTTTTTTCTGTTTCCGTAAATTGCCACTTTAAATTAGATTCAATGACCTAAACTAGTACATTCATAAACATAAGACCAAACTCTCAAAGTCTTAATTCTAAAACCACTCTCGTAGAGATAACTAGACCCAACACACGTTGCGAGTGTCATTTCCGTTAGATTCAGTTACTGACATTTATTAAAAATTTTAAAATGATAGATAGTCCCTTGATAAAAAGATGCCATTACCTTTTTATTGCTTTTATTCGACAATTAACTAATTACATTTAGAAAGCAGAGAGGTGTGAAGAGCGGTAGTTATTGATGATTTTTCGCTTGTTAAGCAATAGTGAAAAGTTACCTCTCGATTGAGAGACCAAGAGAGGAATCTCTTCATTAAAATGTACAAATTGGTTGTAGTCTTTGCAAACCATACTCTCTCATATCCTTGTATTTAAATGAGAATTTATGTAAAATAGCTGGCTAGTAAGATCCCTTGTCATGCTAATCAAGTTGGGCGAATTATTATATACAGCCAATATATAACCCTATTCCTCTCATGAGCATATATGGACGCCTACTAAGAGTGAAATAAGTCAAACTATTCACGTGCTGTTTGAACTTAGGTTGATAATTATTTGAGATTGGCTCGATTGATATTGAGTCAAGCTCCTACTCAAATTACTCGATTATCTTGTCAAACTAAAGCTTGAGTTCACCGATACTTGATTCAACAAGCTTTTGAGCCTAACTCAAAAAAAATATAATCGTTATAAGATAAGAAATAGACATCCTTAGCCAGGCTCATGTATATGGAACATCTCGACATTTTATTTGAGTCAAGCTCCAACATGAAGTTAATATTTGGTCGAGTTAAAATTGAGTTTTGAACATTGAGTATGGAGTTGAATAGATCTCAAGTTAGGCATTATAATGGCTCGATTAGACCCCTAAGCCGGGCCATGTTGACACTTGAATTTCACTATCAACTTCCATATTCATAGAGAATCATTTCAGAGATTAGACTCGTTGTCAACAGCAAAATTTCACCCCTCTTAAAAAAAATCATTTACATAACTCGGTGTCCATTTTCGCAACTACATCTCTTTCACATTTAGATATTGGACGTGTCTTAGATTTAGAGGATCATGGATTTCACGTCGATAAATTAGGAATTATTAATGCATTCCGTCGCAATCGATGGTCTTCATCGAAATTCAACCCTTAATCAAAGACGCTATCGTTTGGTCATCCTACATTAATTTTTCTCCATCCAGTTTCTTCTGCATTTTTATTCTGGGGACGTTGAAGTTTAGAGACCTTTGGGCCCGACAATGAAAGTTTCGCTAGACGGAGGCGCGGAGGCCGGTCAACACCAAGAGCCCAAGTTGACTTTCATGATGAGGCCTATTTTGACTTTTTGAACCAAACCGGGCCCATCAAAATATAATTTGTTAGAACGACATGTTCCCCGAGCATGAAAATGAATGAACGTCTCTACAGATTTTCTTGAAGGGATTCCATTGCATTATGGCGGCACCAACGAGCTCTGTTTCTCTCCTTTTTCCTCTTCGATCTCTGCTACCTGCTTTGCTGAAACTCGAGGAGCTCCTCCTCCTCCTCCTCCTCCTCTCCCGATCGCCGCCGTAGCTGCTCATACTTGTTGCCGAGCTCCCTCACGCGGGTCCTCCACCAACTCAGCCACCGCTCACCTCCACCTCACCATTTCTCTCTCTCTCTCCTCTGGTCTTCTTCTTCTTCTCCAGCTGAATCAGCTGGACGTCATTCTCAGGGGGTCTCTCTCTTGCCGAGCTTCATCTTCCCTCCTGATCAATCAATCCCCTTCGCTCAACCGGAGCCGTCTCTCTCCATTTCTTCTTCGACCAAGTATCATTCTCTTCGCCGACTCTTCCTCCATTTTTTTTTCTCTCCCAAA
Organism: Syzygium aqueum; assembly: GCA_031216185.1. Taxonomy (NCBI): domain Eukaryota; kingdom Viridiplantae; phylum Streptophyta; class Magnoliopsida; order Myrtales; family Myrtaceae; genus Syzygium; species Syzygium aqueum. The sequence continues at coordinate 6,859,008 of CM062237.1, forward strand.
CTCGCCCGTCTCCACCATCACTGTCGTCGAGCTCTTTCTATAGCTGGAATCGAAGGCATCTCGGTCTCTCTCTCTCTCTCTCTCTCTCTCTCTCTCTCTCCAGATTTTCTCCGACCAGATCATTTTTGCATCTTTTTCTCTCTCGCTCTGGATTCCCCCGGTTCATCTCCACCGAGTCAGATCATCCCACCGGGAACGACACCATCGGATTCCATATTTGAGTCGCAGCGACGCTATCCCCCCGGTCACTAATTCCTCTCTGATTCAAGTCATCGCTCTCCTGTCCTTTGCACATGTCTGGACCAGATTTATCTGTTGCCGAGCCATCTCGAGCTCACGCCGCCATCACTGCTGAACCATCATCAGGTCGTTTCATGTCCGATTAAACTTTGGAGTTAATTTTCGATTCATTCCAAATATGTTGGTCGATTCTTGCCTTGTTCTGTTCTCTTCCACTTCATCGCCGTCTTTCGGATTCCATCGCCGCCGCCGCTTGTGTCCTTTGTTTCGCCCAGTCCACCCCGCGCACAAAGGGGGCATGTGGGCTGGTGTTCACAAGAGCTTCATCCGATTGCCAAGCTGAGGTTGGATGGATCATCATCTGGATACGATCCGCCGATTCGAAGGATGAGATTTTTCGGGTTCACTCTCGGCGACTCCCACCGGTCCGGTCCGGCGTCGCTTCATCGACCAATACAGCCGAGGCCAATCGAGTCATCGTAGGAGACGATAGGCGGGAGCGTGAAGACTGGAGGCGAGCTTGAAGAGAGAACAACGAGAGAATGCGGTGCAAAAGCGAAGCGGTGGAGGTTCGGATTTTGCGTGGGAAAACGGGAGGCAAAAAGGTAAGCGGTGAAAAAAAAAACAAAAAAGACAAAGGAAAATAGAAAGCCCACAAAGAAGTCGGTCAAAGGAAGACTTGCCCGAAAGATCAAATTCGTAGATAAGAAGATTCATCCAACTAACTCACCATCCTTTTGAACAAAAAAAAAACTCTCCTAAAAATTTCAAATTATTTTCATTGTGATACATTTATCCTAAATCTTTTTTGTTATGTAAAAAGCTCAAAATTATATCCACTATGACATATTTACATTAAATCATGATAAATGAATCCCCTTTCCTTGAAGTACACAGGGAGTTTAAATCCTAATTTAGACAATGTCTCGGATAAACGTGCTTTCTACCTTTCAATACTTTCTATCACTCTTTTGACTTTTGTAATGGGGAGTTATCTGGGCTATTTTGCCTTAACTATAGTCCTACGTATTTTATCATATGTTTGTTGACATATGACATGAGTACTCACCGATCACGTGGTCCTTCTAGACCAAGGAAGGAAAGAGCTAGTTAGCGAGGCTCTCGTACACATCTGCTTTTGTTCAAGGATCCAAATATTCTTCAGAGGAAACACCTCGGCATTCTGAAAAAAAGGTATTTCTCATGCCTAATTCTAAAATCCTGGAGTTGGATTTGGGCCCCAGTGCTGCGTCCACATTCGTATTTGTTTTTTATTCCATCCTGCTTGTTGCTCGTGCATGCAATACAATCCGGATTGCTCAACGCACAATAACATCTTCCCTGGACGTACTAGGATTTCTCGCTGTCTTCGGATTTATTGCAGTAACTATATTCGTTATTCGCCGTTTTGGCACTCAGGTCATCCAGGACGTTACATCGGGTGGTCGTGAAACCATCCCACGGCATGCATCGTTATTGCAGATTTCGTTGGTCATAATTGTATCCGAATCACCTCTGACGGCATAGCAAGTAGATAAGAGCCTTAGGACGAAGACTCTGACACTCTTGTGATTCTTCGCTCATCTCACATTTGAGGACGTTGGCTTGAAGATTCAGGTTTTCATTTTGATTCTATTGGACAATATTATTTTATTTTATTTTCACTCGAGGACTCCAAGAGACAAAAATCTCCACTTGGGGAAACCTCCGGAACATGAGTTTTTGCAATTCCTCAAACAACTTCGACTTGTCTCGATATTTTCTGTGCTGAGCTTGTTTCGCATTCAGTATGGAATCTATCTGCAATGGTAATGGTCTCTCCTGATGTACGTGGGAATATCTTAGAGTTGCAATGTACCTGATGGTCGATGTGGCTTATGGTAGGAAAAGTGCTCGATATAACCAATCGGTCCACCAAGTTTGGTGCACGAACGATTTCCATAGGCGGAATAATTTCATACGTAGTCATTCAGCACAGTCAAGTCGCTAAACTTTGATTTCGATTGCCCCATGCACCATTATTATTCTTATTTTTGTCTTTGCAATCAATGCAATATGAAGACTTTTCAAACAATTTTTTGGACGTAAAATTTATGTGGCAACTCACATGTCTAATCAGAGATATTATAGCGATGATGTGAAGTCAGTTGAGCGTGTTATGTGCCACCTTGCATTACAAGGGGAAGGTTTTCAAGGCATATAACCCGATCAGGAGGTAGCTAAAGCGATCATGAGTATCTAAGGACTAAATCCTTCGTGTACGGTCAAATACCAAGTGAGGATCTTCATCTAGTGCACAGCTCGTAGCAGATGATCTTCATTCCTCCTGGGGTGTATGTCATTGTCGTCGACTTAAACTAGCAATTCCATATCAAGTATTATGACTTTTCATTTCTTTTTAAAAATAGTGATATTTTAGATGTGATTATTGACTTAATTGGACTGGGGGTTTCGCACTCTTGGGATAGAAGTGCTTGAATATGAAATTTCTCTCAATTATAATGAAATTGAACACTTGATACGAAATTTTTCTCAATTATAATGACACCAAACACTTAACAAAGAAATCTAACTGGCTTTATTATTTGGGGATTTTCACTTTGTGCTGTACTAGCGAAGGAGCACCCCGGTCTGCCCGTTTGCAAAAAGAGAATTGAAATGTGTGTGAAGAGGGGGTAAATGTTCAAAGAGACAAATTCGGAAAAGTAATATATTTGACGTAATTATAACATACGATGACCGTGTAACAATAATTTTGCATGAATGTCTTATACACTATTGATTTAAGAGTGATGTGTGCTTTATTTTTTAGTATATTTATGCGATTAGTTGACGGTTGTCTTGAATTTTTTAAGTTACGATTTCGTTCTTTTTGTTATACCATGTTCCTTTGTTACATCTTAACAACAGACGTCGGCATTTCTTGAAATTCGTTAATAAAAAGTTCGAGATTGAGATCCACCTCTTCCAATTTAATTATTTTCTATTTATTTGAGGTACCTTTGTACGTGTCAAGAGGAATACGCAAACCGGAGCTCAGCAGAGAAAATTCTCTAATAAGATAAACCAATTTCCAAAAGCTTCTTCATCTTCCCTACCTCTCCATCGCCGGCCACGACAACTCTCATACACTCAGCACAGAGCACACGGGGTGGGAAGACTCAGAGATTTCTGAACGTCTAGAAAATTATCTCTCTCGGCTTCTTGCTTCGTCTAGTGACCTCCAGCAGACCTCCCGGCGCCGCTAGCATCATCTCCGATCATCGCTCCACTGGCAGGCTGTAGCTCTGTTAGCACCTGTTTTCCTGTAAGCTTGCTCAGAGTGCTCTGAACTTGTTCGTTTCTACTTCGCTGGCTCCGATCCTCAGGGGTCATTGTCTCGGACGATCTCTCCCTCTGATCCAATCGTCCTTCGTAGTCGGTTGTCTTGTCGCTCTTCTTTGAGGTATCACCTATGCTCTGTTTCTGTTGCTTTGTACACTGAAACGTGAATGCCGAGAGCTCGAGCTGCTTCTTGTGTGAAGATCGTCTGTACTCGAGGCTCTATTAATTTTTTTTGACTTGCCGCGTTGCCTTTGTGATGATATGGATGTGAATCATTGCAATGCGTCTTTGTCTGTTGCATAGTCGATACTTGTTTAGTTCCTCCTGCAAAATGTCTTGCAAAGATGATTCCGGCTACGTGTATGTGTTACTTTGAGATCGCTGAGTGCAGGTTGCTCTCTTCGTCGAATTCTGGATTAATGTTCCATAAACTGTGCAATCTGCTCCACCGGGAGGAGAAATAAATTCTCAGCATTATCTCCCGAATGCTGACAATTTATTCTCATGTTGTTTCCATTGGATCACCTGACCAATTAGATTAATATGATTTCTTTTCTATTGATTTGTGTTTTATTACCTCATATGCCTTGATGAATCCACGAGACAGTCCAAGGTAAATTTCGATTGTCTGGAATGTGAATTTGGTGGCTGGGGAAGTTCCTCCGTGAAACGTTGGCCTTAGTTGTTTCGAGTGAAAGGATACGTTTGCTTGAATCGTTAGCTTACTAAGGACGAGAGTGACGCGGGCTGCAGTTTGTTGTGTATAAGAAACAAGCAACAATTGCTGCATTTCTATTCTGTAGGAAATGGAAGCGAATTAGAATAACTATTATGCTTTTGGGTAATGAAGCAGATATCTGGATTATCTTTATGAACATGTATCTTCATTTCTCTTTTGAATGTTTGGTATTTGCTCTGCTCTCTTTCTGGTAACCAGTACCGCGGACTTCTTTGGTTGATTAATACTTCTTTCTGAGAATAACTTTGGCGCATGTTATCGTCCGCTTTTAGTAGATGAGTCATCATTGTAATTTGTGTACTTGGCGATGTGATACGATCTTGTTGATTCATTTCTCGACATGTTTCGCAAACATTGCTTGTTGTCAACAATTTCTCAAATTAATTTCATCAGACTCAGTTTTTTCTTTTTTTTTTATATCAGAATCCTGTGTTTGAAGGAGTGGTTCGTATGACCTCGATCTTTGCCCTCGATTAACTCGAACGATATTTCATCGAAGATATTTAGAACAGAGTATTCCTTAGTTGGCTACTTTGTGGCATTTGCTGATAAAGTAGATTGACTTGCAAGAAGGAATTAGTGTTCTGTATGTGCAGCCATTTTTGTTAATTTTGCTGCTGGGTGTCATGTAGTTCATGGAATGAATGCTCATCATATTTCATTAATTCAAACAATGTAAAGAGTCCAAGCAACATCAGGAAAAAGATAAAAAAAAAAGCTTTCCTTATTTGTTAAGAGTCATCGTCATTCTTTCTCTTGACAGTGAGAGGCACTGCAATTATCGTGGAGTAAGAATTGAATGAAGAGGGGGTTGTACTTTTGTACCCATATGTCTATCTAGGCTTATGTCATTAAATAAAATAGCAAATGCAATGCCGATATTTAAACGATTTCATGCACTAATTGAGTAGCCTTTAGAATGTTCACAATCTAACTGAATTACATAATTAGTTTCGACTAGGCTTGCATGTGGTAGATAGGTTTCTTTAGAGTTACATTTAGATTCAGTTTTGAATTATCTCACGAGGCTTATGTCTTGAGGCACAACAACGAGGCCCTATATATCTATTACCCAATTTGTATCGAGTTTACTTTCTCGCACTTTTCTCTCATTATCTTTGCTTTTGTGCTTTATATCACTATGATGTGTGGCTTTCATTTTCGTAATTTGATATGATGTGCTTTCGCAAATAGCCATGCATGGACAATTAGTAGGACATACTTAGATACTTAAAATGAACAAGATCGCATGATTCACGTTTTCGAAACAAAACAAGTTTAGGTACCAAAAGGGCGCCAATTAGGCATTAGCATAATCAAGCCCCCAAACTTAGATTTCTGGTTTGTAGGAAGAGGAACATCATCCCATGTATGTTCCACATTTCACTTAACTCCTAGCCGACCCCAACAGATTTGTGATAACTCCAAATAAATAAAAACTTCATTGTCTAATTGAATCAATTTTTCCCAACATCGCGCGTGGTAGACCCCGAATGAGAGCGAGCACCTTGAGTAGAGAGATAGCCCATTACCGTTCGCCATACTGTCTAAACCTGCTTCCCCGCGAGGGAGGGTTGGGACATAGAGTATCTTGTCAAATTGAAGCTAGAGGTCGCCAATACTTAGCTCAGCAAGTTTGTGTGCCTAATTCAAAAATATTAATTGTTATAGAACTAGAAATAGACAACCCTAGCCCCACGCACAGAGTCTCACAGCCTTTAATTCGAGTCAAGATCCAACATGAAATGCAGTACTTCATCGAGCTCAAACCGAGTTTTCAACATTGAGTAAGGGAGTGGAGTTAATCTCGACTTTGGCAGTATAGTGGCTCGTTTAGAGACTAAGGCCCAGCCATGTTGACACTAAATTCGGTTAATTGGAGCCCATGTGTCCACTGAAGCTGTTGAGGATTCTCATGTGCAAAACTCGAGGGCGAGGATCTTGTTGAGAAATCTCATAACTCACATTATGGTTGTGATCTTCATCGTGCAAGTTTTAACTCCCCTGTATTTTTCTTGAGTAATTATATTATTCAAATTAAGGGCTGAAAATATTACAGTAAAATATTTTTACACTAAAGAGCTAGGCTTGTGCAAAGCTCTCGAACCAGCCATCAATTCCCGACCAAACCATGATGAGGTGAACATATCTCAAGAAAAGCAATGTGGTAAGATCCTCATGATAATGACAACTCTTGGATTTAAATCACATGGAGTCGCTAGGCTATGTTAGCTCTAGGTTAACTGTGCATCGTGTCAATAATTTTTGTTTTTATCCTTAACATGCTTTGAAAAGGATCCTTGTACTATCTTCATCAGAAATCATTGGTTGTTTTCTTCTTTCTGATGACAAAATTGTGGAACGTGCACTTGAGCAGAGAATTCTCGGTCCATTCCCAAAGACATGCATCAAGAAAAGCCCACAGAGCTCGGCTAGCATCTTTCGAGACAAATAGTGGCCAGTGAAGCTCCTTAGCCACGAACATTATCGAAAGTTATCCGTTGGTCGGGCTGCATTCACGAGAGGAACTTCTCTGAAGGTGGGAGGCTTGTGCACATTCGAGCCCAATTAGAAGGGACAACATTGTGTTCAAAGTATACATCTACAAAACCACTGATCAGACGTAGGTGAAAATCCTACGCAATAGGGGACAGTAGAGGAAGCATCGGTTTAGCTCACTTTTGGTGAGAACAGAACTTCAGAATTGCTTGGCTAATACCTGCTTCCAATTCGGTAAATCGGATAAAAGCATGTAGTTTTGATCTAACAAATGGAATGGTCATGAATGTGTAAGACACCTTCGTCGATAGTGTTGATAGTCACCATGTGGGGATGAGTCATGAGTCATGAGACGGAGGAAGCTGATTGATTTAAGCACGAGTAGATTTTCGTCATTGAACCTTTCTCTTTATTTCAAAGTATGATGGGAAATTTACATTCATGTAAAGAAAAAGAGAGAGTGAAAGGAAGTCTGTATTCACCATAATATTCAATGCTTTCTGGTGTTTAATACAAAGACTCTAGTGAAAATTGGACATCTACTTAGCAGAACTAAAGAAGAGTCTTGTAAAGCCAGCAATGACCAAAAAGTAGCTCCATAAGACGGCTCAACCTCCTTAATTAATGAAATGAATCACTAGCCAGGGAAAAAAAGAACTTAGGGATTAATGGCATTAAACCGAATTATTGCGAATCATACACAAATTGTCTGAATTATATTGAGCTGCGGCTTAGATAGAGTTCCGTACTCATATCTAGTGATGATTATAAAAAAAAAGAAAAAGAAAGTAACTAGCTTGTGTAAAAGTAACCGAATCTCTTAGAGATTTAGTATTACCTTAAACTTGGAAAATTTATTAAATAAATAGGAAAAACTACAAATTACGTATAGATACAATATCACTTCCGATATGCAGAAAGTTCCCTGCGAATTTGAAAAACTCGCTTATGCATGTGACACTTCAACTTCCATATGGATTGAGAGAGGGTCTATTGAATGATAGATAAGTGCGACCCAAAAAAAATGGTCAACTTTTTGAAAACTACTTTTATGGGCTTAGCTAATAACAAACCCGATCATTAATACTAAAAATCCCAAATGTCAAGCCTAACATGTAGCTTGAATTTGCACGTTAACTAAAGATATATAATTTTTTTGAGCTGGGTGAGTAGACGGATCTAAGCAAGCAATTCTCTTCTTGGACCTAACCTACCCACCTTGGCCCTGATCACTTCTATGTAGAAAACTTAGTATTTATTTTATCATGATCGGGTTGGATAAGGACTTTTTGGCCTGACCACATAGGGCACAATGGACAGGCGTGCGGGCCCGCAAAGGTAAACTATGGTGGGTGGAGAAGAAACGCTTTTGTAAATAATGCAAGAAATCCAATCTTTATTGTACGATGGAACCTATACTTTTAGAATCATTCATTTCAACTATTAGAGGAAGCCAATAAGCATGCCGTCCTGCTGGTAAATGGATCTTTTTTTTTTTTGGTGGGGAGGGGGGGGTGGACGAGGCTGGAGGGTACCAAGTCCAAAGTTTAATTCGTGTGAGCACCACACATACATGTACGCAGAAGAAAGGGGTGAGACAAAAAAAAAACTATTAAAGGAAATCCTTAGGATTAATTAGTTATCAACCATAGGAAAAATTGGCTCTCAGATAGCAAGATAAGTAATGAAAGATTGGCTTGACAACGTAATGCACGTGCAGCATTGAGTAACAGGCGAAATTTTCACTCAACAACCCATTTTGTTGGAGTGTGTCGGTGCAAGAGCGCCGATGAAAACTTAAGACTCGAATTGTACAAATATATCAAAGTGCTACAAGAAAAGTAATCTGTTGTAATTAAAAAATAACGTGCACCGTTGGTCGTAGAAGGTTCACAAAATGGTCCCCAAATGTTCACACGAGTGAAATCAAAACAAGCAGATAATGAGACTTGACTTCTTGAGAAAGACAGACCAGATTGTTTAGCTGAGGCACGGATGTTGCATTTACACTTACTTGACAAATAAATGCTAGAATCTGAACAAGGAAAATACGAGGAAAGGCTCAAACTTGGATGACCCATGTGCCAGCCCCACAAATGAACAATAGGAGGATCTATTGCAGGTGAGATGAATGTTGTGGATCGAGGATTAGTTTGAGTCACTACATGCGTCAACCTCGGAGGACTCATCTGGATGCTGCAAGTCGGCTCCCGCGCGTCGCAAGAAGACCCTCCAGATAGCGATCTTCTTCTTTTATCATCTGTCTATCTAGCCCACTAAAACTCATTGCTTACTCTAACTTCGATAGGGCCAGTTATACTGTAACATGTCGTTATTGGATTTTGTCGGCTCAAGTCCCATCTCATGAAAGAGCAAAGAGCATTTCCCGGCTCTCTCCTCATAGGAAGCCGAATATCGAGGAATGGGCATTATCAATGCATTCGTTTAGCGAAAAATAAGTAATTTGAAAAATATTTTCTAAAAAATAATCGTTTATATCATTTAAAAAATAAATGAATGGCAAATTTTTCATCGCCCATGAAAATAGTTAGGCACAAATTATTATCGATAATGAAAATATTTTCCGTTGACTAATTTTTATAAATAATATAAGCAATCATTTTTTAAAAAATATTTTTTAAATCACTCATTTTTCACGAAATAAACGCACTATACTACCCATCTTATTTTGCGCTTTCAACCCTATGTTATTATATGAGTAAGAGCATATAAATAAGGTCGTCGCTATTGCCTGCAGCATTCTGCTGCAGGCATCATGGCCTTTCTATTGAAGAGACGATCTTGCCCTTGCACGATGACGTAAGGGTACGCGGGATTCCGATGGTGGGCCCCGTCATCAGTATGCTTATCTACATGAGTTAAAAATCTTGGTAATGTGTTCTCCATACTTTTCTTTTTCTTGAAAAATGAAAGACTCGTGGGACTTTGACTTCGGAAAACTTTTGGACTGTCATCGAAGAGAAAAATGCTGGATGATGATTAGTGATCTTTGGTTATCTCAATTTTGAAGACTTTCGGTGCTTTATAATCTTATTCATCTTAAATCCTTCTTCTTTACAATCAAAATTATCAGCAAAGCATGATGGATTCATGAGATTAATGATTATAAACGATATCGATATGCGAAAATTTCTTCCCTTGAATCCAAAAGGAGGGTTAATCCGATCCCTTCGTGCATAGAGGAAGGCAAATTTATGCCCTCAAATCCAGCGCGGAGGCTTGAGAGCACATGAGTGAGTATCCATGCCTATAATCAAGTTTAGCGAACACGCATCCGTTGACCTGGTGGGTCTGTCCATCATTTGTATGAGTTCAATTACTGCATGGAGAGGCTCGAGTTATATATTAGAAAAGTATCCGCATTGTCAATGTGAGAAAATTTCGAGGCTCCTTCCATTATAGCACTAAATATCTAAAACTCCATACACTAAAAGAAATCTATTGTAGAAGAAAGATATCCGGCCCTTTCTATCAAGGCTTTAACTCGTCTTATCAAAGCTTAGTCTATCGGAGTGCCCGAAGGAGCACAAGAATCTATGAGGCCTATTTTCTACCCAAGGCCCAGTTTCATACCTCGTTCCTAAAACATCCTTATTTTCTGGGCATCATTTGAGATGCGAAGCCCAAAGGATCAATTGATCCAAAAGGGAGACTTGCCCTACTTGAGGAGCTACGCTTCACACATCCGTTGTGCTCTGAATTTGATTATGCATAATCATTGTTTGTTGGGTGTAAAATTTCTTTTCGAGAAATTATACTTTCTCACACAAAATGATGCACCAACTTCACATACAGAATCAATTGGAGAATGTAATATCTACATAATTATATTATGACAGCATGTTTCTAAGATTGATACACAACACTCTAAATAGCTAGAAATGACTTGTCCTTGTTTCAAGAATTAGATTTGCTACATAATGTGGCCACCTAAGCTCCATCTGAGCTAATATCATGCACTACTGGCTAGATTGATTACTCATATAAGAATATCCTTGCGTGCACTAATTCCAAGAAAATCTTGATTAGATCTTAGAATTTAGATCAAGGGCAAGTAAATCACTAAATTTGATGAGTATTATACGATCAATGGTCGTGATTCATCCGATGAGTCCGTGCAATTATTTGCCACTCCAAGCGGGGACGATAGACACTCCGACAATCTTACATGGGGATCCTAGAAAAGGAAAAAGCGACACGAGTGCAATTTCCAAAAAGCAAGAGAGGCAAAGGATAACTAATAAAGAAAGTGAAAGTAGTGGGAACTATAACAACTATTTTGCATCACCTAAACAAAAGTCGAGATCCATCAATTAGATTGGGCTTCGGTGAATTATGAGTTGATTTTACTGCTTTGAAGCACTTTTATACTCACTTTTTTGCTTTTTCTTGAAGTATTGGATACGACATGACCGCTTTAGCATCCGCATTGAAAAAAGTTATCTATTTTAAGAATAGAATAATGGCCATGTACCTAATTTAAAGATTCCCCCACATAAAGTCTTAATCCCATTATCAACTCAGAGCAAAAGTAAGTGAGAATGGACGTCGACATCAACTTTTTCTAGTGGAAAATAAAGTATGCTTTTGTTTTGGTAAAATAAGGCATGAGGCAGGTTCGTCAATGTATGGCATTAGGTCCATTAGCTAATCACTAAATTTGATGAGTATTATAGGATCAATGGTCGTGATTCATTTGACGAGTCCGTGCAATTATTTACCGCTCCAAGCGGGGAGGATAGACACTCCGACGATCTTACATGGGGATCCTAAAAAAGGAAAAAGCAACACGAGTGCATTTCCAAAAAGCAAGAGAGGCAAAGGATAACTAATAAAGAAAGTGAAAGCAGTGGGAACCATAACAACCATTTAGAATCACCTAAAAAAAAGTCAAGAGATCCATCAATTAGATTGGGCTTCGGTGGATTATGAGTTGATTTTACTGCTTTGAAGCACTTTTATACTCACTTTTTTGCTTTTTCTTAAAGTATTGGACACGACATGATCGCTTTAGCATCCGCATTGAAAAAAAGTTATCTATTTCAAGAATAGGATAATGACGATGTACCTAATTTAAAGATTCCCCCACATAAAGTCTTAATCCCATTATCAACTCAGAGCAAAAGCAAGTGAGAATGAACGTCGACATCAACTTTTTCTAGTGGAAAATAAAGTATGCTTTTGTTTTGGTAAAATATTGCCAAAGGCATAAGGCAGGTTCATCAATGTATGGCATTAGGTCCATTAGCTATCCCGCTGTGGACGTCTCCGTCGCTAAAATTTGCAAAGCCTCCCTAAAATGACTCACATAGGCATGGCTTAGATGGTGAAAAGTCTGAAATTATTTGGCTACCCACAAAATCTTTTTTATGGTAATACAATTCCTGATTAAAAATTGTAGTGTAAAAGTGACTTCTATCGATAAGGCTTCGGAAGATTGTGGCGATTCTACTTATGTAAGTATGAAAGCAGAGTACAAAGATCAAGAGGACATTTCATCTTTCAATTGAAAATCGACAATGTCCAAGCACTAGAAATCTGACACTCAACAAGTCACAATACCATGGCCAAACGAAAAGCTAATATGGAGACTACGTCGTCATCGTGACCTACAAAAGGAGAAAAAAGCGCCGTAGAAACGATTAGTGAAAGCGAATGGTGATAGAACAACCTTCACATATACATATTCCAAAGAATAACCTTGCGTCAAACAAGAGTCATTATCCAGGCTAGAACTACGCATGGTGAACAAATAGAGAAGAAAGCTCACAACGATATTTCTTTATGTGACGAGTACATAGTTAGAATTGATATTTCATGGGCTTTTAAGTAGACGTGTATGGACACCCTTTCCTCTAGATTACCATAAAAAATACTTACTTTAGGAGAATGGTAACTTTATATGGTTAATATTTTATGTGCACTTATTCCTCATAAACAAGGTAGTTACTATGCAAGAGGTCCCTGTCAGCTTAATTTCAAAGAGAACATCGCTCATGACTTTAATTAGTCATAACCTTTTTTTTTGTTAGAAATTAGCCATAAACCTTTTCAAATAGTCATAACAAATATACAAATTTAGGAGTAACTTGACATTATAATCTAACAATTGTGGCTGGCAAAAACACTTAAACAACTTCAACTTTTCCTTACGATCTAAGATTTTTTTTCTTTCACTTAAAGGGATGGTTATGAGGGGCTTGTTGTCAACAAATTTGTGAAAATTTGAAAGACAATACATGAAAATTCTACTAATTTTCAATTAATGATTAACATTAATTGGGTAGAAGGTCTAAGTTGGCACAAGTCAAATATGTCAATAAGTAGAATATTATCAAAAATCGCTATGCAATATATAAATAAATAACACGGTCATATTACGATATAGAGCTATTTCGATCTATATACCATTTCAAAAATAAAACTTCAAATTTTTTTTTTCGTTCAATCAACTTATTATAATACTATAATGTTACTTCTATATTTTTTATATGATTTCATGACTCAAACAAGGAGCGGGTACCTAATCCTTTTTTGCACTCAAATCTCTTCGCCTTCTTCATCTCTCATCACTCTTGCTCTATTTCGCTCTTCCGTCATTCTCTCTTTGTCTCTCTATTTTTTTTTTTGTTCTTCTCTGGTAGTTTTTTCGCTCTTTCTTTCTCGAAAGAAAAATCAAATTAAATTGTCAAATCCATATTGCCGTTGAGAAGACATGAAAAATCACATTAAACTCATCTCAATAAGTAATTGTTGATATAAGGGTCTAAATTATGGTTAAAAAAGCAAGAAAACAAAGGCATTAGAAAAATTCTAACCGTATCATCATCTGGAAATTTTTTATAATGTTTTACTAGGACTATGAGTGCTACAAAATTTGTCTAGTGACTCCATCAATTTGTCTTTTGACTCCTTTTTTAAAGGGGATGTCATGATGGGTTTTCCTTGGAATGCTACAAAATTTAACAGCAAATATTTTTGGCCTTTGATGCATAATCAATGATGATATTGACATGCATTTCCAATCTTCCACTGGCAATAGCTTCATTGCACCGACAGGTGAAATTCTATTACATTTACTTGCTTTCTGCCAAGTCCGAATGGCAATCATGAGAGTTTGGTGGTCACTTGCAGTTTTATAAGCTATATTTTTTGCTCACGTCACGATCCTTTAACTAGTGTTTAATTGAGGGTTATTATTATGAAAAATTTTAAATTAATATATTTATAATAAATTTATCTTAATTTAATTTTTTTACCACTAAAAACTCTAAATTGATGCACTTACGATAAATTTATCCTAAACTAATTTTTTTACCACCAAAAACCTTAAATTAGTAATTTTGTGATAAATTTACACTCCGTTAGTTTTCGTTAATTAGATTAATATCATAAAAAACTACAAATTGATACACTTATAACAAACATAAGGTAAAATCTCAAATTAATATACCCGTCAATAGTCACGTGTTAACAAACTCAGTAATTTGACGGTAAAATTTAACGAAAACTAACGAAGGGAAAAGTTATTACAAGTGTACTAGTTTGTGATTTTTTATTATCAAAAAATTAGTTTATGGTAAATTTATCATAAGTATACTAGTTTGAGATTTTTTTGTGATATTAACCCTTTAATTAAATTACATCTTTTTAAAATGGCAGATACTTGAAAATGTGAATTCCTATTAACGATAAGCATTACATAGCGAATAATTTGATGATAGCATTTACAACTCTAAGTCTATACTTTTCGTTTTCTATGACATCTTTATAAAAGTTATTATCTCCAAGTAAGCATCCATCCATTATCACTACAATCCCATGATGGAACCAAGTATCCAAAAGTTGGGTCCACATGTAATCTTTTGTCTGATAGAGCTTTGTCGTTGGTAAAAAAGCTATGCACGATGCTCGGGCTTGCGTGAGGTCATCCACTCTTAAAAGTGTTAATAGGAAGAGTGAAAAAATCTAGGCCCAGAAGATGCAATAATTTGACTAGATATTAGACAGTGGGGTGTCCCATCTCCCTCTCGAGTCCGCATTTAATAAAGATGCTTTTGAAAAAAGCTAAAAAAAGACAAAAGCCCTGATTATTCGAATAAGGCTTAGCATATGATAAAGAATGAAACACCAGAGATTTTGGCCACAACATGGAAATAATTCATTAGATAAATGATAAGCTAAGTTGGTCATAATGGGATCTTGATAATTTTTGTTCCTTAAGTAGGGCAATGATATGACAACAACACTCAAAACTCTTAATCTATACTTTCGTTTTCTATGACATCTTTATTAAAGTTATTTTTTTCAAGAAAGCAGCTATGCATTATCACCAAAATTCCACAATTAAAGATGCAATAATTTGAATAGATGTTAAATAGTTGGGAGTTCCCATCTATCTCCCTCTCCGATCCACCTTTAATAAAGGCACTTTTGAAAAAGCTAAAAAAGACGAAAGCCTTGATTATTCAAAAAACGCTTAGCATAAGGAGCATCAAACACGAGAGATTTTGGCCATGATGTGGAAATAAATCAATAGATAAATGATCAGCCAAGTTCGTCGTAATGGAATCTTGATAATTTTTGTTCCTTAAGCAGGGGAATGATATGATGATAGCATTCGAAGCTCTTTTTTTTTGGCTAAAAATAGCATTCGAAGCTCTTAGTCTATACTTTCATTTTCTGTGACATCCTTATTAAAGTAATTAATTTTCAAGAAAGCAACCATGCATTATGACTCCCATCCCATGATTGAACCATTCAGGCAAAAATGGGGTTCACACGTATTCTTTTGTCGGTTATTGGAAAAAAGCTATGCACATGGATCAAGTCCTGGAGATGCAATAATTTGACTAGATATTAGATATTAGGATGTCCGTACTCCCTCTTGAGTCCACACTTAGACATGGCTGGAGCTATTACTGCCTCGTCCATTGATAATTTGGGGCTTTAGCTGCTCAACCAAACAACGATCACATTTATCTAAGATCATACAACGTCATTTCATGTAATTTTAGTTCATATAACACCATCGCCCTTACATATAGCATAACCGGTCATGATTAGACTAACATGTCAAACAAGTGAGGCAAAACTTGGCCGAGAGGACTTGATTATACTATTCCTCAAAGAGTTGGGATTAAATTGATTCAATTGAAATGTTTAAAACTGGATTTCATTATATATAATATGTTTAGTACCAATTGTGCAATTTTCCCGGCAATACTAAAACACCGGTACCTCAAACTTTGATGAAAATAGAAGATTCTTGGGTGTGTCTTCACATTGATCATGACACAATCTTAACCTCATAGATTTCTTAATTTCTCAAGTAAATTGTTAATTTGCTCTTGTCAATTTTCATCTTCTAATTTGATGTCCTCCCTTCATCGTGAAACTCTATTTCCACATGCTAAAAACTCCACGATATTAAAGTAATTAGATAGAGTGATGTTTGGAAGATATTTGGGTTTCAACATTTATTATTTGGATCTCAAGTGAAATGAATGAGATCATTTGGGCTCATGAGGAATTCATTCATGCAATTATAAAACCATTTTGTTTCTTCAAAATCTGGCTCCGATGGCGACAAGGAACATCCATCACTCATTCATCAAGGTCAAGCTGATCTTTTCTATTTTTGTTATTTTTACAATTGTTTAAGTCGAAATAGCTCATCTTTTCTTATTTTTCTCATTCTATGTGCTTATATTATGGTCTTTCATATTCATACATTGCTTGTTCAAATATGCATGCAAAGGCAGACATTTCTCTTTGCATTCTTCAAGGGACCTATTGAGGGAAATAATCAAATTGCAACTCTTAGGCATTCAGACAGATTATGCATGGTGAAGCTGAAGATCCATCCCATCTTGTCAAAAAGATGAGGACTAATTGCATTTACCTTGCTCTCTACCAAGTCCGCACTGCAATCACAAGAGTTTAGTAGTGTCGCTTATAGTTTTATAAGCCATGTTTTTTCTCGCATCGCCATCTTTTAATTGGTATTTAGTTAAATCACATCTATTACAAATGACAAGTATTAGAAAGTATGAGTTCCTATTAACAATAGACAATACATGGCGAATGATTTGATGATAGCATTCAGTACTCCTAGTCTATACTTTGTTTTCTATGGCATCATTATTTAAGTTATTATTTTCAAGAAGGCAGCCATGCACTATTGCCACAATCCCATGATTGAAACATGTATGCAAAAGTGGGGTCCATATGTACTCTTTTGTCTGATAGAGCTCTATCGTTGGAAAATAGGTTTGCACGTTGCTCAGGCCCCAGAAGATGCCTTTTGAAAAGGCTA
This sequence comes from Syzygium aqueum, assembly GCA_031216185.1. NCBI lineage: Eukaryota > Viridiplantae > Streptophyta > Magnoliopsida > Myrtales > Myrtaceae > Syzygium > Syzygium aqueum. The sequence continues at coordinate 6,876,149 of CM062237.1, forward strand.
AATAGACGAAAGTGGAACATCAAACACAAAAGATTTTTGGTTACAATGTGGAAATAAATCAATAGATTAATGATAAGCCAAGATGATTATAACGGGATCTTTGGCAGCAAAATATGCAGAGGAATCATGAAATTTATATTGTTAGGTCCAAGCGCGCCTCTTGCATCAAGCACCCACTCAAGGCGTTATCGACTTTTTCCAGCAAAAAGTTGCTGTGTTTTGATGCCACCCTTCCTTCATTCTTTTTTCCACTCAAATCTCTTTGCTGCCTTCGCCTCTCTTCGTTCTTTCTTTGTTTCACTCTTTCTTCTCCTATCGTCCCGTTGGTGCGGTCGACAAATGACGTGCGCGCATTTAGCAGTAGATGATCTACATCCCATGCGTCCACGTAATCATCAACTTCGTTTGCATGTATGACAAAAAGGATTTGAAAGAATAAATATATATATACACACAATGCAAGGAGGCAATCGGTAAAAAAAGAGTACAAAGACCTACCGACAATTTTCGCAAAAAATTAAATTACTACTATGCCTAAATCCCTTATTAATTATCAAATCCTGTCCCAGAACTAGTTCGAGCCATCATCTATTTTTTTTGGAAACTGCAATGAACGAAACCAATTTTTTTATGAGTCTTTGCTAAAATATGCTTCGCAACTCATAAGATATTACTGAGTATCATTTGAGGTGCACACATTTTGATGATGAAGTGTCTAGAACTGCTTTGTTTCACATGTTGCCTTATCGATTCGTGCATTATGTGCAAAGTCTGCAAACTACTTCTACTTTGTGGGCCAATGCCAACACATGTCCCTGCAGCTCCATTGATGTACCTTCAAGTTTCCATCAGCCTCCGCCAAAGAAGATCAATTTGTCCAAGAATCCTCAAAAGGTGCGCCCATCCGAGCGCATTGAGCATATTCAAAAGATCAATAGTACGATTCTAGCAGACCTATGAGGTGAGGACAGACGATTGAAGAGTGGGAAATGGAATAGCTCATCAAGAAATTTGAAAAGAGAAAATGATGGAAGAAGCTATGAGAACTCTCGGGTCGACGGACACAAACGCCATGCTGGGTGTATGGGTAAGGCATTTTGCACGAAGCCTCGGAGGCCCTCTATTATTGAGTCCAATTATTGGTGTGAGACTTGCTCTTTCTTTCTGAAAAGAAAAGTCATAGAAAATTATCGTATCCATGTTACCGCCATTTGAGAATAAAAGGAAAAATTACATTAAACTCATATCAATAAGGAATTTTTCAAAGGCAAGAGCAGAGTTTGACCAAAAGAAAAAAAAGAGAGCAAGAACATAGAGACATTAACAAAATTCCAGCCATATCATCATATGGCAATTTTATGATAATTATTTCACATTCTAATATAATAATTATGGTTGGCATAAAAATTTAACAACTTCAATTTTATTTCGTGAATTGAGTTTTTCTGGTTTTTCACTTAGAGGGACGTAGAGAGGGGGCTTTCTGTCGACAAATTTGCAAAAGATAACACATGAAAAGTCAAGGCTTATTTTCAACTAATGGTCAGCCCAAATCTAATGTGCCAATATGGAGAACAACATCAAATACTGCTATTCATCGAGATCGCCCATCTCTTTTAACTCTTAATGGGACATCGCATATCCTCACGTAGCTAGAGGGTTAATCGAAGTGAAGGGAAAGCTCGTTCATTTGGGACTCATCAAGAGAGTCATCAGTTTTGGCAACTCTCCTCCCTCTCCCTCAACTACCCTCAATTAAAGCAATCTTACGTATACTTGGATAGTTGTCCATGAGCAGTGGAAGAAAGGACGTGGAGACTTGGACAATGGTGACGGTGGCTGATCAAGGAACAGTAAAATGCTAAAAAAAATGATCCATTTCCATAATATATGGAAATGGATGATTATCATATATATATATATATATATATATATAGTCATCTATTTCTATTACCGAATTGTTTAAAAGTCTATTGTTCTTATCTTGATGGAGGTGACTTGTCAAGTACAACGGTATTTTCGCATTTTTCTCTTTTGGCAAGTGACGTGGAACGGTGACATGACAAATTCACGTAGAAATCTATAAAGTAAGTCTTACGAAAAATTTTAAATTTATATACTTGTGATAAATTAGTTTATGATTTTTCGTAATATTAATCCTATGAATTTTCATGTGGAATATCATGTCACTATATGTCATTTGCGTCAGCAAATTTAACAGATGATAAATTTTGCTAGAGATATATCGATTTGTGATTTTTTATGATAAAAAAATAATTTAAACTAATTTTATCATAATATATTAAATTTAAAATTTTTCGTGATATTAATCTTGACTAATCACGGACATTCTTTGAGCCCGTTCATTTCAATAAATATGGAGTCAGAACCCTTAGTGAACGCTCGCCATTAATGTTCACTGCAGTGGAAAAGCGTGAAGAAGACTTCAAGTCACGAGCCACCGACTAGCATCTGACACCCAAGGGCCATGTTGTACTCACATATCAGTGAGTCCATCTTCACGAGAAGCAGCAATTCCCTCGTAGAGAGAGAGAGAGAGATACTGAAATTGTCAATAAACATGAAATCTAATTTTTATCTTGCAAAAAAGGCACTTGTCAAAGAAAATCACTGCGGGCAAGTTCTGGAGAAGAGGCCTCGAAAGAGTGATAACACTGTGGAGCTCGAAAGAGTAAATTGGACCGTATGTCTACCGGATGAAAACCGGCCTAAAGACAAGTTGCACGGAGACATAGATTTAACTGACAAAAATTGACGTAACGAAGTAATGTGCTCAAAGTTACGTGCATGATCTCAGCCATCAAATAAAAAAAAATAGATGTCAACTGTTGAATTTGACATGACCATTTTGTCCCGCCAAACCCCACTGTCCCATTCCTCACGCCAAAAATAATAAGCCGTGCCATATCAATATTGCACTAATCAGTGTGTAAAGCTGTAAACTATAGTTTGGATTCTCTAGCTTTACACTTGTGAAATGAAGCAATTATCACTAGAATTCAATGCACACCCATACTGAAACACACTGCTTGTGGAAGCTGATCTTGCATCCATGTTGCCGAATTTGAGACTTCCCAGTTTTCTTCCTCTTCTTTATGCATTTCGGTTTGACTATAATGAGTTATTGTCATGGACTTGTAGCTTCAATTTTTTTATAATAAATAATTAATTCCAAAAAGTTTCTTGAGAAGCTATGGAAATGATCTCTCGAGCTCGGTGCTTCTCAAAGTTCCATTCGGTTCAACCTGGATTATAGAACTACAAAAGCAAAACAATGACATGGTTTCGCTGGGGAAAGGGTGGCGGGAAATTATGGAGCATTAGTCCATCGGTCTTGTTTACTCATAGTTATCAAATGCAAAAGGGAACTCTTTTCACCTAATATCATTCAAAGAGAGTGCTTTGGAGACATTATGATGACATACAGTTGTACAAAAATGCAATCGCTAAAAGAAACTAATCATGCATTTCAATATACTTGTCAAAATGGACCCATTTGATGGGTGAATCATTATATGAGTTAGTTATATTCAATTAATGAATTACAAATGGGTTTAGAATGTCAAAACCCAAAAATATATGGGTGTTATTTGGGTTCACGATTTACTCAAATCCAACTCACATTTGTGACTCTCTTCTTCACCTTCTATGAAAAAAATAATGGACTCCTCGGACTATTCTAAATTCAGAGAAGTCTTGGTGCGCCCTCGAGATAAGCCTAACTTCACCCTTATTTAAAATATCATGATGGCTTCTAATTCCTCATCATTTTTTATTTTTATTAATCTTGTAAGTTTATTTAGGATGATGCTAACTTTACATGATAATTTTATTATATGCACTCATTCATCATAAACTAGGTAGTTATTATGCAAAAGATCCTTATCAACTTAATTACAAAGAGAACATCCCTTGTGACTTTAATTAGTCATAACACTTTTTTTTTGTTAGAAATTAGTCATAGCATTTTCAAATAGTCATAATACGAATCCAGGAGCAATTTCACGTTCTAATTTAATAATTATTTTTTTTTGGTAAAGTTAATTTAATAATTATGGTTGGCATAAAAATCAAACAACAATTTTATTTTTTGAACTGAGTTTCTTTTTTCACTTAAAGAGATGCCTTGAGGGGCTTTCTGTCAACAAATCTATAAAAGATAATAATTGAAAAGTCAAGGCTTATTTTGAACTAATGGTTAATATTAATTAGATAGAAGGGTCTAAGTTAGCCCAAGTTTAATTTATCAATAAAGAGAACATTATCGAAAATTGTCATTCAATATATAATCTCTCCATTGGCAAATCATCGAGATCACCCATCTCCTAAACTCTTAATGGGATATCACATATCCTCATGCAACAAAGGTTAATTGAAGTGAAGGGAAAGCTTGTTCATTTGGGCCTCATCAAGAGAGTCGTTAGTTTTAGCTTAATAAGTGGCGACTCTTTGCTTAACCGATCACAGCCTCAGCAGAGGTGAAAATGGGAAAGCAATGTTTCTCGACAGTAAAAGGAAGAGGCACCCGGTCAGCTGTCATGCATTTACGTATACTTAGATATTTGTCCAGTAGCGGTGGACGAAAGGACGTGGAGATAGACATTGGTGCTGGTGACTGGTCAAGTAAAGGAACAGTAAGATGCACAAAAGCCATCCATGGGCATTTCCAGTGGAGGGACTTGTTGCATTAAAGGCCATATCTCAGCTCCCATAACGTACCCTTATTAAAGCAATCTTTCGTATATTTTAGGTGGTTGTCCATGAGCAGAGGTAGAAAGGACGAGGAGACTTTTTTTTTTTGGCTAGAAAGGACGAGGAGACTTGGACATTAGTGACGGTGACTGAGCAAGGAACAGTAAAATGCAAAAAAAAAAATTCATTGTGTACAGCGGTCTTTTTGTATTTTTATTTCTGGCAAGTGATGCTGTGGGGCAGTTTGCTTTCCCCGTTCAACATCCCAAGTGCAGCTCCATCCATACCCATCTCTTTCTTTTTCCTTGATGTTCAAGTCATTCTTAAATTTCTAAATGGTTGGATTACTAGTATTAAAACTCAGCCATTTATTATAATTTTTTCCAGCAAAATGTTGCTATTTTTCGACGCTCCTGTCCTTCGAAAAAGTTAAAAGTGAAATAGAAATTAGGTTTATAAATTATGAAAACCCACATAACTTTACTTGTCAATAATTGTGTATTTTTGAAAAGGGGAAAAATCCAATTGAAATGAGAGACCATGAAACAATGTTAGTGGTGAGCCTGAACCATTTCCCATATTAATTTTGTCTTGTAAAGAGTAGCAATATTCAAAAAAGTAAACTGATTTAAATCGTTAATAAATAATGGCAAAAGTTTAATTTACTTAGAAGTTTTGAGCTAACAAATTGTAACGGCCCGAATTTTTATGTAAATCCAGAATCAATAAAGTTGACATTATTTCGCATTTCATTTTAGTAAATCTTGCCCAAAGCTGATCACTCTTGGAATACTAACCAATAAGGTACGGCTAATGAGGAATAGTACGTGGATCAGGGACTCGATCGTGAATCGAACACCGGTCTTGAGAAATAATGAGAAAATATTTTGAACCAATATGAACCGATCTTAGGAAAGGCAACCGATTGGATTTAACCAAGGCCAACGACGTGCAATCGGATCGCAAGTGATTCTGCAAGACCGAAAGTACGCGTGGTTAGTCAATTCTAAGCCTAAACTGTATGATCGTGATTCTCGGGACTAGCAATAGATTCTCATTCCCTCAAAGGACGGAATAGTCGTGATTCGGATAATCCTAGGTCGATACGCGTATATTCTAATTAGCCACTCGTTAGTGAGAGATCCTAAAATTTGAAACCGAGCGAATTCTGGAACACCTGATTTGACCCGGAATTGGATATCAATTTTCAACGGCTTAAGAGACTAACTTTGGAAATCTGACGTCATATTTCACTGGCCACACACATTTGGAGTATGTAGGGTTGAAAACTGGAAATTCGGTCCGGGAATGAAAAATGACAGTTTTGCCCTCGGGAGGCCGATTTGGGTTCGGGGGCCGTAAGAGGTTATTTCTCGAGACGGACATCATTTTGAAGTGGCCACGCGTACCAGGAGTCATTTTGGACAAAAACAGGAATTTCGACAAAAATTGGAAAATAATATTATTTTATTCCCGGAACTTCGCAGTCGATTTCCGGGGGTTTAGAAAATGAATTTCGAGATTCCGACGCCATATTAGGTTGGCCACACATATATGGAACGCGTGGGTGCAAAAATTGGAATTTCGCCCCGGGGCCGGAAAAAAGACAGTTTTGCCCCTAACCCGGTTCAGGTCCGAATTTCAAGGTGAACATTTGGGATATTTTCAGAGGCCTATCAGCTCAATTATTGGCCATTTGACTGAATTGCCGCTCAATTATTAAGGTTGAACGGTTTTGGATCGTCGGATCGAAGGGTAAAATGGGAAAACGCGCGGATGGGCGACACTTGTCGCGATTAGCCCCTTTCTTTGACTACTTGGACCGGCCCCCTTCTCTCTCCTCCCCATTTCTGATCTGCACCGACTCTCTCTCTTCTCTCTCTCTCCCGAATCTCACTCTCTCTCTTTGTTCCTCTCTCGGCCAAGCTTGGCCGGAGCTCCACCGGCCACCGTGCGCCAGCACCGGCGACGCTGCTGCTCCCCCACGTCCCCACCAGACCCCAGCTGCTGTCCTGGCCCGGTTCAGCCCCCGTTTTCCCCCTCCTCCGGCCCGTTTTCCCCTCTTTCTCTCTCTCTCTCTCTCTAGTTTTCTGTTTTGGCCTGCCGGAGCTTCGCCGGAGCTCGAACGGCCAAACCGTCGCCACAGGGCTGTTCCACGTCGCCGTACGACCTCAACCAGCCCGTCCGTACAGTGCCCCCCCGTATGGTTACTGTTCACCGTCCCCGTACGGTCACTGTTCACGCCGTACGGTCTCGCCGGGAACCGGTCGCCGGAAACACTGTTCACCAGTGTCTGGTCGCCGTTCCTACGTCGTCGTGAGCCTAGAAAATTGTGAGTATAATTCCTAAACCCTGATTAGGATTGGTAGTACGTGTTTCTAGACCGAATTAGGTAGAATCGGTACATTCGGGACTGGGTTAGGCAATTCCGATACTGGTTTTGAGTAAGGATGTTAATTGTTTTGTTTGTATAAATCCTAATTAAATTAATAGGGTTTTTATGAATATTCATGGAATCCGAATTGAGAAATTGGCAATTACTGACAGGACTAGAGGTAGTACCGGGGGTTAATTAAACCACGAAAATGGCTAATTGCATCGTTGAGATTGCCCAGAATGGCTGATTCGGTGTTGATTGACATTGTTTGGGGCCAATCTCAACATTGCCGTGTTAATCGCGTCACATGCGAATTTAATTGAATTTATTGATGATTATGAAATATAATTTTTGGGCCAATTGAGCACGTGTTGTGTTGTTGAGTGTATGAAATTCCTTGGTGCTCGTGGTACATTGCATTGCATAACATGGACACACATTGCGTATGCCAAGAGTGAGGCATATGATAAAATTGTGCGAGAATGCGTATCTGCCATGAGCATGTGATCACCTAAAATACCCTGAAGCGTTATACGCTAGGTTCAGATAATAATGAGTTGTGTAATCACCTAAGGACCTTCGGGTCGATACCGTCCTCATGCACTTTGAAGCAGGACGATGCCCGGTACGTCCGGAAGGCGACCATCCTCATGCACTTTGAAGCAGGCTCTGGTTCGCAAGGAGAACAGTGTTGCACCTCATGCACTTTGAAGCAGGCTAGAGACACTAGGCCAGATCGATTGCTGCGCCTCATGCACTTTGAAGCAGGCTAGACGCACCGGGCCGTGAAAAATTGATGACTCGAGTCGTAATAAGAATAATAATTCGGGGCAAGTGTGCCAGTGTGGGCCAATGGGCCGGAGAAATGTGCATGACATGTCGAGGACATCTGCATACATAAACACGCACTGATTAGCATGTGAGTGTGTAAGACTCGGTGAAGGAGCATGTGTTTGGCAAACGTGTGACTATGTGTGCCACGTATGTGCCATGATTATTATATATTGAGCTGTCTAACCTGTAGGGTCAGAGAATTTTAGGATTATGGTTGTGTTGTGATTTTCTTAAATATTCGTTTCTGGTCAGGAGATTGCATGCTAGCCTAGCCTAGGTTTAGGGGTTGAACTCATTGAGATTCGTCTCACGGTTGTGTAAACCGAAACATTTCAGACCCCCAGCCGTAGGATGCCGAGGAGAGCGCCTCTTTTTGGTATACCGCAGTTCATCCAGCGGTCCTCTAGTATGCACCCTTGTGGGGACGGACCTGCAGCCATGGTCGTGGAAGCTGGGGAGCCGAAGTGCTTTACACTGACCCCTTTTGACTGAGTGGCTGCTGACTGTGTGTTTTCTCTGCTGTTGTATAAATGAATTGTATAAAAAATTTTCTTTGGTAATGCTAGTATACATACTTTCAGAGGTGTTGCTTGCTGGTTGTGCTACCTTGGGCTCATGTATATTAGTACGGGTGTATATATATTTATATACGTCGCTTCCGCATGTGTATTATTCTCTGTGTGTTGGGTCGGCGACGCATCCTGGGAGCGTTGCACCATAATCGACCAGAGAGGGATGGTACACTTCGTGGGGTTCGGGGCGTGACACAAATTCTAATTGAAGTTATGTCTAAAGTAAAAATAATACAATTGAAAGTCTAATATAACAATTTGCTTAATTATAATGTTAGTTCTATATTTTAAATATGATTTCATTGAACCGCGTAGGGAGCAGGTTTAGGACTAGTACCTAATCAGTGTTTGTCCACTAACGATGGAGGAAAAGATGAAAGGATGGATTAGCACTATTACATTAGTGGTGGAAAAGGATAAAAGGACCATTTGCGGTGGCAAATGGTGAACTCACCCTTTCTTTTTTGTTCTTTTTTGCTTTTTGACTATTTGACCAATGCTATTATAATCTGCTCTCCTTAAACGAAAGTTCGTTTTCAAAATTTGAATTTATCCTTTCGACTTTCAAACAAATGAAGATATTTATGCCTTACCTCCTCCTTGAGCTCCCAAGTAGTCTCTCACTCCGCGTAGGAAAGTATTTTGCACATCCATCAACCAAAACTTCCTAGACTTATGGGTAGCAAGAGTTAGCAGAACACATACCGTGGTAATATTGGCTACTGCTCCTGTATAAAGCTACCACCAAGTTTCTCACTTGCCACTCGTATCTTATCGAAGCTGTAATTTGTCCCCAGAACTATGATCATAATCGGTAGGCCATAAACATACAATTGGGAAATCCTAATTACCATCAATTATTTGAATGACAACTTAATTAAATCTTATAAGTCAATGCTAATTAAGTGCGCTGGGGCAGTCAAGCCGATTGACTTCTCAAAAGTTTGGATACCACACGATCTTGAAAAGGGGGCAAAACGCTATTTGGGCATGTGGGTTCTAAAGAAGATTTTGTGTTGATTGTTCACTGGTTAGGTGGTGTTTTACAGCTTTGCTTTAGGATTGGCAAACAGATCGGCTCGACCTGAGCACGACATGGCTAATGGCCATTGGTTGGCCTAGTATAATTGAAAATGGCTCGAAGGACCAGGCCCCTGGAGCAAACAAAATTTTATTTAAAAAAAATGCTGGCATGAAATGAACCCTTTAGTTTGGTCATCTAGAAGTCTGAATATGATCTGGTCAAAAAAGTCACGAATGCTCAGAAAAAATAAAAATTTTAATCTAATGTACAAGAACTCCCCCGCATTCCTTTATTATAATAGCTACTAAATAATTTATGAGCATATTAAAAAAATTCTATTACATTAGTTTATATTACATTGGACAAATCATAATATTCAGGTATACACATAATTGGATGGTACAAATAGTTGCCAAAACTCATCGATGAAATATGAGCTAACTCAACATAAATTTGGATATGCTACCCTTGTGAACCTAAATAATTGATACAATGCTAAAAAAAAATAAAAATCTGATAATGCGGATGCACTCAATCAATTAACTTAGTTTAGGAGCACATGAGATTTGCCAGATAGTTAGTCATATCGGTAACACCAAATGTTTAAATAAGATCCATATAATTTCATAATTTATTACTACATACCTTTTTTTATGTCTTTAGCTCATCCGATGAGAATCGACAAGTGAATTGGACTATATATCTCCTAGATGAAAACCGACCTAAAGCTCTCCGTAAAGCAACTTCCACGTGTCGTTTTATGGTGGCTTGTGTTCTTGGAACCACTCATCACAGCTTTTTTCGCTTCCCTTCAGTGTCTTACTGTCAAGCATCTTTGCCTCAGTCACCGTGTAATCTATTTGTCCTTTTCAGACCGGACATGGTATGAATATCTTCATAGGATTCCCAATCGATAGAGCCCTGTCAATGGAAAAAAATCAATGCGTGTTGCTCAGGTCCGCAAGATGCAATAATTTGACTAGACATTAGGTAAATGGGGGTGTCCCCACTCCCTCTCGAGTCCCACATTCAGTAAAGATGTGGCTAGGTCTACTACTACCTTGTTCAATGGTAATTTGAGGCTCTCGCCGCTTGACCGAGCAACTACTCCATTTATCTAAGAACAAACAGTGTCATTGCATATAATTTTAGTCCACGTCACACCATCACCCTTACACGTAGCACAATCAACCATGATTAGACTGACACATCAAATAAATCAGGCAAAACTTGATCGAGAGGACGTAATTACACTTTTCCTCGAAGAGTGAGGACTAAATTAGTTCAATCGAAAGTTTAAGACTTGATTATGTTATGTCTGTACGTGTTTAATACTAATTGTGCAATTTTCCTAGCAATACTAAAACGCAAATACCTTGAACTTTTATGAAAATAGAAGATTCTTGTGTATGTATCCATATCGATCATGACACAATCTTAACCTTGTACATTTCGTAATTTCTCGAGTAAATTGATAATTTGTGCTTTGTTAATTTTGATTGTCTAATTTTATGCCCTCCCTTCATCGCGAAACTCTATTTCCACATATTAAAAACTCCACACTATTTAAGTAATTAAATAATGTGATATTTGGGTTTCAACATTTATCATTTGGGTCTCAAGTGAAAACCACGTAATACAAAGAATGAGATCATTTGGGCTCATGGGGAATGGGTTCATGCAATTAAAAAAACAAATTTGTTTATTCAAAATCTGGCTCCGATGGCAACATGGAACATCCTTCACTCATGCGTGATGGCTTTTCCTAAGCCATGCTTATAGTATAGTCAAGGTCAAGCTGATATTTTCTAGTTTTCTTATTTTTACAATTGTTTAATTCGAAATAGCTCATCTTTTCTATCTTTTCTTAATTTTCTCATTTTATGTGCTTATATTATGGTCATTCATATTCATACATTGCTTGTTCAAATATGCATGTAGACAGACAATTCTCTTTGCATTCTTCAAGGGATATATTGAGGGAAATAATCGAATCACAACTCTTAGGCATTCAGACAGATCGCGCACAATGAAGTCGAAGATCCATCACATTTTGTCAAAAAGATGAGAACTAGATTACATTTACCTTGTTTTTTGCCAAGTTTGATATCCAATCAAAGATTTTGGTGGTGTCGCTTGTTGTTTCATAAGCCATGTTTTTTTTTTCATATCACTATCTTTTAGCCGGCGGTGTTTAATTAAATCACATCTTTTACAAATGATAGATACTTAAAAATATGAGTTCCTATTAATGATAATCGTTACATGGCCAATGATTTGATAATAGTTTTGGTACTTTTAGTCTATACTTTCGTTTTCTATGACATCATTATTAAAGTTATTATTTTCATGAAGGTGATTATTACCGCAACCCTGTAATTGAACCATGCATGCAAAAGTGGGGTCCATACGTACTCCTTTGCTTGACAGAGCTCTATCATTGGAAAATAGCTTTGCACGTTACTCAGGCCAGATGATGCAATAATTTGACTGGACATTAAATAGCCGGATGTCCCATCTCCCTCTCCAGGGAGTCCAAAATTGCTTTTTGAAAAAGCTGAATAGACCAAAGCGGAGCATCAAACACGAGAGATTTTGGCTACAAATGTGGAAATAAATCAATAGATTAATGATAAGCCAAGATGGTTATAATGAGATCTTTGTCAGCAAAATATTCGGTGGAATCATGAAATTTTGATTGTTAGGTGCAAGCGCGCCTCTTGCAGCAAGCAACCACTCTAGGCACTATCGACTTTTTCCAGCAAAGTTGCTGTGTTTTGATGCCACCCCTTCTCAAATCTCTTCGCCTTCTTCATCTCTCTTCATTCTTGCCGTGTTTCACTCTTTCTTCTCCTATCGTCCCAATGGCACATAGACAAATGACATGCGCGTTTTGCATTAAACGATCTACATCTCATGTATATAGTCCACATAATCATCAACTCAGTTTGCAAGTTTGACAAAAAGGATTTGAAAAAATAAAAAAATACACGATGTACAGATGTAATTGGCTAAAAAATAGAGTACAAAGACCTACTGACAATTTTCACAAAAAATTCAATTACTACGATGCATAAATCCCTTATTAATGATCAAATCCCACTCCAGAACTAGTTCGAGCCATCATCTATTTTTTTTTAAAAATGCAATGAACGAAAATTGTTTTTTTTTATTATCTGTCTTTGTTAAAATATGCGTCGCAACTCACAAGATATTACTTGATATCATTTGAGGTGCACACATTTTGGTGATGAAGTGTCTAGAACTACTTTGCTTCACATGTTGCCTTATTGATTCGTCCATGATGCGCACAGTCCGCAAACTACTTCTACTCCTTGTGGGTCAATGCCAACACGTCCCTGATGTATCATCAAGTTCCCATCAGTGTCTGTCGAAGAAGAAGATGCGTTTGTCTAAGAATCCTCAAAAGGTGTGCCCATCTAAGCGCATTGAGCATATTCCAAAAAATCAATAATACGATTTTAGCGGACCCATGATATGAGAACATGCTATTTTTTTTAGGCAATTAGGACAGGCTATTGAAGAGTGGGAAATGGAATAGCTCATCAAGATATTTCAAAGAGAAAATGACGGAAGCTCTTAGAGCTCTCAAGTGGACGGACACAAATGCCCCACTGGTTGTACTGTGTAAGGCATCTTGCATGATGCTCTATTATTGAGTCTACTATCTATTATTGGTGTGAGACTCGCTCTTTCTTTCTGAGAAGAAAAGTCAAAGAAAATTATCATATCAATGTTGCCGTTTGAGAATAATAAGAAAAATTAAATTAAACTCATATCAATAAGTAATTTTTAAAAGAGCAGGAATACAGAGATATTAACAAAATTCCAACCATATCATCGTATGGCAATTTTATGGTAATTATTTCACATTCTAATCTAATAATTATGTGTCAATAAAGAGAACAATATCAAATATTGCTATTCATCGAGATAACTCATCTCTTTTAACTCTTAATGGAACATCGCATATCCTCACCAAACTAAAGGGTTAATTAAAATGAAGGGAAAGCTCGTTCATTTTGGCCTCGGCAAGGGAGTTGTCAGTTTTAGCAACTCTCCTCCCTCTCCCGCAAGGGCCACAACTACCCTAGTTAAAGCAATCTTACGAATACTTAGATAGTTGTCCAGGAGCAGTGGAAGAAAGGACGTGGAGACTTGGACATTGGTGACGGTAGCTGATCAAGGAACGGTAAAATGCAAAAAAATAACCATCCATTTCCATCCATATATATATTTCTATCACTTGATTGTTTAAAAGTCTATTGTTCTTATCTTGATGGAGGCTGCTGCCGTGTACAGCAGTCCTTTCATATTTTTCTTTTTTGGCCAGTGACATGGTATGGTACGACGACATGGCAAGTTCACATGAAAATTCATAGAGTCAATATCACGAAAAACTTTAAACTAGTACACATATGGTAAATTTACTATATTAATTTATGGTTTTTGTGATATTAATCCTATGAATTTTCACGTGAAATATCATATCACCATGTGTCATTCATGTCAGTAAATTTAACGATAAAGTGTAAATTTATTATGGATGTATCAATTTATGATTGATAAAAAAAATTAAAATAAATTTATTATAATTATATTAAATTTGAAGTTTTCGGTAATATTAATTCTAATAAATAACATTCATTGTTGGAGCCCCTTCATTTCAATCAATCTGGAGTTAGAACCCTCGGCGAAGGCTTGGTAATACCGTCTCGCTATTAATGTTCACTGCAGAGGAAGAGGGTGAAGAAGACTACAAGTCACCGCTAATACAGCTGGCATCTGACACCAAGGGCCGTGTTGTACTCACATATCAGTGGGTCCATCTTCACTTACCACTGCGTAACTTTTGACTTTGTAAAGAGACGATTCAAGAAAAGAAGCAATTCCCCCGTAGAGAGAGAGAGAGAGATTGAAATTGTCAATAAACATGAAATTTACTTTTTATCTTGCAAAAAGGGCAATTGTCAAAGAAAATCACTACACGAAAGTTCCGGAAAAGAGGCCTCGAAAGAGTGATAACACTGTGCGGAGCTCGAAAGAGTAAATTGGACTGTATGGGTGCGCATGGAATGCATTCCGGAATAAAAATTCTGTTCCGGAATGCATTCCGGAACAGAATGGTGTTTGTTAAAAAATTTCCGGAATGCATTCTGGAGCGATTTTTGCATTCTGGAATAAAAATGCGTTTGTTAAAAATATTTGATTTCAGAATGCATTCTTGATTCCAGAATGAGTTTTTGGCAAGAAAAAGAGAAGCTATTTTTTGTAGCTTCTTGATTTCGGAATGCATTCTCCCTATTTTCTCATAATTTTTTTTTCAGAAAATGCATAAAAATTGAAAAATTCTAGAAAAAATCATAAAAATTTCCAGAAAATAAAAAAAAGTCAGATTTTGGGAAAATATGGAATTTGGTGATTTTTTAAAAAAAAATCAAAAATTTCAAAACTTCACAAATTAGCTGAAAATACTCGTGGCTACCCACTTTGAGTGAAATTTAAATTTTTTAAGGTGCCCAAAAAAATAAAAAATAATAATTTTCGAAACTTCACAAAATGGCTTAAAATACCTATGGCCACCCACTTTGAGTGAAATTTAAATTTTTTGATGTGCCCAAAAAATAATAAAAAATTTCAAAACTTCACATAATGGCTTAGAATACCTGTGGCCACCCACTTTGAGTAAAATTTAAATTTTTTTGAGGTGCCCAAAAAATAAAAAAAAATTTTAAAACTTCACAGAATGGCTTAGAATACCTGTGGCCACCCACTTTGAGTGAAATTTAAATTTTTTGATATGCCCAAAAAAATAAAAAATAATTAAAAAATAAAAAAATTCAAAACTTCACAAAATGACTTAGAATACCTGTGGCCACCCACTTTAAGTGAAATTTAAAATTTTTTAGGTGCCCAAAAAAATTTTAAAAATAAAAAATTTCAAAACTTTACAGAATGGCTTATAATACCTGTGGCTACCCACTTTAAGTAAAATTTAATTTTTTTAGGTGCAAAAAAAATCAACAAATCAAAACAGATTTATGTTCCAGAAATCAATTTTTGGCAAGAATTCCAGAAATCAATTTCTGGCAAGAATTTGATTTCTGAAGCAGAATGGTTACCATTCGCACTATGTCTCCCGGATGAAAATCGACCTAAAGACAAGTTGCACGGAGACACTGATTTAACTGACAAAAGTTTACGGAAGAAAAGTAATGGGCTCAAACTTACGTGCAGCCATCAAATAAAAGAAAATTGATGTCAACTGTTGGATTTGGCATGACCATTTTGTCATGCCAAACCCCACTATCTCATACCTCATGCCAAAAATAATAAGCTGTGCCATATCAATATTGCACTAATCAGTGTGTAAACTATAGTTTGGATTCTCTAAGCTTTACACTTGTGAAATGAAGCAATTATTACAAAAAATTAATGCGCACCCATACTGAAGCACACTGCTTGTGGAAGCTGGTCTTGCATTTATGTAGGATGATGCCAACTTTATTTAGGATGATGCTAACTTTACATGATAATTTTATTATATGTACTCATTCATCATAAATTGGGTATTTATTATGCAAAAGATCCTTATCAACTTAATTACAAAGAGAAACGTCCCTCGTGACTTTAATTAGTCATAACATTATTTTTGTTAGAAATTAGTCACAGTTTTCAAATAGTCATAACACGAATTCAGGAGCAATTTCACATTCTAATTTAATAATTATTTTTTTGGTTAAGGTAATTTAATAATTATGGTTTTCATAAAAATCAAACAACTTTAATTTTTATTTTGTGAACTGAATTTCTTTTTTCAATTAAAGGGACACCTCGAAGGGCTTTTTGTCAACAAATCTATGAAAAGTAATGCATGAAAAGTCAAGACTTATTTTCAACTAATGGTTAATATTAATTAGATATAAAGGTCTAAGTTAGCCCAAGTCTAATGTGTCAATTAAGAGAACATTATCAAAAATTGCTATTCAATATATAATCTCTCTATTGACAAATTATCGAGATCACCCGTCTCTTAAACTCTTAACGGGATATCACATGTCCTCACGCAACTAAGGGTTAATTGAAGTGAAAGAAAAGCTTATTTTCCAATCATCTGTCATACATTTTTATGAGAATGCTGGAGTAGGAAGTTATCGCATTAAACGCCGTCTCAGCTACCCCAACTATTCTCAGTTAATCTCTCTCTGTCTCTCACAACGACCCTAATTAAAGCAATCTCACGTACACTGATGTCTGTCCAACAGCGGTGGAGGAAAGGACGTGGAGATAGACATTGGTGATGGTCACTACTGGTCATTTAAAGGAATAGTAAAATGCAGAAAAGCCATCTTTCGTATATTTAGATGGCTAACCATGAGCAGGGGGATGAAAGGATGTGGAGACTTGTACTTTCGTGATGGCGACTGATCAAAGAACAGTAAAATGCACAAAAATCATATATATATATTTTTAAGTTAATATCGCGAAAAATTCTAAACTAATACGTTTACGATAATTTTATCTCAAATTAATTTTTTGATCACAAAAAATCTCAAACTGGTACACTTGTGATAAATTTACCCTCAGTTTATTTCCATAAAATTTTACTGTGAAATTGCTTTGTTAAATGACACGCGGCAATTGACGTATGTACCAATTTTATGTTTCACCCTCCGTTTATCACAGGCGTACCAGTTTATGATTTTTTGTGATATTAATTCAATTTAATGAAAACTAACGGAGAGTAAAATTATCACGTACTAGTTTCGGATTTTTTATGGTCAAAAAATTAGTTTAGGATAAATTTATCACTAATGTACTAATTTGAGATTTTTCATTGTCAAAAAATTAATTTGAAGTAAAATTATCATAAATATATCAATTTGAAGTTTTTTATAGTATTAATCCATGTTTTTTTTACGAGTCATCTATTTCTATCATGGGATTGTTTATGAGACTATTATCGTTCTTGTCTTGATGGAGGCGACCGACATATAGCGGCCCCTTTGTATTTTCATTTTTGGCCAGTGACGACGTGGGGCCAGTCTGCTTGCCCTTCAACTTCCCAAGTGTAGCTCCGTCGATACCCTATCGCCTCTTTCTTCCTTGGGATTTGTGAGTCATTCTCAAATTTTTAAATAGCTAGATAGCTAGTATTAAAACTCAACTGTTTATTATATACTTTTCCAGCAAAATGTTGCTGTTTACACTCCCCGTCCTTCGAAAAAACTAAAACTGAGAGAACAATTAGGTTTATAAATTATGAAAAACCCACAAAACTTTACTTGTCAATAATTGTATGTTTTTGAAAATTTTTAAAACTGATTTGTGATAACTGCAATATCTAAAAAATAAACGTCCCATGTAAAAGACTCGCAGCAGATCCAAGTACTTAAAAGAAAAGAGGGAAACTCCAATCGAAACGAGAGATCACGAAACAACGTTAAAGGTGACTCGAAATCGTTTCCCACGTTAATTTTGTCCCGTAAAAAGATGAAATTAATTAGCGGTGGAAAAGCATGAAATGACCATTTGCGGTGGCAAAGGATGAAAGGACGGATAAATCATCAATGTCTCCTCACTGGCGGTGGGGGAAAGGATGGAGACATGGACATTGGTGATGGTGACTGGTCCACCTAAAGGAACAATAATGTAGAAACTCACCGATTTCCGTGCCCAAGGAATTAACTCGTATTTAGTAAATGCCTAAACTAAGGTTAGGTTAAAGAGCTCCATAATCTTTACCCAGCTCCTCTCTTTAACTCGAGGTTCGGGTCTCTGCTAGTAAAATCATCCATTTCTATGCCCATTGGCTGATTGGTGTTCACGTTTAAAAAAATGTTCACTTTTAACTTTCAATCGATTATTTGCTGATGGGGTGTTTACGTTTAAAAAATGTTCATTTAAGCTCTTTTAAGAACTATATATAGAACTATGTTAAAGTGATCTTCAAAACTGACTTTCTAAAGTGCAAAATACAATTGATATACAAACAAACAATATATGCTTAAAAATAAGGGATATGCTAAAGTGCAAAATAGAATTTATAACCAATATATGCTTAAGAGTTAGGGATTTGTTAAAGTGACTATCATAATCAAATTGCTTTAGATTGTGTTTTCGTTTAGATAAAACAGATAGTAGCATGAAAAATAAAAATAAAAAGATAAATAAATCTCATTTGCATTTATACTAGGATTACTTTGAGGGATTATTTTGATGGATGTCTTCGTCTTTAATATCGTTAGACACTTTTTTTTGTAGGGAATTCTCTTTAGCCAAAATTAGACTTTGGCTTTGATTTTTAGCTCACAAAGATTCATGTCCCGATGCTTAACAATGAGATAGTATATATTCTTTGCCTGATTCAATACTCATATTTACCAAATTTATACTGTTGTTATTTTATCATGTTTGAGTGACGCGAGGTTTTAATTTTAGCTTACGGGATTCATGTCTCGGAGCTTAATAACAATACCATGTAATACTTTTTGTTTATTATCTTTTTGATGTGTTGTTTTGAATTCCTTATATGGTTTTTACATTTCGATTTCTTTAGCTTCTTTCGACGAGTATGATTCGCTTTAGGAACAAATCAAATTGAATAACTACGCACCAACACTTAGTGGAAAGAATGTTACGATTCCATAATTTGACAAGACCACATGAACCAATTTATAGGCAAACAAATTAAGGGTAGATACCAAAAAAGGCAATAATTAGAACATTAGTGTAATCAGGTTCCTAAATTTAAAGTTTCTAATTCGTAGAAAGTAGAACATTCACTCGCGTTCTACTTTGCTCTTAGCCAATCCCAATAGGTTAATGGGCACCCTTTCACACGATAGAATCTCATGTCTAGATTAATTGAATTTGAATTTCCTAATGTCACACGCAATAAGAGTTTGTGAGAACATGTGCAAAGTGAGATCAAGTAAACCTTGAGTAGAGGTAATGCTAGTTCCTGCTCAACAATCCACTAGACCCGCTCCCCCTCGGGAAGACCACGCTCGGGAGGGTCGTGACAAACCTCAAGAGAATTTTACCAAATGTATAGATGTTTTCCCAGTTAAATTAATTTATTTAAATGATTCAACTTGTCTACCATCTAAATACAATGAGGATTCTCAATAGCAAATAACATTTAATATATCTGGGTCAATCACAAATTTTGACATGGTGAATCTTACGTGAGATCAAAATAATCAAATCGTGAGATTCGCTCGGTCCAAGCGAGAAACTTGCCTAGTAAAATATCTTACAATACATTCGAAATTTTTTTTTCAGGTAGAGAATATTACTATAATGCATTTTAGTAAGAAAGAGTGGGTAATCCGTCCATCTTCCCTATCACTAAAAACACAACCGACGTAATCACGGTTTATGTTCCTAAAAAGTCCCTACAATGACTCACTTTTTATCGTAGTGTGCATGCTCTAAAAGGGCAACTGTTGGCCTTGGAGAATTTGCACATCAACAATATCCAGGGAAACATATCCGAAACCATCCATATTAATCACGGCTTTATCTTATTCAAGTGTTACGATATACGACATTTAGTAAGCATGAGAAGTCCTCTGAACACACCTTGCGTTGTACGGATCATTTGAAACTATCTGGACCTCAGTTTGACCTAAGTCACGGTAACATCATTGTGCACCAATTAGAACTTCCATTGCTGAATGCTAGCATTGTCTAGTCAACTAGGTATTGCAACGGTGGTATACGCATTTCAAATTCTAATTGTTACCCTGTGTTGATCCACACAAGCGCTCCCATACAAGTATCGATGAAAATATTAATATGATGGGAAAGATTAAAGACGCCTTTTTCACGTGTTTTCTTAAATACTCTGGGAATTCCAAGAGTCCACAGGTGCTTTCGCCTTGGTGTATGGTCCACATTAAAAATGAGTTGAGGGCAGACTGTAGAAAGTACGTGTCACGTAGGTGTAGCCTGTCCTGGTCCGTTTGTTCTCTTGTCAATTACATTTTGTTGTATCCACGATGACAATTTATACAAAGTAAAATGCAGGAAATCATCCATTTCTATATTATATATCGATATACATGCGCGCGCCATCTATTTCCACGACTCGATTGTTTATGAGGCCCACAGCGGTCATTTTCTATTGTTATTTTTGGCTAGTGATGACTTCACAGATCCCCGAGGAATTGATTGGTATTTAGTTAAGGCTTTAGTTAAGGTTTGGTCACCGAACTCCATAGTTTATTAGATTACTTGTTCTGAATCTCGGCCGTTGATGATCAAATATTCCAGTAAAAAGTCACTTGTGTTTCTTTCTCCATCGATTGCTCTTCGGCGATCTTCTTTGCACTCAAATCTCTTCTGATCGTCTTCTTGCTTGTTGTTTCTCGGGAAAAAAAATCGAAGAAAAATGTTGCTTGATTCTGCTGTTGCAATTGTATGGGATGTCTTGAAGATGGTAGTTGTTCCCATCAAGCGTCAAGTCGGTTACGTGATATCCTCCAAGAGCTACACTCAGGATCTTCAGAAGGAAGTCGGGAAGCTGAAGTACGAGGCTGAGAGGATTGACCATGCTGCCGAAGGGGCCAGAAACAATCTTCGGAAGGTCTACAGTCAGGTCATGGAGTGGCAGGCAAGAGCTGAGCAGGCCTTGAAGGAGGCACGAGACCTGTTGGGCGCCTTTGAAGAGTCGAGCAAGACTTGCTGCCACGGGACTCTTCCCGACCTCAATTGTCGCTATCAGTTCAGCAGGAAGGCCAAGGACAAGATCAAGGACATTCAACAACTCGCTCGAGAAGGCAGTGAATTCAGGGACATCTCCTTCAGCGATCCTGCTCCGGGATATGTCGCTGCTCCGCCTCCGGCAGACAAAGAAGGCAAAGATGTCGTCCAGTCGACCACTGTGACGGCCTCCGCTTCTTGTGCCTCAGCGTCGATTAAGCTTAGGGATGATGGCGTCTTTGAATCCAGAGCTTCGATCATACAGGACATCATAGATGCTCTTGCCAATAAAAGCAATAGCGTGGTCGGGGTTCACGGGATGGGTGGGGTTGGCAAGTCCACCCTTTTGGTGGATGCCGAGAAGAGAATAGGGGAAAAGAATTCGTTCGATTGGGTCGCTAAGGCCGACGTGTCGGAAAACCCAGACATCAAGAAGATTCAAGATGAGATTGCGCATTGGTTCCGCCTTAGTGACATAAAGAAGGAAGAGAATGTCAGCTTGCGAGCGAAGCTTCTGCGCGAGAGGTTGGAAGATGAGGAGAGGAAGGAAAAGAAGGTCCTCATTATACTGGACAACCTATGGAAGGGGCTCGACTTGAAATCAGTCGGCATTCCTTGCGGACATGACAACAAAGTCAACGGATGCAAGTTGCTGTTGACGTCGAGAGATCGAAATATTTTGCTAATGGAAATGGGCTGCGACAAGGATTTCCTCCTTGGTGGGCTGCAGGAGGAAGAGGCAAGAGGTTTGTTTGAGAGAATGGTGGGAGACAAAGTTCATGATGACGAGTTCAGACCCTTAGTGGATGAAGCACTTCGCAAATGTGCAGGTTTGCCTTTGCTAATTGTGGCAATGGCGAAACAGTTGAAATATGCTACTTTTCCTCAGTGGAGGGATACTTTAAATCAAATTGAGCGGTCCTCTAACGAAGGGATAAGTGGAGTGATAAATAAGGTGCTGCAATTAAGTTATGATCATTTAGAAAGTGAGGAGGCGAAAAGTTTGTTACAACTCTGTGCTGCTTATGGCGTATCTGAGCCCTCTATTGAAAACTTGGTGAGGTACGGCTTTGGTTGCGGGATATTTCCAGAAGATAGCAACATGAACGAAGCTAGAGATAGGTTGGACACACTCATCCACGCTCTTCAAGCCTCCTCCCTTCTATTGGACAATGGAGGCGCAGATCGTTTCAAGATACATGACTTGGTTCGTGACTTTGTTGCCCGATTCATTTTAAAAGATCACCCTCTTCTCTTGTTGAAAGATAAAGACACGTGGGTAACACAATTGCGGAAGGAGAGACTCAAAAGTTGTGCGGCAATATGCTTTCCCTATGTTGACATGGAGGAGCTTCCCGAAGAATTAGATTGCCCAGAATTGCGCGTCTTTTTGCATTTCGCCAACAATGAATCTCTTGAGGTTCCAGATTCATATTTCAACTCCATGAAGAAACTTGCCGTTCTAAATCTTACTAGTATACGTCTCACTTGTTCGCCAACGCCATTTCAGCTTTTGGAGAACTTACATACTCTATGTCTTCATAGTTGTTCTCTAGAGGATGTGGCTATTCTTGGCAAGCTAAAAGGGTTACAAATTCTCAGCTTTGAGAGCTCCAAAATTCAACGATTGCCGAAAGAAATTGGGCAATTGGTAGAGCTGAGGTTGTTAGACTTGAATTATTGTTCAGAACTTAAAATAATTGAGCCAGGTGTGCTTGGAAGCTTGATCAAATTGGAGGAGTTGTACATGGAGCATAGCTTTGATCAATGGATTGCCGTGGAACAAACTCCACCAACTAATGCTAGTCTGGTTGAGTTGAATCACATGAAAAATCTCTGCACTCTATACATGTCCATGCCTGACCCAAGGGTGCTCCCAGGGGATTTGAACGTCGAGAAATTAACCAAGTACAAAATCCAAATAGGGGATGTGTGGCTCCGGCCAAGTTTCGAAGGATCGAGGACATTGGAGCTCCAGTTGATTCCAAAAAGCAATATTCTTCGGAAAGGATGCATACAAAGTATCTTAGGCAAAACTGACGATTTGTTTTTGGAAGGGTTGGACGGATTTGAGCAAAGTATTTGCGCGTTATCCCGAAAAGGTTTTCCAAAATTGAAGCATCTACAGGTCGAGAATAGTCCCTCCGTCCATTACATCCTCCAATCGCCTTCCGATACATATTTTAAGGTGTTGGAGTCGTTATTTCTCCAGAATCTCATCAACTTGGAGAAGATATGCCACAGCCATATCTCCTCCAAGTCCTTCAACACATTAAAAGTAGTACGAGTTGGAAGTTGTGACAAGATGGAAGTATTGTTTCCTCTTTCAGTGGTGAGAGGACTTCCAGAGCTAGAAGAGATCGAAGTTGTCGGTTGCAAGTTAATGCGCGGCATTGTAGAAGCTGATGATTGTGGCAAAGTGGAGTTGCGTAATTTGCGTGTATTGAAATTGGAGGACTTGCCGAATATCAAGAACTTTTTCAACACAGGGTCGGCTCCTTCGTGTAGTACATCAGACGACCAAGTTAGCGCTCAAATCGCTTTCTTTAATGGGCAACAGGTAACTATTTATTTACTTTTCCTTTCTTTGCTAATTAGAGGTAACAGATTATGATGCTTATTCAATTTGTTATTTTCAGTTTAGTTTCTTCCTAATTGCCTTATTTGTTCATGCCTTCTCTGAAATTAGATAAAGCAATCTTCCGTTTGTCTTAATTGGGTAGATATCCAACTAATTGTATGAAATCCATGTAAATTTAGTTTGTGATAGGTTCTGAGTTATTTTCAACTTTTATGTTGCAAGTATATTAATAGGGTTTGATAAAGCAAAATTGAACAGAATTTTGGCATTAAAAAAATTCCATAAGCAAAGTAATTTCTCATCTTTCGTAATGGATTCCGTTGAATTTAGTAATCAAACTTTGTTATTATCCACACAATGTTATAGTATAGGTGACTCTCTTAAAAAAATGTTATAGTATAGGTGACTCTTAAAATAAATACGAAGAATGGGAAGGAGGACTGGGCTTTTAAATAAAAGCAACTATGCTAATCTAATTGATGCATGTCTTTTGTGTATCTTGTTTAAATAAGCACTTAGTCATTGCATAGGGCCTTGAAATTATAAGAGTACAGAATTTTGTGCATGTTCATGCACGCATATAACATAGATAGATTTATTTGGACGTTCTTTTGGCATTACAAACACAAACTTGTGTTTGATATCCTGTTAAATTGGTTACTGATAGTTATTTACTAAAAGGTAAGAGAATTTAGTAAACCAGGGACAAACAATTGCCCAGTTAAGGAAAACGCACCACAAATTTTGTCGGGCAAAAATTTGCTGCGGCCATTTCGTTGACTACACTTATAATGTCTGAGTATGACTATTCTTCCCATGCTTTGAGCTTTCATGGAGAGAACTCGCTTTCAAAGAGCCTTTGCGGTTTTGCTTTTTTTTTTTTCTTTGTGATCGTAATCTTGTCAGGATGACAATAGCCCATTGAACAAAACACAAAAAATTAAAAAACTTGTTGTATCAATGGGAGCAATGGGTGACGGCAAGGTAGATGAGAGATTGCGAGCAACTTTGCAGGTGAAGGATTTTTTCTAGAGTTATAGCAATCAACTTTTGGGAAAGACTACTTACTCTTTACCCCCCCCAAAAAAAAAGAAACAGAAAATAAAGCTTTGCAGATGGAGGAATTTTTCTAGAGTTGTAGCAATCAACTTTTGGAAAAAGAATACTTACTCTTTAACCCCCAACCACCCCCCTCCCAAAAAAAAAAAAAAAACAGAAATAAAGCTTTACATTGTAATCAGGGTCAATTGGTTCTGTCCACCTTAAATGCTATGGTTTCATACACGTACGCTGTGAATTTAGATTCGCCCTTAAGGAAATTACGACAATAAGGACGATTAATTAGGATTGGTTATATGACCTTACCTTATTGAGCTAGATCTCTAGGGTCCAGAGCTTCGGAAATTGCCCCTTTTAGTTTTTACATGAAATGCAAGACCAATCTTCTTATGAAACTCCCGTTAAAAAATAAAACGTATTTCACAGATCAGCCATTTTAGTTGAGTCATCTTACTACTTTATAGTATGTATAGATATCTTTATATGTACTTTTGGCATCACAAACACAAATCCACAATTTGTGTTTAATATCCTGTTAAATTGGTTATTGATAGTGGTTTACTAACATTAAAGAGAAGTTAAGTGAACTAATGATGAACAATTGTGCAATTAAGAAAAGCGCAGCTATTTTATACTAGTACGGCCTTTTAGTTGACTAGACAAGATTGCTCTTCTACAGTGTAGCGATGGTGGGGCCCAAGACTCACGCAGTATGATAGTTTCCCCATCAACAAAGAGTCGTGGGAATTTAAGTTGTGGGTCCCACATGCTAGTGTGTCTGAATATGACATATCTTCTTCCCCATGCTTTGAGGTTCCATGGAGAGAGCTCGCTTTCAATATCAATGGAGGAACTAGATCGGAATTGTTTGCAAAGAGGCTTTGGGGCTTTTAACTATTTAGGGTTCTATATCTTCATTAAAGAATTACTCTTGCATTAGTAATTTATTATTATTATTATTATTATTATTATTATTATTTTGCGTAAAATGTAGATCTGCAAAGATTTATGGGATTATAATGAATCTCTTCCAACATTGTGAAGTGGTGTGGTGGCAAGAAGTAGCAACCCGAGGTTGGCTAGTCAGGGATGACAATAGTCCAATGAATAAAACACGGAGATGTTAAGCTTGTTGTATAGATGGGAGTGATGGGTGATGGAGGGGTAAATGAGAGATTTCGAGTGATTTTGCGGATGGAGGACTTTCTAGAGTTATAGCCATGAACTTTTGGAAAAGACTAGTTACTCTTTACAAAAAAAAAAAAAAAGAGATTTCCATTGGAATCAGGTACAATTGGGTCTCTTCGCCTAAAGTGTTATGGTTTTAGACATGTAAGATGTGGATTTATAGTCATCCTTAAGAAATTACGACAACAAGGACAATTAATTACGATAGGTTACATAAGCTTACGGATTTTAAAGGAATATCCAAGGTAATATACTAATAACAGGGAAAATAATCTCAAGCTGTTTATTTTTTCTCAAGGAAAGTTGGTATCTCAACTGGTGACTATGACTAGTGACTCCTTAGTTATTGTGATATCCCAACTGCTGACGTGTCCAATTTTTATGTTATTTTGCGGGGAAATTAGTCCCATTTTGCCTATTAAATTTGGAGAAATTGAAGATATCTAAGAAGGAAAAGACCAAGATATCTCGTGGTTGTAGGCATTAGTGAGCAACTTTTTGGAAAAATTACACGAAATTTCCCATGGAAGTTTTAGTGCGGTACAGATTTACTCTTGGACTGTCAACCTTCACAAAAAATCCCTTGAGCCGTCAACCCTTCATCAATTTTTCCGTTTGCGAGTGCCTATTATGTGATTTTTCAAGGGTAAAATTGTAATTTTTTCTATTTTTTAGGTGACTCTTTTGCCGGGTTCAAAAGGAAATTACTCTTTCGCCCCCAACTTGAGGCACTCGTTGAGAAACTAATTAAGAAAAATTTGCAGTTTCCAATCAATTAATCGTCTTCATGTTATGCAAAATTTGTGCCTTGAAAACTGAGTTATTCAGTTACACGGTGCCCTAGGAGTTCTTGTTAACATAATAACTACTACTACGACTATCATCATCATCATCAACATCATCATTTAATTATTATTTCTTGTCATCATACTATTTTTTAGATCATTACATCTTTTCAATTCTAGGAAAAGAATAGTATGGTGACAAAAAAATAGCAATCCTTCTTTTATTTTCTATTTTTTCGTTGAGTTTAATTAGTTTGCTTTAATAGAGCTGTTTATCTTGTTTCGCATTTTTTATTGAAAATGCCCCACTGCCCCTGGCAAAGTGGGTGTTGCTTGCCTTAGTAACTTGTGGTTTGATTTATCCATGTTATGCAAATTATTTTCTTCTTAATTGAATAAAAGCCCAATTTGATTTTTTTTGTGATTTCCCATTTTCTAGTTACTTAAGCCCTTATTTAATTATTTAGTTTTTTCTTAACTCTTCTTTTTTTAAATTTTCTTTTCCGTTTAGATAAATTATGGCACTTGTTGTTGAAGATTACGATAGAGCATAGCTATGTGGTTTTATCATCCATGGTCCTTTTAAATAGCTAATTGTGGAGGCCATATGCAAAATTAAATACAATATTTTGACATTTCTATGATAGTTTTAAATGGTTGGGATATATTTGAAAGCCTACTAAAATTTTAGCTCTTCTTGAAGTCAACCATATTATTATAAATTGTTGTCTTAATTTTTTTTAAGATTGTTGCTTTTCTTCTACCTTATTTTTCTGTATATATTTTGGACTTTAATTAATTAAGCGCATTCGGAGGCCAAAGCATGATTTGACTAATACAAATACAGAAGAATTGCAGCTTTACTAGACAAGATTACTTTTTTACGGTGGCGAGCGCCAAGGCTCATGCAATACGTTAATTTCCCTGTCAAAAAAGAGTAGTAGAAATATAAGATGTGGATCCCCCAAGGTTGTGTGCCTGCATAAGACTTATCGTCTTCCCATGCTTTGAGCTTCCATGTAGAGAGATCTCTCTTTCAAATATAATGGAACTAGATCGGGGAAATTTTGCAAAGAGCCTTCACGGCTATTTTTTTTGTTCGTCTTATTCTTGTCGAGGATAACAATAATCCAGTGAACGAAACCCAAAAAAGTTATACTTGTTATATGGATGGGAGCGAATGGTGATGGTGAGGTAGATGGGAGATTCTGAGCAACTTTGCAATTGAAGGATTTTCTAGAGTTATAGCAATGAACTTTTTGAGAAGACTAGTTACTCTTTACAAAAATAAAACAAAAAGAAAAACAGAAAATAAAGCTTTCCATTGTAGGCTGTGGATTTAGACTCTTCCTTTTCCCTTGGCACTAGTCTATATTTACATCTTGAAAGTTCATGAATTCGGGATTTAATTGAAAGATCAATTTTGTGAGTTCCGCAGGTTACCTTTCCGAGATTGGAGACATTAGAAATCAATGGCTTGGCCAATCTTGGGTTTGTGTTTTTCCCATCGATGATTAAATCTCTCGTGCAACTACGAGAACTAACCGTATCAAATTGCAAGAAGATGGAGGGGATCATCACGGACGAAGAAAGGTTGGGGATGGAAACATCGGAAACTCTAGCATTCCCGATGTTAACCAATTTACGCTTGCATGGGTTGAAAAGTCTGACGTGCTTCTCTAGCAAAAAGTGTAAGATTGAATTTTTTGTTTTCGTCACTGAAGATCTTCATGTAGATGGATTCACCAATGCAATACAAATGATGACATTCGTTTCATCCCATGACCAATTGATTATAGGTTCACAAGAAGCTCAGAGTCAAGACCACGTCCAATCGCACTCCACTGCACTCTTCAATCGAGAGGTACGTGAAAAGTCAAAACATTAAATATACCGGAGACAAAGCATAGCCAAAATGAAAACTAACTAAATTACGTACAAAGTGTACTTTGGTTGAGAAATTTTACAAGAAAACGTGCGGCGTGCAAGCATAAGTGTTCAGAGTCGCCTGACTTGTATGAGTTGCAATTTCTTACTTTTAATTTGCTGGCATGTATGGTACTTACGCAAAGCATGAGCCAAAATTGGCCAGTTAAGGAAAGCGCACGGTTATCTTGTCTAGCAAAATTTGTCGTAGCTATTTCGTTGACTAGACGGGATTGCCTTTTATATGCCGTGACTATTGTCACCAAAGTTCATGGTGGGGCCCAAGACGCATTAGCGAGCAACTTTATGTTTAAGATCTCGTGGTTGTAGGCGTTAGTGAGCAACTTTTGGGAAAAATTACGCGAAATCCCCAGTGAAAGTTTTAGTGCGGTACAGATTTACTCTTGGACTTTCAACCTTCACACGAAATCCCTTGAGCCATCAACCCCTTCGACAATTTTTCCGTTTGCGAGTGCCCATTATGTGATTTTTCAAGGGTAAAATTGTAATTTTTTCTATTTTTTAGATGACTCTTTTGCTGGGTTTAAAAGGAAAATACTCTTTTGCGGCCAACTTGAGGCACTTGTTGAGAAACCAATTAAGAAAAATTTACAGTTTCCAATCAATTAATCGTCTTCATGTTATGCAAAATTTGTGCTTGGAAAACTGAATTGTTCAGTTACGCGGAGCCCTAGGAGTACTTGTTAACATAATAACTACTAATACGACTATCATCATCATCATCATCATCATTATTTAAGTATTATTTCTTGTCATCGTACTATTTTTTAGATCATTACATCTTTTCAATTCTAGGAAAAGAATAGTATGATGACAAAAAAATAGCAATCCTTCTTTTATTTTCTATTTTTTCGATGAGTTTAATTAGTTTGCTTTAATAGAGCTGTTTATCTTGTTTCGCATTTTTTATTGAAAATGCCCCACTGCCCCTGGCAAAGTGGGTGTTGCTTGCCTTAGTAACTTGTGGTTTGATTTATCCATGTTATGTAAATTATTTTCTTCTTAATTGAATAAAAGCCCAATTTGATTTTTTTTGTGATTTCCCGTTTTCTAGTTACTTAAGCCCTCATTTAATTATTTAGTTTTTTCTTAACTCTTCTTTTTCTAAATTTTCTTTTCCGTTTAGATAAATTATGGTACTTGTTGTTGAAGATTACGATAGAGCATAGCTATGTGGTTTTATCATCCATGGTCCTTTTAAATAGCTAATTTTGGAGGCCCATATTGAAAATGAAATACAATATTTTGACATTTCTGTGATAGTTTTAAATGGTTGGGATATATTTGAAAGCCTACTAAAATTTTAGCTCTTCATGAAGTCAACCATATTATTATAAATTGTTGTCTTAATTTTTTTAAGATTGTTGCTTTTCATTTACCTTATTTTTCTGTATATATTTTGGACTTTAATTAATTAAGCGCATTCGGAGGCCAAAGCATGACTTGACTAATACAAATACAGAAGAATTGCAGCTTTACTAGACAAGATTACTTTTTTACGGTGGCGAGCGCCAATGCTCATGCAATACGTTAATTTCCCTGTCAAAAAAGAGTAGTAGAAATATAAGATGTGGATCCCCCAAGGTTGTGTGCCTGCATAAGACTTATCGTCTTCCCATGCTTTGAGCTTCCATGTAGAGAGATCTCTCTTTCAAATATAATGGAACTAGATCGGGGAAATTTTGCAAAGAGCCTTCACGGCTATTTTTTTTGTTCGTCTTATTCTTGTCGAGGATAACAATAATCCAGTGAACGAAACCCAAAAAAGTTATACTTGTTATATGGATGGGAGCGAATGGTGATGGTGAGGTAGATGGGAGATTCTGAGCAACTTTGCAATTGAAGGATTTTCTAGAGTTATAGCAATGAACTTTTTGAGAAGACTAGTTACTCTTTACAAAAATAAAACAAAAAGAAAAACAGAAAATAAAGCTTTCCATTGTAGGCTGTGGATTTAGACTCTTCCTCTTCCCTTGGCACTAGTCTATATTTACATCTTGAAAGTTCATGAATTCGAGATTTAATTGAAAGATCAATTTTGTGAGTTCCGCAGGTTACCTTTCCGAGATTGGAGACATTAGAAATCAATGGCTTGGCCAATCTTGGGTTTGTGTTTTTCCCATCGATGATTAAATCTCTCGTGCAACTAAAAAAACTAACCGTATCAAAGTGCAAGAAGATGGAGGGGATCATCACGGATGAAGAAAGGTTGGGGATGGAAACATCGGAAACTCTAGCATTCCCGATGTTAACCAATTTACGCTTGCATGAGTTGAAAAGTCTGACGTGCTTCTCTAGCGGAAAGTGTAAGATTGAATATTTTGTTTTCGTCACTGAAGATCTTCATGTAGATGGATTCACCAATGCAATACAAATGATGACATTCTTTTCATCCCATGACCAATTGATTATAGGTTCACAAGAAGCTCAGAGTCAAGACCACGTCCAATCGCACTCCACTGCACTCTTCAATCGAGAGGTACGTGAAAAGTCAAAACATTAAATATACCGGAGACAAAGCATAGCCAAAATGAAAACTAACTAAATTACGTACAAAGTAGACTTTGGTTAAGAAATTTTAGAAGAAAACGTGTGGCGCGCAAGCATAAGTGTTCAGAGTCGCCCGACTTGTATGAGTTGCAGTTTGTTACTTTTAATTTGCTGACATGTATGGTACTTGCGCAAAGCATGAGCCAAAATTGGCCAGTTAAGGAAAGCGCACGGTTATCTTGTCTAGCAAAATTTGCCGTAGCTATTTCGTTGACCGGATGGTATTGCCTTTTATATGCCGTGACTATTGTCACCAAAGTTCATGGTGGGGCCCAAGACGCATTAGTGAGCAACTTTATGTTTAATATCTCGTGGTTGTAGGAATTAGTAAGCAACTTTTAGGAAAAATTACACGAAATCCCCCATGGAAGTTTTAGAGCGGTACACATTTACTCTTGGACTTTCAACCCTTCACAAAAAATCCCTGGAGCCATCAACCCTTCGTCAATTTTTTCGTTTGCGACTGCCCATTATGTGATTTTTCAAGGGTAAAATTGTAATTTTTTCTATTTTTTAGATGACTCTTTTGCCGGGTTCAAAAGGAAATTTCTCTTTCGCGGCCAACTTGAGGCACTTGTTGCGAAACTAATTAAGAAAAATTTACAGTTTCCAATCAATTAATCGTCCTCATGTTATGCAAAATTTGTGCTTTGAAAACTGAATTATTCAGTTACGCGGAGCCCTAGGAGTACTTGTTAACATAATAACTACTATTACGACTGTCATCATCATCATTATTTAATTATTATTTCTTGTCATCATACTATTTTTTAGATCATTACGTCTTTTCAATTCTATGAAAAGAATAGTATGATGACAAAAAAATAGCAATCCTTCTTTTATTTTCTATTTTTTCGATGAGTTTAATTAGTTTGCTTTAATAGAGCTGTTTATCTCGTTTCGCATTTTTTATTGAAAATGCTCAACTGCCCCTGGCAAAGTGGGTGTTGCTTGCCTTAGTAACTTGTGGTTTGATTTATCCATGTTATGTAAATTATTTTCTTCTTAATTGAATAAAAGCCCAATTTGATTTTTTTTTGTGATTTCCCATTTTCTAGTTACTTAAGCCCTCATTTAATTATTTAGTTTTTTCTTAACTCTTCTTTTTTTAAATTTCCTTTTCCGTTTAGATAAAATTATGGTACTTGTTGTTGAAGATTACCATGGAGCATAGCTACGTGGTTTTATCATCCATGGTCCTTTTAAATAGCTAATTGTGGAGGCCATATGCAAAATGAAATACAATATTTTGACATTTCTATGATAGTTTTAAATGCTTGGGATATATTTGAAAGCCTACTAAAATTTTAGCTCTTCATGATGTCAACCATGTTATTGTAAATTTGTCTTAACTTTTTTAAGATTGTTGCTTTTCTTTTACCTTATTTTTCTGTACATATTTTGGACTTTAATTAATTAAGCGCATTCGGAGGCCAAAGCATGATTTGACTAATACAAATACAGAAGAATTGCAACTTTGCCGGTTAAAAATCACATGTAAAGCACATACCAATGGTAAAATGCACAAAGGGTTGTCATCCACAATAAAATCAAAGTTTAAGGAATTTATGTAATAAGTAAAAGTTTAGGAGTAACAGTGTATTGAAATTGCGTGACTTGCCAAATATCAAGAATTTTTTCACGACTGGGTTGGCTCCTTCGGGTTGTACATCAGACGACCAAGTTGCCACTCAAATTGCATTCTTCAGTGGACAACAAGTAACTTTCTATTAAAAGAGTATCAATTATTTATTTCCTTTGCTAATTGGATGTAACACAGATTATGATGCTTATTCAATTTGTTATTTTCTGTTTATTTTCTTCCTCATTGCCTGGTCCGTTCATGCCTTCCCTGTAATTAAAAGAAGCAATCTCCTGTTTCTGCTAATTGAGTAGAAATCCAACTAATTGTATGAAATCCTTGTAAATTTAGTTTGTGATAGGTTCCGAGCTACTTTAAATTTACATTGTGCAAGTATATCTATATTGATAGGGCTTCATAAAGAAAAATTGAAGGGATTTTTTTGGCATTAAAGTAATGTCATAAGTAAAGTTATTTCTAATCTTTTGAAATGGATTCCATTGAATTTAGTTATGAAATTTAGTTATTATCCCCAAAATGTGCAATATAGGTGACTCTCTTAAAAACCAATGCCAAAAATGGGAAGGACGACTGGGTTTTGAAATAAATCAACTATGCTAATCTAATTGATGCACGTTTTTGTGTATCGTGCTTAAATAAGCACTTAGTCATTGCATATACCTCATAATTATAACAGTACATAGTTGTGTGCATGTTCGTGCATGCATATAGTATGTATAGATATATTTGTATGTACTTTTGGCGTCACAAACACAAAATCCACAAAGTTTTGATATCCTGTTAAATTGGTTATTGAGAGTGATTTCCTAACATTAAAGAGAAGTTTGTAAACTATAGGCAAACAATTGCGTAGTTAACGAAAGCGCGCGACTATTTTGTCCAGCAAAAATTGCCGCCGCTATTTTGTTGACTAGACAAGATTGTCCTTTTATATGGGGCGATTATCACTAAAGTTGATGGTGGGTCTCAAGACTCTTGCAATATGGTAGTTTCTCCATCAATCAATAAAGGGTCGTCGACATATAAGTTGTGGGTCCCAGAAGTTAATGTGTCTAAGTATGACGTTCTTCTTCCTAGTTGTGGCTCGCTTCCGAAGATAATAGAACTAGATTGGGGAAATTTTGCAAAGAGTTTTTGCAGCCTTACTTTCTTTTGTTTTTGTCGTAATCTTGTTGGAGATGACAATAGTCCAATGAATGAAATACAAAAAAGTTAAAACTAGTTGTATGGATGGTAGCGATGGGTGATGGCGAGGTAGATGGGCGATCAACTTTGCAGATGAAGGATTTTCTTAAGCGCTGTAGCAATGAACTTTTCGAAATAGCCGTCGACTCTTTATAATATATATATATATATATATATATATATATAAACCAAAAAATAAACCTTTCCATTGTAATCAGGGACAATTGGGTCTTTTTACCTAAAATGTTATGGTTCCAGACATGTAGACTGCTGATATAGACTCCCGCCCTTCTATAATGACGCGGTTGTCACTGAAGTTCAGGGTGGGGCCCAAGACGCATGCAATATCTTTAGTTTCCCCGTCGGTCAAGGGATCGTGGACCATAAGTTGTGGGTCCCACGAGGTAGTGAGTCTGAGTACATCTGTTCCTCTTCCCAGTCTTTGGGGCTCTTTTAAATTTCGCCGCGGTTCTCCTTAGACAGAGGCCTTGCATATTATTTGAACTTTTGGGCCCAAAAAGTTAAGGTTGGAAAGTATTATTGGGTTTGCTTTATTATATAGAGAGAGAGATAAGTAATGCACCACTCGCTAGCTCATTTCTGAAGGAGAAAATCTTAAGATTGGCTGGCTCACTAATTAGATTAAGCTTTGCAATTCAAATTTATTCCAACAAAAGACCGGAGAAAGATTCCTTATCTTTGTTTTAGTGATTACTTTAGATAACTTTCTGGTATTCTATAAAAAATACCGTCGGAAATTAGAAACGGTATCAGTATGGAGATTTTTTAAGCCCTTTTTTTTTTCCTTTTGTGCAACTTAATAATCCCCCTCTCTCCTTTGCACTCATCTCTATTTACATCTTGAAAGTTCGTGGATTCGAGATTTAACCAAATCACCAATTCCGTGGGCGAATTCCGCAGGTTGCCTTTCCGAGATTGGAGACATTAGAAATCTTTCGATTGGAGAATCTCGGGTTTATGTTTTCCCCATCCACGGCTAAATCTTTCGCACAACTAAAAGAACTAAGTGTATGGTGCTGCAAGAAGATGGAGGCAATCATCACGGAGGAAGAAGGGTTGGGAATGGAAACATCAGAAACTTTGTTATTCCCGATGTTAACCGATTTAACCTTAGGACGGTTGGAGAGTTTGACGTGCTTCTCTCGCAGAAAGTGTAAGATTGATTTTTTGTTTTCATAAGTGAAAATTTTTGTGTAGATAGAAATCATCCCTACAATACAAATGGTGACATTCTTTTCATCCAATGACAAACTGATGACAGGTTCACGAGAAGCTCGGAGTCAGGATCGCGTCCAATCATGCTCCACTGTCCTCTTCGATCGAGAGGTACGTGAAATGTCAAATTATTAAATACAACGGAGAAAAAGCATAGCCAAAATGTAAACGAACCAAATTAATTATACAGTATAGTTTGGTTAAAATTTTTTAGAAGAAAATGAGTGGCGTGCAAGCATAAGTGTGTAGAGTTGCTGACATGCATGAGTCGCAATTTCTGACTTTTAATTTCTTCGGAAATAGTTTCCATAAAGATGGTTGAAAATCTCTCATGGTGCCTGCACAAAGCATCAACAGAGATTTGGGCACTTAAGGCCAGCGCACGGCTATTTTCTCCAACAAAAATTGCCATGGCTATTTCATTGACCAGACAAGATTGCCCTTCATATGTCGGGATTGTCATCAAACTTTGTTATTATCCTCAAAATGTATAATATAGGTGACTCTCTTAAAAATCAATAAGAAGAATGGGAAGGAGGACTGGGTTTTTAAATAAAAGCAACTATGACAATCTAATTGATGCACGTCTTTTATGTATCATGTTTAAATAAGCATCTAGTCATTGCATAGGCCTCATAATAATAAGAGTAGAGAATTTTGTGCATATTCATGCATGCATATATTATGGATAGATGTATTTGGATGCACTTTTGGCATCACAAACACAAATTTGTGTTTGATATCCTATTAAATTGGTTATTGATAGTGATTTACTAACATTAAAGAGAAGTTAGTAAACTAAGCACAAACAATCGCCCAATTAAGGAAAGCGAACAGCTATTTTGTCCAGCAAAAGTTGCCATGGCTATTTCGTTGACTAGACAAGATTGCCCTTTTATAATGGTGCGATTATCAGTGAAGTCAGATGGTGGGGTCCAAGACTCTTGCAATATGTTAGTTTCCCCTGTCAATAAAGAGCCGTGGAAATTTAAGTAGTGGGTCCCACATGCCAATGAGTCTGAGTACGACTTTATCTTCTTCCCATGCTTTGAGCTTCCATGGAGAGAGCTCGCTTTTAGAGATGATGGAACTAGATCGAGGAAACTTTGCAAAGAGCCTTTGCTGCTTTGCTCTTTTTTTTTTTTTCATCGTAATATAGCTGGGGATGACAATTGTCCAAATGAACGAAACATAAAAAAATTAAAACTTGTTGTATGGATGGGAGCGATGGGTGATGGCGAGGTAGACGGGGACATTGCGAGCAACTTTGCAGATAAAGGATATTCTAGAGTTATAACAATGAGCTTTTGGAAAATACTAGTTACTCTTTACAAAAAAAATGAAAAGAAAAGGAAAAACAGAAAAATAAAGCTTTCCATTGTAATTAAGGACACATGCAATGTCTTGGTTTCCCCGTCAGTCAAGCGTCGTGGGACTATAAGTTGTGGGTCCCACGAGGTAGTGTGTTTGAGTACATCTGTTCCTCTTCCCAGTTGTGGCAAAGACAAAGGGAACTAGATCGGGAAGCAGACAATGTCAATGTGTGACAAGTCCTCTTGAGCTAAATGGATGAGGAACGATGTCATGTCCAGTTATCAATTCCCTATGGCCATGGCTCTTATTCATATACCGTCGTTTGCCCAAGGTTTAATTTTTGAGTTGGGCTCATAACAAGATGATATATAGAAGGCCCGATCTTGCCGAGATTAATGGGACATAAGCTGTCTATATCTCCATCTAATCAATATAATTTGACAATTAGATAGACATTTCGTGCATAAATTGATTGTCATTAGTAACATGATTGAGTGCTAATTCTTAATGATTGCAATTCAGAAATTACTCCTTTCAGTTTTTACATGAACTGCAAGACCATTCTTATGAAACTCTTGTTGAAAAAATAAAATACATTTCGCAAGTCAGCCATTTCAGTTGAGTCATCTAAATTGTCGAGTTGATAGCGGAAGAACGTTACAGTGGAAAATGAAATAGAGTCATGTACAGGCGGGTCCACTTTGACTAAACTAAAAGCAACATAGGCCGTTCACCTAAAATGTTGTTTATGCAGCCCAATAGGCTGTGAAAATGGGCCCTCCCACAAGATTAATACGTCGACTTTCTTAGATAAATTTAATCATCTATAATGAGATCTTTAGGAAAATCTTCAACTATTTGACTCGAGTATATGTATGATCTGTCGTTGGTATCTAACTATTGGTTCCTCCAGCACTGATAAAAGATCAATGCATTTTAAAAGGAAAATTCAATCGATTAAGTATATTTAGTTCTTTGAAGTGGGGAAGGGCGTAAGTAAGATTTGTTCGTTTGACCAAAGCAATTCCTTTTTTAATTGCTTTCTCTTGGCCTAACTATGTGATTGCTGTAGAGTGATATAATATTGACTTGAGGCATTCGGTGTTAGATAAAATCATACCTCCTACTGTAGTGCACCATTTGATGGTTGATTGGTTGCTTTTTTAATCTCAATCTCTCCGTCATTTCTTTCTCATGGCTAATATTCTTCCTCAAGCGATCCCCCAGCTGCATTCTTCTTTTACTACATCAATTCAGCGACTTCTATTTTGTAATGTTGATTACCCGTTTGTTTGACGTGCTTCTTGTTTCTTTAAATAAATTCTTCCTCGTTCTTAATTAATTTACGAAATGGTGCAATTTCACTGAAGAATTTCATCCATATTGCAACTTAAATAGCCATCTCTAAGGGATTTAACAATTGATACGTATGGGTAGCTATTTCATTCTTGGGCTAGCCAAAAAAGCAGAAAGGGAGAGATTTTATTTGAGTTTGGGATGTATGAGACACCAATGTGGTTAGATGATTGGTATATGAGCATATCCAAATTACCATTTTGCCCTGTTCTCAACAGAATCCGGTCGAAATTTCTACCTTTTCTTTTGTCTCCAGTAATTCCAATAGCCTTCTCGTCTTGGAGTCATTGACAATAGTATGGAGATATTTTTTACGAACTTTTTTCCTTTTATTCTTTTTTCCCTATTTTGCATCTTAAGATAGAATCACCTATTCCGTGAATTTGTAATTTACATCTTGGCACTCATCTATATTTACATCTTGGAAGTTCATGAATTTGTAATTTAACTGAATCACCAATTTTGTAAGCAAATACCGCAGGTTATTTTTCCTAGATTGGAGACATTACAGATCACTGGCTTGGATAACATCGTGATGATATGGGACGATCAAGTTACCGCAGATTCTTTCCCCAAGCTAAAATCCCTTTATGTGGATGAATGCAATGGGCTTGTGCACGTTGTTACTTCTTCCATTCTAGGACGGATCTTGAGCTTGGAAAGCTTGGAGGCACGATCGTGTGGTTCGCTTAAAGTTGTTTTCAAATTTCAGCCACTAAATCCTCTAGATGGGCATCCTATTGCTCGTTCTCCATTAAAAGAGCTTAAGTTAGTTGACTTACCAAAGCTAAAGTGTGTATGGGATAAGGAACTCCACTGTCAAGTCAAATTCCAATGTCTACATTCTGTTAGCGTTGAAACATGTGAGAGCCTCACCTCTCTGTTTCCAGCCTCAATAGCGAGAGATCTAATGCAATTTGAGGAGTTGAGGATCAAAATATGTGGCATTGTGGAAATCATCGAGAAGGATGGACCAGAAGTGCTGAGCATCAATGTGGAAGCCATAGAAGGTGCAAGTCATGAGCTAAAAATAATATTTCCCTTTACAAGTTATTTTCAACATCTAAAATCTCTAGATGTGTCATACTGTGATGGGTTATCAAATATGTTCACACCAACAATGGCTACAAATTTGGTGGCACTCACAAAATTGAGGATAAGTAAATGTAGAATGTTTACTGAAGTCATTAGTGATGAGGGAGGTAGGGAGGGGCATGTGGTGGCTTTCAATCAATTGAAGCATATGGAGCTTGAGGGGTTGACAAGGTTGAGATGTTTCAGCTCAAGTGGATATACTTTGATGTTCCCTCTCTTGGAAGATGTCATTGTGGCCGGATGTCTCAACATGAATTCCTTCTCTAAAGAACGAATAGATGCGCCAAAGCTAAAGAGAGTACGGGTATCTAGAGATGTTGCAGCAGCAGCGTGGTTTTGGAAGGAAAACCTTAACATCACCATCCAAAATATGTTTGAAGAAATGGTATGCATCAGTTACCAAATTCTGTGCAATTGGATGGTTTTGACCATGAATAGAATAATCGATTTTCGCTAACTAAAAGTTTATGTTTAATGATGCAATTTTTGACAGGGTATGTTTGCTAGAGTAAAGAAAATACTGCTATCTGAGCTCCCCGATCTAATTGGAAAATGGCATAGCGAACTTAATCCCATCAAGTCATCTTGGCAATTAGAATCATTGACGGTGGATAAATGTCCATCATTTATTAAAGCAATTCCATCCAAATTGATGCTTGTTTTAGATAATTTGGAGACATTGGAAGTGCGTGATTGCGAGTCACTAGAAGAAATATTCAATCAGGAAGAGCTAGAGGCTATGGAAAGCATTCGGGTGTTGCCTCGGCTACGTGTATTGAACTTGATCAATCTACCAAAGTTGAGGCGACTATGGAACAAAGATCTTCAAGAATCGTTGCACTTCGATTCTCTACATGTTCTCATACTTTATAATTGCAGCAACTTGGGACATGCTTTCACTCCATCGATGGCTCGGTGCCTTGCCTATCTACAGAAAATTGAAATAAAGGAGTGTGGTCAGATGGAAGGAGTGATCACAGACGAAGAAGGGCAGGGAAGCACCGCGGAGAAGATTACATTCCCGTATCTAAATAACTTGAAGCTGGAATGCTTGCCCAATTTGGCTAGTTTCCTCTCGGGAAAGAATTATACGTTGGAATGTCCTAGCTTGAGAGATCTGACCATTGCCCACTGCCCCAAGATGAGAAGTTTGACTTGGCAATCTTCGATGGAGATTGACCATGGTACCCCTTCGCTTTTCACTCCACAGGTCAGTTTTTTCAAGCTAATGCATTTTTGGCATTTCGGATGTAACATATTCTCGTAGAATTGGACAAAAATGCTAGATATAAACGTTCGTAATATCAGTAATCGGTGTTTTGCTCAAATTTAGTCGGGACTCGTGTTTCATACTTGAACAAAGATGTATAGAATATTTACCTCCCCACAAGAGTCCATGATCACATCCGTAAATTTTTAATGCAAAACAATTCAGACATTGGTACATATCTACAGATTCAAAATCATCTAATTATAAGTAAATGTCTAATAACTAGCAGCATTCCCGTACTTTCTACGGATTTATGTACATAATCTTTAAATCTTTTTCTTTACAAAAAAAAATCTTTAAATCTTTAGTACAGAGATCAACAATTCTCTGATCCTCAGCAAATATAACTATTAATTGTACATCTCCATATCTTTTTAGAATGTTAGTCTTATGTCGGCTCATAAAATCATATCGTGCGCAATACTCTAGAATTAATTAACGAGGTTCTCAAAAAGTTATCACAATAACCACATAAAAACATTTACGTTTTACAATTTGTACTATAAAGCACTGAACATAGAATAGCATCTAAAAATGGAAAAGAAAGATCTCCGTATTGCCACTTCATAT
This sequence comes from Syzygium aqueum, assembly GCA_031216185.1. NCBI lineage: Eukaryota > Viridiplantae > Streptophyta > Magnoliopsida > Myrtales > Myrtaceae > Syzygium > Syzygium aqueum. The sequence goes on from CM062237.1 coordinate 6,917,138, forward strand.
TTTCTTGCGTAGAAGCAAACTCGCGCCGTTCTATTGAACATGAAGAGAAAAGGAAAAGAAAGCTTCTTAACTGTAAAAACCCAGTTCACAAATTGCTTAGCTATTACTGCTCATTGTACCATATATAATCAGCTTCCCAAGCGATGAAATTGGAGGAATTAGAGAGAGTGGCTCTTTTTAATTGGAGTGCTCTAGACGTCGATAATGATCAATGCAATCAACCTTTAATTTCTTAATATTCACCCATGCTGACCGGGTCTTGATAAATAAAATAAATAAAAATAAAAAAGGTCGATATCCATGAAGCGGTTCGTCTTCTTCATTCGTAAATTGTACTTGAATCACTGTACTCGAATAGCCTATCAAATTACGAACCTGTGTTTTACAATAATTAGTAATTCTGGATTATTGTATTTAGTGTTAATTAGTGTGATAATGCGGACAATCTATGTTTGGGAAGAGAAAAGGTAGATTACTTATTTTGGAAAAGTAAAATGGCAAAAAAAAGGAAAAAATAACAGAGAAAATGACAGCCGGATAATATTTAGTAGACATTCGGTGGGTGGTTGCCGACATTGCAAGTCATACTTCATAACTAGGTAACAATATTTGGTCAATGTCCTGGCTACATAAAAAAAAGAAGAAGAAATTATCCAATCAACACTACCATTCCGTCTCATGAATACAAAACGCAATAAATGACGACCCCTCAAGTACCTGAAATGCATGATATTAACCTAAGTTGTTAATAAGGATTGTTAATCAAGACACTTGTTAAATATATTGTATGATATTTTTTTTTATAAAATACAAACAAATACAATTTTAAAATCCTATGATTAATTTATCCATTAAGCAGAATTTAGGAGAGGTTATTGTCAAAGTAGAATAATAAGGAATATACAAGTACCCACCATCGTCTAATTTTTTGAAGAATAAAAATCAATTTTCAAATTCATTTTGATTGATTAAGTGAATTACAAGCTTATATCTTTACCAAATTTATTTTAGTGCCCCTCCCCTCCCCGGCTTTTTGGACTTTTGCGTTACAGATTCCTTACAAATTTCAATTATTGCTTTCTCTTCTGAAAATGCTTGTGTGTTTTTGTTATTCTAATGCTTTTGCACAATTTTTTCTATTGTTACTTGCAAGTAGAATGTTCACACATTTTTTCTTCTTAATCGTAATAGATATCACTAATTATTTATTTACTTCTAATGTCATCTATATGTATGAGCTGTCATGTAATAATAGGCATCCCCACATTCCGAGGATATTTCAAAAAGTAGTCATAACAGTCAATCAAGAATACTAATAAATTTGAGAAAGTATGAAAATAGTCGTCTGATTTTTTGGTCATGACAAGTTGTGATAGCATTAATTTCGTTTTTGTGTCAAATATGAGCCGTCATGTAATAATAGATATCTCCCACATGGTTAGATAATTTCAAAAACTCATCAAAATCCTCAATTAAGAACATTAATAAATTTAGGGAAATATGGAAAGTCATTCTATTTTTTTGGTTGTGAGAAATCGTAACTGCGTTAATATTATTGTAACTAAATGAATAATATCAATACTTGCTTCTCAATGGACATTTCGTCGAGGCCATAACACAGTAAAAAAAGCATAGTTGGTTTTCTCCAAACAAACATAATATGGTCATCCACTGTCCTTTTTTTTTTCTTCTTTTGGTTTTGCCTTAGCTCAAATTGGTTACCTATTACACACACACACTTTTTGCCAGCGGTTGGATCACTGGCCCACCGCAAGATTCTGTTTTCACTTTTCCACCTCAAAAGTTAATAAATATTATTTCAAGCAAGTCATTAATGGTCCAGCGTAGAACTAGTAAATTTGACCCAATTTGCTTTTCCTGAGACCTTAACATACATTATTTATTGAAGTCATTACGTTGTCCGTGACTGTTACGAATTTATTTTCTTTCAATACAAAAAATTCCATACATAATAAAGAAAAAACTGGCAAACAATTGAAGCTAGTTTTCTTTTTTACTCTTGTTTGCCATCAATTTTTCATTACGCTTCTCATTAGTGAACTTACTCATTAGAAGATTTGTAAGTAATGTTCGCAATTAGTATTAGTGTTGAATAAGTAATGGTGCTCATAGTAAATAGAGGAAATAATGTGGAGACATGCTTCGATTTCATTCATTCCTTCATCAATATATATATGCTGCTTAAATTCTCTGCACACGTTATTCATGGCTCGTCATCACCATGTCCTTGCTTTTTCTCCAATTGTGATGCATGTTCACCTTGAAGCAAATAAATCTAATAGATTCTCACCTTATCTAATGTTGCATTGTCAAAAAGATCAGTTCTAGCAACTTTGATACTAACCACTGCAAACAAATCTGACAAATTGGATGTTCATCTTGGAGTGCTCTAAACTTTCTATTTCTTAATATTCACCTACGCACTCAAGTAAAATGGCCTTCTTCTATTTGTGATCGGCAAACATGAAAGTTGGAGAATCCGAGAATTAATCCTTGTAACTTTCCAAAAATTAAAAGGATAAGGCGTTGCTAGTATTAAATGTCAATTAAGCCACTTAACAGCCTATGCTCAATGTACTATTGATTATAAATGCATTTATCATTTCATGCTTGTTGCAATGCAGTATACTTGGCCTTAGTCACCAGTCAACTGAAATGAAAACATCTATCAGCCCCTCCCCATTTATGTCACTAATGAGCTCTTGCATTCTCATGATTTGCGAGAGCAAGGGAAGTCTGGAAATTCCTTATTTGAGATCATAACTCAATATAATCACATTCATTGTATCATTTTTCTCAATATGGCAGGTACAATTTCTTGGGCTTCGACGGATGGTTCTCTCCCATATGGACAATTTAAGCAAAATATGGACTGACAATCCTCTAGAAACTCTCACATTCAGAAAATTACGGAAACTGGAGGTTCAGAATTGTAAGAGCCTTGAAAATCTGTTTCTGCATTGGGTAGCTACAAGTCTAACCCAACTTCAGCAGCTTCGAGTGGAGTGTTGTGGGATCAAGGAAATAGTCGCTAGTGGAGATGACACTCCACACTCCAATACTGCTCAAGTTCTTTTCCCGAAACTAACCTCTCTAGTGTTACACGATATGTCACGGCTCAAGAGCTTTTGCCCTAACTTGCCCACTTTGAATTGGCCATTCATGGAGGAATTGCGAGTGACTCACAGTGACAAACTAAACACGTTGTCCTTTACAGCGTCCATGAACAATTGGCCTCAAAGAGATGATCAACAGGACCTTTCATGCCAAGAAGCAAAGTCTTCATTTGAGAGGGTATGTTTATAGCTGCTCTCCCTCAATTTTTACTTTGTTCTTTAAATCGCTCACTAATCTTATATTCATTGCATAATCACGTCACACGTTATAATGCTATAGAAAATATGATCTCCCTTGCTTATTAGTTTGTCGACAGCATTAAGATATTTTTAATATATTAAGTATACATTTCATTTGCGGACATCCATAAGATATTCCATTACCTAGAATTACAAAAATATTTACAGATTTGATATATTCCTAATCTAATCTAATGGTGCTCCTTAGGGAAATCAATGAGAATTTGACATGAGGTCCTCCCCATTGTTGACACGTGTTTCTTCGCTAATTTATCTTCTACAAACTCTAAAAAATGAATTCAAACAATTTTTTCAAAACAAAAATAACATTAGTACCTTAATGCCCTATTTTCTATTGTTTTCGTTAATTCCCCTGTCCACTGCATAGTCTTCATATTATAATACTATAGAAAACCTGAAACCCCTTACCTATGAGTTTGAAGACAACATAAGATATGTCTTACATCTTAAGCACACTTTTAAGTCTGTGGACCCAAAACATTTTACTAACATTTTGAGTGCATCCCATTACATAAAATTCCAAAGATGACAAATTTTTGTTGACAAAAGATAAGATATTTCTAATAAAAGATAAATTTGGTGAGTTGAAGGGCTCTTGAATTTAGATTCACTCTACCAATGTAACCATATCAACCTCTACTTGAGGCTTTTAAAAGCTTGAGATTGTATGTAGGGATCTTTTGATTTCATGAAACGTAAGACGATGGCCACCTTCCATGTGAATCATCTTAATTAGGTTTACATTTTACAACAAATGATTTATGGCCCAATCTTTGCTGAATTTACTTTTCTCGTTGTATTGGTAATTTGACAGGACTTTCCCAACTTAAAGAGACTTTTATTAGTCGATAAAGATGTTCAAAGCATCCAAGATGGAAAATTTCCCGATGATATCTTTGGCAAGCCTAAAGCACTAACATTGGCATGCTTTCATGGTGAAAAGGCCGTCTTTCCTCCTAGATTCCTCCTAGAGAGATTTCAGAATTTACAAAGCCTTGAGGTCTTTTGTAGCTCCTTTGAAGATATATTCCCTGACGAAGGACTTGCTGACGAGGGAAAACATCCGGTGCTTGAAAATCTAAGAGAACTTAAGTTAAGCAAATTGCATAACCTAAAACGTGTATGGAGAGAAGACTACTTAATGGCGAAAATTCTTCGAGATGTCATAACATTTGAGGTTTGGGATTGTCCCTGCTTGACAACAATATTCCCAACCACGACATCCTTCCAGAATTTGACGAAGTTAGTGGTGAAGAATTCCTCTGGATTGGTACATCTGGTAACAGCGTCAACGATCACAAATTTGGTGCATCTCACTTGGATGACTATAATAGGATGTGAAAGAATGAAAGAAGTAGTGGCAAACGACTGTAACGAAGAAGGAAATGTGATATATCTTGGGAAGCTACAATGGTTGACACTCCAAAATCTGCCAAGCCTAGAATGCTTCTCCTCCACCACAAGTTACATCTTCACATTTCCATCCTTGGTGAGTATTAAAGTGGAAGAGTGCCCGCAAATGAAGATATTTTTCAAGGGTACGCTAAGCACACCACGCCTAGAATATGTGAGCCTGTTCAGATACAAGTGGGAATGGAATTGGGAGGGACGTGATCTCAATACAACCATACAAAAGTTATCGGCATGAACAAATATGCACATGAAATTGGTAAGATCCAATTAATGTCTATTTTTTTCGCGCGTATTTTTGCTTTTTTCGCTCGCCTCTTGCTTCTCAAATTGCTCGACCCCTAAAACTTTCCTTTTTTTTTTTTTTAAATTGCCTAACCACTGATGAAGGGAAGGGCAGGGCAGGCTTTGCAAATGAAGAGAGAGGGAGAGAGAGAGAGAGAAGAGTAAAATGGCAGCCATCACTGAAGCGCTTATCCAAAAAGAAGAAAGGGATTTTTGTCTCGCGCGAGAAGCTGAACAGTGCGCCCTCCCACCATTCCCTGAAGATCATCCACGGTTTCTGGTCGTCGTTGTCGTCGTCGTCACCGGAGAGAAGACGAAAGTGCCACGCCGGACATGGCACCGCCGAGCCTGGACAGTCCTCCCCACTTCATCAGAGAAGATCATACTCTCTCTCTCTCTCCCGCATCTATATCTGACAAATTCGTGAGTTCACGCTTCTTCACGCATCATTTCTTCTGATTTTCATGTCTTATTGCGGGTGAGTTTCTCCCGATTTTCGTGAACCTTCCTCGATCGTCGTCTTCTTCAGCTGGGGCTCTTACTTTTAGTAATTGAAGCGGGGAAAAGAATGAAAGGACGGTTATGGGGACATGAGCTGGTGGTCGGAGGTTCGAAAAGATAACAAATCGTCTTCTTTTTTTTGTGGATAGATGTGCAGGAAAAGCAATTGCTGAGGCGTCTTATGAATTAGAATCCAAGCCCCTCTTACAATGTTATCAAATTGCAAAGAATGTTGCTGCCTCCATAACTAAAGAGAGAGAGACCTAAAAGATAAGGGGGTGGCTTGCTATGATTCTGAAATTTCATTGTAGATCTAATGACTGATAACTTTGTTGTCAAATAGGAGATACTGTTGTATTTTGTTATATTGATTGGATTTGGAGAAAAAAAAGATGATTTTACTTGTCAAATTGAACCAATAGTTTGATAAAACCTTATTATAGCTGCGGTTGAAAGAATCGAACAGCTTAAGTTTAAATTTTCAATTCCATCGATGTTCGAGTCATCAATGTCTTTGCTTTTTCCCCTGCGCTTGTGGTCTGCGTGGCTGAAATGCATGCGTGTTAAATGTATATAGGACATGGAAGGTTTCTTCTGGTTATGTACCCTATTACACCCTAGGAGCATATATTATGACATTTGACTTCGGATTGCAGGTTGAGATTGATGACTTTCATTATATGGTTTATTGTTGATTAAAACTCCTGGAACTGGCAACTACTGCCTTAAATTTGCATTGTGTGATTTGATTCTCTCATTAGTGTGTGCTTATGTTTTGGTCTTTCTTCACCATATGTTGGTTTTTCAACCATGTAAATGGGGAGGCTGCTCCTGTTCAATTCATCAGGCAACATATTCAGAAAAACTAGCAAATTGCGACTCTCAGGTATTGCGACAGTTCATGGATGGTGAAGCTGAGGAGCCTTGGACGTGATCGGGGGCATTTTTTTCTGATGGTTGGCCCGCATTTGCAAGAGAAACTCGTCTGCATGTAGGAAATGTTTGTGTGTTTGAGCTCATTGATCAGGAGGATGTTGTGTTCAGAGTCTACATTTTCACTAATGCCGGTAAGGACTCGATTTACATTGATCAAAATGAACTCTGGAAGTGTCACTTTGGTTCATTTAAAATAAATTCAGTTTTCATTATTATATCTCCTTCGTTTAGTCTTGGTGAATCAATGAAGTGTACTTTTCCATTCCCATTGGGTTTGTGAGGTTCACAATAATCCAGATGCAAACTCATTGATGTCACATCGCATGTCCAAATGAACTGAAAAGGATGTGCTTCAAAGCAGAGCAAAAATTAAAACCTGAAATGCTCATCGTGAGAATTCAGAGGTGTGACTTGCTGGTTTCTAAGTTATGCTTATGTGTACAACATCACTGTCCTTTTCTTGGTCTCTCTCAAATTTTGTGACATTTTCCTAATAAGCTTTTGTATATTGATGGGTGACATTATGATTTAGGAGATGCTAAGTGTAGTTAATTAGTTATGTCTAATGTGAAGAACATGTACACGTTAGTATCATGATCGCGGGTATTGATTTATAGGTCGTTGTAACTCGATACAAGGTTTACAATGGTACCTATGAGAAATCTCCTTGTTCTTTTGTGCATGTCGGACCGAACAGTCTAAATGTCAAGTGAGCCCTCCTGAGCAGGTTTTTCACGGTCCCACGTTACCCACTGCTCTTAAAAAAAAATGGAGAATTTGAATCGGAGTATCCATTTTTTAAATTGGTGACGTAGCCACTTTTATCAAGGATAGAACTGGTAAGGCCCTATGTCCTTTCATGATTGGCATATCTCAACCATGATGACATCTACATCTTGCCCTACAGTCCACTATTTTCCCAAGTTGTCTTGGTTTTTCATAGCAATCACAAGTGATGTTATTTTCCTTGAAGTGCTCCTGGCTATATGTGTAAAACCGGGGCAGTTTTGATTTTGAAATTTCATTTTTTTTAATTTATGGATTCATATGTTTGCCAGTTCTAAATTAAAAGATTGTATTTTTTTCACTAATCAGGTGTAAAGAAGATTACTATTATTCATAGACTAAGAGGATGTGGTGGAGACGATCAGTGTTAGCAACTCCTGAATTATCATGAGAGTTCCAAAATTGCGCACACTATTGTAGAGTCTATGTGCACTATATTGTTACATTTTAACTTCAAATTGCTGGTTGGGATTGGAGAATTCTATTAGCCAGTTGAATTTTAATCGAATTTCCTGAAACTAGTAAATACTAGCATATATTTACATTTTGTTTGCCTTTTCTCTTTATTGTTTGTTTGTATTTAATCTTTTCCTCATCATACATTGGTTTGCAAATATCTACATTGGCAGTGTTCCTTGTGAATTCATAAAGAGATACATTCAGAAGAACCAGCAAATTGCGACTCTTAGGTATTTAGACAAATCTTGGCTGGTGCAGCTCAAGACCTATAAACACCGATGTCCAGTAAACATCTCTGGTGGTTGGCCCACGTTTATGAGAGAAGCTTGTCTGAATGTAGGGGATGTCTGCATGTTTGAGCTCATTGATAGGGAGGGACGATTTTATGGTCAAAGTCTCCATCTCCAATGATGCTATTAAGAACCTCATTTAGGTCGATTGATATGAGCATTGGAAGCATCACTTGAGGCCATATATTACTAAATCAGTTCATGCCTCCTTTATTCAGTTGCGATGAATCAATTGGAAGTGCACTTACTTTTGGCTTTGCTTCTCCTTTTTGACCTCGTTGAAGTCTCATCAGAATTATCTGTTTCTTTTGGGCAGGTCAGAACAAACAGTCTAAATGTGTAGGGAGCCCTCCTGAGCAGCTTTTTCGTGGTTCCAAGTGCCCGAGGCCTCTCACTGCCCTTGAAAACGCTAGAGAATTCAAATCAGAGTATCCCTTTTTCCAAACGGTGACTACTTGGTACTTTCTGTGGCTGCCTAGGCTTGGGAAGAAGAGGCGACACAAAATGTCCAGCTTAAGCAATAACTACTGCGACAGGACAGGATGACTGAGCTCACTGCAACAGCATGGGAACACTAGTCGGATATTTCTCCCTTGCAAAAATTGGTTCACGAGAGCTACTATGCAAGCAGGTTCAAACTTGCTATTGCAAATGAAGGGAAGTTAGTTCGACCCTGGACCTTAAAAATTAGTTCAACCACCTCAGTGGTATGAAAAGAAGATCACTTCTTTTTTGTAAGAGAAAAGAAGATTACCTGCTTTATTTGTGTATGTATCCATCTAGGACCCTTAGTGCAGCTTTTCACGTTTGTTCGATGCATGTTGCAGTGCAAGATTGGTGACTCAGATATTCCCCAGATTCATGCATGTCTCTATATTGATTACATGTGCTTATTAGTCTAAGAGCACACGATTGTGATATTTTGTTTTCAGATTGCAAGTTGTGATTAAAGACTAACTCATTAAGCCATTTAGACTGCAAATGTGGACTCTGGAAACTAGCAAATACTAGCATAAATGTCCAAATACTAGCATAAAAGTCCATCTAGTTTGCCTTTTCTCGTTAGCGTATGCTTGCATTCCTATGTCTTACCATGCATCGGCTGGTCCTATGTCTTCATGGACTGAGCGTTCCTTGTGAATTCATGGAGACGTACAGTCAAGCAAATTGGGACTCTTAGGTTCAGAGGGTTCCACGCCATGTTGGAAACGGAGGGATAAGTTGCATTTACCATCTTATCAGCCTTCCAAGATGCTGAATTGCCTTTTCAATTTGTGAGTTTCAAAGTAATTAAATTGCATGCTTACTGGTGCGACTTTCCATATAAATATGTTTGGAACCAAAAATGATAAAGCTTCGAACATCAAAGAGCGACGGAAGTTCCGAAGTCCTCAGGATAATTTGGAGGTGTGACTTGTCGTTTTTTAAGTTGCATATGTGCACAGGACATGCTTTTCTTACTCACTTTTCAAATTCTTACAAATTGGATGATAAACTTTTAGTATGCTGACTGATGGCATTGACACGAAGAGCGTCTAGAATTCAGTTACCGCGTTCATATATATTGATTTGCAAACTCTGCTACATCATTTCGTTGTAACTCGATAAAGTTCACATATATGCCCTTGAGAATTGTTCTTTCGCGCACTGCAGATCATACCATATAGCCTAAGTGTCAAGAGAGCATTGCTGAGCGAGTTTCTCATTGTTCTACTCATCCGGGTATCCCTTTTTTAAAATGGCGACTTGGCATTCTCTTGTTATGAAAGGAAAAGTTGTACCGCCCTCATCCACATGACCTGTTATTTTCGATGGAGTGTTTATGGCCAACCAACCATCCTAATGATCAAGTAATGGAACTCAGTAAAAGATATGTCGATCCGAGCCCATGATTGATAGCCTTGAAGCTCAGGTGCAACCGCATTCTTGATGATGATCTCAAATAATTGCTTTTGCTTCAGCAAGACCATCCGTCAAAATTTATGTTTAAACATATCCATAAACTTGAGGTTGTTCGTATTGTCTCGGCTAATGGTGTGATCATGGTCTTGTTGATGTTTAAACCTAAGCATTTGATTAACCAATCCCGAAAAAAAAATGAGCATTTAATATATCCAATCTTTATTTTTGATATATTATTCATGTTCACAGTTGCTTTGAGTGGAAATTACCATGTTGGCATAACCAAAACATCGAATAAGATGTTGACACCAAATTAATTGAAAAGAGAAATAATAATTTTCAAGATCCCTCATTCTCAATTCTCAACTCAACGTGCTAATCCCTAAGATGTGGCTGTTCCAACTCGTGGATGAGTTTGCCACGTGATATTTTTAATATTATGTTTGAATGGGATTTAACAACAACTATGGATTCATGAAATGTAGGAATCCAATTATACATCAAGTTATTATTTATCTTTGAAAATCCTATTGATATGTTTGAGAAATTTTGAAAATCAAATCATTTAACTACAACCTAATTCAAATGGTTTTACGCGTCCTAAAGTTCATTATATCAATGACAATAAAAATTCCTGGTTGACTACAAAAGAAACAATTTTGGATTGAGAATCCAGTCCACGAAGACATTCCCAGAACTTTTCCACCACTTACGCACGCATCAGGAAGGAGACAACGAGAAAGAGAACAGCACGCAAGGAAAGATCGATAACGACAAGTTTGGGGGCAGCAATGGCCACTCTTCACAGATTGAATGTATAAACGCAAGATCAATGGCGATTCTGACGCTCCATTCTTTGCGCACAACACACGCACACGCAGATGTCACACACTCCTTCGCAATAGGATACACATTCAAAACTCGATTCTGTTCATATAGAACACCACTTAACTCGAACCAGAGAGTTAACAAATGAGCATCGTATTACAACAAAGTCGGCCATAATAAGGGTTCAATAAGTCGAGAACAAATTTAATTGATGTAACATGATTTGCGGCTCAATGATTGAATCGAAGTTACATACTGATCTAGTTCGAGCATTTCATCAAACAAGTGATATGCATTTCGATCAAGGAGCTCATACGCAGATATAAAGCACCGATTCACTTTCACATCATCTCGATATTAACTGCAAAAGTCAGAGTTGTTAATAGAGCTTCAATCGCAACTGATTCACTCACAAGCATTAGCTAGAGCTCACGGGCTCTGTTTCGTTCATTAGCGGCAGAAACAGAGTGCGTGGAATAAAAAATTTCATTAGCCTTAATGAGAGTGAGTTGTTTACCTCGGTCGGTGATCAGAAAGTTCTTGGAGGTGTCGGTGTCGATGCGGATGATCGGAGCTGGCGAAGGGATAGAGACCAAGGTTCGTACACTTTCGGTCACCTTGACCAGAAGAAAACAGAGCAGAACGAGAGGAGGCCTTGCTGCAGCCAAACCGGCGATGGCGGAGCGGCTACGCTAGCGGGCTAACAGTGTCTGGAGGACGATTCAGTTTATCCGAGTCGAGGTCCTTTTTTACCGGATATTCATTCTATTAGACCAGCCTCTTTGTAAAATTCAATACATCACCGTCGTGTTTCTTTCAATCAATCTCGTGATCGCGCGAAAGATAATTTGCCCGTGTTGCTTATCTCTCTCCCGTGAGAGGTTAATACGGGATCTTAAACCCCTGAAACTCTCGCAAGGCGCGTTGATATTAATACGTTTCGATATGCGTCACTTTTCTGGTCACATAAACTCATGTTGTTTTGTATACCAAAAATGAAATCCTTTCCTCCTGATTATCAGAATCGCAATCCCTTTATGATAATTTAATGAATTTGCTCTCATGACCAATTTTAACTAAATAAAATTGAACTTAAAAAAAAAAGAGAGTAATGGGCTAAAACTCTTGCGAAATGTACGGTCGGATTCTCGAACCTTTTTTGCTTTTTTTTATGCAATTATGTTGGATTCGTGCAATTCAATTTGCGATTTCATCTGAACGAAATGTTTTCATTATCTTTTTTTCCTGTTTGCATCTCTTTTTTTATGTCACTTGAGTTCCGATCGTCGTATTTCTTCCTTACGTAGCGTACTCACGAGCGATTTAGTTATCGACTCAAAAATCTCTACATACTCCAATGAATCAATTACTGTATTCACATGGCTTGCGGGTTCTTGTCGTAATTGAAGAACAAAAAAGGTGACAAAAGAACCTTACCAAAAAAAATATTACCTTACCAAAAAAAAAAAGGTGACAAAAGAGACGGCGAATAATGTTAATCGATCTGAGTATGTTAATGCGATTTCACATGAATGGCCGGTCATCGGAAACAGAAAGGCTTCTCGACGAAGGGTTGTTCATCATGGATTCATTGTTCCTTTTGTCCTTTCTGCTGGCCTCTATATGTATATTATATTACGTATTTACATGATTTCATTGTGGTTGTGCCCTACATACGTACGTACGTATACTTTCATGAAAATTTCAAGGGAAGATTTTATAACAAGCGAAAATGGCAAGAACGGCTGCGGTGAGTGAGATTGTATATGGGCTTGTGCTTGATGTGGTCTGGCGCTAATGGGTTGACGGTCCGAGGCTTGCTCTGATGGGCTTGGTATGGTCTGGGCTGCGCTTGCGGGATCAGGCCCAACAGACCGGACCAGGCCCTTTCAATTATGACTGTATTGGATCTTTTTCCATTACTTTCTAATTCGTTTGTTTACAAAATCCAAAATTATTGTCCGCCGTGACAAACTTTTTCTTTTGACATAAAAAAAATCACAAACTTGTACATGCATGACATAGTTACCCTGCAATGTTATTTTTATTTCACTTAAGCTACGTGAGCATCATGTCAACAACATTTGAGATTTTTTAATGGTGCCCATTGACAAGGTAAATGTGTCACACATATACGAATTTGAGATTTTTGGTGTCCTCTTTTTTTCATTTGGAGATCAATCATAAAAAAAAAGGTTCAGGATAAATGTATTACGATGGGCATAGTTTAAAGTTTTTGTTGTTGTTTCTTTGCTCTCTTTTTTCTAAGCTCCATCAATAATTTGGTCACAACGCACAATGGAGAATACATCAATCTCTCTCGCGGAAGCAAGTCCATCCACTTACCGTCTATTGGCCACGGTCGAGTCACCACTGGGCTCCCATCCGTCCTGGATGTCCTTGGCGTGAAGCTCGATTTGAGGTAGTATTCCTAGTCATTCTAGGAGTAGGATTACTTCTATTGATATATGATTGGATGAGATTATCGCTTTGTCGTGCCTTCTTATGTCATGCTTCGCCATTTTCAATGTATTAGCATATGTCAACATTTCACTTGTTGAGTATCATTCTTGAATTTGATTCGATCTCGATTCATTCGTCTCTTATTATTGTTGATGCTCATATTGATTAGCGTTGATTATGCCTTGGTTGTTCCTGTCCGTATTACTATTACATAAGGCACTTTCGTCCCTAGATTGCTCATATGTTGAATTCGTGGCTCGAAATTCGCTTTCGTAAATCGTGTATGATTGCTATCCACGGTCTGTTCTCGCTTGAAGGGACATTTTTTGATGTCATTTGTGTGAGGAAAAATCCACGTTTATTTCTTGCAACTTCAACCCCGAAGAAAGATTTTTAATTTTCCCTAGGTCTTTCAACTTGAAATTTCTATTTGAATTTCCTCTAATTGGAAAATTTAACCCAATGTCATTGTCCGGTTGATGGGCGTACGACGAAGAATGGCGTCGGAAACGACGGGATTCCAAAGATTTCAGCTGGGAATGGGTGGGGTAAGAGGAGAGGGGTTGCTGCTTCTACGGCCTAATTGATTGGCTTTGATGGACTTAATACGAAATTTTTAAACACCCATCATTTTTCTAATTAGTTTATTCTATATTTATTTATCTATTCTTTTTCGCTCTTTTTTTTTATGATCGAGATGTCCGCGTGGCCGGCGAGCTTGCGCTCAAATCAGCGGTAAAGCCCGACTAGTTCTCGAGGGGCTAACGCAGCATCTCACCGCCACGATCCTCCACTTAAATCAATGACATCTACGAGTTTTGAACCTAGGACCTCTCGTGAAAGGAACTAAGCGCAAACCATTGCAGCCACCGATGGGTGAGTTTCTTTTTCGCTCTTTTTGTTGTTGTTGTTTTTGCTTTTTTCTTTTTCCATAAATTGTAACTTTAAATTAGATTCAATGACCTAAACTAGTACATTCATAAACATAAGACCAAACTCTCAAAGTCTTAATTCTAAAACCACTCTCGTAGAGATAACTAGACCCAACACACGTTGCGAGTGTCATTTCCGTTAGATTCAGTTACTGACATTTATTAAAAATTTTAAAATGATAGATAGTCCCTCGATAAAAAGATGTCATTACCTTTTTTATTGCTTTTGTTCGACAATTAACTAATTACATTTAGAAAGCGGAGAGAGGTGAAGAGTGGTAGTTTTTGATGATTTTTCGCTTGTTAAGTAATGGTGAAAAGTTACCTCTCGATTGAGAGACCAAGAGAGGAATCTCTTCCTTAAAATGTACAAATTGGTTGTAGTCTTTGCAAACCATACTTTCTCATATCCTTGTATTTAAATGAGAATTTATGTAAAATAGCTGGCTAGTAAGATCCCTTGTCATGCTAATCAAGTTGGGCGAATTATTATATACAGCCAATATATAACCCTATTCCTCTCATGAGCATATATGGAGGCCTACTAAGAGTGAAATAAGTCAAACTATTCACGTGCTGTTTGAACTTAGGTTGATAATTATTTGAGATTGGCTCGATTGATATTGAGTCAAGCTCCTACTCAAATTACTCGATTATCTTGTCAAACTAAAGCTTGAGTTCACCGATACTCGATTCAACAAGCTTTTGAGCCTAACTCAAAAAAAATATAATCGTTATAAGATAAGAAATAGACATCCTTAGCCAGGCTCATGTATATGAAACATCTCGACATTTTATTTGAGTCAAGCTCCAACATGAAATTAATATTTGGTCGAGTTAAAATTGAGTTTTGAACATTGAGTATGGAGTTGAATAGATCTCAAGTTAGGCATTATAATGGCTCGATTAGACCCCTAAGCCGGGCCATGTTGACACTTGAATTTCACTATCAACTTCCATATTCATAGAAAATCATTTCAGAGATTAGACTCGTTATCAACAGCAAAATTTCACCCCTCGTAAAAAAATCATTTACATAACTCGGTGTCCATTTTCGCAACTACATCCCTTTCACATTTAGATATTGGACATGTCTTAGATTTAGAGGATCATGGATTTCACGTCGATAAATTAGGAATTATTAATGCATTCCGTCGCAATCGATGGTCTTCATCGAAATTCAACCCTTAATCAAAGACGCTATCGTTTGGTCATCCTCTATTTATTTTTCTGCATCTAGTTTCTTCTGCATTTTTTAATCTGGGGACGTTGAAGTTTAGAGACCTTTGGGCCCGACAATGAAAGTTTCGCTCGACGGAGGCGCGGAGGCCGGTCAACACCGTGAGCCCAAGTTGACCTTTATGATGAAGCCTATTTTGACTTTTTGAACCACCAAACCGGGCCCATCAAGATATAATTTGCTAGAACTACGTATTCCCCGAGCATAAAAATGAATGAACGACGCCTCTACAGATTTTCTTGAAGGGATTCCATTGCATTATGGCGGCACAAACGAGCTCTGTTTCTCTCTTTTTTCCTCTTCGTTCTCTGCTACCTGCTTTGCTGAAACTGGAGGAGCTCCTCCTCCTCCTCCTCCCTCTCTCTCCATCGCCGCCGTAGCTGCTCAGACTTGTTGCCGAGCTCTCTCACGCCGGTCCTCCACCAACTCGGCCACCGCTCACCTCCACCTCACCATTTCTCTCTCTCTCTCTCTCTCTCTCTCTCTCTCCTCTGGTCTTGTCTTCTTCATCTCCATCTGAATCAGCTGGACGTCATTCTCAGGGGGTCTCTCTCTCTCTCTCTCGGTTCCATAGTGCCGAGCTTCATCTTCCCTCCAGATCGATCAGTCCCCTTCGTTCAACCGGAGCCATCTCTCTCCATTTCTTCTTCGACCAAGTATCATTCTCTTCGCCTACTCTTCCTCCATTTTTTTTTCTCTCTCAAAACTCGCCCGTCTCCACCATCACTGTCGTCGAGCTCTTTCTATAGCTGGAATCGAAGGCATCTCGGTCTCTCTCTCTCTCTCTCTCTCTCCAGATTTTCTCCGACCAGATCATTTTTGCATCTTTTTCTCTCTCGCTCTGGATTCCCCCTGTTCATCTCCACCGAGTCAGATCATCCCACCAGGAACCACACCATCGGATTCCATATTCGAGTCGCAGCGACGCTATCCCCCATCACTAATTCCTCTCTGATTCAAGTCATCGCTCTCCTGTCCTTTGCACATGTCTGGACCAGATTTATCTGCCGCCGGGCCATCTCAAATTTTGCTTGGTTCTCTTCTCTTCAACTTCAACGTCGTCTTTCCGATTCCATTGCCGTCAGCTTGCGTCCTTCGTTTCGCCACCCCGTCTATGCCGTGCGCAAAGGGGGATGTGGGCTGGTGTTCACAAGAGCTTCATCCGATTGCCAAGCTGAGGTCGGATGGATCATCATCATCTGGATGCGATCCGCCCATTCGAAGGATGAGATTTTTCGGGTTCAATCTCGGCCGCTCCCACCGGTCTGGTCCGGCGTCGCTTCATCAACCGACGCAGCCAAGGCCAATAGAGTCATCTTCGGAGACGATAGGCAGGAGCGTGAAGATTGGCGGCGAGCTTGAAGAGAGAACGACGGGAGAATGCGGTGCAAAAGCGAAGCGGTGGAGGTTCGGATTTTGCGTGGGAAAACGGGAGGCAAAAAAGGTAAAGCGGTGAAAAAAAAATACAAAAAAAGACGAAAGAAAATAGAAAGCCCACAAGGAGTCGGTCAAAGGAAGACTTGCCCAAAAGATCAAATTCGTAGATATGAAGATTCACCCAACTAACTCACCATCCTTTTTGAAAATTAAAAAACTCTCCTAAAAACTTTAAATTATTTTCATTGTGATACATTTATCCTGAATCTTTTTTACAATGTAAAAAATTCAAAATTATATTCACTATGACATATTTACATTAAACTATGATAAATGAATCCCCTCTCCTTAAAGTAAACAGGGAGCTTAAATCCTAATTTAGACAATATCTCGGATAAACTTTCTTTACACCTTTCAATACTTCCTATCACTCTTTTAACTTTTGTAATGGGGAGTTATCTGGGCTATTTGCCTTAACTATAGTCCTACGTATTTTATCATATGTTTGTTGACATATGACATGAGTACTCACCGATCACGTGGTCCTTCTAGACCAAGGAAGGAAAGAGCTAGTTAGCGAGGCTCTCGTACACATATGCTTTTGTTCAAGGATCCAAATATTCTTCACAGGAAACACCTCGGCATTCTGAAAAAAAGGTATTTCTCATGCCTAATTCTAAAATCCTGGAGTTGGATTTGGGCCCAGTGCTGCGTCCACATTCGTATTTGTTTTTTATTCGATCCTGCTTGTTGCTCATGCATGCAATACAATCCGGATTGCTCAACGCATCGTAGCATGTTCTCTGGACGTACCAGGATTTCTCGTTGTCTTCGGATTTAATGCAGTAACTGTATTCGTTATTCGCCGTTTTGCCACTCAGGTCATTCAGGACATTACATCTGGTGATTATGAAACCATCCCATGGCATGCATCGTTATTGTAGATTTCATTGGTCATAATTGTATCCGAATCACCTCTAACTGCATGGCAAGTAGATAAGAGCCCTAGGACGAAGACTCTGATACTCTTGTGATTCTTCGCTCATCTCACGTTTGAGGATGTTGGCTTGAAGATTCAGGTTTTCATTTTGATGCTATTGGACAATGTTATTTTATTTTATTTTCACTGGAGGACTCCAAGAGACAAAAATCTCCACTTGAGGAAACCTCTAGAACATGAGTTTTTTGCAATTCCTCAAACAACTTCGGCTTGTCTTGATATTTTCTGTGCTGAGCTGGTTTCGCATTCAGTGTGGAATATCCATCTACAATGGTAATGGTCTCTCCTTATGTACGTGGGAATAACTTAGAGTTGCATTGTACCTGATGGTCGATGTGGTTGATTGTAGGAAAAGTGCTCGATATAACCAATCGGTCTACCAAAATTGGTGCACGAACGATTTCCATAAGTGGAATAATTTCATACGTAGTAAGTCATTATGTACAATCAAGTGGCTAAACTTTGATTTCAATCGCACCGTGCACTATTATTATTCTTATTTCTGTCTTTGCAATCAATGCAATATGAAGACTTTTCGAACAATTTTTTGCACGTAAAATTTACGTGGCGACTCACATGTCTAATCGGAGATGTTATAGCGATGACGTGATGTTAGTTGAGCGCGTTACGTGGCCCCTTGCATTACAAGGGGAAGGTTCTCAAGGCATATAACCCAATCAGGAGGTAGCTAAAGCGATCGGGAGTATCTAAATCCTTCGTGTAGGGTCAAATACCACGTGAGGATCTTCATCTAGTGCACAGCTCGTAGCAGATGATCGTCATTCCTCCTAGGGTGTATGCCAATGTCGTTGACCTAAACTAGCAATTCCAAGGGGAAGGTTCTCTTTTTATTTCTTTTTTTAAGAAAGTGATATTTTAGATGTGAGTATCGACTTAATTGGATGGGGGGTTTCGCGCTCCTAGGACAAAAGCTCCTGAATATGAAATTTCTCTCAATTATAATGAAATTGAACACTTGACACGAAATTTTTCTCTATTATAATGAAACCAAACACTTAATAAAAGAAATCTAACCGGCTTGATTATTTGGGGATTTTCACTTTGTGCTATACTAGCGAAGGAGCATGCCCGTTTGCAAAAAGAGAAATTGAAATGTGTGTGAAGAGGGGGTAAATGTTCAAAGAGACAAATTCGGAAAAGTAATATATTTGACGTAATTATAACATACGATGACCGTGTAACAATAATTTTGCATGAATGTCTTATACACTATCGATTTAAGAGTGATGTGTGCTTTATTTTTCAGTATATTTATGCGATTAGTTGACGGTTATCTTGAATTTTAGAAGTTACGATTTCGTTCTTTTTGTTATGCCATATTCCTCTGTTACATCTTAACAACAGACGTCGGCATTTCTTGAAATTCGTTAATAAAAAGTTCGAGATCGAGATCCACCTCTTCCAATTTAATTATTTTCTATTTATTTGAGGTACCTTTGTACGTGTCAAGAGGAATACACAACCAGAGCTCAGCAGAGAAAATTCTCTTATCAGATAAACCAATTTCCAAAAGCTTCTCCATCTTCCCTACCTCTTCATCGCCGGCCACGACAACTCTCATACACTCGGCACAGAGCACACGGGGTGGGAAGACTCAGAGATTTCTGAACGTCCAGAAAATTATCTCTCTCGGTTTCTTGCTTCGTCCAATCATCGCTCCACCGGCAGGCCGTAGCTCCGTTAGCACCTGTTTTCCTGTAAGCTTGCTCGGAGTGCTCTTAACTTGTTCGTTTCTACTTCGCTGGCTCCGATCCTCAGGGTCATTGTCTCAGACGATCTCTCCCTCTGATCCAATCGTCCTTCGTGGTCGGTTGTCTTGTCGCTCTTCTTTGAGGTATCACCTATGCTCTGTTTCTGTTGCTTTGTACACTGAAAAGAGAGGCCGAGAGCTCTAGCCGCTTCTTGTGTGAAGATCGTCTGTACTCGAGGCTCTATTAATATTTTTAACTTGCTGCGTTGCCTTTGTGATGATATGGATGTGAATCATTGCAATGCGACTTTGTCTGTTAGAAATGTGAATTAGGCCGAGGCTACGTGTATGTTACTTTCAGATCGCTGAGTGCAGGTTGCTCTCTTTGGCAAATTCTGGATTAATGTTCCATCAAATGTACAATCTGTTCTACTGGAAGGAGAAAGAAATTCTTAGCATTTTCTCCCGAATGCTGAAAATTTATTCTCATGTTGTTTACATTGGATCACCTGACCAATTAGATTAATATGATTTCTTTTCTATTGATTTGTGCATTAATACTTCATTTGCCTTGATGAATCCGACAGACAATCCAAGGTAAGTTTCGATTGTCTGGAATGTGAATTTGGCGGTTGGGGAGGTTCCTCTGTGAAACGTTGGCCTTAGTTGTTTCAAGTGGAAGGATACGTTTGCTCGAATTGTTAGCTTACTAAGGACGAGAGTGACGCGGGCTGCAGTTTGTTGTGTATAAGAAATAAGCAACAATTGCTGAATTTTGTATTCTGTAGGAAATGGAAGCGAATAAGAATGACTATTATGCTTTTGGGTAATGATGCAGATTTCTGGATTATCTTTGTGGACATATGGTATCTTCCTTTCTCTTTTGAATGCCTGGTATTTGCCCTGCTCTCTTTCTGGTAACCAGTACCGCGGACTTCTTTGGTTGATTAATCCTTCTTTCTGCGAATAACTTTGGCGCATGTTATCGTCCGCTTTCAGTAGATGAGTCATCAATGCAATTTGTGTACCTGGCAATGTGATACGATCTTCTTGATTCATTTCTCAACATGTTTTGCAAACGTTGCTTGTTGTCAAAAAATGTCTCATATCAATTTCGTCAGCCTCAGTTTTTTTTGTTGAACAGAAGTTTGTTTTGAAGAGTGGTTCGTATGAACTCAATCTTTGCCCTCGACTAACTCGAACGATATTTCATCATAGATATATAGAACAGAGTATTCCTTAGCTGGCTACTTTGTGGCATTTGCTGATAAAGTAGATTGACTTGCTAGAAGGAATTAGTGTTCTGTAACTGCCGCCGTTGTTTGTTAATTTCGCTGCTGGATATCATGTAGTTCATGGAATGAATGCTCATGAGATTTGGTAGGTTCATACAATGGTAAATAGTGCAAGCAACACCAGGAAAAGATAAAGGAATTTCTTATTATGTTGAGAGTCATCATCATTCTTTTCCTTGACAGTGAGAGGCATTGCAATTATCGTGGAGTAAGAACTGAATGAAGAGGGTGTCGTAGTTTTTGGACCTCAATGTCTATCTAGGCTTATGTCATTACATGAAATAGCCAATGCAAAGCCGATATTTAAAAGATTTCACTCACTAATTGAGTAGCCTTTGGAATGTTCACAATCTAACTGAATTACACTATTAGTTTCCACTAGGCTTGCATGTGGTAGATAGGTCTCTTTAGAGTTACATTTAGATTCGGTTTTGAATTATCTCATGAGGCTCATGTCGAGGCACAATAACGAGGCCATATATATCTATTACCCAATTTGTATCGAGTTTACTTTCTCGCACTTTTCTGTCATTATCTTTGTTTTTGTGCTTTATATCGCTCTGACGTGTGGCTTTCATTTTTGTAATTTGATATGATGTGCTTTCGCATATAACCATGCATGGACAATGAGTAGGACGTACTTAGATACTTAAAATGAACAAGGCCACATGATTCACGTTTTCGAAACAAAACAAGTTTAGGTACTGAAAGGGCGCTAATTAGATATTAGCGTAACCAAATCCCCAATCTTAGATTTCTGGTTCGTAGGAAGTGGAACATCGTCCCACGTTTCACTTAACTCCTAGCCAACCCCAACAGGCTAGCATTAACTCCAAATAGATAAAAACTTCATTGTCTAATTGAATCGAATTTTCCCAACGTCACTCGTGGTAGACCCCGAATGAGAGCGAGCACCTTAAGTAGAGAGATAGCCCATTCCCGTTTGCCATACCGCTAAACCTGCTTCCCTGTGAGGGAGGGTCGCAACATCGAGTATCTTGTCAAACTGAAACTTGAGGTCGCCAATACTTGGGTCAGCATGTTTGTGTGCCTAATTCAAAAAATATTAATTGTTGTAAAATTAGACATACACAACCCTAGCCACACGCACACTCACAGCTTTTAATTCGAGTCAAGATCCAACATTTTTTTTTTTGGTCGGTAAGAGATCCAACGTGAAGCGTAGTACTTCACGAGTACGGGAGTCGAGTTAATCTCGACTTTGGCAGTATAGTGGCTCGTTTATAGACTAAGGCCCAGCCATGTTGACCCTAAAAATTCGGTTAATTGGAGCCGATGTGTCCATTGAAGCTGTTGAGGATTTTCACGTGCAAAACTCGAGGGCGAGGATCTTGTTGAGAAATCTCATAACTCACATTATGGTTGTGATCTTCATCGTGCAAGTTTTAACTCCACTGTATTTTTCTTGTCTAATTATATTATTCAAATTAAGGGCCGAAAATATCACAGTAAAATATTTTTACGCGAAAGAGCCAGGCTTGTGCAGGGCTCTCGAATCGGCCAGCAATTCCCGACCAGATTGCAGTGAGGTGAATATATTTGAAGAAAAGCAATGTGGTAAGATCCTCACGACACTGACAACTCTTGGATTTAAATCACATGGAGTTGCTAGACTATGTTAGCTCTACGTTAACCGTGCATCGTGTCAATAATTCCTATTTTTATCCTTGACATGCTTTGAAAAGGATCCTCGTACCGTCTTCGTCAAAAATCATTGGTTGTTTTCTTCTTTCTGATGACAAAATTGTGAAACGTGCACTTGAGCAAGAATTCCCGGTCCATTCCCAAAGACGCACATCAAGAAAAGCCCATAGACCCTAGCTCTCATCTTTCAAGACAAAATCATGACCAGTGAAGCTCATCAGCCATGAACATTATGGAAAGTTATCCATCGGTTGGGCCGCATTCACGAGAGGAACTTCTTTGAAGGCAGGAGGCTTGTGCACGTTCGAGCCCCTATTAGAAGGAACGGACAACATCATGCTAAGAGTATACATCTACAGAATCACTGACCAAATGTACGTGAAAAATCCTACGCAATGGGGAACAGCAAAGGAAGCATCGCTTTAGCTCACTTTTGGTGAGAACAGAACTTCAAATTTGCTTGGCTAATACCTGCTTGCAAATCGGCAAATCATATAAAAGCGTGTAGTTTTGTTCTAACGAATGGAATGTTCCTAAATGTGTAAGACACCTTCGTCAATAGTGTTAATAGTCACAATGTGGGGATGAGTCATGAGTCATGAGATGGAGGAAGCTGATTGCTTTAAGTACAAGTAGATTTCCATCATCGAACCGCTCCCTATATTTCGAAGTATGATGAGAAATTTACATTCATGTAAGGAAAAAGAGAGAGTGAAAGAAAGTCTGTATTCATCGTAATGGGCTTAAAACAAAATTTTTATCATGTGGGAACTATGTGAGTTGGGCCACGAACCAGAAAAAGCCCCCTTTTAAACGGCCATCGTTTTTCTAATTAGTTTATTATGTATTTATTTATCTATTCTTTTTTCGCTCTTTTTGTTGTTTTTCCTATTTTCTGTTTTTGTACTTTTACAAGGACGGATGCTTGAATTGTCAACAAAAATTTAGGTGTTGACAATAATCATGAAAACACTAAAATTAGTGCCATCATAAGCTCGATACTTTCGTAAGTTGGTTATTTAACAAGTGTATTTTGCATTGACTAACACATTCCTCGGAAATATTTTCCGTAAAGCAAAAATAATAACTGAGAGCGGAAAGAAAAAGCTCTTCTCCTCCTGAAATTAGTCAAACTTTAGAGTGTAAGAATCGAAATTAAATTCTACATTGGCATTACCCACAGTGCTTTTTAAATCGGCAATCGCCCGTTTCCTTGCGGACTCTTAACTCTGATGCACGTGGAGCAGTTTCAATATAATAATTCTCATTTTGGTACTGAAGATCGACCATTCTTTGAAAAGGAGTATTAGAGGAAGCTTCTCTTGCGAGCTCAAGAGCGTGAGCAAAATCATGAGATGGGGCTTTGCTTTTAAGCTAGAAGATGGTCTGCCAGCAAGTTCAAATTGAAGATTGGTAGAGTGGGGACGACACTTTGACGCATTAGAGTTTCAAATTGGGGAACGTACGGGCACTACAATGTCAATTTGTGGCAAAATTCGAAGGGATGAGGCTTCCTAACTATTGTATGCGCTTTGTTTCGACTGATTAAGTACAAATAGATTCTCTGCATTTTCTTCTAACAAAGGATTTTATCATTCTTATATTTTTTGTAGAGACAATTGAAGGTTTCAATGAGGTTGATTTTCAATGGGTTTGTTTTCGACGCATATTGTAAATCGTAATATGAGGATGAGTAATTTGATTTTGATGCTTGATTGTGTATTGCTTCTAGCAAAGACCTACTGCAGAAATAGTTTAATGTTTTATAGGAAGATGATTATGGATTTATTCGAATGGTATGATCCTGAAAGTCCCATTCACAACAAAGAAGTTAGATCGATGTTGATGGCTCAAAAGAGAAATTGAAGGAGAAGGTTCAATTGAGAGATGCAAAGGGAAAGTGAAATCTTGAGAGAACAACGAATCTTGTAGAGAAGATTTGGAAGAACAAAATTTTTTGAAGAGGAAATATTTAGAGGGAGAGATCTCGCTTTTTATTAACTTGAATCAGAGATGAAATGACTATGTGATTGGATCGAGTTGGGGATGTCAAAGAGAAAGTGAAAGGAGAGAACTCATCGTGGAATGATAGTTTTACTTGTGATGTTTACAATAACAATCTTGGGTGTTAAAATAAAAATAAAATGCTGTTTGACAATCACTATATATTTGAAATTCCTTCTAAACATAGAACTGTGATCATAATCGGCAGGCCATAACCATACAATTGGAAAATCCCAATTACCATCAATTGTTTGAACGATAACTTTATTAAATCTTACAAATCAATGCTAATCAAGTGCAATAGGGCAGTCAAGCTGGTTGACTTCTCGAAAGTTCCGATACCACACGATCTTGAAAAGGGCGCAAAACACTATTTGGGCATGTGGGTTTTAAAGAAGGTTTTGTGTTGATTATTCAATGGTTAGGTGGTGCTTTACATCTTTGCTCTGGGATTGGCAAACGGGGTTGGCTCGACTTGAGCACAACATGGCTAATGGCCATTGGTTGGCCCAGTTTAATTAAAAATGGGCCGAAGGACCAGGCCCTTGGAGCAAAGAAAAATTTTATTTGAAAAAATGCTGAAATGAGCCCTTTAGTTTAGTCATCTAGAAGTCTGGATATGATATGGCAAAAAAAGTCACGAATGCCCAGAAAAAATAAAAAGTCTAGTCTAATGTACAAGAACTCATTCACATTCCTTTATTATAATAGCTACTAAATAATTTATGAGCATTTTCTATTACATTAAGCTATATTACATTGGACAAATTAGAATATTTAGGTATACAGATAATTGAACGGTACAAATAGACTTAATCGTCAAAACTCATCGATCAAATGTGAGCTAATTCAACATAAATTTGGATACACTACCCTTGTGAATTTAGATACAATGGTTAAAAAAATAAAAGTATGATAACGCAGATGCACTCAATCAATTAACTTAGTTTAGGAGCACATGAGATTTGCCAGATAGTTAGTCATATTGGTTCCACCAAATGTTTAAATAAGATCCATATAATTTCATAATTTATTACTGCATACCTTTTTCCGTGTCTTTAGCTCATCCGATGAGAATCGACCAAGTGAATTGGACTATATACATCTCCCACATGAAAACTGGCCTATAGCTCTACATAAAGCAACTTCCACTTGTCGCTTTACAGTGGCCTGTGTTCTTGGAACCACTCATCGTAGCTTTTGTCGCTTCCCTTCAGTGTCTTATTGTCAAGCATCTTTGTCTCGGTCATTGTGCAATTTATTTATCCTTTTTCAGACCATCCATGTTATGAATATCTTCATAGGATTCCCAATCAATGGAGCTCTATCATTGGAAAAAAAGCCATGCATGTGGCTCAGGTCCACAAGACGCAATAATTTGACTAGACGTTAGGTAAACGGAGGAGTCCCCACTCCCTCTCGAGTCCACACATTCAAAGATGTGGCTAGATCTACTACTACCTTCTTCATTGGTAATTTGAGGCTCTGTACACTCGAGTGAGCAACAACACCGTTTATCTAAGAACAAATAGTGTTGTTTCATATAATTTTATTCCACGTCACACCATCACCCTTACACGCAGGACAATCAGTCATGATTAGACTGACACGTCAAACAAATCGAGCAAAACTTGATCGAGAGGACATAATTATACTTTTTCTCGGAGAGTTAGGACTAAATTGATTCAATTGAAATATTTAAAACTTGATTACATTCTGTCTGTACAACATGTTTAATACCGATTGTGCAATTTTCCTAGCAATACAAAAACGCCAATACCTCGAACTTTTATGAAAATAGAAGATTCTTGTGTATGTATCCATATCGATCATGACACGATCTTAATCTCATGCATTTCATAATTTCTCGAGTAAAATGATAATTTGTACTTGTCAATTTTGATCGTCTAATTTTATGTCCTTCCTTCATCGTGAAACTTTATTTCCACGTATTAAAAACTCCACGCTATTAAAGTAATTAAATAGAGTGATATTTGGGAGATATTTGGGTTTTGACATTTATCATTTGGATCTCAAGTGAAAGTCACATTATACAAAAAGTGAGATCATTTGGGCTCATGAGGACTTGGTTTGGCTCCGATGGCAACAAGGAACATCCTTCACTCATTCGTGATGGATTTTCCAAAGCCACGTTTACAGTCAAAGGTCAAGCTGATATGTTCTAGTTTTCTTATTTTTACAATTGTTTATGTCGAAATAGCTCATCTTTTCTTTCTTTTCTTATTTTTCTTATCCTATGTGCTTATATTATGGTCTTTCATATCCATACATTGTTTGTTCAAATATGCATGCAGCTAGACAGTTCTCTTCGCATTCTTCAGGGATTTATTGAGGGAAATAATCGAATTGCAACTTTTAGGCATTCAAACAGATCGCACACGGTGAAGTCGAAAATCCATCACATCCTGTCAAAAAGATGAGGACTAAATTACATTGACATTGTTCTCTCCAAGTCTGATATGCAATCAAAGATTTTGGTGGTGTCGCTTGTTGTTTTATAAGCTATGTTTTTAATTTTTTGCATCACTATCTTTTAGCCGGTGTTTAATTAAATCACATCTTTACAAATGATAGGTACTTAAAAATATGAGTTTCTATTGACGATAAGCATTACATGGCCAATGATTTGATGATAGCTTTGGTACTCTTAATCTATACTTTTGTTTTCAATGACATCATTATTAAAGTTATCATTCCGAGGAAGACAGCCATGCATTATTACTACAATCCTATAATTGAACCATGCATGCAAAATAGGGGTCCATACGTACTCTTTTGTTTGACAGAGCTCTGTCGTTGAAAAACAGCTCCGCATATTGCTCAGGCCCAGATGCAATAATTTGACTGGACATTAAATAGTGGGATGTCCTATCTCCCTCTCGAGTGAGGCCAAAATTGCTTTTTGAAAAAGCTGAATAGATGAAAGCGGAGCATCAAACAGGAGAGATTTTGGCTACAAATGTGGAAATAAATCAATAAATTAATGATAAGCCAAGATGATTATAACGAGATCATTGGCAGCAAAATATGCAGAGGAATCATGAAATTTTGATTGTTAGGTCCAAGCGCGCCTCATGTAGTAAGCAACCACTCAAGGCGTTATCGACTTTTTGCAGCAAAAAGTTGCAATGTTTCGATGCCACCTTTCATTGTTTTTTGCACTCAAATCTCTTCGCCTTCTTCATCTCTCTTCATTCTTGTTGTGTTTCACTCTTTCTTCTCCTATCGTCCCAATGGCGCGGTAGACAAACAACGCGCGCATTTCGCATTAGACTATCTACATCCCACGTATATAGTCCACATCATCATAAACTCCGTCTGCATGTTTGACAAAAAGGATTTGAAAAAAAAAACACAGTGTACAAATGTAATTGGCTAAAAATAGAGTTCAAAGACCTATTGACAATTTTCGCAAAAAATTCAATTACTATGATGCCTAACTCCCTTATTAATTATCGAATCCCGTACCAAAGCTAGTTCAAACCATCATCTATTTTTTTGGAAAACACAATGAATGAAAATTGTTTTTTTATCAGTCTTTGCTAAAATATGCATCGCAACTCACAAGATATTACTCAGTATCATTTGAGGTGCACACAATTTGG
Organism: Syzygium aqueum; assembly: GCA_031216185.1. NCBI lineage: Eukaryota > Viridiplantae > Streptophyta > Magnoliopsida > Myrtales > Myrtaceae > Syzygium > Syzygium aqueum. The sequence continues at coordinate 6,945,246 of CM062237.1, forward strand.
TGATGAAGTGTCTAGAATAGCTTTTTTTCACATGTCGCCTTATTGATTTGTGCATGGTGTGCACAGTCTGCAAACTACTTCTACTTCGTGGGCCAATGCCAATGCCAACACTTGTCCCAACGAGCTCCGTTGATGTACCATCAAGTTCCCATCAGTCTCCATCAAAGAAGAAGATATGTTCGTCTAAGAATCCTCGAAAGATGTGCCCATTGCGAGCCCATTGAGCATACTCACAAGATCAAATAATACGACTCTAGCGGACCCATGAGGTGAGGACAGGTGATTGAAGAGTGGGAAATGGAACAGCTCATCAAGATATTTGAAAGAGAAAAACGCCACACAAAAGACAGACTGGGCGTACTGTGTGAAAGGCATCTTGTACGATGCCTCAGAGGCCTCTATTATTGAGTCTACTGCATTACTGGTGTGAGACTTGCTCTTTCTTTCTGAGAAGAAAAGTCAAAGAAACCATTTGAGAAGCATAGGAAAAATTACATTAGGGTTAATATCACATAAAATTATAAATTAGTGCATTTATGATAGATTTATCTCAAACTAATTTTCTAACCATAAAAAATTCTAAACTTGTACATCTGTAATATCCAAATGATAAATTTATCTCAAATTTATCATTTGGGTCTCAAAGTGAAAACCACGTTATATAAATAGTGAGATCATTTGGGCTCATGGGGAATGGGTTCGTGTAATTAAAAAAACAATTTTGTTTTTTCAAAATCTGGCTCCGATGGCAACATGGAACATCCTTCGATCGTGCGTGATGGCTTTTCCTAAGCCATGCTTATAGTATAGTCAAGGTCAAGCTGATATTTTCTAGTTTTCTTATTTTTACAATTGTTTAATTCGAAATAGCTCATCTTTTCTTTCTTTTCTTAATTTTCTCATTTTATGTGTATATATTATGGTCTTTCATATTCATACATTGCTTGTTCAAATATGCATGTAGACAAACAATTATCTTTGCATTCTTCAAGGATATATTGAGGGAAATAATCGAATCACGACTCTTAGGCATTCAGACAGATCGTGCACAATGAAGTCAAAGATCCATCACATCTTGTCAAAAAGATGAGGACTAAATTACATTTACCTTGTTCTTTGCCAAGTCTGATATGCAAGCAAAGATTTTGGTGGTGTCGCTTGTTGTTTTATAGGCCATGTTTTTTTTTCGCATCACTATCTTTGAACCGGTGTTTAATTAAATCACATCTTTTACAAATGATAGGTACTTAAAAATATGAGTTCCTATTAACAATAAACATTATATGGCCAATGATTTGATGATAGTTTTGGTACTTTTAGTCTATACTTTCATTTTCTATGACATCATTATTAAAGTTATTATTTTCAGGAAGGCAACCATGCATTATTACCACAATCCTATAATTGAACCATGCATGCAAAATAGGGGTCCATACGTACTCTTTGTTTGACAGAGCTCTGTCATTGGAAAACAGCTCTGCATATTGCTCAAGCTAGAAAATGCAATAATTTGACTGGACATTAAATAGTGGGATGTCCCATCTCCCTCTCGAATGAGTCCAAGATTGCTTTTAGAAAAAGCTGAATAGACGAAAGCGGAGCATCAAAGACGAGAGATTTTGGCCACAAATGTGGAAATAAATCAATAGATTAATGATAAGCCAAGATGAATGTAACGAGATCGTTGGCAGCAAAATATGCAGAGGAATCATGAAATTTTGATTGTTAGGTCCAAGCGCGCCTCATGTAGTAAGCAACCACTCAAGGCATTATCGACTTTTTGCAGCAAAAAATTGCTGTGTTTTGATGCCACCCTTCATTGTATTTGCACTCAAATCTCTTCGCCTTCTTCGTCTCTCTTCATTCTTGTTATGTTTCACTCTTTCTTCTCCTATCGTCCCAATGGCGTGGTAGACAAACAACACACGCATTTCGCATTAGACGATCTACATCCCACGTATATAGTCCACATCATCATCAACTCCGTCTGCATGCTTGACAAAAAGAATTTGAAAAGAAAAAAAAAACATAGTGTACAGATGTAATTGGCTAAAAATAGAGTTCAAAGACCTACTGACAATTTTTGCAAAAAATTCAATTACTACGATGCCTAAATCCCTTATTAATTATCGAATCCTGCACCAGAACTAGTTCGAGCCATCATCTATATTTTTGGAAAACACAATAAATGAAAATTGTTTTTTTATCAGTCTTTGCTAAAATACGTGTCGCAACTCACAAGATATTACTTAGTATCATTTGAGGTGCACATAATTTGGCGATGAAGTGTCTAGAGCAGCTTTTTTCCACATGTCGCCTTATTGATTTGTGCATGGTGTGCACAGTCTGCAAACTACTTCTACTTCGTGGGCCAATGCCAATGCCAACACTTGTCCCAACGAACTCCGTTGATGTACCATCAAGTTCCCATTAGTCTCCGCCGAAGAAGAAGATAGGTTCGTCTGAGAATCCTTGAAAGGTGCGCCCATTGCGAGCGCATTGAGCATACTCACAAGATCAAATAATACAATTCCAGCGGACCCATGAGGTGAGGACATGCTATTGAAGAGTGGGAAATGGAACAACTCATCAAGATATTTGAAAGAGAAAAACACCACACAAATGCCAAAATGGGGTTACTGTGCAAGGCATCTTGTACGATGCCTCAGAGGCCTCTATTATTGAGTCTACTGCATTACTGGTGTGAGACTTGCTCTTTCTTTCTGAGAAGAAAAGTCAAAGAAACCATTTGAGAAGCATAGGAAAAATTACATTAGGGTTAATATCACATAAAATTATAAATTAGTGCATTTATGATAGATTTATCTCAAACTAATTTTCTAACCATAAAAAATTCTAAACTTGTACATCTGTAATATCCAAATGATAAATTTATCTCAAATTTATCATTTGGGTCTCAAAGTGAAAACCACGTTATATAAATAGTGAGATCATTTGGGCTCATGGGGAATGGGTTCGTGTAATTAAAAAAACAATTTTGTTTTTTCAAAATCTGGCTCCGATGGCAACATGGAACATCCTTCGATCGTGCGTGATGGCTTTTCCTAAGCCATGCTTATAGTATAGTCAAGGTCAAGCTGATATTTTCTAGTTTTCTTATTTTTACAATTGTTTAATTCGAAATAGCTCATCTTTTCTTTCTTTTCTTAATTTTCTCATTTTGTGTGCTTATATTATGGTCTTTAATAATTTTTTTTTTGATAATCCAGGGAACTCCCGCACGGCCGACAGTCGGAAGGTAAACCCTGAGGGCGACACATGCTAGCCACCACACACGTACTACCGGGTATGGTCTTTAATATTCATACATTGCTTATTCAAATATGCATGTAGACAGACAATTCTCTTTGCATTCTTCAAGGATATATTGAGGGAAATAATCGAATCACAACTCTTAGGCATTCAGATAGATCGCGCACAATGAAGCCGAAGATCCATCACATCTTATCAAAAAGATGAGGACTAAATTACATTTACCTTGTTCTCTGCCAAGTCTGATATGCAATCAAAGATTTTGGTGGTGTCGCTTGTTGTATTATAAGCCATGTTTTTCTTTTCACATCACTACCTTTTAACCGGTGTTTAATTAAATCATATCTTTTACAAATGATAGGTACTTAAAAATATGAGTTCCTATTAACAATAAGCATTATATGGCCAATGATTTGATGATAGTTTTGGTACTTTTAGTCTGTACTTTCGTTTTCTATGACATCATTATTAAAGTTATTATTTTCAAGAAGGCAGCCATGCATTATTACCATAATCCTGTAATTGAACCATGCATGCAAAAGTGGGGTCCATACGTACTCCTTTGTTTGACAGAGCTCTGTCATTGGAAGATAGCTTTGCACGTTACTGAGGCCCAGATGATGCAATAATTTGACTAGACATTAAATAGTCGGATGTTCCACCTCCCTCTCCAGGAAGTCCAAAATTGCCTTTTGAAAAAGCTGAACAGACGAAAGCGGAGCATCAAACACGAGAGATTTTGGCTACAAATGTGGAAATAAATCAATAGATTAATGATAAGTCAAGATGGTTATAATGAGATCTTTGGCAGCAAAATATTCAGAGGAATTATGAAATTTTGATTGTTAGGTGCAAGCGCGCCTCCTGCAGCAAGCAACCACTCTAGGTGCTATCGACTTTTTTCAGCAAAAGTTGTTGTGTTTTGATGCCACCCTTCTCAAATCTCTTCGCCTTCTTCATCTCTCTTCATTCTTGCCGTGTTTCACTCTTTCTTCTCGTATCGTCCCAATGGCACATAGACAAATGGCATACGCGTTTTGCATTAAATGATCTACATCTCATGTATATAGTCCACATAAACATCAACTCGGTTTGCATGTTTGACAAAAAGGATTTGAAAAAATAAAAAAAATACACGATGTACAGATATAATTGGCTAAAAAATAGAGTACAAAGACCTACTGACAATTTTCGCAAAAAATTCAATTACTACGATGCATAAATCCCTTATTAATTATCAAATCCCACTCCAGAACTAGTTCGAGCCATCATCTATTTTTTTGAAAAATGCAATGAACAAAAATTGGTTTTTTTAATTATCTGTCTTTGTTAAAATATGCGTTGCAACTCACAAGATATTACTCGATATCATTTGAGGTGCACATATTTTGGTGATGAAGTGTCTAGAACTACTTTGCTTCACATGTTGCCTTATTGATTCGTGCATGATGCGCACGGTCCGCAAACTACTTCTACTCCTTGTGGGTCAATGCCAACTGTCGCGACCCTTAAAAAAGATTTGTTTCATTTTAAGGCTAATGGATTATTAAGACTAATCTTAACTCGGACCCTCCCAAGCCCTACCAATTCGCAACTTAGGGTTTAAGTCTTTAACGTACAAATATTTTCATGCTTGGAGTCGCCACTAATCATTTTACGGTAGGCTGATTAGAAACCTAAATAAAACATAGGGAGATATGTTTTATTCCTACGAACCAGAGATTCTAAGCCGGGGACTTGATTACGCTAGATCTAGTCTAACGCCCTTTCGGTACCTTTTCATTTCAAAAATATTTTTGCAGGCAGTTTGGATCCATTTTAACCTAGTCACTAACATGTGAGGTGTTCATGCGTGTGCGCAAACCACCAATTTAACACCCAATAATCAAAGCATTAAATAAATTGCAAGCTTAGGAGAACAACTTACCTCGAATCCAGCAAGCGTCTGCGTTGTTAGCGAAAAATCACATCAAACACCCTAATATGATTTCTAATTAACAAGCATTCACTCAATTTCTTTTTGGATTTTCACTTTATTAAATGAAACTTAAACTATATGCAATGACGTGCAAATATGACATGCAAAATAATGTAACCTAACATGCATACTATATGTCATGTGACAATGTGATCTAATTTTAATGACGTGCAATGATATATTTTTTTGGTATTTTCTCATCGAAATTCGGAATTAATAAAAATGCCTAAAATAACATGCAATCTAAGATGATTCTCTTTTTGGTATTTTCTTTTTTTTAAAAAAATTCGAAATTTAAAAATGCCTAAATTAACATGCAAACTAAGATGACTGAACCTATCCTAGAATGACTTATTTTTTGGGATTTTTATGTAAAATTCGGAATTATTAAATTGCTGAAATAATCTATTAGAATTAGAACATTACTTAATTTAAACTAGGAACTAGATCGTCTCACGTCCTAATTTAAATTAAATAATTATTTTATCCTCTAGATATATTCAAAATTCCTAGTCATGCAAAAATTCTAATTTAAATAACAAAACAGATTTTTTTTGAATTTTTCTGTTTATTTGAAAAGGAAAACAATTAAATAAACATGGATAACAATCAAGCTCAAATCAACCACGCGATCCGCCAAATTTGATTCAAACTTGAATTAGGCACAAAAATCAAATTATCGGTCATATCTAAAGGGTTATAGATATTAACGGATAATTGATCATTCAAATTTGGGAAGCGAATTAAAATCATTATCGTATTCAAATAGTTATGAACAGGATAATGATTCTCCGTACCGCCGCGTATCGGACTTTAGGGTTAAAGTCGGATAGTCGTCCCGATACGTTGCTAAATTAAGAAAGTTTCCTAATTTGAATATTTCGAAATATTGCGGATATCTAGCACATTATCCTAAGATATCTAATATTCATCAAATATCCAAGGAATATTCGAAACATGCAAATCAAATATTCACTAAATATCCACAAGATATTCATGCAATATTTCAAACGATTCAAAATAGGAAATTGAATATTCAGAAAATATACCGGATAATATCAAATTACCTGATTTAGATAACTTCCAATTTTGAATGTCTCAGGATCGGGATTGCGGATCGACTGCGGATTAGGATCGACGTCGAATCCGGTGACGACGACGGTGAGGCACGGCACCGGCGGGACTCACGGCAACACCGGCGAGGAGATCGGCGTCGTCGGGATGATGAGCTCGGCAATAACACGGCTGTTCGGTGGCTGTGGGAGCGTCTTCTTCTACGTAAACTGCATGGGGAGGTCGTCGTGGAAGCTGCTGGACGTGGTCTGCAGCTCACAAAAGATTGTTGACTTCACTAGTCAACATGCAGGAGCATCTGACCGAGGAAAAAGGTGGCGTGGGCTGCTTGTCTTCTGTTATTGTTGATTGGCCACGGCAAGACCTCAACGTGGACTGAAGAAAGACACAGCAGCAACACAGATCGTCGTCCGAGGGGGGAGTGTTCTCGATGCACGTCTTTTCCCTTGGGCGTCTTCAGTATTGCTCACGGGAGGTGCGGCAATCGGTGCTGCGTGGAGGGGTGTCTTAGCGGCGTTGCAGCGGACTGACGAAGGAATGAAGAACGTGGCTGTGCTCAACAAAACTGGAACAAAGCAGCATGCATGGAATTATTGTCGAGGAAGCAGCAGCACGTCCAGGTCGACGATCAACAAACGTGAAGAGAGGAAGTCAGCGTGGACGATGGTGACGTGGGGGCTGAGGCAGGGACAACAAGTCTTCGTTCGGTGCAGAACTCAACAAAGTCGTTGTCGGTGTTGCGGGCTTGAAGTGCAGATGAATTCTTCTCGGGTCAGCTTCTCGGGGAGGGCTGTTCGGTGCAAGAAGAAATCCAGTCTGTCGGAGCAGCAGCCTTCACTGGATTGTCTGACTTCGCTGCATGGGGGAGTCGTTATGTCTCCTTCTATGTATTCTACATGGCAGCCTTGTCTTCAAGGTGGAAGGCGTCGCCATGCAGGAGCTCCTCGGGCTGGGCAGTCTTCAATGGTTCACGGCCAACGTCTTCAAACAGGGAGCTTTAGATGGTGTAAGCTGCTGTTCAAGCGGTGCGGCGAGGTGCGGACGCCGACGATGCGGTGGCTGACACGGAGGAGACCAGCGTGCGACAAGGGGCACGGCGGCGGCGAGGCACAGCGTGCTCCCCCTTCTCTCTCTCTTTTCTTTCTCTTGCTCACGTGCCTCACAAATTCAGATCTGAAAATTCTCGTCCCCCCCCTAATTTGACCTAATAACATGTATATATAGACTAATCTAGGTCAAATTAAACGGGCTTAATTAACCTAATGGGCTTAGGCTTGGGCTTAAGGCTTAATTAGCATTTAAATGGGCTGAATTAACTTGGGCTAAACCCAAATTGAAACAACCAAGCCCATGTGATGTGAAATTCCCGGCCCTAGCATTCCGAGCGAGCCGAGTCTCGTCCGATAAAATTTAAGTTCGCTTGCCATCGCCAATTTGATGCAAATGCAATTAAACTAAAACTATATGCTATGCAATTTAAATATTTTTGTTTAGGGATTAAAATTTTAATCCCTAATTTTCTATGCAAATTAACATTAAATGATGCGCCGAAATTTAGGTGTCAACAGCTGCCCCTCTTTGAGTGGAAGCTCGCAGAGGTTTCGCTCAAAGACTGAGACCTAAATTTAAACTATGCAAAATGATGAATGATAATTTTTTTTTATTTTTTTTTTAGATGTAATGATGCATGAGATGCAAGCAATAAGGAACGTATGTTAAGGCTTCTCACTTCATGCGGAGCGGTGAAAGAGCCTTGCATACGGATCGCATAAAAAGCGTCCCAGTGACGGAATGCTTTATAATGCTTTCAATTCCCTCAATCTCCAAACTTCTGGTCAACTGGAAGTAAGGTTTTCGAGGTACTGGATTGCCTATCTGTTACCTGTAGTTTCCTACAGATGCGAAATAGCGCATGATATGAAGAAAGGGATATATTGATTGGTGTGCTTCGTACTCCACTTAGCGACACCAATTGAGAAACTATGTCGCCTATCCTGCTAGGCGAACATAAAATGAGATAGGGTGTGCCGCGTACTCCACTTGGCAACACCAAATGAGAAGTTGTGCCGTCTATCCTGCTAGACGAACATGAAACGGGATGTTATGCCACCTATCCTGCTAGGTGAACAGAGGACTAGATATTACGCCGCCTATCCTGCTAGGCGAACAAAGGACTAGATGTTACGCCGTCTATCCTGCTAGACGAACATGAGACTAGATATTATGCCGTCTATCCTGCTAGACGAACAATGAGACTGGGGTGTTACGTCGTCTATCCTGCTAGACGAACAAAAAACTGGGGTATTATGCCACCTATCCTGCTAGGTGAACATGAGACTGGATATTACGTCGTCTATCCTGCTAGACGAACAAAAGACTGGGGTGTTACATCGTCTATCCTGCTAGACGAACAAAAGACTGGGATATTATGCCACCTATCCTGCTAGGTGAATATGAGACTGGGGTGTTACGTCGTCTATCCTGCTAGACGAACAAAAGACTGGGATATTATGCCACCTATCCTGCTAGGTGAACATGAGATGGGATGTGCTTCGTACTCCACTCAGCAACATCAATTGGGGTGTGCCGCGTACTCCACTTGGCAACACCATGCCGCCGCGTACTCCACTTGGCGAACATGAAAATAAGATGTGCTTCGTACTCCACTCAGCAACATCAATTGGGGTGTGCTTCGTACTCCACTTAGCAACACCATGCCGCCGCGTACTCCACTTGGCGGACATGAAAAGGGATGTGCTTCGTACTCCACTTAGCAACATCAATTGGGGTGTGCTTCGTACTCCACTTAGCAACACCAAATAGGAAATTATGCTGCCTCGTACTCCACTTGGCAAACATAAAATGGGATGTGCCGCGTACTCCACTTGGCAACATCATGAAAAACCATGCCGCCGCGTACTCCACTTGGCGAACATGAAAAGGGATGTGCTTCGTACTCCACTCAGCAACATCAAATGGGGTGTGCTTCGTACTCCACTTAGCAACACCAGGTGAGAAATTGTATTTTGAAAAGAGAAACGACGAAGAATAAGTAGCAAGCGTACCTGAATTCTTCTTATGACGCAGCCAATGGCATCACTCCTGTTCTTACCTGAGAAAATGTTAAAATACCACGTGCGCAGAGGCAGAGGAAACATAATTTATGAATCTGCTCGCATTACCAAGCTTCATCTAGGGAATTTATCAATTAAGAACAATCATTTCGTCCTTTTGACCATTTGATCACATTAGCATTACCAAGCTTCACTGAGGAATTTATCAATGAGAACAATCATTTTGTCCTTTTGACAATTTGATCACATTAAATGAGAGACCTTTAATCAGAAAGGACTTTCCACTCACTCTCAATGAAAGGCTTTTGTCCCGACCTTTAATGCGGGTATAAAAATCACTCAAACTCTCTTCGTCGTGCTTGACAAGGGTTCGGATATTCTCAAAATCAGTATAACTTAGCCAATCTGAGAGGTCTTTATAAGGACTGAAACATGGGTTTGGTCAATGGCTTAGCAAAACGGACTCTTCGAGTCGAGGCTATTGAAAGAATTGATATCATCAGCTGCTCCGGGTTTACAAGTCAGGAATGCTGCGAAAATGAGATAGAGAAATCTTGCTCGCACTTCTTCGAGCAACATTTATAAGCATTTGAAACTCTACGTTAACTCAAGTGCCATATTCTGAAGAGACTTCGGTAATGGTTGTAACGTAGGTTCGGGTAGGCTTGAAATGAATGGCCTATTTTCATCAAAAAGGGGTATTATAATCATGGAGGTTGGTGATCATCCAATCATGCTATCTCTAGCTCTTGCTCCACAAATGAATCTTGAAATGATCTTGCATATCAACTCAGTTCTTGCTGAAGCTTTTCTTTCTCTCTTTTTTTTTTTTAGAGAGAGAGAGAGATTTTCTTCTTCGAGAGAGATTTTTCTCCCTTTTTCGAGAGAACTTCGATTCATTGGAATCCTTTTGCGTCTTTTCTATTGAATTTTCTTTCGAGCTCCCACTTGCCCCAATTCATCTTGAACTTGCTTTGAGATGAATTCATTTGTTCATCGCAGGAATGATCACTAATAGGGTTGAAATGAATCCACCGCTCAAATTGGGTATGCAAAGGGTATAATGTGTAGGGATATAGAAAGAAACGCTCTTCGTCATATCTAAGGCACTCGAGCTAACACAGAATTTGCATGCAATAAATATACTTGAAGATTGATACAAGTGAAAGCAAGAAAATTCTAATCATTTTGAACTTTCTATGAAATTGCCCCAGTATAGGGTTATTCCTGACAGGGGTAAGAAATGAAACTTCGTTCAAAGGGGTTAAGCAAATGATAACCTGTAGTGTTTAGATAGAGGAAATGAATGCCTCTCATCATTTTGGTCATCATACTTTTCGTGAGATAATCCTTTACCTTGTCAGCACGGAATTTTCACTCAACTCGCACTGAGGATTATTATTTAGGACGTGTATGGAAATGGTTTGCCTTTCTTCATCTTGAAGTCTCTCATGCAATATGATCACTTCATTAGGACAGAAACAAATTGCCAGATCAAAAGCTTTCCTCAAACAAAGCTTAATACTATCCATTGATTCATGAAATTCAGTTTTGAAACTTGATTGAAACAAAATCAAAATGAGTACAAATCAAGTGTAATATTTCTTCACTGAATCAGAATTAACTGGACTGGAAAAAACACGACCGTCCATCTCGGCCAAAATTAAAGCACCTCCTGAAAGGACGTTCTTCACGACGTACGGACCGCCATAATTTGGAGCGAATTTTCCTTCTGGAAGAGGAACTATCGGCAATAACTTCCGTAGAACAAGATCGCCTACCTGGAAATGTCGAGGCTTGACTTTCTTGTTGAAAGATTTAGCAATTCGCTGTTGGTAGCACAGGCCATGGCATAGCGCTCTAAGCCTTTTCTCATCAATCATGTTCAACTGGTCTAATCTCTGTTGGATCCAATATGCTTCCGACAATTGTACCTGTGAAAGAATACGTAATGAGGGAATTTGAACCTCAACAGGTAGAACTGCTTTCATACCGTACACATGTGAATATGGAGTTGCCCCTGTAGATGTCCGGATAAAAGTCCGACATGCCATAAGAGCAAAAAGTAATCTCTCATGCCAATCACAATAGTTCTCAGCTGTTTTAGCCAAGATTTTCTTGATATTCTTATTGGCTGCTTCGACCGCTCCGTTCATATCGCATATATAAGGATCCGGGATTTCCGTCCCTTCGCATGCCTCTAAATTAGTACTGAAACATGAAAGAAAGGGATAAAAAAGACAAGACAGAGCTTAACTACAAGCAATTTTCACAAACTGATCCTTGTTTTTTTTTTGAAATTCATTTTGCTTTTGAAGACCTTGAAATGAGAATTCTTGAGAAGCCCAACCCTCAGTTTTTACCGTAGATGACAAATTTTTCAATCGTTGGTTATCGTCATCGGGTTGGTTTGGGATACTTCAACAAGATTCAAAATGATAAAAATTTTTGTAATTTTATTGATATGGAATCAACGAATTACATCTTATTGGATTAAAAACTGGGAGAATAAAGTCATAGAAATGAAAAATCCTAAAAAACAGCTCCCGAGATGGGGCAAGTCCTAGAAAGCAATAGAAATTCCCACGCAGGGGAGTGTGCGAAAAAAGTAAAGGTGTTACTCTCGCGGGCCAGTGCCCACTCCTTCCAACGGTCTTTCCTCGATAGCTTCAATGAGCATGGTATTGAATAAAGCCGCAATCCCCTCCATCGCATCATCAGAATCTTCTGTCACTGGAGGTATTAGATCATCCATACCTCCCCATCCATCAGGGACGATATCACGCGGGTCAATATAGAAGCTCGGGGGAGCCGAATATTTCACATAGTAGTCGAACTTGCCGCTCGGTTGCCCTAGGGTGTCGATCACCTCCTTCTCTTCATGTATCATTCTTGCAGAACTCGGGGGTGTAGTCCGGATGCTTGGAACTATGAGAAGATTGTCTCGGCCTTGGCAAAGCCACGAAGCACGGAATGTGAATGCCCCAGTATCTAAGAGGTCTTGAATCTTGTGCTTCAGAACATAGCAGTCATCAGTGGAGTGACCGACTTCTCCCCTGTGATAGTCACACTTTTTGGATGGGTCGTAGTCGGAGAATCGTTCAGGATTAGGCCGCCTCAGCTCAGTGGAAAGTAAGTCTTTTTCCCAGAGGATTGTCAATACTTGGGATAGAGATCTGGGGAGAAGAGTGAATTGTCTTCTAGCACATTGTCGTCGATTAGAGAACGGGTGTCTTGGTGGGCTGTCTTGACATCCAGGGAGTAGTTGTACTTTGCTTTGCTGAGGCCGCAATGTTGGAACGAGTTGATCCCGATCACCTTGTTCGTACTTTATAAACTTTGGACGCAAAGTGCTCAACTCCCTAGGGTCAGGGGACTCAATGGTACTGCCAGGTATGACTGCTTTGTCGCTCGAGTCGGTGCTGAAGGGCTTCGTTTGAATCATCACCCTTGGCCCTTGAGAAAAGGGACGAGTCATTGTGAGTTGTTTCAAGTAGTTCGACAGATACGCCGTTTGCCTTGAGAGTTGTTGGAGTGTGACAGAGGCTTGCTCCAGGTCCTTCTCGATATCAGCGAGGCGGTTCGGCACTTCACTCTGAGCACTTTCTCTCATGGCCAGGCGAGAACGGCCGGTGGTCGACGATTCATAATCACTTAGCTTGAGTAGCAACTTCCTCATGGTGGTGGCTCACAACTAGGGGCGTTTTGGCTTGGCTGGCCGACGTATAGGGCTCTGAGAAACAAAGACAAGGACGGCGTTTATGCAGAGAAGCCGCAGTAGCCGCGAGAATGGCGAGTGGTGGATGGAGCTGCGGCTTATGTTGGGCGGTAAGCTCACGGTGGCGGAGGAGCAACAACGAAGGAACTCGGCGAGGTTGCCGCTTAGCAAGGCTCGAGTGACGGATCGATAACCGTGGATGATCCGTGGTCACCTAATTTGAAAAAAATAGAGCACGGTAAGTATGAGTCCTTAAAACGATCGGTCCATGACTCAGTCAATCGTCTCTTTTATTCCCATTTTTCATGACATTTTTCATTATTCCATGTATTTGTGAAAATGGTGGCAAATTTCTTAGGAAATAATGACTTATGACAGATCTGGGAAAATAATGATAGCAATTGAAAGTAATTTTTTCAAAGCTTTATTTTTTCCTTTTTCTTTCATTTGAAAAGAAATTCAATGATCATTGCTTTCAAAAATTATGACCGACTTAGACTTATCATGGACCGACCACATGTACGAAACATAAATAAAGTGCGAGAAAAAGGGTTCAGAAAACTTACTTCACCGGGTAGAAAAATGGCAATCACATAGACATGCGCATGAATTTTGAGGCTCGATTTCTATCTAGACTCTGGCTTGCAAAGTGGAGACGAGAGGATTATCGAGCTAAACCAGTCATGGTGGTGGTTAGGCTAGGATTCCCCTGACTCCGGCTTGATCAAAGAGCCGACCCGAGTTGAGTGGATACAACCGTGGTGGGTACTCAATGACACCATGAAAAAAATTTCGGGACCGAGGAGGGCGACCCGTACCATATGGTTTTGGTCGGGGTGTCCACTATCTCAGTACCATCCTAAACCTATGCCACCCAGGTCCGGCAGCGGGTAGTGTGTGCGGTGTAGTGAAAATGTAAGGCATGCACAACAGGTTATATCAAACAGCGCTTCGTGCATAAAATAAACCATACATTCAACCACCTCCCTGCAAAACAAGGGTTAATAACCACTCCTCCCCTTATACCTCCCATACTGCAAAAACATTTAACACCTAAAATGTTAGGGACGTACCTGGGATCCTCGCTGCCAAACAAAAATTATTTTTGAAATGAAAAATTGGCCTAAGTCCACTAAGAGTTTTAACTCAATCCCCAGCGGAGTCGCCAAGCTGTCGCGACCCTTAAAAAAGATTTGTTTCATTTTAAGGCTAATGGATTATTAAGACTAATCTTAACTCGGACCCTCCCAAGCCCTACCAATTCGCAACTTAGGGTTTAAGTCTTTAACGTACAAATATTTTCATGCTTGGAGTCGCCACTAATCATTTTACGGTAGGCTGATTAGAAACCTAAATAAAACATAGGGAGATATGTTTTATTCCTACGAACCAGAGATTCTAAGCCCGGGGACTTGATTACGCTAGATCTAGTCTAACGCCCTTTCGGTACCTTTTCATTTCAAAAATATTTTTGCAGGCAGTTTGGATCCATTTTAACCTAGTCACTAACATGTGAGGTGTTCATGCGTGTGCGCAAACCACCAATTTAACACCCAATAATCAAAGCATTAAATAAATTGCAAGTTTAGGAGAACAACTTACCTCGAATCCAGCAAGCGTCTGCGTTGTTAGCGAAAAATCACATCAAACACCCTAATATGATTTCTAATTAACAAGCATTCACTCAATTTCTTTTTGGATTTTCACTTTATTAAATGAAACTTAAACTATATGCAATGACGTGCAAATATGACATGCAAAATAATGCAACCTAACATGCATACTATATGTCATGTGACAATGTGATCTAATTTTAATGACGTGCAATGATATATTTTTTTGGTATTTTCTCATCGAAATTCGGAATTAATAAAAATGCCTAAAATAACATGCAATCTAAGATGATTCTCTTTTTGGTATTTTCTTTTTTTAAAAAAAATTCGAAATTTAAAAATGCCTAAATTAACATGCAAACTAAGATGACTGAACCTATCCTAGAATGACTTATTTTTTGGGATTTTTATGTAAAATTCGGAATTATTAAATTGCTGAAATAATCTATTAGAATTAGAACATTACTTAATTTAAACTAGGAACTAGATCGTCTCACGTCCTAATTTAAATTAAATAATTATTTTATCCTCTAGATATATTCAAAATTCCTAGTCATGCAAAAATTCTAATTTAAATAACAAAACAGATTTTTTTTGAATTTTTCTGTTTATTTGAAAAGGAAAACAATTAAATAAACATGGATAACAATCAAGCTCAAATCAACCACGCGATCCGCCAAATTTGATTCAAACTTGAATTAGGCACAAAAATCAAATTATCGGTCATATCTAAAGGGTTATAGATATTAACGGATAATTGATCATTCAAATTTGGGAAGCGAATTAAAATCATTATCGTATTCAAATAGTTATGAACAGGATAATGATTCTCCGTACCGCCGCGTATCGGACTTTAGGGTTAAAGTCGGATAGTCGTCCCGATACGTTGCTAAATTAAGAAAGTTTCCTAATTTGAATATTTCGAAATATTGCGGATATCTAGCACATTATCCTAAGATATCTAATATTCATCAAATATCCAAGGAATATTCGAAACATGCAAATCAAATATTCACTAAATATCCACAAGATATTCATGCAATATTTCAAACGATTCAAAATAGGAAATTGAATATTCAGAAAATATACCGGATAATATCAAATTACCTGATTTAGATAACTTCCAATTTTGAATGTCTCAGGATCGGGATTGCGGATCGACTGCGGATTAGGATCGACGTCGAATCCGGTGACGACGACGGTGAGGCACGGCACCGGCGGGACTCACGGCAACACCGGCGAGGAGATCGGCGTCGTCGGGATGATGAGCTCGGCAATAACACGGCTGTTCGGTGGCTGTGGGAGCGTCTTCTTCTACGTAAACTGCATGGGGAGGTCGTCGTGGAAGCTGCTGGACGTGGTCTGCAGCTCACAAAAGATTGTTGACTTCACTAGTCAACATGCAGGAGCATCTGACCGAGGAAAAAGGTGGCGTGGGCTGCTTGTCTTCTGTTATTGTTGATTGGCCACGGCAAGACCTCAACGTGGACTGAAGAAAGACACAGCAGCAACACAGATCGTCGTCCGAGGGGGGAGTGTTCTCGATGCACGTCTTTTCCCTTGGGCGTCTTCAGTATTGCTCACGAGAGGTGCGGCAATCGGTGCTGCGTGGAGGGGTGTCTTAGCGGCGTTGCAGCGGACTGACGAAGGAATGAAGAACGTGGCTGTGCTCAACAAAACTGGAACAAAGCAGCATGCATGGAATTATTGTCGAGGAAGCAGCAGCACGTCCAGGTCGACGATCAACAAACGTGAAGAGAGGAAGTCAGCGTGGACGATGGTGACGTGGGGGCTGAGGCAGGGACAACAAGTCTTCGTTCGGTGCAGAACTCAGCAAAGTCGTTGTCGGTGTTGCGGGCTTGAAGTGCAGATGAATTCTTCTCGGGTCAGCTTCTCGGGGAGGGCTGTTCGGTGCAAGAAGAAATCCAGTCTGTCGGAGCAGCAGCCTTCACTGGATTGTCTGACTTCGCTGCATGGGGGAGTCGTTATGTCTCCTTCTATGTATTCTACATGGCA
Source organism: Syzygium aqueum (assembly GCA_031216185.1). Classification (NCBI taxonomy): domain Eukaryota; kingdom Viridiplantae; phylum Streptophyta; class Magnoliopsida; order Myrtales; family Myrtaceae; genus Syzygium; species Syzygium aqueum. The sequence goes on from CM062237.1 coordinate 6,961,992, forward strand.
GCCTTGTCTTCAAGGTGGAAGGCGTCGCCATGCAGGAGCTCCTCGGGCTGGGCAGTCTTCAATGGTTCACGGCCAACGTCTTCAAACAGGGAGCTTTAGATGGTGTAAGCTGCTGTTCAAGCGGTGCGGCGAGGTGCGGACGCCGACGATGCGGTGGCTGACACGGAGGAGACCAGCGTGCGACAAGGGGCACGGCGGCGGCGAGGCACAGCGTGCTCCCCCTTCTCTCTCTCTTTTCTTTCTCTTGCTCACGTGCCTCACAAATTCAGATCTGAAAATTCTCGTCCCCCCCCTAATTTGACCTAATAACATGTATATATAGACTAATCTAGGTCAAATTAAACGGGCTTAATTAACCTAATGGGCTTAGGCTTGGGCTTAGGGCTTAATTAGCATTTAAATGGGCTGAATTAACTTGGGCTAAACCCAAATTAAAACAACCAAGCCCATGTGATGTGAAATTCCCGGCCCTAGCATTCCGAGCGAGCCGAGTCTCGTCCGATAAAATTTAAGTTCGCTTGCCATCGCCAATTTGATGCAAATGCAATTAAACTAAAACTATATGCTATGCAATTTAAATATTTTTGTTTAGGGATTAAAATTTTAATCCCTAATTTTCTATGCAAATTAACATTAAATGATGCGCCGAAATTTAGGTGTCAACACCAACACGTCCCTAATGTATCATCAAGTTCCCATCAGTGTCTGTCGAAGAAGAAGATGCGTTTGTCTGAGAATCCTCAAAAGGTGTGCCCATCTGAGCGCATCGAGCATATTCCAAAAAATCAACAATACGATTCTAGCGGACCCATGATATGAGAACATGCTATTTTTTTTAGGCGATTAGGACAGGCTATTGAAGAGTGGGAAATGGAACAGCTCATCAAGATATTTCAAAGAGAAAATGACTGAAGCGCTTAGAGCTCTCGAGTGGACAGACACAAATGCCCCACTGGGTGTACTGTGTAAGGCATCTTGCATGATGCCTCTATTATTGAGTCTACTATGTATTATTGGTGTGAGACTCGCTCCTTCTTTATGAGAAGAAATGTCAAAGAAAATTATCGTATCGATGTTTTTTTTTTTGATAATCCAAGGAACCCCCGCACGATCGACAGTCAGGAGGTAAATCCTGGGGGTGACACGTGCTAGCCACCATACACGTGCATCGGTTAAGTCGCCCTGCGGCACTCGGGATTCGAACACTCAACCTTTTGCGAGAGGAAGAGTACCCTCTCCAGCAACGCCACCCAAACGGGTGATTTTATCGTATCGATGTTGCCGTTTGAGAATAACAAGAAAAATTAAATTAAACTCATATCAATAAATAACTTTTAAAAGAGCAAGAATAGAGAGATATTAACAAAATTCCAACCATATCATCGTCTGGCAATTTTATGGTAATTATTTCACACTCTAATCTAATAATTATGTGTCAATAAAGAGAACAATATCAAATATTGCTATTCATCGAGATAAGCCATCTCTTTTTACTCTTAATGGGACGTCGCATATCCTCACGCAACTAAAGGGTTAATTAAAGTGAAGGGAAAGCTCGTTCATTTGGGCCTCGGAAAGGGAGTCGCCAGTTTTAGCAACTCTCCTCCCTCTCCCACAAGGGCCACAACTACCCTAGTTAAAGCAATCTTACGTATACTTAGATAGTTGTCCAGGAGCAATGGAAGAAAGGACGTGGAGACTTGGACATCGGTGACGGTAGCTGATCAAGGAACGGTAAAATGCTAGAAAAAAATCATCCATTTCCATCCATATATATTTCTATCACTGGATTGTTTAAAAGTCTATTGTTCTTATCTTGATGGAGGATACTGCCGTGTACAGCAGTCTTTTTATATTTTTCTTTTTTGGCTAGTGACATGGCATGGTATGACGACGTGGCAAGTTCACATGAAAAATCATAGAGAAATTATCACGAAAAACTTCAAATCGGTACACATGTGACAAATTTATTATATTAATTTAGGATTTTTGTGATATTAATCCTATGAATTTTCATGTGAAATATCATGTCACCATGTGTCATTCACGTCAGTAAATTTAACGATAAAATGTAAATTTATCATGAATGTATCAATTTATGATTGATAAAAAAAATTAAGATAAATTTATTATAATTATATCACGTTTGAAGTTTTTCGTAATATTAATCCTAATAAATAACATTCATTGTTGGAGCCCCTTCGTTTCAATAAATCTGGAGTTAGAACACTTGGCGAAGGCTTGGTGCTCAGAGAAAAGTCGTAATACTGTCTTGCTATTAACGTTCACTGCAGAGGAAGAGGGTGAAGAAGACTACAAGTCACCGCTAATACAACTGGCATCTGACACCAAGGGCCATGTTGTACTCGCATATCAGTGGGTCCATCTTCACTTACCAATGCGTAACTTTTGACTCTGTAAAGAGACGATTCAAGGAAAGCAGCAATTCCCCCCCGTAGAGAGAGAGAGAGAGAGAGAGAGAGAGAGAGAGAGAGAGAGAGAGATTGAAATTGTCAATAAACATGAAATTTACTTTTTATCTTGCAAAAAGGGCAATTGTCAAAGAAAATCACTACATGCAAGTTCCGGAGAAGAGGCCTCAAAAGAGTGATAACTCTGTGTGGAGCTCGAAAGAGTAAATTGGACTGTATGTCTCCCGGATGAAAACCGGCCTAAAAGTTGCACGGAGACACAGATTTAACTGACAAAAATTGACGTAATAAAAGTAATGGGCTCAAAATTACGTGCAGCCATCAAATAAAAGAAAATTGATGTCGAACTGTTGAATTTGGCATGACCATTTTGTCCTATCAAAACCCACTGTCCCATACCTCATGCCAAAAATAATAAGCTATGCCAAATCAATATTACACTAGTCAGTGTGTAAAGCTGTAAACTATAGTTTGGATTCTCTAAGCTTTATACTTGTGAAATGAAGCAATTATCACAAAAATTCAATGCGCACCCATACTGAAGCACACTGCTTGTGGAAGCTGATCTTGCATTTATGTAGGATGATGCCAACTTTATTTAGGATGATGCTAACTTTACATGATAATTTTATTATATGCACTCATTCATCATAAACTGAGTAGCTATTATGCAAAAGATCTTTATCAACTTAGTTACAAAGAGAACATCCCTCGTGACTTTAATTAGTCATGACATAATTTTTGTCAGAAATTAGTCACAGTATTTTCAAATAGTCATGATAAACGAATCCAGGAGCAATTTCACATTCTAATTTAATAATTATGGTTCTCATAAAAATCAAACAACTTTAATTTTTATTTTGTGAACTAAATTTCTTTTTTCAATTAAAGGGACGCCTTGAGGGGCTTTTTGTCAACAAATCTATGAAAGGTAATGCATGAAAAGTCAAGACTTATTTTCAACTGATGGTTAACATTAATTAGATATAAAGGTCTAAGTTAACCCAAGTCTAATGTGTCAATAAAGAGAACATTATCAAAAATTGCTATTCAATATATAATTAATGGCAAATTATCGAGATCACCCACTCTTAAACTCTTAACGGGATATCACATATCCTCACGCAACTAAGGGTTAATTGAAGTGAAAGAAAAGCTTCTTTCCAATCCGCTGTCATACATTTTTATGAGAATGCTGGAATAGGAAGTTATCGCATTAAACGCCATCTCAGCTACCCCAACTATTCTTAGTCAATCTCTCTCTCTCTCTCTCACAACTACCCTAATTAAAGCAATCTCACGTACGCTGAGATGTTTGTCCAACAGCGGTGGAAGAAAGGACGTGGAGATGGACATTGGTGATGGTCACTGCTGGTCATTTAAAGGAACGGTAAAATGCAGAAAAGCCATATTTCGTATATTTAGATGGCTAACCATGAGCAAGGGGATGAAAGGACATGGAGACTTGGACATTCGTGATGGCGACTGATCAAAGAATAGTAAAATGCAAAAAAATCATACATATATATTTTTTATGAGTCATTTATTTCTATCGCGGGATTGTTTATGAGGCTATTATTGTTCTTGTCTTGATGGAGGCGACTAACATATAGCGGCACTTTTGTATTTTCATTTTTGGCCAGTGACGAAGTGGGGCCAGTCTGCTTGCCATTCGACTTCCCAGGTGTAGCTCCATCCATACCCTGTCTCCTCTTTCTTCCTTGGGGTTTGTGAGTCATTCTTGAATTTTTAAATAGCTAGATAGCTAGTATTAAAACTCAGCCATTTATTATACACATTTCCAGCAAAATGTTGCTGTTCTTCGACGCCCCACTGGCGACCTGTCAGAAGAAGAATGAAAGGAAAAAAAAATTAGAAAAATAAACAAAAAAATCATTCGAATATATTAAAATATTATTAAAAATTATTCCCGTTAACATCGGTTGCATCATGTAGGACGGCCAGGGTCCATGCCAGAATCAGCTGGCCAAAATTGACCGGATGGATTGAATTAACACAATTGCAAAAAATTTAGGACTCAATTAGAAAAAAAATTTAGGATTGAATTGACAATATATTTTTGACTTTTTTTTATAATTCTTATGAGTAATGTACAATCTTATTAACAGGTTAAATAATAAAAGATGCAGATTGCTCGTAATATCTTTCAACGTTAAGAGATATGACCTTATGGTTAGGTCCCTTGACGATATAAGCCCCTTTTAAAATATATATAAATATAAATATAAATTATTGTGGATGAACTGACCAATCACAAAAGGATCTTGTTTTTTTTTTCCTACACGCCATGAGAAAATTAAATTTTACATGTGATACTTTGTTAGAGTCGTTCCAAATTTGTCTCTACGTAATATTTCCTTAAGAGACCACAAGGACACAATGCTGGAATAGCCAACATTTTTAGCTTGCCGTTAACTTTCTTTCGTCTCCTTTATTTTTCCGTTTTCAGCTACAGATCTCTCTTTATGGAAAGGGCTTTGACTTTGATCATACTTTTTGATACAAAATTATGCAATAACTTCATGTACAAAATCAACAGGAGAATCAATATCTATATAATTATGTAATAACAGTCTCTTCTCTAAGCCCAGCCTCTAAGGTCGATACATAGCATTCTAGATAGCCAGAAAAGACTTTTCCTAATTTCAAGAATTGGATTTGCTACGTTCTCCATATAAAAACATGTGGCCACCTAGGCTCCACCTAAGCAAATATTTTGCACTACTGACTAGATAGATTATTCATATATCATAATGTACTTTTATGCACTAATTCCTTATCAACTACATAAGTTCTACTCAATCTAATCACAAGGAGAATGTCTATCATGGCTTTAAATTTTTTCTAATTAGTCAAAATGTTTTTAGACGGTCATAATTCATATATGGAATTAGGGGTAAATCGACATTTCCAACATAACAATTATTTATAGGCAAGTTTGTCATGTGAAACTAATTAAGAGAGAATTTCAGCCAGATTAATATTCAAAATAGATTTGAGACCAATATTATGCCTATCTATAATATGATACTATTATTTTAACGTTATAATTACTTAGCATCTCTATCTCGCACTTATTGAATATTACCATATGATGATTTTATGTTAACTTTGTCACGTTCTTAAGAAATGATGCATAATAGAAAATACACTTACTCTTTACCATAAAAATTATACTTACTTAACCCCAGGATTGGAGCAGTTGGTTGGGTCATTGGGGATTTTCAGCTCAAGAACTAGAGATTGCCGGTTCGAATCTCACAAACTGCGTGCAAACTACTCTAGGATAGAGCTACCTACATAGGCCAAAGGTTTGAGTTTAACCGGTTCATGGGACCAGCATGATATTTCATCGGCTTCTAGATAAATGGGTCTCCATGCTCACGCCCCTATATCACAAACACACACACACACACACACACACACACACACACACACACACACACACAAACACACACAATTTAGGAGAATGCTAACTTTACATGGTATTTTTTTATATGCACTTATTCCTCATAAACTAGGTAGTCATTATGCAAAAGATCCTTGTCAACTTAATTGCAAAAAGAACATCCCTTGTAACTTTGAGGAATATTACCCAATTAATCATAAGCATATTGTACGAATGCCAATTTAGTCATTAACTTTCCAATTTTGTCAATTTAGTGATAAATCTCTGTACAAAATTCTAATATTATTTTTCTGGCCAATTTTCGACGCTGACATGTTGGTGTGCCACTTAGGACGCCAAGCGATGACTGAATTGCTACATCAGTAATTCAGACGAAAATTGACCGAAAGGATTTTATTGGAATTTTTCGCAAAGATTTATAACTAAATTATAATTTAAGTTACATCTAATCTAACAATCACAATTAACATTATAATGTTAACAATTAGCTTGATTATAATGCCCCTCCAACATTTTAATATTGTTTCATTGACCAGCACAACGAACGGGTTTAGGACTAGTGCCATATCAATGTTTGTCCATTAGCCGTGGAGGAAAGGATTTATACCTAATTTATGTTTATCTAATAACTGTTTGTCTATTAACGGTGGAGGAAATGATGGAGACTCAGACATTGGTGATGGTGACTGGTCATGGAACAACAAAATGCAAAAAATCATCCATCTTAATATCCACACATATAAAGATGGTGACTTAGATATTAGCACTAGTACCGGATTAACGTTTATATTGCTCGATTGTTTACAAGTCCACATTACTGTCCTGATTGAGGCGACCGAAAGCGGTCTTTTTCTTTATATAATTTTTACTTTTGACCAGCGACGACTTGGAGTTGGAGCAGTGTCCTACAAGTTTTCAGCTTCCTAAGGAATTCACTGCAGAAGAAGAGTGGGAAAAAGACTTCAAGTCACCGCTAGTCCAACTGGCCTCCGACACCAAGGGCCAAGTTGTACTGCATATCAGTGTGTCCCATCTTCCACTTACCATTGCCATGCATCGTCCCTGCGAAAAAATGATTCAAGAAAAGCAGCATTTCCCTCGTACAAGGAGAGAGAGAGAGAGAGAGAGAGAGAGAGAGTCAATAAAAAGGAAATAACTTTTTATCTTGCAAAAAGGGCAGCTGTCAAAAAACTCAGTTTCGGCAAAGAGAGCTCGTGCACTTTATTAATCTTGTTTTTGGCTTTTTCTTTTGGTTGACCATTATTTTTTGTCGATATTACACTGATGAAAAGGAAACGTAACTAAAAATTAACATGTTTTTGCTATTAACGAGTGTTTTTACGACATGGAATATTTCGGCATATATGAAAATCATTTACCCTATAATAGATACATTTACCAAGTACGAGTAGTTTTTATTAAGAGTAATGTGCAATCTCATCAATATGTTAAAAAATTATTGGTACGGATTCCTTGTAATATTTTTTAAATGCTATTGAGAAAATTAAATTTCATATGTGATACTTTGTCAAGCCTGTTCCCAAATTTGTCCCTACGTAATATTTTTTTAAGAGAACAAAAAGGACGAAATGTTAATATACCTATTCTGTTATGGTTAGCTTCCCACAATTCACATTTTTAGTTTATGGTTACTATTACTTTGCCTTTTTTTTTTATTTTTCCGTTTTCACCTACGGTGTCTCTCTGGTGGAAAGTCCTCGGAATTTGATTATGCAGGCTGTGAATTTTCTTTTTGAGAAATTACACTCTTTGATAAAAATTTATGCACTAACCTCTCATATAAAATCAGTGTGAGAATCTCTCTATAAAATTATGTAATTATTGCCTCTACCCAAAGGGCTGCCTTTAAGGTTGACACGTAGCACTCTAGATCACTTGAAAGGACTTCTCCATGTTCCAATAATTGGATTTTATATGCTCTCCAAAAAAATCGTGGTCATCTAGGCTCCACATCAACTAATATTATGCACTGCTAACTAGATAGATCATTGGCATAATTGTACAATTAGCCTTAAACTTATTATATGAAAATTAATTGAGTTCTAAACCATTTTTAATTGAACCAATATAATCATAAAACTTTGTGGGAAAATGTAATCCAGTTATTTCGATCAAGTCATACTTGATTTATTCGACATTACAGTTTAGTCGTCACCGACTATCCTACATGTCATGCTGAGGTGTGACATGGATTATTTCAAAGAAATAATGTCATTTTTTTTTACTATTTTAATGATTGTTTCCACGTAATTACATTTTGGCCTTGAGTTGGTAATCAAAATAGGTTAAATACAGTCTGTTACAAAACCCATAAAGACTCGCGCGAAGTTGGACTTTCTGTTTTAAACTTATCTTGGGCTGGGTTTTAAAATTTGAAATAACTCATGTAGGACCCATATTGCTACTTCCAAACAGAATGACATCATGTCACGTGGGTGTGGCTTATCCTTATCCGTTTGCTCTCTTTATTTATTACATTTTGTTATATTGATGCTGACACTGTATAAAATACTTATTACATGGGCGATGATTTAAGGCCGAGTCATTTTGTTATTTTGACAGCTTGTAATTATACGTTTTTTATTTTTATGAAGCTATATGATGCGCGTGCAATTTAAATTTTAGAAAAAGAAATCAAGCAAAGAGACTGTATGCAATTCTGTGGCTATGTGGGCGTGGCTTTTGTTACTTTTACAATTTTCTCCCACCTAATCAATATTTGTGCATCAGCGATGATGGATCATCTAAATGAATTATAGCTAATGGGTATAAGATCTTATTGGTAAAAAGATTGGAGGGGTGGGGATGTTAGTGTCACATATATTGAGTTTGACTCTCGCGCTTTATAAGAGACATAGCAAATATCAGAGAGTGAGGAGAGTTAGAGATAGGACATACTAAAAAAATTTAAATAAATAATAAAATGAAGAAAATAATCCATTTCCGTAGGTCATCGTTTACAAGTCCACTGTTCTAAAATTATCACAGGTATACCAGTTTGAGTTTTTTTGTAGTAAAAAAATTAGTTCAGGATAAAATTATCATAGGTGTATCAATTTGGAGTTTTTTATGGTCAAAAAATAGTTTGGGGTAAATTTATCATAAGTGTACCAATTTGGAGTTTTTTTATGTTATTAATCTGCATTTTTTTATCTAAAAAAACCCTCAATTTTTACTCTAGTCCCAAATCTGCTCAAGCATCCAAAAATCGCCACTAATTTCTTCAAAATTATGAATATTAGGGCCAATTAGAGGTTCATTATTAGAACTCGCGTATTCATCAACACCCTCACTTTCATATAGAATAATATTAGTTTTCTGAAGTTGATAATTTTGAAGAAATCAATGGGGATTTTTGGACACGAGAGCAGATTTGGGAGTAGAGTGAAAGTTGGGGTTTTTTTAGACAAAAAAATTCGGAGCAAAATTGAGATTTTAAGAAATCTAAGTTGGGTTTTTTTAAAGAAATTAGCCCCAATTTAGCACGAATTGTACGTGTATATTTGAAACCATCTAGACCTTAGTTTGTCTAAAGTTATGGTAACGCTACTGGCGCCGATCAGAATTTCTATTACTGAATGCTAAATTACATTTACCTTATTCTCTGTCAAGTTCAAATTGCAATCACAAAAATTAGGTGGTGGCGCTTGTAGTTTTATAAGCCATGTTTTTTCTCGCATCGTGATCTTTTAACTGGTGGTTAATTAAATCACATCTTTTACAAATGATAGGTACTTAAAAATATGTCTATATTATGATAAGTATATCATGGCGGATGATTTGATGATAGCATTCAAAACTCTCAGTGTGTACTTTTGTTTTCCATGACATCATTATTGAAGTTATTATTTCAAAGAGGCAGAGATGCATTATTATCACAATCCCACGATTTCAAAAATGGGGTCTATGTGTACTATTTTGTTTAACAGAGCTCTGTCATTTGAAAAAAGCTATGCACGTGAAGATGCAATAATTTTACTAGGCATTGGATAGTGGGACATCTCATCTCCCTCTTTGGTCCACCTTTAATAAAGACGCTTTTGGAAAAAGCAAAATAGACAAAAAGTGGGGCATCAAACCCAAGAGATTCTGCCTACAAATGGGAAATAAATCAATAGATTAATGATAAGTCAAGATAATTATAACGAGATCTTTGGCAATAAAATGTGCAGAGAAATCATGAAAGTTTGATTATTAACAACTTCCAACAAAAAGTTGCTGTATTTTGACGCTGCCTTTCCTTTGTTCTTTTTTGCACTCAAATCTTTTTAACCTTCTTCGTCTCTCGTCATTGTTCTTGCTCTGTTTCGCTCTTTCTTCTTCTGGGCACAACCATTCTTTCTCCCCTTCCTTTTCTTCAGCAGCTGCTCCTCTTTTTCATTATTCTCTCTCTGTCTCTACGTTTTTTGTTTTTTTGGGTTCTTATCAATTTCTCGTTCTTTCTTTCTCACAAGAAAAATCAAAGAAAATTGTCAATCATGCTTCCATTTGAGAGTAATAGGAAAAATTTACATTAAACTCATATACATAAGTAATTTAAAGAGCAAGAACAGCGACATTAACGAAATTCCAACCATATCATCATATGGAAATTTTATGATAATTATTTCCACATTCTAATCTAATAGTTATGGTTGGCATAAAAATTAAACAACTTCAATTTTATTTTGCGAACTGAGTTCTTGTTTTTCACTTAAAGGGACGCCTAAAGGGGTTTTTATCAACAAATCTGCAAAAGATAATACATGAAAAGTTGATGCATATTTTCCACAAATGGTTAACATTAATTAGATATAAGGATCGAAGTTAGCCCAAATCTAATGTGTCAATAAGGAGAACATAATAAAAAATTATTATTCATCGAGATCACCGATCTCTGAAACTTTTAATGGGACGTCACATATCCTCACGCAACAAGGGTTAATTGAAGTGAAGGGAAAGCTTGTTCATTTGGGCCTCAGTAAGAGAGTGTTGTCCGTTTTAACTTAATAATTGGCGACACCCGAGGAAGGGGTGAAATGGGAAAGCAATGTTTCTCGCCGGTAAGAGGGAAGAGGCCAGACAAGTGAGGGCGCCTAGTCAGCTGTCATACATTTACGTATACTTAGATGTTTGTCCTGAAGCGGTGGATGAAAGGACGTGGAGATAGACATTGGCGACGTTGCCTGGTCAAGTAAAGGAATAGTAAAATGCAGAAAAGCCACCATATCTGGAGGAGGGACTTGTCGCATTCAAGCCCATCTCAGGTCCCACCACCCTCAATTACTCTCTCTTTCTCTCCATGAGCAGTGGAAGAAAGATGTGGAGACCTGGACATAAGTGATGGTGACTGATTAAGGAACAGTAAAATGAAAAAAATTCATCCGTTTCCATATTTGTATATTTTTTATGAGTCATCTATCTCAAGCAGTGGATTGTTTATAAGTCTATCATTCTTTATCTTGTCGGAGGCAACCGACGCGTACAGCGGTCTTTTTGTATTTTTTATTTTTGGCCAGTGACGACGTGGGTTCCCAAGTGTAGCTCATCACTCAACTTTCCAAGTGTAGCTCCATCCATACCGATCTCCTCCATTTTGCTCAAGGTTCGAGTCATTTTTAGATTTCTAGGTCGTTCCATCACTAGTATTAAAACTCAGGCATTTATTTTAAAATTTTCCAGTAAAATGTTGCTGTTTTTGACCCTCCCCGTCCTTCGAAAAAGTTAAAAGTGAAAGAAAAATTAGGTTTATAAATTATGAAAACCCACATAACTTTACTTGTCAATAACTATATGTTTTTGAAAATTTTTAAAACCGATTTGTGATATGTGCAATATTTAAAAAGTAAATGTTAAAAATAAAAGACTACAACCAAACCCAAGCATTTGAAAAAAAAGAGCAAACTCCAATTTGAATGACAGAGCATGAAAAAATGTTAGTGGTGACTCGGAATCATTTTTCATATTAATTTTGTCCTATAAAGAGTAGGAGTATCCAAAAATCGCCGCTGGTTTTTTCAAAATTATGAATATTATGGCCAATTAGATGTTCATTATTAGAACCCCCGTATTCATCAACTCCCTCACTTTCATACAGAACAATATTAGTCTTCTGATGTTGATAATTTTGAAGAAATCAATGGGAATTTTTGGACATGAGAGCAAATTTGGGAGTAGAGTGAGTTGGGGTTTTTTTAGACAAAAAATTGGGAAAGAACTGGTTCAAGCCATCATCTATTTTTTTGGAAAATGTAATGAATGAAAACTATTTTCTTATGAGTCTTTGCTAAAATATGCGTTTGCAACTCACAAGATGTTACTCGGTATCATTTGAGGTGAACACATTTTGGTGATGAAGTATCTATAATAGCTTTGTTTCACATGTCGCCTTATCAATTTGCGAATGGTGTGCATAGTCTGCAAACTACTTTTACTTCGTGGGCCAATGCCAATGCCAACACATGTCCTAGCGAGCTCCGTTGATGTACCATCAAGTTCCCATCAGTGTCCGCCAAAAGAGATGTGTTTGTCCGAGAATCCTCGAAAGGTGTGCCCATCCGAGCGCATTGAGTATATTCACAAAATCAATAATACGATTCTAGCGGACCCGTAAAGTGAGGACAGGCTATTGAAGAGTGGGAAACGGAACAGCTCATCAAGATATTTGAAAGAGAAAAACGCCACACTGGGTGTACTGCGTAAGGCGTCTTGCATGATGCCTCAAAAGCCTCTATTATTGAGTTTGCTATGCATTATTGGTGCGAGACTCGTTCTTTCTTTCTGAGAAGAAAAGTCAAAGAAAATTATCGTATCGATGTTGCCGTTTGAGAATAATAGGAAAAATTATATTAGGATTAATACCAAAAAAAATTTCAAATTAGTACATTTATAACAAATTTACCCCAAATTAATTTTTTTGACCATCAAAAACCCTAAATAGGTATACCTATGATAAATTTACCCTATATTAGTTTTCGTTAAATTTTATCATCAAATTATTAAGTTGGATGACGCGTGACAGTTGATCGGTGTGCCAGTTTTAGGTTTTACCCCTCTATTTGTTACAAATTTACCAGTTTGTAATTTTTCGTGATATTAATCCAATTTAACGGAGTGTAAATTTGTCACAAGTGTATTGGTTCGGGGTAAATTTATCACATGTATACCAGTTTGGGATTTTTGGTAAACAAAAAATTAGTTTTTGGTAAAATTGTAATAAGTGTACCAATTTAGGGTTTTTGTGATATTAACCTATTACATCAAACTCATATCAATATGTAACTTTTAATAGAGCAAGAACAAAGAGACATTAACAAAATTCCAATCATATCATCATATGGCAATTCTATGTTGGCATAAAAATTAAACAACTTCAATTTTATTTTGTGGACTGAGTTTTTTATTTCACTTAAAGGGACGCCTAGAGGGGCTTTTTGTCAACAAATCTGCAAAAGATAATACATGAAAAGTGAAGACTTATTTTCAACTAATGGTTAATATCAATGCGATATAAGAGTCTAATAAATTGATCCAAATCTAATGTGTCAATAAGGAGAACATTATCAAAATTTGTTATTCAATATGTAATCTCTCCATTGGCAAATCGTGGAGATCACCCATCTCTTTAACTCTTCACGGGACACCACGTATCCTCACTCAACTAAAGGTTAATTGAAGGCAAGGGCAAAGCTTCTTTCCAACCAGTTGTCATGCGTTCGCGAGGATGTTGAAATAGAAAGTTGTCACGTTTATCTCTCTCCCTCTCTCACAAGTACCCTAATTAAGGCAATTTGTCCAGTAGCGATGGACAAAAGGACGTGGAGACTTGGACATCTCTGATGGTGACTGATCAAGGAACAGCAACATTGCAAAAAGAAATCATTCATTACATATATATTTATATGTATAAATCAATTATTTCTATCGATGTATTGTTATTAAGTACATCATTCTTGTCTTGATGGAGGCGACCGACGTATTTTTTGTATATTTATTTTTGGCTAGTGACATAGTGGGGCAGTCCGCTTACCATTCAACTTCCCAAGTGTAGCTCCATCCATACCCTATCTCCTCTTTCTTCCTTGGGGTTTCAGTCAGTCTTAAATTTCTAAATTTTTGGATCCCTAGTATTAAAACTTAGCCGTTTATTATAAACTTTTCCAGCAAAATGTTGCTCCCCGTCCTTCTGAAAAATTAAAAGTGAAAGAAAAATTAGGTTTATAAATTATGAAAATCCATGTAACTTTACTAGTCAATAATTGTATGTTTTTGAAAAATTTTAAAACCGATTTGTGATAACCACATTATTTGAAAAATAAATGTTAAAAGTTAAAAGACTCCAAACAAACCCAAACATTTAAAAGAAATCCAATCGGAACGAGTGATGACGAAACAATATTAGTCGTGACTCAGAATCGTTTCCCATATTAATTTTGTTTTGTAAAGAGTGGTAGTATTCAAAAAAGTAAACTGGTTTAAAATGTTAGTAAGGAATGAAAAAAGTTTAATTTACTTAGAAGTTTGGATCCAACAATTCAAATTGAAGTTATGTCTAAGGCAACAAGTTACAATTGACATCCTAATCTAACAATTTGCTTAATTATAATGTTACTTCTATTACTTCTATATTTTAAATATAATATCATTGACCCGCGCAAGGAGCGAATTTATGACTATTGCCTAACCAATGTTTGTCCATCCATCAACGGTGGTGGAGAGAAGGATGAAGGGATGGATTAGGACTAGTCCATTAGGGGTGACCAAGGATGCAAGGACCATTTGCAGTGGCAAAATCGAAAGGATGGATACTCATCAATGTCTGACCATTAGCGGCGGAGGAAAGTATGGGGGCAGGGACACTGATGATGGTAACTGGTCCAGTAAAGGAACAATAATGCCGAAAATCATCCATTTCTATGCTTAAGGAATTGGCTGGTGTTTTGGCAAGGCCTAACCAATGTTAGGTTAACGAGCTCCATAGTCTTTACCCATCTCCTCTTCTTTCCTCGTGGTTTGGTTCTTTGCAAGAAAACCATCCATTTCTATGGCCATTGACTGGTGTTCACGTTTAAAAAATGTTCACTTAAATATCATAATTTTCAATCAATAGCATTATAAATTTTTTAAAATGTTCATCCCAAATGCCGAAAATTTGATAAACACTTTTAAAAAGTAATGGCACTCAAATGATTGAAAAAAAAAATTATAACACTTAAGTGAATACTATACAAAAATTATGACACTTGCAATATCCTTTTCTTGAGATCTTTAGCAGCAAAATAGGCTGATTGTTAGATCTAGCATGCCTCATGTAGCATGCAACCACTCGGACTAATTATCAACTTTTCCAGCAATTGACGCTAGCCTTCCTTCATCCTTCTTTGCACTCAAATCTCTTCGCCTTCTTGATCTCTCATCATTCTTGCTTTGTTTCGCTCTTTCTTTTCCTTGGCACAACCATTCTTCCTCCTCCTCTTCTATCGTTTTCTCGCTTTTTGTTTCTCAAAAGAAAAATCAAAGAAATTTGTCAATTGATGTTGCCGCTGAGAATAATAGGAGAAATTACATTAAACTCATATCAATAAGTAATTTTTAAAAGAGCAAGAACAAAAGGACATCAACAAAATTCCAACCATACGAACATATGACAATTTTATGATAATTATTCTACTTGGACTACGAGTACATCCACCTCGAACAATCCATCTCTCTTTGGGCTCCATCAATTTGTCTTTTGAGTGGAAGTCATGATGGTTTTTTCTTGGATTTGCTACAAAATTTAACAGTGAGCACGGTTGACCTCTGACGCATAATCAATGATGATATTGATATGCATCTCTAATCTTCCACTCATAATTGCTTCATTGGACGGATAGATAAAACTCACTAGACTATAAAAGAAAATTGCCCTCTAGTGGGCCTTTTGTTCCACCATAACTTTTGAAAATTAGTGAAGAAGATTAAATTGTTGTGACTAACTAGAAAACAAATTTGTGTCTAGTAAAGAAAAATCAACATTTTCCAGAATATGGATTTTATATATTAAAAAAATTTTGGCCACCTAGGCTCCACCTAAGTTAATGTTATGCACTATCAACAAGATAGATTACTTGTATAAGATGATATTCTTTATATGCTCTAATTCCTTATTAACTATTTGACTAAAAAAATGATTATTAACTAGATAAAGGTTCTACTCAATCTAATTACAAGGCGACAGTGAGGACCAGTAGCCCGCCCTTGCCCTTGCCCTTGCCTTTTTGTGGTTTTTTAAAATACCATTTTTTATTTTTTAATCAAATTTAATTAAGATCTTGGTTTAAAATTAGGATTTAGGCCAACGAAGGGGAAAGAAATTATTTTTAAAAAGCCACGTAGGAGAGAGCATTTTTCATCGTCTAATAGGACGAAGTTATCGAAAAAACTCGATTGTAGAAATTTAACAAGTTTTATGACTTAATTGTATTTTTTTATAAATTTTATGATTTAATTGCATTGCCGTGACAAATTTTAAAAAAATTTAGTGCACTTATCCCTTTTAATAATTGCATTTTGATTGAAGTTGTTATATACATCTCAGATTCTAATCGTCACTCTATGATGATTCGCACCGATGCAAATATTAATATTATGAAAAAGATTCAAGATGCTACTTATCACGTGCATGGGTGGGCATCCCCTGTCCTTATCATGTGGGTGCCGCCTATCTTTCCATTTGTTGCTCTTTCTTAATTACATTTTGTCATATCGATGTGACAGAGTGTCTAAAGTATTCATACAATTCAAGTCAAATCATTTTGTTACTTTAGCTGTTGGTAATCGTTCGCATTTTATTTTTATAAGCAACTTGATGTGCGTGCAATTTAAATAATGCAAAGAAATCTAGTTAGTCCACAATTATTGTCTTGACGCGACGGACAACAGTCTTAATTAAGGAATTGATTGGTGTTTAGTTAAGGTCTCAACTAAGATTAGATTTTACTGAGATTCGTACTCTGTTATTCACGTGACTAGCGAACCGTGAATGAGTCTTGTGAGTTAGGTTTTCCCTCACACAATTATTTAATTAAAAAAATCACAAGTTATTACACACTTAACTATTCGCAGGGCCGTTGCTCCTTACGATCCTTGTCGGGATTTGGGTCTATGAATAGATACTGTTATCTATATATATATTCTCTTTTTTTTTGTAATTGAGAAATGTAACAGAGAAGTGCGAGTTGCTAATTATAGTGAAATTATTTGCTGAACGTAACACTAGTTTAAGGGTGAATTAGGATAAAAATCTTGTATCTCGATTTTTTTTCTCACTTTTGCTTTCTATTTCCTTGTGATTGTGTGCCAAATCCTAACAAAATTCAATCCTCTTCTGAAAAGGTTCGGCGAATCCTTTATCAATGAAAAACGCTATCAATGCCATTTAATGCTTTACAGTATCACTTAGCTGCATTTGTTACTGTGTCATCGTCGATGACCACTCGCTTAGATGTGAACACCCAATCCCTCCCTTCAATTCCTTCTCCACTGAGAAACCATGCCCCATGATCCTGCACGTGTGGAACCGCTTTGACACGCATGGCTCCACGAGCTGTCGAGCCCAGAAAGCATGCCACGATGGTTCTGTACAAGTGGAGCAGCTCCTTTACAAGGAACTGCAGGTGCTTGCTCGGAGCCATCGCCACTCTCTCGTCTCTATCAACTGGTTTTGAATCACCCCCGAAATCAAGCTCTAGGGCTCGATTTTGGGATGACAGCATCGGAAGTGAATTGGATGAGCGTGGAAGGAAGGAAGGAAGAGCAAGATGGAAGAAGATTAACGAAGAAAAGAATGAAAACAAAAAAAATTGCCTCCGAACAAAAATGCTCCCAACATGACTTAGAAAGTGGCATGTGAGATGCATGTGCCCATTGGTGCCCTTATTTGAGTCTAATTTGACCACTTTTGATCTTTATTTGAGACAAGTTTCACTCATGACCCTTTTTGAGAAAACGATTTCACTTCAGGCCCTTATTTAAATAACAAACTATATAAAATACTTATTACACAAGTGGTGATTCAAGTAGAATCATTTTGTTACTTTTAATAGTCGGTAATTATTTGGTTTTGATTTTTTTGAGTCACTTGATGTACATTTAATTTAATAACATGTATAAAATCATTCAATTCTGAATATATATATTATGTGTCATCCATTCCTATGAATCAATTATTTATATATCCACCATCATTGTCTGGAACGAGGCATTTGACAGCGATCTTTAATTATTTTTACTTTTGGCCAGTGACGCCTCTATATTTTTAGCTTCCCATTGATTGTGATTTAATTAAGGCCTTAACTAAGGTTAGGTTACCGAGCTGCATGGTCCGTACCCATCTTCTCATTCTTCGTCATGGTTTGCATCTTTGTTAGGTTCTAAATCGTTGGATCTCTAGTATTGAATTTCGGCCATTGATAATCTAATATTCCGGCAAAAATTGCTATATTTCTATCACCAAAATCCGAAATCGACATGTAAATCTGACATGCGGGAAAAACAAAACGCAATGCTCAGGTGTAAAGACTCATCACATCTCTTTCTATCACCCTTGATTAACAATGACGAACACTATTGTAGCCCCTTCATGCATAATACTATCCCACCATTAATAATCCCTGCAGAGGAAGTTCCTGAAAAAAGACTTCAAGTCCGCCAAACGAAGAGAGAGAGAGAGAGAGAGAGAGAGAGAGAGAGAGAGAGAGAGTTGTCGATAAAAATGAAATCAACTCATTATCTTTGCAAACAGGTTAGCAGTCAAAGAAAATTGCGCACGCGAGTTTAGAAGAAGAGACCTCGTGTATGCTGTACAGGAGTATAAATTAAAAAATTTCTGTAGAGCTTGTAAGAGTAAATATATGTTGCTAATTTAAACCATAATATACAATCGGGATAGATCTTAGGACACGTGGGTTGTAATCTAAAGACAGATTCTGATACCAAAGGCCAAAACTATTGTACTCGCCCCAGCTGATATCCACTTCACTAAACCTTTTTTTAATTTTAATTGTATTCTTCTTTTGAATTTTAATTGCCCATAATTGGAATTTAACCACACCTACCTTCATTGGTTTTTTTTACCACTACAACTGCCCAAAATGTGTTTTTATTCTAAATTAATACGTTTTTTTGCATCTTATTTTTGGCTTTTCTTTTGGTTAACCATTATTTGATTCAGTTGATTGATGTTTGTTGATACTACACTGATGAAAAGTACACGTTATGAAAAATAACATATTTTTTTGCTATTAATGAGTGTTTATACAACATATGGAATATTCTACCATAGATGAAAATCATGTACCCTATAACAGATACATTAACCAAGTCCGAGTAACTTTTATCAAGAGTAATGTGCAATCTTATCAATATATTAAACAAATTATTGGTTTGGATTGATTGTAATATTTTTCAACGGCAAGAGATATAACCTTACGGTTAAGTCAGTTGACGATAGAAGCCCTTTTTAAAATATGGTGTTGCTTTTTTTGGATGCTATGAGAAAATTAAATTCATATGTGATACTTTGTCAGGGTTGTTCCCAAATTTGCAAGCCTAATTCCCTAAAAAACCTCCAACTTTAGGTCCAGTCCAAAATTTGTCCCAAACTTTTTTTGTCTCAGAAAAAACTTCAAACTTTAGGTCAAGTCCCAAATCCGTCCCAACATTTTTTTTTGTCTCATAGAAAATCTCAAACTTTAAGTCCAGTCCCAAATCTGCCCCAAATTTTGTTTTGTGTAAAAAAAATCACTAAAATTCAATTTATTTTAAAAAAATATACCCCTTTGATCCAGTCCCAATTCGACGTGGCACTTCCATATCGATAACAAATCCACATCAACAAAGTAATGGGGCTTTTTTTTAGATAAAGAAAAGTTCGGGGCAAATTTTGACCGAACCTAAAAATTGAGGTTTTTTTAAAATTTAAAAAAAGTTTTGGGATGAATTTGTTATTGTCCCTAACTCTCATATCCTAGAACAGTTTTATTTTGGAGAATTTCAATAATTTTATTGCGTTGGATTTGTTATCGAAGTGGAAATGCAACGTCGGTATGTACCTATTGCCCCATTACTTTGCTGATGGGTTTATAAAATTTTAAGTGACTTATATACAACCTGACACACTAAAATTCAATTGAAAATGATTCAATTGAATTTTATGACTCATGTTGCTACCTCTTAATAGGTTACATGTCACGTGGATGGGACCTATCCTTGTCTGTTTGTTCTCTTTATTATTCACATTTTGTTATGTTGACTATGACACTGTATACAGCATTTGTTACACAGGGCGATGATTTAAATCTGAGTCATTTTGTTGTTTGGACAGCTTGTAATTATATGTCTTCGATTTTTTTTTGAAGCTCCATGATGCGCGTGCATTTTTAAATTTTAGAAAAAGAAATCAAGCAAAGAGCGACTGTATACGATTTTGTGACTCGTTACTTCTACAATTTTCTCACACCTAATCAATGTTTGTGCTTTAGCGGGGACCGGTCAACTAAAAGAATAATAGAAAGCGACCCGGACCGGAGTCTTCTACCAAGCAGCAACTTGAGTATTAACTGGTGTTTAGTTAAGATTTTAACTATGGTTAGATTACAGGCATTTGTTTTTTGCTTAAATTGATTTTTCTTCGACGCTGCCCTTCCTTCATCCTCATTTGCACTCAAATCTCTTGGCCTTCTTCGTTTCTTCATCGTTCTTGCACTGTTTCGCTCTTCTCCTCATTTGCACTCAAATCTCTGTTTCGTTCTTGCTCCCCTTCCTTCATCCTCATTTGCACTCAAATCTCTTGGCCTTCTTCGTCTCCCACCGTTCTTGCTCGCTCTTCTCCTCATTTGCACTCAAATCTCTGTTTCGATCTAGCTCGCCTTCCTTCATCGTCATTTGCACTCAAGTCTCTTGGCCTTCTTCGTCTCCCACCGTTCCTGCTCGCTCTTGTCCTCATTTGCACTCAAATCTCTGTTTCGTCCTTGCTCCCCTTCCTTCATCCTCATCTGCTCTCAAGTCTCTTGGCCTTCTTCGTCTCCCATCGTTCTTGCTCTGTTTCGCTCTTCTGCTCCGCACAACCGTTCTTCTTCCTCCTCGGCTTCTTCTTCTTCTTCTTCTTCTTCTTCATTATCTGCTGCTCTTTTCCATCACTCTCTCTCTGTCTCTCCGTCTCTGTTTTCGCGCTCTTTGTTTCTCGGACACAAAATCAAGGAAAAATGTCTACCGATTCTGCCGTTTCAATTGCGTGGGATGTCTTCAAGATCATGTTTGTTCACATCAAGCATCGATTCGAATACGTCATGTGCTCCAGGAGATACGCCCACGGTCTTCGGAAGGAAGTCGGGAATCTGAAGTACGAGGCTGATAGGGTCCACAGTGCTGCGGAAGGGGCCACAAACAATCTTCGGGATACCCACGAATGGGTCGAAAAGTTTCTGGCAAGTGCTGAGAAGGCCTTGAACGAGGCGGGAGATATGTTGGATAAATTCGAAAAGACGAGCAAGACTTGCTGCCACGGGACTCTTCCCGACCCCATTTGTCGCTATCAGTTTAGCAGACAGGCCAAGCACAAGACCGATGACATTAAGAATCTCATTCTAGAAAATAGTACCAGGGAGATCTCCTTCAGCCGTCCTGCTCCGGGTGACGTCGCTGCTTCAACTCCAGCCTGGAGGGAAGGCAAAGATGTCGGCAAGTCGACCACCGCGATGGCCTCTGCTTCTTCTGCCTCGACGTCGATTAAGCTTAGGGACGATGGCCTCTTTGAATCCAGAGCTGCGATCATAAGGGACATCATGGTCGCTCTTGCCGATCACAGCAATAGCGTGGTAGGGATTCACGGGATGGGCGGGGTCGGCAAGTCCACCCTTTTGGTTGATGCGGAGAGGAGAATAAGAGAAGAAAAGCAGTTCGATCTGATCGCTAAGGCTGATGTGTCGCAAAATCCTGATATCAAGATGATTCAAGGAGTGATTGCGCACTGTTTGGGCCTCAGTGACATAAAGAAGGAAGAAAATGTAGAATTGCGAGCGATGCTTCTGCGCGAAAGGTTGAAAGATGAGGAGAGGAAGAACAAGAAGGTCCTCATTATACTGGACAACCTGTGGGAGGGGCTCGACTTGAAATCAGTTGGCATTCCTTGCGGACATGGCAACAAAGTCATAGGATGCAAGTTGTTGTTGACGGCGAGAGATCAACGTGTTTTGCGAAGGGAAATGCTCTCTGACATTGCCTTCCCCCTTGGTGGCCTGGAGGACGAAGAGGCAAAAAGATTGTTTGAGACTGAGGCGGGAGGCAAAGTTCGAGTTGAGTTAGAACCCTTGATGGGGGAAGCACTCCGAATATGTAAAGGTTTGCCTTTCCTAATTCTCGCAATAGCAAAACTTTTTATCGACACTAGTTACTCTGAATGTAAGTATGCTTTGGAACAAATCTGGAACGGAGAAATTAGTGTGGTGATAAATAATACATTGCGAGTAAGTTATGACCGTCTAAAATGCGACAAGGCGAAGTCATTGTTACGACTCTGTGTTGTTTATGGCGTGCCTAAGCCATCTCTTGAATCGATGGTGAGGTACAGCGTGGGTTTGAGGTTATTTCGAGGAGTTAGCAGCATGGAAGAAGCTAGAGTTGGGTTGATCTCACTTATTAATACTCTAAAAGCCTCCTCCCTTTTGTTAGACGGTGAAGACGCTAATGGTTTCAAGATTCACGACTTGGTTCGCATGTTTGTTGCCTCGATCGTTTCAAAAGATCACCCTCTTCTCGTGTTGAAAGATGAGTCAGTTGCAAAGTTGTCGGAGTACGAGCTCAAAAGTTGTGGGGCGATATGCTTTCCCTACGTTAACTTGGAGCAACTTCCTGAAGAATTAGATTGCCCCGATTTGCAAATCTTTTTGTTGTTCACAAACAAGAATTCTCTTGAGGTCCCAAATTCATATTTCAACTCTATGAGAAATCTCATGGTCTTAAATCTTACTGGGATACGTCTCAGTCATTCGCCTTCGCCGTTTCAATTCTTGGAGAAGTTACACACTGTGTGTCTTGATGATTGTTCGTTAGAGGATGTGGCCAGTCTTGGCGAGCTAAAAGAGCTACAAATTCTCAGCATTCAAAACTCCGACATTAATCGATTGCCAAAAGAAATAGGGCAACTAACGAAGCTGAGGTTGTTAGACTTGAATTATTGTTCACAACTTGGGACAATTGAACCAGGTGTGCTTGGAAGCTTGATGAAATTAGAGGAGTTGTATATGCAGAATAGCTTTCACCAATGGAATGCTGCGGACCAAACTCCACCAACTAATGCCAGTCTTATAGAGTTGAATAACATGAAGAATCTCTACACTCTACATGTATCCATTCCCAATTCGAGTGTGCTCCCAGAAGATTTAAACGTCAAGAAATTAACCAATTACAGAATCCAAATAGGTAATATGTCATGCTGGCAGTGCGAAGGATGGAGTATCTTGGAGCTCCATTGGGATCCATCAAGCGATGTTCTTTCGAAAAGATGGATACAAAGTATCTTAGGCAAAACTGACGAACTGTTTTTGAAGGAGCTGGACGGAAGGGAGCAAAGTATTTGCATGTTATCCCAAGAAGGTTTTCCAGAATTAAAGCATCTACAGGTCCAGGATAGTCCCTCCGTCCATTACATCCTCCAATCGCCATCCCGTACATATTTTGAGGCGTTGGAGTTATTACTTCTCAAGAATCTCATCAACTTGGAGAAGATATGCCATGGCCATATCTCCTCCAAGTCCTTCAGAACATTAAAAGTAGTACGAGTCGAAAGATGTGACAAGATGGAAGTATTGTTTCCTCTTTCAGTGGTGAGAGGACTTCCAAAGCTAGAAGAGATCCAAGTTGTCAGTTGCAAGTTAATGTGTGGGATTGTAGAAGCTGATGATTTTGGCAAAGTGGAGTTGCGTAATTTGCGTGTATTGAAATTGGAGGACTTGCCGAATATCAAGAACTTTTTCAACACAGGGTCGGCTCCTTCGTGTAGTACATCAGACGACCAAGTTAGCACTCAAATCGCATTCTTCAATGGGCAACAGGTAACTATTTATTTACTTTTCCTTTCTTTGCTAATTAGATGTAACACAGATTATGATGCTTATTCAATTTGTTATTTTCAGTTTAGTTTCTTCCTAATTGCCTTATCTGTTCGTGCCTTCTCTGAAATTAGATAAAGCAATCTTCCGTTTCTCTTAATTGGGTAGATATCCAACTAATTATATGAAATCCATGTAAATTTAGTTTGTGATAGGTTCTGAGTTATTTTCAACTTTCATGTTGCAAGTATATTAATAGGGTTTGATAAAGCAAAATTGAACGGAATTTTGGCATTAAAAAAATTCCATAAGTAACGTAATTTCTCATCTTTCGCAATGGATTCCGTTGAATTTAGTAATCAAACTTTGTTATTATCCACACAATGTTATAGTACAGGTGACTCTCTTAAAAAAAATGTTATAGTATAGGTGACTCACTTAAAATAAATACGAAGAATGGGAAGGAGGACTGGGCTTTTAAATAAAAGCAACTATGCTAATCTAATTGATGCATGTCTTTTGTGTATCTTGTTTAAATAAGCACTTAGTCATTGCATAGGGCCCTGAAATTATAAGAATACAGGATTTTGTGCATGTTCATGCACGCATATAGCATAGATAGATTTATTTGGACGTGCTTTTGGCATTACAAACACAAACTTGTGTTTGATATCCTGTTAAATTGGTTACTGATAGTTATTTACTAAAAGGTAAGAGAATTTAGTAAACCAGGGACAAACAATTGCCCAGTTAAGGAAAATGCTCCACAAATTTTGTCGGGCAAAAATTTGCTGCAGCCATTTCGTTGACTACACTTATAATGTCTGAGTATGACTGTTCTTCCCATGCTTTGAGCTTTCATGGAGAGAACTCGCTTTCAAAGAGCCTTTGCGGCTTTGCTTTTTTTTTTTGTGATCGTAATCTTGTCAGGATGACAACAGCCCATTGAACAAAACACAAAAAAATTAAAAAACTTGTTGTATCAATGGGAGCAATGGGTGACGGCGAGGTTGATGAGAGATTGCGAGCAACTTTGCAGGTGAAGGATTTTTTCTAGAGTTATAGCAATCAACTTTTGGGAAAGACTACTTACTCTTTACCCCCCAAAAACAAAGAAACAGAAAATAAAGCTTTGCACATGAAGGATATTTTCTAGAGTTATAGCAATCAACTTTTGGAAAAGACTACTTACTCTTCTCCCCCCCCCCCCCCCAAAAAAAAGAGAAACAGAAAATAAAGCTTTACGTTGCAATCAGGGTCAATTGGTTCTTTCCACCTAAAATGCTATGGTTTCATACATGTACGCTGTGAATTTAGAGTCGCCCTTAAGGAAATTACGACAACAAGGACGATTAATTAGGAATGGTTATATGACCTTACCTTATTAAGCAAGATCTCTAGGGTCCATAGCTTCGGAAATTGCCCCTTTTAGTTTTTACATGAAATGCAAGACCAATCTTCTTATGAAACTCTTGTTAAAAAATAAAACATATTTAACAGATCAGCCATTTTAGTTGAGTCATCTAACTCCTTTATAGTATGTATAGATATCTTTGTCTGTATTTTTGACATCACAAACACAAATCCACAATTTGTGTTTAATATCCTGTTAAATTGGTTATTGATAGTGGTTTACTAACATTAAAGAGAAGTTAAGTGAACTAATGATAAATAATTGTGCAATTAAGAAAAGCGCAGCTATTTTATACGAGTACGGCCTTTTAGTTGACTAGACAAGATTGCTCCTCTACAGTGGCGCGATGGTGGGGCCCAAGACTCACGCAGTATGATAGTTTCCCCATCAACGAAGAGTCGTGGGAATTTAAGTTGTGGGTCCCACATGCTAGTGTGTCTGAATATGACATATCTTCTTCCCCATGCTTTGAGGTTCCATGGAGAGAGCTCGCTTTCAATAACAATGGAGGAACTAGATCGGAATTGTTTGCAAAGAGGCTTTGGGGCTTTTAACTATCTAGGGTTCTAAATCTTCATTAAAGAATTACTCTTGCGTTAGTACTTGTT
The DNA here is from genome assembly GCA_031216185.1 of Syzygium aqueum. Taxonomy (NCBI): domain Eukaryota; kingdom Viridiplantae; phylum Streptophyta; class Magnoliopsida; order Myrtales; family Myrtaceae; genus Syzygium; species Syzygium aqueum. The sequence continues at coordinate 6,987,965 of CM062237.1, forward strand.
GTATAGGTGGAAGGGACGGGTGATGGAGAGGTAAATGAGAGATTTCGAGTGATTTTGCGGATGGAGGACTTTCTAGAGTTATAGCCATGAACTTTTGGAAAAGACTAGTTACTCTTTACAAAAAAAAAAAGAGCTTTCCATTGTAATCAGGTACAATTAGGTCTCCTCGCCTAAAGTGTTATGGTTTCAGACATGTAAGATGTGGATTTATAGTCGTCCTTAAGAAATTTCGGCAACAAGGACAATTAATTACGATAGGTTACATAAGCTTACGGATTTTAAAGGAATATGCAAGGTAATATACTAATAACAGGGAAAATAATCTCAAGCTGTTTATTTTTTCTCAAGGAAAGTTGGGATCTCAACTAGTGACTATGGCTAGTGACTCCTCAGTTATTGCGATATCCCAACTGCCGACGTGTCCAATTTTATGTTATTTTGCGGGGAAATTAGTCCCATTTTGCCTAATAAATTTGGAGAAATTGAAGACATCTAAGAAGGAAAAGACCAAGGTATCTCGTGGTTGTAGGCATTAGTGAGCAACTTTTTGGAAAAATTACACGAAATCCCCCATTGAAGTTTTAGAGCGGTACACATTTACTCTTGGACTTTCAGCCTTCACAAAAAATCCCTCGAGCCATCAACCCTTCGTCAATTTTTCCATTTGCGATTGCCCATTATGTGATTTTTCAAGGTAATTGTAATTTTTTCTATTTTTTAGATGACTCTATTGCTGGTTCAAAAGGAAATTACTCTTTCGCCCCCAACTTGAGGCACTCGTTGAGAAACTAATTAAGAAAAATTTACAGTTTCCAATCAATTAATCATCTTCATGTTATGCCAAATTTGTGCCTAGAAAACTGAATTATTCAGTTACGCGGTGCCCTAGGAGTACTTGTTAACATAATAACTACTACTACGACTGTCATCATCATCATTATTTGATTATTATTTCTTGTCATTATACTATTTTTTAGATCATTAAATCTTTTCAATTCTAGGAAAAGAATAGTATGATGACAAAAAAATAGCAATCCTTCTTTTATTTTCTATTTTTTCGTTGAGTTTAATTAGTTTCCTTTAATAGAGCTGTTTATCTTGTTTCGCATTTTTTATTGAAAATGCCCCACTACCCCTGGCAAAGTGGGTGTTGCTTGACTTAGTAACTTGTGGTTTGATTTATCCATGTTATGTAAATTATTTTCTTCTTAATTGAATAAAAGCCCAATTTGATTTTTTTTTTGTGATTTCCCGTTTTCTAGTTACTTAAGCCCTCATTTAATTATTTAGTTTTTTCTTAACTCTTCTTTTTTTAAATTTTCTTTTCCGTTTAGATAAATTATGGTACTTGTTGTTGAAGATTACGATAGAGCATAGCTATGTGGTTTTATCATCCATGGTCCTTTTAAATAGCTAATTGTGGAGGCCCATATGCAAAATGAAATACAATATTTTGACATTTCTATGATAGTTTTAAATGCTTGGGATATATTTGAAAGCCTACTAAAATTTTAGCTCTTCTTGAAGTCAACCATATTATTATAAATTTTTGTCTTAATTTTTTTAAGATTGTTGCTTTTCTTTTACCTTATTTTCCTGTATATATTTTGGACTTTAATTAATTAAGCGCATTCGGAGGCCAAAGCATGATTTGACTAATACAAATACAGAAGAATTGCAACTTTACCGGTTAAAAATCGCATGTAAAGCACATACCAATGGTGAAATGCACAAAGGGTTGACATCCACAATAAAATCAAAGTTTAAGGAATTTATGTAATAAGTAAAAGTTTAGGAGTAACAGTGTACCGCTCTCAAAGTTCATAAGGGGTTTTGTGTAATTTTCCTTTAATTTTTTTTATAAGTAGATGAATGTCATATTGATGGAAATTAGCATCATTGAAGAATGAGACAAATATGAGAAAGTTACAATGAAGAAAGAGAGCATGGGACCGGCAAAAAATAACCAGTGGATTATTGAGAGAGGAGTTCTCACATTGCCGAATAGGCAAAATGGCCAAAAGTAGTGGCGGAGCTCTAAGATCACTCCATGACAACACCTTTAATTATACGTATCGATATAATTATTGCAAAGACAGATGCTTGGGGGAAAGTGTCATAGGAGTCCTAACATTTTGGTCGTAAGTTTTTAGTTCTGAATATTTTATTTTGGTGGGTCCTCAACATTTTCGAAATAATACAAATCCAGTTCCACCAAGTTTAAAGAAGATAACGTTTCATAGGAGATCCTTTTGGTATAATCTTTACTCCAAGTTTAAAGAAGATGACAAATCATGCAAGTTCAAAAAGGGGAGCAATTACTGGTGAAAAATGCTTTGTTATTTGTTTTTATCAATGAAAATGATGCTACGCCGCTGTAGATAAATTTTATGGCCCTATCTGCACTTCTAAGGGACCAGTTCCGTATCCAACATCAGCCATTGGATTTAAAACAGAAAATTTCCACTTGTTAAATTGGTCATTAATAGTAATTTACTAACATGGATAAACAATTGTCCAATATAGGAAAGCTCACGGCTATATTTTGTATGGGAGAAAACTGCTGCAAGCAGAGGTTTTAATTTGACTAGACAAGATTACTTTTTTATGGTGGCGAGGGCCCAAGGCTCATGCAATACATTAGTTTCCCTGTCAATAAAGAGTCGTAGAAATATAAGCTGTGGATCCCACAAGGTTGTGTGCCTACGACTTTTCTTCAACCCATGCTTTGAGCTTCCATGGACAGAGCTTGCTTTCAAATATAATGGAACTAGATCCGGAAATTTTGCGAAGAGCCTTTGTGGCTTTGCTTCCTTTTTATTATTTTTTTGCCGCAGTGTTTGGAGCTTTTAACTTTCTAGGATTCTAAATCTTCATTGAAGAATTACTCTTGCCTTAGTATATTTTTTTATTGTTATTTTTTGTGTAAAACCTAGATATGCAAAAGATCCATGGGTTTATAATGAAATATTTCTTAAAACAGTAATAAATCTCGTCCGACATTAAGAAGCGGTGGCAGCCAACCAAAGTAGTAGTCTAAGGTTGGCTTGTCGGGGATGACAATAGTCTTATGAACGAAACACAAAAAAGTGAAACTTGTATATAGATGGGAGCGAGGGGTGATGGCGAGATAGATGGGAGATTGTGAGCAACTTTGCGGATGAACTTTTGGAAAAGACTAGTTATTCTTTAAAAAAAACAGAACAAAAAGAAAATAAGGCTTTCCATTGTCATCAGGGACAATAGGATCCCTTCACCTCAAATGTCATGGTTTAAGACTTTTAGGCTGTGGATTTACACTCACCCTTAAGGAAATTACAACAACAAGGATGATTAATTAGGATAGACTACGTACGCCTTTGAATTTAGAGGAACTCTTGAGGTAATTTACAAAGGATAGGAAAAAAGAACTCCAAATAATCTCAAGTATTTTATTATTTTTCGAGGAAAGTTGGGATCTCAACTGGTAACGATGACTAGTGACTACTTAGTTATTGTGATATCCCAACCGCTGATGTGTCTAATTTTATGTTATTTTGCGGGGAAATTAGTCCCATTTTGCCTAATAAATTCGGAGAAATTGAAGACATATGAGAAGGAAAAGACAGAAATGCCCGTTTCGGTATGTCACAAGTCCTCTGGACCCAACTGGATGAGGAATGATGTCTTATCCACTATCAACTCCCTATGGCCATAAGGTCTTATTCATATTCCCATTGTTTGCCCAAGGTTTAATTTTTGAGTTGGGCATATAACAAGATGATAAATAAAAAGGCCTTATCTTGCCAAGACTAATGGGACATAAAGCTGTATATACTCCATCTAATCGATATAATTTGACAATTAGATAGATAGTGCATGCGTAAATTGATTGTCATCAGGAACCGGATTGAGTGCTAATTCTTGATGATTGCAATTCGGAAATCACCCCTTTCAGTTTTTACATGAACTGCATGACCATTCTTGTGAAACTCTTGTTAAAGAAATAAAATACATTTCGCAAATCAGCCATTTCAATTGAGTCATTTGAATTGTCGAGTGGATAGTGGAAGAACGTTTCGGTGAAAAATAAAATAGAGTAATGTACAGGCAGGTCTACTTTGACTAAACTAAAAGCAATATAGGCTATTCACCTAAAATGTTGTTTATGCAGCCAAATAGGCTGTGAAAATGGGCCCTCTTACAAGATTAATACGTCGACTTTTTTAAATAATACCAATATGCTATAAAGAGATATTCAAGAAAATCTTCAACTATTTAACTTGAGTATATGTATGATCTATAGTTGGTATCTAACTATTGGTTCCTCCAGCACTGACAAAAGATCAGTGAATTTTAAAAGGACATTTCATTCGATTAAGTATATTTAGTTCTTTCAAGTGGGGAAAGATGTAAGTAAGATTTGTTTGTTTGACCCAAGCAATTCCTTTTTTATTTTCGTTCTCTTAGCCTCCCTTTAAATTGCATTCTTCAATGGACAACAGGTAACTTTCTATTAAAGAGTGTTAATTATTTATTAATTTTCCCTTTCTTTGCTAATTAGGTGTAACACAGATTATGATGCGTATTCAATTTGTTATTTTCAGTTCATTTTCTTCCTTTTCATGCCTTCTCTGCAATTAGATAAAGCAGTCTTCCGTTTCTCTTCATTGTATAGAAATCCAACTAATTGTATGAAATCAATGTAAATTTAGTTTGTGATAGGTTCTGAGCTACTTTCAACTTACATGCTGCAAGTATATCTATGTTAATAGGGTTTTATAAAGCAAAATTGAATGGAGTTTTTTGGCATTCAAGCAATTCGATAAGTAAATTTATTTCTAATCTTTCAAAATGGATTCCGTTGAATTTAATTATCGAAATTAGTTATTCTCCCCCAAAATGTATAATATAGGTGACTCTTAAAATCCAATATGAAGAATTGCAAAGAGGCCACGAGTTTTTAAATAAAAGCAACTATGCTAATCTAATTGACGCATGTTTTTTGGTGTATTGTGCTTTAATAAGCACTTAGTCATTGCATAGTCCTCATAGTTATAAGAGTACATAACTTTGTGCATGTTCATGTATGCATATAGCGTGGATAGATGTATTTGGATGTACTTTTGGCATCACAAATTTGTGTTTGATGTCTGTTAAATTGGTAATCGATAGTGATTTACTAACATTTGAGAGAAGTTAGTAAACCAAGGACAAGCAATTGCCCAATTAAGGAAAGTGCACCACTATTTTGTCCGGCAAAAATTGCTGCGGCTATTTTGTTGACTATCTAGTTTGTCCCACATGCTAGTGTGTTTGAGTACGACTTATTTTCTTTCCATGCTTTGAGCTTCCATGTAGAGAGATCTCTCTTTCAAATATAATGGAACTAGATTGGCGAAATTTTGCAAAGAGCCTTCATGGCTTTTTTTTTTCGTCGTATTCTTGTCGGGGATAACAATAATCCAGTGAACGAAACACAAAAAATGTTGTACTTGTTATATGGATGGGAGTGAATGGTGATGGCGAGGTAGATGGGAGATTCTGAGCAACTTTGCAGATGAAGGAATTTCTAGAGTTATAGTAATGAACTTTTGGAGAAGACTAGTTACTCTTTACAAAAAGAAAACAAAAAAAAAAAACAGAAAATAAAGCTTTCCTACATATTTAGACTCACCCTCTTCGCTTGGCACTTGTCTATATTTACATCTTGAAAGTTCATGAATTCGAGATTTAATTGAAAGATCAATTTTGTGAATTCCGCAGGTTACCTTTCCGAGATTGGAGACATTACAAATCGATGGCTTGGATAACCTCGGGTTTATGTTTGTCCCATCCATGCTTAAATCTTTCGCGCAACTAAAGAAACTAGGCATATGGAATTGCAAGAAGATGGAGGCAATCATCACGGAGGAAGAAGGGTTGGGGACGGAAACATCCGAAACTCTAGCATTCCCGATGTTAACCAATTTAAGCTTGGTTGTGTTGAAAAGTTTGACGTGCTTCTCTCGCGGAAAGTGTAAGATTGATTTTTTTGTTTTCGTCACTGAAGATCTTCATGTAGATGGATTCACCCATGCAGTACAAATGATGACATTCTTTTCATCCAATGACCAATTGATGATAGGTTCAGGAGAAGCTCAAAATCAAGGCCGCGTCCAATCACGCTCCGCTGCACTTTTCAATCGAGAGGTACATGAAAAGTCAACATATTAAATATACCGGAGACAAATCATAGCCAAAATGAAAACTAACTAAATTACTTACGAACTATACTTTGGTTAAGAAATTTTAAAAGAGAACATGCGGCGTGCAAGCATAAGTGTTCAGAGTTGCCCGACTTGTATGAGTTGCGATTTCTTTCTTTTAATTTGCTGACATGTATGGGACTTACACAAAGCATGAAACAAAATTGGCCAGTTAAGGAAAGTGCACGGTTATCTTGTCTAGCAAAATTTGCCGCAGCTATTTCGTTGACCAGATAAGATTGCCTTTTATATGCCGTGATTATTGTCACTAAAGTTCATGGTGGGGCCCAAGATGCATTCAATATCTTAATTTCCCTGTCAGTCAAGGGCCGTGGACATATAAGTTGTGGGTGCCACGAGGTAGTGTGTCTGAGTAGCATGTTCCTCTTCTCAATTGTGGCTCGCTTTTCAAAGATGATGGAACTAGATTGGGAAATTTTTGGAAAGATCCTTTGCAGCTTTCCTCTTTCTTAATCGCCCCTAGTCTTTGGGGCTTTTGACTTTCGCCGTAGTTCTCATTAGACACTAGCGGTGTATATCATTTGAACTTTGGGCCAAAATTTGAGGTTGAAAGTATTGTTGAGGGAGAAATTCTTCATATGGAATAAAACTTGCTGGCTAATCAAAATAAGCTATGCAATTCGAAGTTATTTTCCCAAGGAAAGATTAGAAATTAGAAACCACACTAGCATGGAGATTTTTTTACTCCTTTTTTGTCGAATTTGTTCTTCTTTTTGTTCCCTTTGTGCGACTTAATAATCCCCCTCTCCCCTTGGCACTCATCTATAATTACATCTTGGAAGTTCACCAATTCGAGATTTAACGTAATCATCAATTCCGTGAGCGAATTTCGCAGGTTGCCTTTCCAAGATTGGAGATATTAGAAATTTGGGGCTTGGATAACCTCGGGTTTATGTTTTTCCCATCCATGGTTAAATCTTTCCCGCAATTGAAAAACCTAAGTGTACAATACTGCGAGAAGATGGAGGCGATCATCACGGAGGAAGAAGGGTTGGGGATGGAAACATCAGAAACTCTAGCATTCCCGATGTTAACCAATTTATGCTTGGATAGGTTGAAAAGTCTGACGTGCTTCTCTCGCGGAAAGTGTAAGATTGATTTATTCTTTTCGTCATTGGAGATCTTGTAAATATATTCATCCGTGCGATACTAATGGTGACATTCTTTTCATTCAATGAAAAACTTATGATAGGTTTGCGAGAAGGTCAGAGTCAGGACTACATCATATCACGCTCCACTGCACTCTTCAATCAAGAGGTACGTGATTAATGTGACACCAAAATATTAAATATACCGGAGACAAAGCCTAGCCAAAATAAAAACTATTTAAATTACTTACAAAGTGTACTTTGGCTTAAAAAAATTAAAGGATAACGAGTAGCAAACTAGCATTAGCGTCGAGAGTTGTTGACATGTACAAGTTGCAATTTCTTACTTTTAATTTCTCTAGAAATAGTTTCCATAAAGATGATTGAACATCTCTTATGGTACTTGCACAAAGCATGAACCGGTAATGCAACTGTCGAACAAAGCTTAGACAGTACGGCTTAGACATTGCACGCATGTACATTGAAAGCAATTGAAAAAACAATTTATGAGGAAAGTGAGCAGTAAGGTTCAAGAGGCTGGAGATGAGGGCCTTTAAGACGCTCACTTGGCTTCATTTGCACTTACAAGATCTCACTTTTTTTTCTTGATCTAAGGAAGCTTTGCTCCCTCTTAATTGCACCAACAAAAGGAATCTGAGCCCCCTCCGTCGCCGAACTGAGCAAGATCTCTAGGGTCCATGCTTCGGAAATCACCCCTTTTAGTTTTTACATGAACTGCATGACCATTCTTATGAAACTCTTGTTAAAGAAATAAAATACATTTTGCAGATCAGCTATTTCAGTTGAGTCATCTGACTTGTCAAGTGGATAGTGGAAGAATGCTTCGGTGGAAAATGAAAGTGTAATTTATACGGGTCCACTTTGACTAAACTAAACGCAATATAGGCCATTCACCTAAAGGTTGTTTATGCAGCCCAATAGGCTGTGAAAATGGGCCCTCCCACAAGATCAATGCGGCAACTTTCTTAGACAAATTTAATCATTTATAATGAGACCTTCAGGAAAATCTTCAACTATTTGACTCGATTATATGTATGATCTGTCGTTGGTGTCTAACTATTGGTTCCTCTAGCACTGATAAAAGATCAATGCATTTTAAAAGGAAAATTCAATCGATTAAGTATATTTAGTTCTTTCAAGTGGGGAAAGACGTAAGTAAGATTTGTTCGTTTGACCAAAGCAATTCCTTTTTTAATTGCTTTCTCTCAGCCTAACTATGTAATTGCTGTAGAGTGATATAATATTGACTTGAGGCATTCGGTGTTAGATAAAATCATACCTCCTACTGTAGTGCACCATTTGATGGTTGATTGGTTGCTTTTTTAATCTCAATCTCTCCGTCATTTTCTTTCTCATGGCTAATATTCTTCCTCAAGCCATCCCCCAGCTGCATTCTTCTTTTACTACATCAATTCAGCGACTTCTATTTTCTAACGTTGATTACCCGTTTGTTTGACGTGCTTCTTGTTTCTTTAAATAAATTCTTCCTCGTTCTTAATTAATTTACGAAATGGTGCAATTTCACTGAAGAATTTCATCCATATTGCAACTTAAATAACCATCTCTAAGGGATTTAACAATTGATACGTATAGGTGGCTATTTCATTCTTGGGCTAGCCAAAAAAGCAGAAAGGGAGAGATTTTATTTGAGTTTGGGATGTATGAGACACCAATGTGATTAGATGATTGGTATATGAGCATATCCAAATTACCATTTTGCCCCGTTCTCAACAGAATCCGATCGGAAATTCTACCTTTTCTTTTGTCTCCAGTAATTCCAATAGCCTTCTCGTCTTGGAGTCATTGACAATAGTATGGAGATATTTTTTTATGAACTTTTTTCCTTTTATTCTTTTTTCCCTATTTTGCAACTTAAGATAGAATCACCTATTCCGTGAATTCGTAATTTACATCCTGGCACTCATCTATATTTACATCTTGGAAGTTCATGAATTTGTAATTTAATTGAATCACCAATTCTGTAAGCAAATACCGCAGGTTATTTTTCCTAGATTGGAGAGATTACAGATCGCTGGCTTGGATAACATCGTGATGATATGGGACGATCAAGTTACTGAAGATTCTTTCCCCAAGCTAAAATCCCTTCGTGTGGGTGAATGCAATAGGCTTGTGCACGTTGTTACTTCTTCCATTCTAGGACGGATCTTGAGCTTGGAAAGCTTGGAGGCACGATCGTGTGGTTCGCTTAAAGTTGTTTTCAAATTTCAGCCGTGGGATTCTCTAGATGGGCATCCTGTTGCTCGTTCTCCATTAAAAGAGCTGAAGTTATTTGATCTACCAGAGCTAAAGTGTGTATGGGATAAGGAACTTCACCGTCAAGTTACATTCCAATGTCTACATTCTGTTAGCATTGAAAAATGTGAGAGCCTCACCTCTCTGTTTCCAGCCTCAATAGCACGAAATCTAATGCAATTTGAGTTGAAGATCAAAATATGTGGCATTGTGGAACTCATCGAGAAGGACGGACTGGAAGAGCCGAGCATCAATGTGGAAGCAATAGAAGGCGCAAGTCATGAGCTAAAAGTAATATTACCCTTTACAAGTTATTTTCAACATCTAAAAACTCTAAATGTGATGGGTTATCAAATATGTTCACACCGACAATGGCTACAAATTTGGTGGCACTCACAAAATTAAGGATAAGTAAATGTAGAATGTTTACTGAAGTCATTAGTGATGAGGGAGGTAGGGAGGGGCACGTGGTGGCTTTCAATCAATTGAAGTATATGGAGCTTAAGGGGTTGACAAGGTTGAGATGTTTCAGCTCAAGTGGATATACTTTGATGTTCCCTCTCTTGGAAGATGTCATTGTGACCCGATGTCTCAACATGAATTTCTTCTCTAAAGGACGAATAGATGCGCCAAAGCTAAAGAGTGTACGGGTATCTAAAGATGATGCAGCAACAGAGTGGTTTTGTAAGGAAAACCTCAACAGCACCATCCAAAATATGTTTGAAGAAATGGTACGCATCACTTACCAAATTCTGTGCAATTGGATGGTTTTGACCATGAATAGAATAATCGATTTTTGCTAACTAGAAGTTTACATTTAATGATGCAATTTTGACAGGGTATGTTTGCTGGAGTAAAGAAAATGCTGCTATCTGAGCTCCCCGATCTAATTGGAAAATGGCATAGCGAACTTAATCCCATCAAGTCATCTTGGCAATTAGAGTCATTGACGGTGGATAAATGTCCATCATTTATTAAAGCAGTTCCATCCAAATTGATGCTTGTTTTAGACAATATGAAGACATTGCAAGTGCGCGATTGCGAGTCGCTAGAAGAAATATTTGATTTAGAAGGGCTAGAGGCAGTGGAAAACACTCGGGTGTTGCCTTCCTTCGAGACTTTGGACTTGGTCAATCTACCAAAATTGAGACGACTATGGAACAAAGATTTTCAAGAATCGTTGCGCTTTGATTCTCTAGGTGTTCTCATTCTTTATAATTGCAGCAACTTGGGACATGCTTTCACTCCATCGATGGCTCGGTGCCTTGCCCATCTGTGGCATATTGAAATAAAGGAGTGTGGTCAGATGGAAGGAGTAATCACAGACGAAGAAGGGCAGGGAAGCGCCGTGGAGAACATTACATTCCCGCATCTAAATGCCTTGAAGCTGGAATGCTTGCCCAATTTGACTAGTTTCCTCTTGGGAAAGAATCACACGCTAGATTGTCCCACATTGGACATGCTTACCATTGCCCACTGTCCCAAGATGAGAAGTTTGACTTGGCAATCTTTGATGGAGATTGACCATAATACCCCTTCGCTTTTCACTCCACAGGTCAGTTTTTTCAAGCTAATGCATTTTTGGCATTTTGTATGTAACATATTCTCGTAAAATTGGACAAAAATGCTAGATATAAATGTTCATATAATATCAGTCATCGGTGCTTTGCTCGAATTTAGTCGAGACTCGTGTTTCATACATGAACAAAGATGTATAGAATATTTACCTCCCCACAGGAGTCCATGATCACATCCGTAAATTTTTAATGCAAAACAATTCAGACATTGGTACATATCTACGGATTCAAAATCATCTAATTATAAGTAAATGTCTAATAACTAGTAGCATTCCTGTGCTTTCTACGGATTTATGTACATAATCTTTAAATCTTTAGTACAGAGATCAACAATTCTCTGATCCTCAGCAAATATAACTATTAATTGTACATCTCCATATCTTTTTATAAGTGTTAGTCTTGTGTCGGCTCATAAAATCATATCGTGCGCAATACTCTAGAATTAATTAATGAGGTTCTTAAAAAGTTATCACAATAACCACATTAAAACATTTACGTTTTACAATTTGAACTATAAAGCACTGAACATAGAATAGCATCTAAAAATGGCAAAAAAAGATGGCCGTATTGCCACTTCATATTTTCTTGCGCAGAAAACTCGCGTCGTTCTATGGAACATGAAGAAAGGGGGAAAAGAAAGCTTCATAACTGTAAAAATCCAGTTTCACAAATTGCTTAGCTATTACAACTTATTGTACCATAATCATCTTCCCAATCGATGAAATTGGAGGAATTAGAGAGCGGCTCTTTTTAATTGGAGTGCTCTAGACTTCGATAATGATCATTGCAATCGACTTTTTATTTCTTAATATTCACCCATGCTTGACTGGGTCTTGATAAATAAAATAAAAAAGGTTTATATGCATGAAGCGGTTTGTCTTTCTTGTTTGTAAATTGTACTTGAATCACTGTACTCGAATAGCCTATCAAATTACGAAACTGTGTTTTACAATAATTAGTAATTCTGGATTATTGTATTTAGTGATAATTAGTGTGATAATGCAGACAATCTATGTTTGGGAAGAGAAAAGGTAAATTACTTTTTCCGGAAAAATAAAAAGGCAAAAAAAGGAAAAAATAAAAGAGAGAAAATGACAGCTGGATAATATTTAGTAGACATTCAGTGGGCGGTTGCCGACATTACAAGTCATACTTCATAACTAGGTAACAATATTTGGTCAATGTCCTGGCTACATAAAAAAAAGAAGAAGAAGAAATTATCCAATCAACACTACCATTCCATCTCACGAAGACTAAACGCAATAAATGACGGCCTCTCAAGCACCTGAAATGCATGATGTTAATCTAAGTTGTTAATAAGGATCGTTAATTGAGACACTTGTTAAATATATTGTATGATAAGTTTTTTTTATAAAATACAAACAAATACAATTTTAAAATCCTATGATTAATTTATCCATTAAACAGAATTTAGGAGAGGTTATTGTCAAAGGAGAATAATAAGGAATATACGAGTACCCACCATCGTCTAATTTTTTGAAGAATAAAAATCAATTTTCAAATTCATTTTGATTGATTAAGTGAATTACAAGCTTATATCTTTACCAAATTTATTTTAGTGCCCCTCCCCTCCCCGGCTTTTTGGACTTTTTCGTTACAGATTCCTTACAAATTTCGATTATTGCTTCTCTTTTGAAAATGCTTGCGTGTTTTTGTTATTCTAATGCTTTTGCGCAATTTTTTCTATTGTTACTTGCAAGTAGAATGTTCACACATTTTTTCTTCTTAATCGTAATAGATATCACTAATTATTTATCTACTTATAATGTCATCTACATGTATGAGCTGTCATGTAATAATAAGCATCCCCACATTCTGAGGATATTTCAAAAAGTAGTCATTACACTCAATCAAGAATACTAATAAATTTGAGAAAGTATGAAAATAGTCATCTGAATTTTTGGTCATGACAAGTTGTGATAGTATTAATTTCATTTTTGTGTCAAATATGAGCCGTCATGTAATAATAGATATCTCCCACATGGTTAGATAATTTTAAAAACTCATCAAAATCCTCAATTAAGAACATTAATAAATTTAGGGAAGTGTGGAAAGTCATTCTGTTTTTTTTGTTGTGACAAATCGTAACTGCGTTAATATTATTGTAACCAAATGAATAATATCAATACTTGCTTCTCAATGGACATTTCGTTGAGGCCATAACAGGGTAAAAAAAGCACAGTTGGTTTTCTCCAAACAAACATAATATGGTCATCCACTCTCCTTTTTTTTTTCCTTCTTTTGGTTTTGCCTCCACGCAAATTGGTTACCTATTACACACTTTTTGCCAGCGGTTGGATCACTGGCCCACCGCAAGATTCTGTTTCCACTTTTCCACCTGAAAAGTTAATAAATATTATTTCAAGCAAGTCATTAATGGTCCAACGTAGAACTAGTAAATTTGACCCAATTTGCTCTTCCGGAGATCTTAACATACATTATTTATTGAAGTCATTACATTGTCTGTGCCTGTTACGAATTTATTTTCTTTCAATACAAAAAATTGTGTACATAATAAAGAAAAAACTGGTAAACAATTGAAGTTAGTTTTCTTTTTTACTCTTGTTTGCCATCAATTTTTCATTACGCTTCTCATTAGTGAACTTACTCATTAGAAGATTTGTAAGTAATATTCGTAATTAGTATTAGTGTTGAATAAGTAACGGTGCTCATAGTAAATAGAGGAAATAATGTGGAGCCATGCTTCGGTTTCATTCACTCCTTTATCACTATATACGCTGCTTAAATTCTCTGCACATGTTATTCATGGCTCGTCATCACCATGGCCTTGCCTTTTCTCCATTTGTGATGCATGTTCACCTTGAAGCAAATAAATCTAAAAGATTATCTCCTGATCTAATGTTGCATTATCAAAAGACCACTGCAAACAAATCTGACAAATTGGATGTTCATCTAGGAGTGCTCTAAACTTTGATAATGATCAATGCAAGCACCTTTCTATTTCTTAATATTCACCTAAGCACTCAAGTAAAATGGCCTTCTTCTATTTGTGATCAGCAAACATGAAAGTTCGAGACTCCGAGAAGTCATCGTGGCAACTTTCCGAGAATTAAAGGGATAATTGATAAGGCGTTGCTAGTATTAAATGTCAATCAAGCCACTTAAAAGCTAACGCGCAATGTTCTATTGATTATAAATGCATTTATCATTTCATGCTTGTTGCAATGCAATATTCTTGGCGTTATTCATCAATCAACTGAATGAAATGAAAGCATCAATTAGCCCCTCCCTATTTATATCACTAAGAAGCTCTTGCATTCTCATGATTTGTGAGAGCGAGGGAAGTTTTGAAAATTCCTTCTTTAAGGTCATAACTCAAATGTAATCACATTCATTGTGTCATTGTTTTCAATATGGCAGGTACAATTTCCTCAACTTGAGTCGATGGTTCTCTCCCACATGGACAATTTAAGCAAAATATGGACCGACGGTCCTCAAGAAACTCTCACTTTTGACTATCTAGGGGAAGTGGAGGTTCAAAATTGCAAGAGCCTTGAAAATTTGTTTCCGCATTGGGTGGCTACAAGTCTTACCCCACTTAAGAAACTTCAAGTGGAGTGTTGTGGGATCGAGGAAATAGTCGCTAGTGGAGATGACACTCCACACTCCAATATTGCTCAAGTTCTTTTCCCGAAACTAACCTCTATAGTGTTACACGATATGTCACGGCTCAAGAGCTTTTGCCCTAATTTGCCCACTTTGAATTGGCCATTCATGGAGGAATTGCGAGTGACTCACTGTGACAAACTAAACACGTTGTCCTTTACAGCATCCATGAACAGTTGGGTTCAAAGAGATGATCAACAGGACCTTTCATGCCAAGAAGCAGAGTCTTCATTTGAGAGGGTATGTTTATAGCTGCTCTCCCTCAGTTTCTACTTTGTTCTTTAAATCGCTCACTAATCTTATATCCACTGCATAATCACGTCACACGTTGTAATGCTATAGAAAATATGATCTCCCTTGCTTATTAGTTTGTCGACAGCATTAAGATATTATTAATATCTTAAGTAAACTTTTCATTTGCGGACACCCATAAGATATTCCATTACCTAGAATTACAAAAATATTTACAGATTTCTGTTGACAAGACAATATATTCCTAATCTAATCTAATGGTGCTCCTTAGGGAAATCAATGAGAATTTGACATGAGGTCCTCCCCATTGTTGACACGTGTTTCTTCGCTAATCCATTACCTAGACTTGTATGTAGGGATCTTTTGATTTGAAGTAACGTAAAAAGATGGCCACCTTCCATGCAAATCATCTTAATTAGGTTTACATTTTACAACAAATGATTTATGGCCCAACCTTGTTGAATTTACTTCTCTTGTTGTATTGGCAATTTGACAGGACTTTACCAACTTAGAGAGACTTTTATTAGTCGATAAAGATGTTCAAATGATCCGGGATGGAAAACTTCCTGATGCCATCTTTGGCGAGCCAAAAGCACTAACATTGGCATGCTTTCATGATGAAAATGCCGTCTTTCCTTCTAGATTTCTCCTAGAGAGATTTCAGAATTTACAAAACCTTGAGATCTTTTGTTGCTCCTTTGAAGACATATTCCCTAATGGAGGGCTTGTTGACGAGAGAAAACATCCGGTGCTTGAAAATCTAAAAGAACTTAAGTTGAGCAAGCTGCATAATCTACAACGTGTGTGGAGAGAAGACTACTTAATGGAGAAAATTCTTCAAGGTATCGAAACATTTGAGGTTTGGGATTGTCCCTATCTGACAACAATATTCCCAACCACGACGTCCTTCCAGAATTTGACGGAGTTAGTGGTAAAGAATTCCTCTGGATTGGTACATCTGGTAACGGTTTCAACGGTCACAAATTTGGTGCATCTCATTGATATGACTATAATAGGATGTGAAAGAATGAAAGAAGTAGTGTCAAACGATGAAAATGGAGAAGGAAAAGTGATATCTCTTGAGAAGCTAAGAGCGTTGAGCCTCCAAAATCTGCCGAGCCTAGAATGCTTCTCCTCCGCCACAAGTTGCAGCTTCAGGTTCCCATCCTTGGAGGGGATTGAAGTGGAAGAGTGCCCGAAAATGAAAGTATTTTCCAAGGGTACGGTAAGCACGCCAGAACTAAAATATGCGTCACTGTTCAGATACAAGTGGGATGGGGACTGGGAGGGTGATCTCAATGCAACCATACAGAAGTTATCGGCATAAACAAATGCACATGAAAATGATAAGATCCAAGTAATGTCATTCTCCTCCGTCATCATCATTATTATTATTTTTGCAGCACCATAAGTTTTTACATTTTATTATCTTTTCAACTTTTCTTGTCACTGATGAAGGGGAGGGCTAGTGGCGCAAATGGAGAGAGAGAGAGAGAGAAAAGTAAAATGGCAGCCACGTGTGATCAGCATCATCAACCCCCCATCGATTTCCCCTCCTCCATCACTGCTGAACTGAAACGTTTATCCCTAAAAAGAAACGATTTTTTCTTGCGACAAAGCTCAACAGTGCGCCGCTCCCTCTCACCATCCCCTGAAGAAGATCATCATGGTTTCTCCTCGTCGTCGCCGCCACCGGAGAGAAGACGAAAGTGCGACGCCGAAGATGGCACCGCCGAGCCTGGACGAACTTGAATCCGGCAAGCTCGTAAGTTCACGCTTCTTCCTTCCCCCATCATTTCTCCGGTCTCCCTAAATTTCTTCCGATTTTCGGGTCTCAATCGTCAGTCTTCTTCAGCTAGGGGCTCTGTCCTTCAAATTCGTTCCACATTCGAGCCTAAAAGCACAGGTCCCTCAAACTAGCAATTCATTGCACCAGCATGTGGCGTCCTTCTCTGCCGGTTGGCAAGCATTTTGTGATAGAAACACGTCTGCGTAGGAGATTTCTTGCGTGCTCGAGCTCACCGATGGAGATGATATCGTGTTCAAAGTCTCAATTTCTGGCGCTGCTGGTGAGTACCGGTGTTGTTTGATTGAGATGGACACATTGGACGTCGCTCTTTGACAGTGCTATTCAATGTCGTAGAAGTGGATTATATATATGTAAATCGCACAAGGAGACTATGTTGATATGGACAGGCAAATTGCAAAGAATGTTGCTGCCTCCATAACTAAAGAGAAAGGCCTAAAAGAAAAGGGGGTGGCTTGTTATGATTCTGAGATTTCATTGTAGATCTAGTGACTGATAATTTTGTTGTCAAATAGGAGATGCTGTTGTGTTTTGTTATATTAATCGGATTTGGGGAAAAAAAAGAGGTGATTTTACTTTGTCAAATTGAACTGGTAGTTTGATAAAACCTTATTTGAGCAGTGCTTGAAAGAATCGAACATCTTAAGTTTACATTTTCAATTCCATCCATGTTCCAGTCATCGATGTAGTTGCTTTTTCCCCTGTGATTGTGGTCTGTGCGGCTGAACATATATTTATATATAGGACATGGAAGGCTGCTTCTGAGTGTGTGTACCCTATTGCACTCTAGGAGCATAGATTTTGACATTTGACTTTGGATTGATGACTTTCATTTTATGGTTTGCTGTCTATTAAAACTCCTGAAACTAGCAAGCAATGCCTTAAACTCACGTTACATGTGATTTGATTCTCTCATTAGCATATGCTTGTGTTTGGTTTTTCTCCATATGTTGGTTTTTCAAACATGTACAAGGGCAGTCTGCTCCTGTTCAATTCATCATGCAACATATTCGGGAAATCAAGCAAATTGAGGCTCATAGGTATTCATACAGGTCATGGACGGTGAAGCTAAGGAGCTATGGATGCGACATGTTTGGGGGAGGGGGTTCTTTTCTGTTGGTTAGCCCACATTTGCAAGAGAAAGTCATGTCTGCACGTAGAAACTCATTGATAGGGATGTTGTGTTCAGAGTCTGCATATTCAATAGTGCTGGTTAGGTCTTGATTTACATTGATTGGGATGAACTCTGGCATTGTCATTCTGGCTGGTCCAAAATGAATTCAGTATTCCAAGTAATAACTCCTTTATATAGTCTTGATGAATCAAGGAAGTGTACCTCTATGCCTACTGGCTTTATGAGGTTGATAATAATCCAGATGCACACTCATTAATGCCACATTCCGAATCTGAATGAACCGAAAAGGATGTGCTTCAACATGTCCTTTTTTGTTTACGCATTCTTGTTATGTTCTTCTTCATTTTTAATTTGAAATCAAGTCTCATAGGCTTATTAAGATTATGGGTTTTATTTTTCCCACAGGGAATACCAAAGAGGTTAGTGAGAAAATATGGTGAGAATCTCTCACAAGCTTGCTTCTGAGAGGATGGTGCAATTATTTGGCCTATGGAATTGGAAGAATGTGATGAAGTGGTTTGGCTATCAAAGGGTTGGAATGAATTTGCAGAGCATTACTCTATCTGCGGGGGCCAATTTTTGGTATTCAAATATGAAGGGCACTCCATTTTCCATGTAATAATTGATTATTGCACGTCCGAGATAGAATATCTGCCAACAAATGCTGATTTGAGGAGCCAGGCCTCGACAATTGTGGATTTGTCTCACAGAAAGTGAATTGCATTCACCCAAGTGTCCTCAGCTTTGTAAGGCAAGTAATCTCATCAGGTTTGCGAAGTTCATGGCCGTTAACTGTGTGCAATCATCAGCACAGAGTTTGGGGAGAGACGGAAGTTCGAATTGCTGATCATGAGGTTTTCAAGGTGTGTATCTTAATCTACTTGCTAATTCTCCCCTTGATTGTGTTGTTCTTGTGTTTGATTTGAATTTCATATAGGAACTCTCCATGTCGTTAGACTTAGAGTGAATGTGTTAGAGCTAATTCGTCCTCGTGGTGTTTCTCTGTCTCTAGCTCTCCCATGTGTGCGTATGCATGTGTTGGGGGATCTTATAAATGTCAAGCCGAAGGAAACAAGCGAAACCGGTCATATCAATGTTGATTGTACTGAAAATGAATTTGGTGTGCAAATAAGCCTTGGAAGCTAGACCATTAGGAAGACTCAGATCTATTGATTTAGCGTTGCTATGCTGGTAGATATGAGTTTCACATAACAAGAATAGTATATTCCTAGAGAGCTAAAGTTTTCTTCATGTTCTGTTTGCGACTGCTGCAGGTAAAGCTGAAAGAGATGGGTTTGTGCAAAGCTCTCAAACTGGCCAGCATATTTAAACCTGAGTATCCTTTCTTCCAAATTGCGGTGAGGTGGATATATCTGAAGAAAAGCAAAGTGGTAAGATCCTCATGACAATGACAACTCTTGGATTTAAATCACATACAGTTGCTGGACTATGCTAGCTCTAGGTGTGTCAATAGTTTATGTTTTTATCCTTCACATGCACTGTCTTCCTCAGAAATCATTGATTGTTTTCTTCTTTTGGATGACAAAAATTGTGAAACGTCTACTTGAGCAGAGAGTTCCTGGTTCATTTTCAAAGACGCACGTCAAGAAAAGCCCGCAAACCATGGCTTTCATATTTCAAGACAAATCTTGGCCGATGAAGCTCATCAGCCATGAACATTAGGGAAGTTATCTGCCAGTTGGGCCACTTTCACAAGAGAAACTTCTCTGAACTGAAGGGGGGGAGACATACGTGTTCAAGCTCGTTAGAAGGGACAATATCGTATTCGGAGTATCCATCTTCAGAACCACTGATACGACCTGGGTGAATAATACTATGCAAAAGGACACAGCAGAGGAAGCATCCTTTAGCTCACGTTAGGGGAGAACATAACTTCAGAATTGCTAGGCTAAAATGTACTTGTGATTCGGCAAATTGGATAAAAGCGTGGAGTACTGTTCTAATGAATGGAATGGTCCTGGATGTGTATGATACCTTTCCTTGATCCTAGCGTTAGCAGTCACCGTGTGGGCATGAATCATCAGACGGATGAAGCTGATTGCTAAAGTTGATGTAATGTGTAGTAACTTAAGAATACACTTTCCTTAAGCCATACACCTGACTCAGAATTTCGAGGCGCAGCCCATGGTTTTACAAGCTCCGGTGAGCTTACATTAGATTCTTTTTGAGTTCTTGAAGATTTTACGATTGAAGTTTTTTTCGCATGCGGGCGCAAATTGGAATTTATTAGTTTCTTCTCAAGGGAATAGCATTCAGAATTTATTTTGTCGAATTAAATCATGATATGCGTGGCAAAGCAATTTTCAATCTATGCTACATCTTTTCATGATTAGTCAATTAAAGAAACTTTCCTCGACCAAAAAAAAAAAATTAAAGAAATTTTCACACCAATGTCTACTAAATTCCTCATTGTTTAAAATGGGGAAAAAGGATTTCTAGTCCCCCGCCTTGCCCGTCGGCCATGCCACTCTCACGGTCATCTCTTTCCCCGCAGTGGCATAACTCTGTTAAGCGCGTCGCTGCTGCACAACTCTTCCGCGACCTCTCTCTCCACAACACAGCAGCATCCGTGACTCCTCCGGCGGTGGCTTTTCGTCTTATGATCGACAACATCCCATGATCTCGATCTTGAACTTGCTCTCGCCGTCGGATAAAGCTCGCCGATTCTTTCTCTCTCTCTCTCTCGATCTTGAACGGGTATTCTTCGAAATAGAGCCCGGCTTCATCGTTCCATCGAACACCTTCCTTGCGGACTCGATTCCTGCTCCACAGTGCGCAACCGAGGCTACGGAAATTTGGAAGCCAGCGAGAGAATGGGAGGACACAAAAGTGAAACAGAAATCAACAGACAGAGTTGGATTGAATCGAAAGCTCAATCGGAGATGAAACGTCCTGGTAAGTTCGACTGTCGAGTGTTGATTGACGAATCCCGTCATCGCCTGAATGTCACGAGGAACCAGCTGGGTGTGGAGATTTGTCTAGGCGCATCTTCCTCTGCCTGTTGTTTCAGAATCGTCTCGCTCTCAGTTTCCCTCTTGCGCAATTCACCAAACACCTGCTGCTCGGAGGTCAACACATTGAACGACCTGGAAACTCCGCGGTCAAGTTCGACTGTCGCGGTGGCTAAACAATAATGAATCACGATCCCTTTGAAGAAAGGCAGTGCGATGGGAAGGAGATCTGTGATAGGCGACAGGTAGCGACGCGAAGTGCGGAGTAGCGCCAATTGAATCTCTTCATCTCGTCACAGTGACAAGGCAAGCCACATCTTCGCACCGTTGCGTCGTCACAGAGTTCGATCTCGATGAATCGCTGGGTGGTGCTGCATTCGCGGTTGCAGTGAATCATCATCAGCTAGAGATCAATCCCCCTTCGTTCAACCGGAGTCATCTCTCTCCATTCTCTCTCCGTCCATCTTCATTTTTTCAACAATGTCTTCCTCCATTATTTATTTTCATCTCCGATTGAACTCTAGATTTCCCCGGTTTCGCTCGCGGCCACTTCCACCGGCCCGGCGTCGCTTCATCAACCGACGACGGCATCCGACCGACGCCAATCTGAGGGTCATCGTCCGAGACATAGGCCGAGCGGAGCATGAAGAGAAAACGAAGAGAATAAAAAAAAAAAAAAAAAAAAGACAAAAGAATGTAGAAGATGGAATTCGTCGAGAGGAAGATTCATCCAATAACTCACCATTATTTTTTTTATTAAAAAAAAGCCACCGTAAAATTCAAATTATGTTCATTATGACAAATTTACCGAACTTTTTTTGTAAAATCGAAAATCCAAAATTACATCCACTATGACAAATTTTTTCTTTCGACATCAAAAACTTCAAATTTATACTTATATGACGCATGTACCCTATTATATCAACACCATTTGAGATTTTTAACGGTGCTCATTAATAATGTAAATGTGTCTCACATATATAAGTTTAAGATTTTTTTGTGTATTCTTTTCTTCCTTATCCAGTATTTTATTCATTTTCGTGTAAAAGCAAACTCTCCAAAATTGGAGATCATTCATAAAAAAAAGAAAAAAAATTAGGATAAATAAATCACAGTAAATATAATTTTAAGTTTTTTGTTATTTCTTTCCCTTTTTTTTTCTAGGCCCTATCAATAAATGGTCACAACTCACAACGGAAAATACATCGATTTCTCCCTTGGAAGCAAGTCCCATTTGCTTGCCATGTACCGGCCACGGTTGAGCCGCCACTAGGCTCCCGTTAGGGGTGTCAAAACCGAACCGTATACCCGAACCGAAATATGACCCAACCCGAATCGGCCTGAATTTTTAGGGTATTTTTTGTTCGAGTCTCACTATGTTCGTGTATAGAATTATAAAATGGGTATTGTGACGTATTTCGGTTCAGTTCATATCATAACACGAACCAAACTAAAACACGGTACTTTACCAAAACTGAGTTAAAACTCAAGTTCGCTTCTTCTCTGCTTCCTCTCGGCCAAGCAATACTCATGTTGTCACGGCCTATCGCCCACTGTAGAACTGTCTTCACCAAATACAGAGCGAAACAGAGACCAACATTCGCCACGAGAGCTGTAGGCGAACCAATCGGCGATCAGTGAATGGACATCAGCACACGCGCGACCATTCTCTGTTGCATCGAGCTTATCATCACTGCTTGCTGGGTTCACTCAACTCAGTCGGCTAAAATTGGCCGGAATGACTCAATTGGCAAGAATTGAAAAGGTTTAGGACTGAATTGGTCGTCGTACAATAGGCTTATGACTTTTTTTGACAATTTTTCCTACATCAGTGATGGTCACTAATCAAGGAACACTAGAATCCAAAAAAAAATCATCCATTTTTGTCACCTGGTTGTTTAAAAGTCTATTGTTCTTATCATTCAACTTCCCAAGTAGAGTGCGACCAGAAAAAAAAAAAAAAAAAGAAGTTCCCAAGTAGAGCTCCATCCATACCCATCTCCTCTTTTTTCCAAGTATTAAAACTCACTCGGCCATTTATTATAAAATTTTCTGGCAAAATGTTGTTGTTTTTCGACCCTTCCCGTCCTTCGAAAAAATTAAAAGTGGAAGAAAAATTAGGTTTGTAAATTATGAAAATAATAATTGTATGTTTTTGAAAATTTTTAAAACCGATTTGAATCACTGTAATATTTGAAAAATAAATGTTAAAAGTAAAAAACTCCAAACAGACCTCAGCATTTGAAAGAAAATGGGGGAAACTCCAATCGAAACGAGAGACCTCGAAATGATATTAGTGGTGACTATGAATCGTTTCTCTTAGTAATTTTGTCCTGTAAAGGGTAGTAGTATTCAAGAAAGTAAATTGATCTAAAATGTTAACAAAGAATGTCGAAAGTTTAATTTACTTGAAAGTTTTGATCTAGCAATTCTATATGAAGTAGCACTAATTTGTCATTGAAACTCGGAACTTGGCAATATCTTCGCGGAAAAAATCTCTAAGTTTGCCTTCATTGCAAGTTTTTTACCAAAGGAAAGGTTGGAAATTAGAAACAACATTAGTATGGAGATTTTCTTACTTCATTTTTTAAATTTTATTCTTGTTTTTCCTTTGTGCAACTTAATAGCCTCACCTCTCCCCTTGGCACTTGTCTATATTTACATCTTGGAAGTTCATGAATTCAAGATTTATCACTAATTTCGTGATCGAATTCCGCAAGTTGCCTTTCCGAGAGTTGAGACATTAAAAATCATTGGCTTGGATAACCTTGGGTTTATGTTTTCCCCTTTCAAAGTTAAATCTCTCCCACAACTGAAAATACTAATTGTATGGAATTGTAAGAAGATGGAAGTGATCATTACGGAGGAAGAAGAGTTAGGAATGGAAGCA
Source organism: Syzygium aqueum (assembly GCA_031216185.1). Taxonomy (NCBI): domain Eukaryota; kingdom Viridiplantae; phylum Streptophyta; class Magnoliopsida; order Myrtales; family Myrtaceae; genus Syzygium; species Syzygium aqueum. The sequence continues at coordinate 7,011,856 of CM062237.1, forward strand.
TCGAAACTCTGGCATTTACGATGTTAACCAGTTTATACTTAAGATTTTTGGAAAGTTGACACTCTTCTCTCACGAAAAGTGTAAGATTGATTTTTCGTTTTCATCAGTAAATATATTTTGGTAAATATATTCATCCCCGCAACACAACAGATGACATTCTTTTCATTCGATGAAAAATTGACAACAGGTTCTCAAGAAGGGTGGAGTCAGGATTGTGTCAAATCACACTTTACCGCACTCTTGAATCAAGAGGTATGTGATTAACGTTACGTCAAAATAGTAACTATACCAGAGACAAAGCATAGCCCAAATAAAAACTAACTAAATTACTTACAAAGTGTACTTGCTTGAAAGTTTAAGAGAACTAAAGCTAAACAAGCTATACAACTTACTGCGTGTGTGGAGAGAAAACTATTCAATGTCACATATTCTTCAGAGTATTAAAACATTTGAGGTCTGGCAACATTATTCCTAGCCGTATCATCCTTCCAAAATTTGACGAAGTTAGTTGTGAAGCATTCCTTTGGATTGGCTCATAAATTTGGTGCATCTTGTTTGCACTTGAATTTTCTCGACCATTGTGAAGATAGAAAATTTTTGAGATTCGAGATCCCGATTGCGGCGATTGCTTGTTTTCTGACCAAAATATATATATTTATTAGGTAATTGCTTTTAGCATCCTATTAGTACGTAGAAATTAGAAGCATTGCATTTCGTCAGTTTCTAATCTTTTCTTTAGTTATTTGATTTAGGGACGGTAAAATTTAAGGATCACGGGTCCGATTAAAGAAATTCGCGTGGAGCCTCGAGACCGGTCAAATACTCAGAGCACCACACTCGGCATCCCACGATCTGTTCGCTTAAAAGGCGACGACACAAAACCTCGGTTTTCTGTTCTTTTGGGTTGGGGTTGGGGGAGGGGGAGAGGGGGAGCATGCATGGGGGCTGGCGGCCACAGGGAGAGTGTGAAGGGGGAAGATACTCCTCGAATCATCGTCTCTCTCTCTCTCTCTCTGTTTTTTTTTTGTCAGCTAGGGCTCTGTCTGTTGTCAAATTCGTTCCACACATTCGGAGTTATCCATGTTTGTTTTTGTTCTGTTTTTCCCTTGCGCCTGTGACGTCAGATCGTGCTGCCTACCTTAGAGTCTAAAAAGCACATTCGTGCCACATTCGAGCATTTGCGATAGAAACACGTCTGTGCAGGAGATTTATTGCGTGTTTGAGCTCATCGGTGGAGATGATATTTGTGTTCAAAGTCTCGACTTTTGGGTCTGCGGGTGAGTGCCAGAGTTCATTGATTGCGACGAACTTTGGACGTGCCTCTTTAGGCCACACTTGCAAGGCCAATATGGCTTAACACTGTACGACTTCCTTTTCGGGGGCAAATTTTTTTCCTAAGGTTTCGGCATTTCTCACCCTTCTAGGTGATTCTACCTAGAAGCATGATAAAGAAATGGTTTGGTTGTGGAAGGGGTCGCATAAATTTCTGTAGCATTAGCCCAACGGTCGTTATCGCCTCGCAGTTTTCAAAAACACAGGGGGCTCCATTTTTAGTGTTATAATGTTTGACAAAATTGCTTTAGGGACAGATATCTCTCAAACATCAAGGGTAAATTTCTATCAGGAAGTTGAAAGTTCAGAGAATTTTCCATGCCCTGTCAAAGTACGTGGAGTCGCTTTTACGCCTTGTTCTCAATAAAGTCCAGACTGCTCATTATCATGAGAATTTGGAGGGATGTTGATCTGGACAAGCAAATTGCAAATAATATTGCCGTCTTCATAGCTAAAGGGGAAGACCTAAAAGATAGGGTGGCATTTTATGATTTCTGAAATTTCATTGTAGATCTAATGACTAATAATTTTAATGTCAAATATGTTTGTTGACATATGACATGCGTACTCACCAGTCACCAATCGCGTGGTCCTTCTATATCAAGGAAACAACTAATCAGCTAGGCTTCAAAAAAATATATGCTTTTGTCCACGGCTCCAAATATTCTTTACAGGAAACACTCCCATCATTCTGAAAATAAGTGTTTCTCATGCCTTATTCTACAATCCTGGAGTTGGATTCGGGCCGGTGCTCTGTCCGCATTCATTTTTTATTCGATCCCACGCGTTTCTCATCCATGTAGTACCATCCGGATTGCTCAATGCCCCATTGCATGCTCCATGGCCATGACACGACTCCTCGCCGTCTTCGGATTTGCTGCAGTAACTGCATCAAGTTGTTCGCCGTTTTGGCACTCGGTTCATTGAGGACGTTACGTCGAGTGTTTGCAAAACCATCCCATGGCATGTACTCTTCGTTATTGCAGATTTTGGTGGTCATGGTTGTATCTGGATCACCTCCAACGGCATAGCAAGTAGATAAGAAGCCTAGGATGAAGACTTTGATACTCTGTAAAATAGTCATGAGAATATAAATTTGTCTTTCTTTGATTTATCGCTTGGACACACAATCAGCAACGCAACTTATATAGAGTTTACTGTTGTGGATTTCTTTGCTAATCTCACGTTTGATGACGTTTGGTTTAAGATTCAGTTTTTGTTTTGATTCTATTGAATAATATTATTTATTTATTTTATTTTTCACTCCATCTCCAAGAGACAGAAATCTCCACTTGACGAAACCTCGGAACATAAGTTTTGCGTTTCATCAAATAACCTCAGTTTGTCTCAATATTTTCTGTGCTAAGCTAGTTTCACTATTTGAGCTATGTGAATTGAGCCACGAACTAGAAAAGCCCCCATTTTAACACCATCGTTTTTAATTTTTTTTTATTTCCAGTTAGGTTTTCATTTATTTATTTATCTATTCTTTTTTGCTCCTTTTACTGTTTTTGCTATTTTCTATTTCTGTATTTTTACAAGGACGAACGCTTGAATTATCGACAAAAATTCAGGTGTCGACAACATATATGATAACACCAAGTTAGTGTCATCGGAAGCTTGATACTTTCGTAAATTGGTTGTTTAAAAAGTGCATTTTGCATTGATTAACACATTCCTCATAAATATTTTCCACAAAATCAAAAATAATAACGAGGACGGAAAGAAAAGCTCTTCCCCATCTAAAATTAGTCAAATTTTAGAGTCTAAGAATCAAAATTACATTCTATATTGGCCTTACCGACAAAATTTTGTTAAATTGGTAGTCCCCTTACTCCTTGCGGACTCATCTCTTAACTCTAATACATGTGGGGCAGTTTGAATGAAATAATTCTCATTTTAAGACTTGAGATCTACCATTCTTTGAAAAGGAGCAATAACAAAGAAAGCTTCCCTCGCAAGCGCGAGAGCATGAGCAAAATCATGAGATAGGGCTTCGCTTCTAAGCCACAAAAGGGTCTGTGAGTAAGTCCAAATTGAAGATTGGTAGCATGGGGATGACACTTTGACCCATTAGAGTTTCGAAATGGGGCTTTTTCCATCGACAAAGCTCTAAATCTGAAATGTTTAGGCACTGCACTGTCAATTTGGTTGGAAAATTCGAAAAGATGAGGTTTCCTAACTATATCCTATGTGCACTATTTCAACTGATTAAGTACAAGTAGATTCTCCGCTTTTTCTTTGAACAAAGAAGTTTATCAATCTTCTCTTTCTGGTGGCGACGACTAAAGGTGTTAGTGAGGTTGGTTTTGAATGGATTTGTTTTCAATGCATATTGTAAATCCTGCTATGAGAACGAGTTGTATTGCTTCCAGCAAAGACCTACCGTAGAGATACTTAATATTTTTTTCGGAAGCTGATTGTGGATTTATTCGAATGGTATGATCCTAAAAGTCCCATTTTAGAACAAAAAAGTTATATCGATGTTGATGGCCCAAAAGGTGAAATTGAAGGAGAAGGTTGTACTGATAGAGGCTAGAGAGAAAGTGTATCTTGAGACAAAGTGAATCTTGAAGAGAAGATTAACGAGTATTTTTGCCCATGCCCAAAATGGACGAGAGTAATCTGCTTCGCTTGACGCAGTGTTACTCAAAAGATTAGGATCTTCGAAGTTTCTTTGTAGTCGAAAAGAATGGCAGATTCTAACTTTATCTTGGTGTCAGCTTTTAATAATGGAATTTGACGCTTTTGCTAATGAAACATTGATTCTTATTACAGTCATGTTTCGTTGATCATCCCTCAACATCACATTCTTAAAGTATACACAAGCAAAGTGTAACCAAACCCTTGCCTAGACCTAGGCGATGGCGAGGGTTGAGGACAGATGTCGTTCGCCCTCTTGTAGTGGTGGCGCACTAGTGATGAGGGTCAGACACGTAGTGGTTGGGTAGTCCTAGGTCCTTGTGTTGATTGGTACGCCACTAGCACTTGAAGGTGAGAGCAAGTAAGCCCTCGTCATGGCCCAGTAAGGCGTGTTTTGTCCTCGACGCCCAAGTAAGGGTGGCAATGGCACCACCAAAATTTTTTTAGCCACTTTGGACGCCATGTCGACATTTACTTGGTGCCTTATCAATCTCAACAATCATAAATTTTTTTGAAAAGACCACGTAATATTTTGGTCACTGAAAATGGAGGAGATAATGGGAAGTAATTGATAATTATTTTAACAAATTCTAGGAATTGATTGTACCACTTGAAAGTGTGAATTAGTCAGAATCTGCACATGGCCTAATTGCACATTTCTTATGAATTTTACATCAGTGATATAATTGAATCTGGTGCCTTTAATTTTTTCTTTTTATAGTTCAGCTGATAAATGGAAACATTAATAGATGGAATACAAGACTAATGGTGTACTTATTTTATTTGATAAGCAAATTAATTGCTAGCTCTCCCGGATGAAAACCAGCCTAAAGTCTCTCGTGAAGCAACTTCCGCATGTCGCTTTGTCACAGCGTGTGCAGCTGAGCCAGAGCTGGCACATTTGGCCAAAGTAGTCACCGGTTGGCCTATCAATTCAGAGGATCCATCATGTAACCTCATTGGTCGCTCCAAGTTATGTGCACGATTTCAGCCATCAAATAAAAGAAAATTGATGTCAATTGTCGGATGACAAGGCATCTCGACCATGCGATCAAGATCAATTAATGTGAACGGTTGGACTAATCATGAGCTGTGCTTTACTGTTGCACTAATCATAGTGTAAGTTATACTTTGGATTCTCTAGCTTTACACTAGTGAAATGAAGCAACTATCACTAGAATTTAATGCGCACCCATACTGAAGCACACTGCTTATGGAAGTTGACCTGCATCCATGTTGCAGAATTTAAAACTTCCTAATTTTCTACCTTTTCTTTATGCACTTCGGTTTGACTATGATGAATTATTGTACCGGACTTGTAGCTCTTTTTTTTTTTTATAGTAGAGAATCAATCCCAAGAAGTTCCTTGAGAAGATATGGAAAGGATCTCTCAAACTTGGTGCTTCTCAAGGTTCCGGCCAGTTCAACCTTGACTATAGAACTAGAAATGCGAAACAATGACATGGTTTCGCTGTGGAAAGGGTGGCGGTACAATATTGTGACATACAGTTATACAACAATTGCAATCACTAATTTAAATGAAGGATGATATTGTGAACATTCTGAAGGCTATTTAATACGTGCATGAATTCAATCGAACATCGACACGGCTTCAGCTTTTTATTAAACGAGATTAGCCTAGATTGACATGTAGTTCCCAAGTTATGGCACCCTATCATTCAATTTCACTCCCCTGCAGCAGCACTTTAGTATATAAAATAATAGCAATATGGACTAGCCAAATAGTGATATGAAAAAAATTAATCGAAGAAGAGAAAAGTGTCGTAATAGAGGAATGGCGAGTAACGAAAGTTCCAGATATGGATCAAGTCAGGCTCAGTAGTAAACCAGGGCGCATGCCGAAAACAAACCAGGGCACGTCTCGATCACGGGCTAGGCCCTGTCCTGGTCACAAATCAAGCTCTGTCTAGTTTTGGCCCTATTCAGTGATGGTCGTGATTTGAAGGAAGTTCTCGGTTTCTACGCGCGAAAAGCTCATCAAATATGAGATAAGTGTTCGATCTACCCAGAATGCACGAAATGCTAGTTAGACTTTAAACTAACGATTTGAAGAAACTTCTCAATCTCCTGTTTTTTTTTTCCTCTGGGTCCTTCCCAATTTACCAGAATCTCTGCCTTTACTTCCTCAAAATGGAGGATTCTCCATGAGTATCCCTTGGACACGAAGCTGAACGGTGCTTCTTTCAATTGCCAGAGAAAACGTCCCTGGTATCATATATAATTGATGGAAAATCAGGACAGGTGGAGTCCCCACCTTCGACGAATACCTTCATTGTCCAAGGTGGCGAGGAATCATGCCCAAGCATGGATGTGGGGGGCGGGCGGCGGGCTTCAACAGGGCTTTCCGACCTAACCTTTAGAAACAAAATGGGCCAAGGCTTCGCTTGAATGCTAGGGCTTAAAATTCTTGCATGGAATTTTGAGTCGGGTCGTAGATCGATCCGGTTCACAAAATTCTGAGGTCCTATCTGAAAAATGTCCCTAATTCCTAAATGTGAAAGAATGCGTTGAAAGAATGAGAACGCGAGACTATTCAGCTTGAATGTTTTTGTTTAGTCATAACATTTTTTTTTTGGAAATTAATCATAACCTTTTCAAATAGTCATAATAAGTACACAAGTTTACGAGTAATTTGACATTCTAATCTTGCAATTATGGTTGGCAGAAAAATTGAACAATTTCAAATTTTCCTTATGAACTGAGTTTTCTTTTTCACTTAAAGAGATTATTTGAAGGGATTTTTGTCAACAAATGTGTGAAAATTTGAAAGATAATCCATGAAAAGTCAAGGCTTAATTTTAACTAATAGTCAACATTAATTAGATATAAGGGTCTAAGTTAGCCCTAGTCTAATATGTCAATAGGTAGGACATTATCGAAAATTGCTATTCAATAAACATATATAACACGACCATTTTCCTTTTAATTGAGTGTTTTCTTTATTGCTAATTTAGAAATTTATGTTCCTCTGAAATTTAAAGTGATTAAAGATAGAAGTTTCCAATTGATTGTGGCATTAGAAGAAGAATATCAAACAATATCTAATTTACGATGTGAACGAAGTCTCTATAGGGCAAATAGTAATAACTTATCGGCGAAGCAGTGAATCAAAAGGCTGGGGCCTGCAAAAAAGCACAAAAGCGAACACTAAGATTTGGATTCGATAATGCTTGGTCCTTACGCAACTCAAAGCAAAAGGTAGAAAAAGGAAAAGGTAAAGTGCCTTAACATTAAGAGATGTTAGCCTATACTTTCGCTTTCCACGATATCCTTATTAAAGGTATTATTTTCCCATGATTAAAGATGCAATAATATGAATGGACATTAAATAGTGGGCGTCCCATCTCCCTCTCGAGTCTACCTTTAATAAAAATGCTTTATAAAAAAGCTAAAAAGACAAAAGCATAACGAGCATTAGGCGCAAGAGATGTTTGCGACAATGTGGAAATAAACCAATAGATTAATGATAAAAAACGGGCGTCAGTCGGCAATTTTCATTTTTGCCATTGAAATCGATTCTATTTTGTTCTGTGCCTCTTTTGGGTGAGTTTGTTTTGGTGTACTTGTGTGATAGTCTTGTTTCAGACGGATCATGTCACTTGCTGGTGGGGGTGTTGGATCTTGCTTCTATTCGCTGCTATATACCGTCGACCCTTTTGTTTTAAGTCGAACCTTAGAGCTAAAGATTTGGTGATTTGCACTTGTCAATTTTGATTGTCTAATTTTATCTCCTCCCTTCATCGTGAAACTTTATTTCCACGTGTTAAAAACTCCATGCTATTAAAATAATTAGATAGAGTAGTCTTTGAAAGATATTTAGGTTCAACACGTATCATTTCTCAAGTAAAAATCACGTAATATAAAGAGTGAGTTCATTTGGGCACGTGAGGACTAGGTTCATGCAATTAAAAAGCCATTGTGTTTCTTCAAAATTTAGCTCCGATGGCCAACAAGGAACATCCTTGATTCATGGGTGATAGATTTTCCTAAGCCATGGTTATGGTCAAGGTCAAGCTGATCTTTTCTGTTCTTCTTATTTTGACAATCATTTGAGTCGAAATAGCTCATCTTTTTCAATTACTCCTATTTTAGAAGTGGTAATGTCTTCTCGGTCCAGAGTTTAGAGCAAGCTTGTGTTTGGCGAGGCACCAATCAAGATAAAACTTTTTAATTCTTTTACACACACATCGTTTGAATATTATCAAGAGAGAGTAACACTACAACTACAAGAATTAATTCATAAAATTGATTTATAAAAGTGATGTGAATAAGTTAGTCGGACTATTACATTGTTTGGTCAATCATTTCCAAACGCATTATTCTTAGTAGAATTCACTTAGCCAACAAATTTGAATCGGAGCATCCGTTTTTCAAGGTGGTGATGTGGCCATTTGATAAAAAGAAATTTTTGGAAAGGTCCCAAGCTCAATTCTCATTAGTGGAATGTCTTCAAATTGGAACACTTGCCTCGTATTTTAGTTTGTTTTTGAGTTTTCACTTTGTTTGCTTTATCCCTTATACCTGTAGCTAAGACTTGAGATTATATTATGCACCCGATGTATAGTCTAAGAGCACAAATTTTGACAGGTTTAAGATAGATGGCTTTCAAATTATGCACCCTATCGTATAGTTAAGTCTGCAAATTATAACTCTTGAAACTAGTAAATACTGCCCAAGTGCCGTGTATGTACATATTGTGTGTTCTCTCATTATGTGTGCTTATATTGTGGTCTTTCATATTCATACATTGCTTGTTCAAATATGCATGCAGCCAAACAATTCTCTTTGCATTCTTCAAGGAATATATTGAGGAAAATAATCATATCACAGCTCCTAGGCATTCGTGCACAGTGAAGCCAAGGATCCATCACATCTTATTAAAAAATGACGATTAAATTACATTTACCTAGTTCTTTGCCAAGCCCGAACCGCAATTACAAGAATTGGTGGTGGCGCTTATAGTTTTATTAGCCATGTGTTTGCTCAAATCACGCTCTTGTAACCGGTAGTTAAATCACATCTTTTACAAATAACATGCACTTAAAAATATGAATTCCTATTGGTGATACATACATGGTGAATGATATGATGATAGCATTTTGAAACTCTTAGTCTATACTTATGTTTCCAATGACATCTTTATTAGAGTTATTATTGTAAAAAAGCAGCCATGCATTATAATCGCAATCCCTTGATTGAACGATGGATGCAAAAATGGGGTCCATATGTATTATTTTGTCTGTTAGAGCTCTCTCATTGGAAAAAAAAAAAAAAGCAATGCACATTGCTCAGGACCAGAACATGCAATAATTTAATTAGACATTAGATAATGGGGAGGTCCTAAGCATAACATGAAAAGTCTTCATCCAAGGCCTCGTCCAAATCTCGAGATCCTTTGGATGTAAAGTAAAAAGAAGGTATTCCCTTACTCTTGGGAAGACAAAGATTTAGAGGAAATTGAGAGGTGCGAGGCGTGTGAGCACCGACACGTTAAATTAATGAATGCATCTATGGAGCTCACCCACCTAGGGGACAAGCCATAGAGGCCCTCGTAGGAGCGAAAACTCCCTTCTTTGGTGAGGTAACCCTTCAACCACACCAAGGATCCCATTAGGCCCTTGATTGACAAATAGCCTGTCCCCACTCCCTATCGAGTCTACTTTTACTAAAGATGTTTTATAAGAAAAGCTAAAAAGACAAAAGCGCCGATCATTCAAGAATGGATTAGCATAAGGCACATCACACACGAGAGACTTTGGCTACAATGTGGATTCTCTGCTTTTGCAATTGAACCATTACGTAAGGAATGATTCGGCATTTTAATACTACATCTCAGCGGTTGAGTATCGACTTTTCCAGCAAAAGGAGTTGCTGTGTTTCGACACTACCCTTCCTTCATCCACTTCTCTAGTGGCTCCATCAATTTGTCTCGGATGCTCCACTGAGAATTGCTTCAATGGACCGAAAGCAAAAATTCACAAGGCTATAAAAGAAATATTCCACTGGTGAGCCTTCCTTTCCACCATAACCTTTGAAATATAAAGATGGTATTCCCTTACTCTTGGGAAGACAAAGATTTAGAGGAAATTGAGAGGGGCGAGGTGTGTGAGCACCGGCACGTTAAATTAAAGAATGCATCTATGGAGCTCACTCACCTAGGGGACAAGTCACAGAGGCCCTCGTAGGAGCGAAAGCTCCCTTCTTTGGTGAGGTAACCCTTCAACCACACCAAGGATCCAATTAGGCCCTTGATTGACAAATAGCCTGTCCCCACTCCCTCTCGAGTCCACTTTTACTAAAGATGTTTTATAAGAAAAGCTAAAAAGACAAAAGCGCCGATCATTCAAGAATGGATTAGCATAAGGCACATCACACACGAGAGACTTTGGCTACAATGTGGATTCTCTGCTTTTGCAATTGAACCATTACATAAGGAATGATTCGGCATTTTAATACTACATCTTAGCAGTTGAGTATCGACTTTTCCAGCAAAAGGAGTTGCTGTGTTTCGACGCTACCCTTCCTTCATCCACTTCTCTAGTGGCTCCATCAATTTGTCTTGGATGCTCCACTGAGAATTGCTTCAATGGACCGAAAGCAAAAATTCACAAGGCTATAAAAGAAGTATTCCACTGGTGAGCCTTCCTTTCCACCAGATGCTTTGAAATATAAAGATGGTATTCCCTTACTCTTGGGAAGATAAAGATTTAGAGGAAATTGAGTGGTGCGAGGTGTGTGAGCACCGGCACGTTAAATTAAAAGAATGCATCTATGGAGCTCACTCACCTAAGGGACAAGTCACAGAGGCCCTCGTAGGAGCGAAAGCTCCCTTCTTTGGTGAGGTAACCCTTCAACCACACCAAGGATCCAATTAGGCCCTTGATTGACAAATAGCTTGTCCCCACTCCCTCTCGAGTCCACTTTTACTAAAGATGTTTTATAAGAAAAGCTAAAAAGACAAAAGCGCCGATCATTCAAGAATGGATTAGCATAAGACACATCACACACGAGAGACGTTGGCTACAATGTGGATTCTCTGCTTTTGCAATTGAACCATTACGTAAGGAATGATTCGGCATTTTAGTACTACATCTCAGCGGTTGAGTATCGACTTTTCCAGCAAAAGGAGTTGCTGTGTTTCGACGCTACCCTTCCTTCATCCACTTCTCTAGTGGCTCCATCAATTTGTCTTGGATGCTCCACTGAGAATTGTTTCAATGGACCGAAAGCAAAAATTCACAAGGCTATAAAAGAAATATTCCACTGGTGAGCCTTCCTTTCCACCAGAACCTTTGAAATATAAAGATGGTATTCGCTTACTCTTGGGAAGACAAAGATTTAGAGGAAATTGAGAGGTGCGAGGCGTGTGAGCACTAGTACGTTAAATTAATGAATGCATCTATGGAGCTCACCCACCTAGGGGACAAGCCATAGAGGCCCTCGTAGGAGCGAAAGCTCCCTTCTTTGGTGAGGTAATCCTTCAACCACACCAAGGATCCAATTAGGCCCTTGATTGACAAATAGCCTGTCCCCACTCCCTCTCGAGTCCACTTTTACTAAAAATGTTTTATAAGAAAAGCTAAAAAGATAAAAGCGCCGATCATTCAAGAATGGATTAGCATAAGGCACATCACACACGAGAGACTTTGGCTACAATGTGGATTCTCTGCTTTTGCAATTGAACCATTACGTAAGGAATGATTCGGCATTTTAATACTACATCTCAGCGGTTGAGTATCAACTTTTCCAGCAAAAGGAGTTGCTGTGTTTCGACGCTACCCTTCCTTCATCCACTTCTCTAGTGGCTCCATCAATTTATCTTGGATGCTCCACTGAGAATTGCTTCAATGGACCGAAAGCAAAAATTCACTAGGCTATAAAAGAAATATTCCACTAGTGAGCCTTCCTTTCCACCAGAACCTTTGAAATATAGTTAGGAAAATCTTCTAAAGTTAACTATATATATAGACACACACACATTTACGCACCCAATTTAGCTTAAATCACATCCTTTTACCCAATTTAGATTTAAATTCACAAGGCCAAACTATTTTCCTCACATAAGTGTACACTCAATCATAAATAGACCCACCTTTTGAGGTAAGTACAGCGTAAGTGTCATAACTTATATTCATGTAACACATTTATCCCAAAAATTTACTGTCATAGAAAAAAGTTGAGATTTTTTTTTTGAATAAATTTGTCACACAAGTATAAATTTAAGATTTTCGGTGTCATTGAAAAAAGTTTAAGGTAAATATTTCATACAAATATAAATTTAAAGCTTTTAATGTCACAAAAAATAATTTTAAGTAAATGTGTCGCGAATAGTAAAGTTTAAGCTTTTTTTGTGATTTTTTCCCTTATTGAAACTATTAAAAATGGATTTGTGATGACTAGTACTCTGGAAGTTCCAAGCGTCGACTTGTGCTTTCTGCCTTGGTGTACGGTCCACTAGTAAAAATTGAGTTGATGGCAGACCGTGTAAAACTTACATGTCACGTGAGTGTGGGCCCCTCCTTGACCATTTATTCTCTTTATTAATTACATTTTAATATTTTATAATATTGGTGCTGACGCAGTGTGTAAAACTTGTAAAGTACATCTCTTCTGTGCGTCGAATCATTTGTTTGCTTTAACAGCTGATGATCGTCTAATCTGTTTCTTTCTCCGTCCATTGCTATTCCACGCTCCCCTTTCCTTCATCCTTTTTGGCGCTCAAATCTCTTCGTCTTGTTCGTCTCTCGCTCTGTTTCGCTCTTTCCTTCTCCTCGGCCCAACCATTCTTCCTCTTCCTCTTCTTCAGTATCAGCTCCTCCTTTTCATCATTCTCTCTGTGTCTCTCTTTTTTCTCGCTCTTTTTTTCTCGGAAAAAAATCGAAGAAAAATGTCGGCCGATTCTGTCGTTTCTATCGCATGGGATGTCTTGAAGAGCTATGTAGTTGTTCCCATCAAGCGTCGATTCGAATATGTGACCTCCTCCAAGAGTTTCGCCGACCGTCTTCGGCAGGAAGTCCGGAATCTGGAGAACGAGTATCGGAGGGTCAAAGTTCTTGTGGAACGGGCCAGAAACAATGTTCGGAACTTCCACGATGGCTTCACGACGTGGCAGCAAAATGCTGACAAGGCCTTGGAGGAGGCGGGAGAGCTGTTGAGCGACATCGGTAAGGCGAGCAAGACTTGCTGCTACGGGATTCTTCCCGACCCCAAGTGTCGCTATCAGTTCAGCAGGAAGGCCGAGGGCAAGATCGAGGTCATTAAGCAACTCGCTCATGAATGCAGCGTATTCAAGGAATTGAACGACATCTCCTTCAGCGATCCTGCTCCAGGAAATGTCACTGCTCAGAATCTGGCCAAGAGAGAAGGCAAAGAAGTCGTCCAGTCGACCACCGCGATGGCTTCCATTTTTTCTGCCTCAATGTCGATTAAGCTTAGGGATGATGGCATCTTCGAATCCAGAGCTCAAATCATACAGGACATCATGGACGCTCTTGCCGATAACAGCAATAGCGTGGTCGGGGTTTATGGGATGGGTGGGCTCGGCAAGTCCACCCTTTTGGAGGAAGTCAAAAGGATTATAAGCAAAGAGAAGTCGTTTGATTGGGTCGCTAGGGCCGACGTGTCGAAAAATCCAGACATCAAGATGATTCAAGGAGAGATTGCCGACGCGTTGGGCCTTAGTGAGATCAAGGACAAAGAGTCCATCGGCGGGCGAGCGGAACTTCTGCACAGGAGGTTGGATGAAGAGGAGAGGAACAAAAAGAAGGTCCTCATAATACTGGACAACCTGTGGAAGGGGCTCGACTTGAAATCAGTTGGCATTCCTTGCAGATATGACAACAAAGTCATAGGATGCAAGTTGTTGTTGACGTCGAGAGTTCGAAATGTTTTACAAAGGGAAATGGGCTGCGACAAAGACTTCCTCCTTAATAGGCTGCAGGAGAAAGAGGCAAAAATATTGTTTGAGAGGATGGTGGGAGACAAAGTTCATAATGACGAGTTCAAACACTTGGTGGATCAAGCGCTTCACAAATGTGCAGGTTTGCCTTTGCTAATTGTCACAATGGGGAAACATTTCAAAGACGCTACTCCACCTGAATGGAGGGATGCTTTAACTCAAATTGAGCAGTGTACAAACGAAGAAATAAGTGCTGTGATAAATAAGATGTTGCAATTAAGTTATGATCATTTAGAAAGCGAGGAGGCAAAAAGTTTGTTAAAACTCTGTGTTACTTGCGGCGTCTCTGAGCCCTCTGTTGAAAACTTGGTGAGGTACGGCTATGGTTTGGGGATATTTCGAAAAGATAGCAGCATGATAGAAGCTAGAGATAGGTTGAGCACACTCATCCGCACTCTTCAAGCCTCCTCCCTTCTGTTGGACAATGGAGGCGCAGATGGTTTCAAGATACATGACTTGGTTCGTGACTTTGTTGCCCAGTTTGTTTTAAGAGATAGCCCTCTTCTCTTGTTGAAGGATGAAAATATGTTGGCGACACAATTGCGGAAGGAGAGGCTCAAAAGTTGTACGGCGATATGCTTTCCCTATATTGACATGAAGGAGCTTCCCAAAGAATTAGATTGCCCCGATTGCCCTGAATTGCGTATCTTTTTGCTTTTCAACAACAATGAATCTCTTGAGGTTCCTGATTCAACTTTCAACTCTATGGAGAAACTTGCGGTCTTAAATCTTACTAGCATACATCTCACTCATTCGCCAACGCCATTTGAGCTCTTGAAGAACTTACATACTCTGAGTCTTCATAATTGTTCGCTAGAGGATGTGGCCATTCTTGGCGAGCTAAAAGGGCTTCAAATTCTCAGCATTGTGAAGTCCAAAATTCAGCGATTGCCGAAAGAAATTGGGCAACTAGTAGAGCTGAGGTTGTTAGACTTGAGCCAATGTACACAACTTGAGATAATTGAACCGGGTGTACTACGAAGCTTGATCAAATTGGAGGAGTTGTATATAGAGAATAGCTTTCATCAATGGAGTGCTGTGGAGCAAACTCCACCAAGTAATGCCAGTCTCATTGAATTGAATAACATGACGAATCTTTGCACTCTTTATGTATCCATTCCCAATTCGAGTGTGCTCCCAATGGATCTAAACTTCAAGCAATTAACCAAGTACAGAATCCTAATAGGTTATGTGTGGCGTCGGAGCAAGGACAAAGGATCGAGGACATTGAAGCTAAAGTTGAATCCAACAAGCGATATTCTTAAGAAAGAATGCATACAAAGTATCTTATGCAAAATTGACGAGCTGTATCTGGATGAGTTGAACGGAATTGAACAAAGTATCTGTCGGTTATCTCGAGAGGGTTTTCCACAATTAAAGCATCTACATGCCGAGGATAGTCCCTCCGTCCGTTACATCCTCGAATGCTCTGCCCTTCTTGCTTTTAAAGCGTTGGAGACGTTACTTCTCAAGAATCTCGTCAACTTGGAGAAGATATGCCACAACCATATCTCCACCACATCCTTCGGTACATTAAAAGTAGTACGGGTTATGAGTTGCGACAAGATGGAAGTTCTGTTTCCTCGTTCATTAGTGAGAGAACTTCCACAGCTAGAAGAGATTGAAGTTAACAGTTGCAAGTTAATGCAGGGGATTGTAGAAGCTGATGATTGTGGCAAATTTGAGTTGCCTAAGTTGCGTGTATTGAAATTGCGTGACTCGCCAAATATCAAGAATTTTTTCACGACTGGGTCGGCTCCTTCGAGTAGTACATCAGACGACCAAGTTGGCACTCAAATTGCATTCTTCAATGGACAACAGGTAACTTTCTATCTTTACCAAAAAAAACAGGTAACTTTCTATTAAAAGAGTATTAATTATTTATTAATTTTTATTTCCTTTGCTAATTAGATGTAACACAGATTATGATGCTTATTCAATTTGTTATTTTCTGTTTATTTTCTTTCTCATTGCCTGGTCCGTTCATGCCTTCCCCGTAATTAAAAGAAGCAATCTCCTGTTTCTGCTAGTTGAGTAGAAATCCAACTAATTGTATGAAATCCTTGTAAATTTAGTTTGTGATAGGTTCCGAGCAACTTTAAATTTACATTCTGCAAGTATATCTATATTGATAGGGCTTCATAAAGCAAAATTGAAGGGAATTTTTTGGCATTAAAGTAATTTCATAAGTAAAGTTATTTCTAATCTTTTGAAATGGATTCCATTGAATTTAGTTATGAAACTTAGTTATTATCCCCAAAATGTGTAATATAGGTGACTCTCTTAAGCCAATACCAAAAATGGGAAGGACAACCGGGTTTTGAAATAAAATCAACTATGCTAATCTAGTTGATGCACGTTTTTGTGTATCATGCTTAAATAAGCACTTAGTCATTGCATATACGTCATAATTATAAGAGTACATAGTTGTGTGTATGTTCATGCACGCATATAGTATGTATAGATATATTTGTACGTACTTTTGGCGTCACAAACACAAAATCCACAAAGTTGTGTTTGATATCCTGTTAAATTGGTTATTGATAGTGATTTACCAACATAAAAGAGAAGTTTGTAAACTATAGGCAAACAATTGCACAATTAAGGAAAGCACACGACTATTTTGTCGAGCAAAAATTGCCGCGGCTATTTCGTTGACCAGACAAGATTGTCTTTTTACATGGCGTGATTATCACTGAAGTTGATGGTGGGTCTCAAGACTCCTGCAATATGCTAGTTTCTCCATCAATAAAAGGTCCCAGAAGTTAATGTGTCTAAGTATGACGTTCTTCTTCCCAGTTGTGGCTGGCTTCCAAAGATAATAGAACTAGAACGGGGAAATTTTGCAAAGAGCCTTCGCAGCATTACCTTCTTTTGTTTTTGTCGTAGTATTGTTGGGGATGACACTAGTCCAATGAATGAAATACAAAAAAGTTAAACTTGTTGTATGGATGGGAGCGATGGGTAATGGCAAGGAAGATGGGAGAATGCGAGCAACTTTGCAGATGAAGGATTTTCTTAAGAGTTGTAGCAATGAAATTTTGGAAAAAACTATCGACTCTTTACAAAAAAAAAAAGATAAAAAACGAAAAATAAAGCTTTCCATTGTAATTGGGGACAATTGGCTCTTTTTACCTAAAATGTTATGGTTCCAAACATGTTGACTGTGGATTTAGACTTGCCCTTAAGGAAATTACGAGAACAAGGACGATTAATTGAGATAGGTTGTAAGAGCTTACCTTATAGGAAGTAATTTAGCTTGAAAGTACCTTTTTGCTTTATGTGGTAACTAATTTTTGTTGTCATTAGTAAACTGAATGATTGCTAATTCTTGATGACTATAATTTCCCTTATTGTTAGGAAATTGCAAACAAAATCTAATCGGTTCATTTCTTGTTGTATTGTAAATAAATGGTAAAGTTCATTAGTTGTCTTTTGGGGTTATATAATTCCTATTTGTATGTAAATTAGCTTTTGTTTATCATAAATTTTTGTGAATGCAAAAATTATCCTAAAGGTTGCAAATTATATTGCTTGTAAATTTTCCTACGGTGACCATTTATAATAACCTGCTATAGCACGTAAATTTCCTGCTCGTCCTTTGTAATTGTAAATTCTATTGTTGATGGGTTTGTATGTCAGGTTTCACTCCCATCCTTGGATTCCTTGATAATGGAAGGACTTCCCAATCTTAAAGAGATATGGAGTGATGAATCTCCATTGGAGTCGAGCAATCTTCAGTCTCTCGAATTGGTGCGGTGCAAATCTCTCTCGAAAGTTATCAGCTCCACATTGTTGTTAAAATTACACAAGTTACAAACTTTAACTATCAAAGATTGTAGTTCGGTGCAAGAAATTTTTGACCTTGACAGACCAAGCAGTAGTGGAAATGTTGAGACTCTCTCTGAGCTTACCACCATCTCTTTATGGAATTTGCACAACATGAGGCGCATATGGAGCAAGAATCCTTGTGGAATAGTGAGTTTCCATGATTTAAAGAAGTTAGAGGTGCGATATTGTGACAACCTTGGGTTTATGTTTTTCCCATCCATGATTAAAACTCTCCCACAATTGAGAGATCTAATGGTACAAAATTGCAATAATATGGAGGCGATCATCAAGGAGGAAGAAGGGTTTGGAACGGAAATATCAGAAACTTTGGCATTCCCGATGTTAACCGTTTTGCACTTAGCATATTTGAAAAGTCTGACGTGCTTCTCTCGTGGAAAGTGTAAGATTGAATTTTTGTTTTCATCAGCAAAGATTTTCGTGTAGATAGAAATCATCCCTATAATACAAATGGTGATATTCTTTTCATCCAATAACAAACTAATGTCAGGTTCACGAGAAGCTCGGAGTCAAGACCATGTCCCATCATGCTCCGCTATACTTTTCAATCAAGAGGTACGTAAAATGTCAAAATATTAAATATAACGGAGATAAAGCATAGCCAAAATAAAAAAAACTAACCAAATTACTTTGAGAGTATACTTTGTTTTAAAAAGTTTAAAAGAAAATGGGTGTTGTACAAGGCATTATCGTTCAGAGTTGCCGACATGCATTAGTTGCAATTTCTTACTTTTAATTTCTCTAGAAATAGTTTGCACAAAGATGATTGAACATCTCCTCTGGTACCTACACGAAGCATGAACCAAAATTGGCCAGTCATGGAAAGCGCACGGCTAATTTGTCTAGCAAAAATTGCTGCAACTATTTCGTTGACCTGACAAAATTGCCCTTCTATAATGATGCGGTTGTCACTAAAGTTCATGGTGGGGCCCAAGACGCATGCAATATCTTAGTTTCCCCATCAGTCAAGGGATCGTGGACCATATGTTGTGGGACCCACGAGGTAGTAAGTCTGAGTACGTCTGTTCCTCTTCCTAGTCTTTGGGGCTCTTTTAACTTTCGCCGTGGTTCTCCTTAGAAAGATACCTTGCATATTATTTGAACTTTTGGGCCCAAAAAGTTAAGGTTGAAAGTATTATTGGGTTTGCTTTAGTATATATAGAGAGAGATAAGTAATGCACCACTTACTAACTCATTTCTGAAGGAGAAAATCTTAAGATTGGCTGGCTCACTAATTAGATTAAGCTTTGCAATTCAAAGTTATTTGCCCAACAAAAGACCGGAGAAAGATTCCTTATCTTTGTTTTAGCCATTACTTTAGATAACTTTCTGTTGTTCATTAAAAAATACTGTAGGAAATTAGAAACGGCATTAGTATGGAGATTTTTTAACTCCTTTTTTTCCTTTTGTGCAACTTAATAATCCCCCTCTCCCCTTCGCACTCATCTATATTTACATCTTGAAAAGTTTGTGGATTCAAGATTTGCCCAAATCACCAATTCCATGAGCGAATTCCGCAGGTTGCCTTTCCGAGATTGGAGACATTAGAAATCTTTGAATTGGAGAATCTTGGGTTTATGTTTTCCCCTTCCGCGGTTAAGTCTCTGGCACAACTAAAACAACTAAGGGTACAGTTTTGCAAGAAGATGGAGGCGATCATTACGGAGGAAGAAGGGTTGGGAATGGAAACATCAGAAACTTTGTTATTCCCGATGTTAACCGATTTAAGGTTAGGATGGTTGGAGAGTCTGACGTGCTTCTCTCGCGGAAAGTGTAAGATTGATTTTTTGTTTCAATAAGTGAAAATTTTCGTGTAGATAGAAATCATCCCTACAATACTAATGGTGACATTCTGTTCATCCAATGACAAACTGATGACAGGTTCACAAGAAGCTCGGAATCAGGATCGCGTCCAATCATGCTCTGCTGTACTCTTAAATCGAGAGGTACGTGAAATGTCAAATTATTAGATCCAACGGAGACAAAGCATAGCCAAAATGAAAACGAACCAAATTAATTATACAATATGGTTTGGTTAAATTTTTTAGAAGAAAATGAGTGGCATGCAAGCATAAGTGTTCAGAGTTGCTGACATGTATGAGTCGCAATTTCTTACTTTTAATTTCTTCAGAAATAATTTCCATAAAGATGGTTGAAAATCTCTCATGGTGCCTGTACAAAGCATCAACAGAAATTGGGCACTTAAGGATAGCGTATGACTATTTTGTCCAACAAAAATTGCCGCGGCTATTTCGTTGACCAGACAAGATTGCCCTCCATATGTCAGGATTGTCACTTAAGTTCATGGTGGGGCCCAAGATGGATGCAATATTTAGTTTCCCCCGTTATTCTAGGGATTGTGGACTATATAAACTGTGGGTCCCATGACGTGGTTTGTTTGAACACATCTGTTCCTCCTCCTAGTCTTTGGGGCTCTTAACTTTCGCGGTAGAAAAATAAGGCTTTCCGTTGTAATTAGGGACACATGCAATGTTTTAGTTTCCCCGTCAGTCAAGGGTCGTGGATTATAAGCTGTGGGTCCCACCAGGTAGCGTGTGTGAGTACATCTGTTCCTCTTCCCAGTTGTGTGGCAAAGATAACGGAACTAGATCGGGAAATTTTTGGAAAGAGCCTTTGCTGCTTCGCTTTTTCTTAATCGCCCTAGTCTTTGGGGCTTTTAACTTTAGCTGTGGTCCTCCTTAGACAGTGGCCTTGCATATTATTTGAACTTTTGGGGCCAAAAGTTAAGGTTGAAAGTATTGTTGGGTTTGCTTTATTATGTGCAGAGAGAGATAAGTAATGCACCACTCGCTAACCCATTATTGAAGGAGAAAATCTTCAGATTGAATAAAATTGGTTCACTAATCAAATTAACCTCTACAATTCAAAGTTATTTGCCTAAGAAAAGACTGGAGAAATATTTTGTATCTTTTTTTTTAGTTATTACTTTAGATAACTTTCTGTCATTCTATGAAATACTCTTGGAAATTAGAAACGGTATTTAGCATGGAGATTTTTTTTACTTTCTTTTTTTTTCCTTTTGCGCAACTTAATAATCGCCATCTCTTCCCTTCGCACTCATTTATATTTACATCTTGGAAGTTCATGAATTCGAGATTTAACCGAATCACCAATTCCGTGAGCGAATTCCGCAGGTTGCCTTGCCGAGATTGGAGACATTAGAAATCACTCGCTTGGATAACTTCGGGTTTGTGTTTCCCCCATCCATGGTTGAATCTCTCGCACAACTAAAAAAAATAACAGTAGGGTATTGCAAGAAGATGGAGGCAATCATTACGGAGGAAGAAGGGTTGGGAATGGAAACATCAGGAACTTTGGCATTCCCGATGTTAACTGATTTATCCTTAACATATTTGGAAAGTTTGACGTGCTTCTCTCGCGTAAAGTGTGAGAATGGATACACTTTGATGTTCCCTCTCTTGGAAGATGTCATCGTGACCAGATGTCTCAACATGAATTTCTTCTCTAAAGGACCAATAGAGGCGCCAAAGCTAAAGAGAGTACGAGCAGCTAGAGCTGCAGCAGCAGCGTGGTTTTGGAAGGAAGACCTCAACTTCACCATCCAAAATATGTTTGAAGAAATGGTACGCATCACTTAACAAATTCTGTGCAATTGGATGATTTTGACCATGAATAGAATAATCGATTTTTGCTAACTAGAAGTTTACGTTTAATGATGCAATTTTTGACAGGGTATGTTTGCTGGAGTAAAGAGAATGCTGCTATCTGAGCTCCCCGATCTGATTGGAAAATGGCATAGCGAACTTAATCCCATCAAGTCATCTTGGCAATTAGAATCATTGACGGTGGATAAATGTCCATCGTTTATTAAAGCAATTCCATCCAAATTGATGCTTGTTTTAGATAATTTGGGGACATTGGAAGTGCATGATTGCGAGTCGCTAGAAGAAATATTCGATTTAGAAGGGCTAGAGGCTATGGAAAGCATTCGGGTGTTGCCTCGGCTACGTGAATTGAACTTGGTCAATCTACCAAAGTTGAGGCGACTATGGAACAAAGATTTTCAAGAATCGTTGTGCTTTGATTCTCTAGGTGTTCTCATTCTTTATAATTGCAGCAACTTGGGACATGCTTTCACTCCATCGATGGCTCGGTGCCTTGCCCATCTATGGCTAATTGAAATAAAGGAGTGTGGTCAGATGGAAGGAGTGATCACAGACGAAGAAGGGCAGGGAAGCGCCGTGGAGAAGATTACATTCCTGAATTTGAACTACTTGACATTGGAATGCTTGCCCAATTTGACTAGTTTCCTCTTGGGAAAGAATCATACGCTGGAATGTCCCAAATTGGAAGAGTTGGCCATTGCCCACTGCCCCGAGATGAGAAGTTTGACTTGGCAATCTTTGATGGAGATTGACCACGGCACCCCTTCACTTTTCACTCCACAGGTCAGTTTTTTCAAGCTAATGCATTTTTGGCATTTTGTATGTAACATATTCTCGTAGAATTGGACAAAAATGCTAGATATAAACGTTCGTAATATTAGTAATCGGTGCTTTGATGGAATTTAGTCGCGACTCGTGTTTCATACCTGAACAAAGATGTATAGAATATTTACCTCCTCACAAAGTCCATGATCACATCCGTAAATTTTTAATGCAAAACAATTTTGACATTGGTACATATCTACGGATTCAAAATCATCTAATTATAAGTAAATGTCTAATAACTAGCAGCATTCCCATGCTTTCTACGGATTTATGTATACAATCTTTAAATCTTTAGTACAGAGATCAACAATTCTCTGATCTCAGCAAATATAACTATTAATTGTACATCTCCATCTGTTTTTAGAAGTGTTAGTCTTGTGTCAGCTCATAAAATCATTTCGTGCGCAATACTCTAGAATTAATTAAGGAGGTTCTCAAAAAGTTATCACAATAACCACATAAAAGCATTTACGTTTTACGATTTGAACTATAAAGCACTGAACATAGAATAGCATCTAAAAATGGAAAAGAAAGATCTCCCTATTGCCCCTTCATATTTTCTTGCGCGGAAGCAAACTCGCGTCGTTCTATTGAACATGAAGAGAAGGGGAAAAGAAAGCTTCATAACTGTAAAAACCCAGTTCACAAATTGCTTGGCTATTACAGCTCATTGTGCCATAATCATCTTCCCAAGCGATGAAATTGGAGGAATTAGAGAGAGTGGCTCTTTTTAATTGGAGTGCTCTAGACTTCAATAATGATCAATGCAATCAACTTTTCATTTCTTAATATTCACCCATTCTTGACCGGGTCTTGATAAATAAAATAAATAAAAATAAAAAAGGTCGATATGCATGAAGCGGTTTGTCTTCTTCGTTCGTAAATCATACTTGAATCACCGTACTCGAATAGCCTATCAAATTACGAAACTGTGTTTTACAATAATTAGTAATTCTGGATTATTGTATTTAGTGATAATTAGTGTGACAATGCGAACAATCTATGTTTGGGAAGAGAAAAAGGTAGATTCCTTTTTCTGGAAAAGTAAAAAGGCAAAAAAAGGAAAAAATAAAAGAGAGAAAATGACAACTGGATAATATTTAGTAGACATTCAGTGGGCGGTTGCCGACATTGCAAGTCATACTTCATAACTAGGTAACAATATTTGGTCAATGTCCTGGCTACATAAAAAAATAAAAAAGAAGAAATTATCCAATCAACACTACCATTCCGTCTCATGAATACTAAACGCAATAAATGACGACCCCTCAAGTACCTGAAATGCACGATATTAACCTAAGTTGTTAATAAGGATTGTTAATCGAGACACTTGTTAAATATATTGTATGATAATTTTTTTTATAAAATACAAACAAATACAATTTTAAAATCCTATGATTAATTTATCCATTAAACAGAATTTAGGAGAGGTTATTGTCAAAGTAGAATAATAAGGAATATACAAGTACCCACCATCGACTAATTTTTTGAAGAATAAAAATCAATTTTCAAATTCATTTTGATTGATTAAGTGAATTACAAGCTTATATCTTTACCAAATTTATTTTAGTGCCCCTCCCCTCCTCGGCTTTTTGGACTTTTTCGTTACATATTCCTTACAAATTTCGATTATTGCTTTCTCTTCTGAAAATGCTTGTGTGTTTTTGTTATTCTAATGCTTTTGCGCAATTTTTTCTATTGTTACTTGCAAGTAGAATGTTCACACATTTTTTCTTCTTAATCGTAATAGATTTCACTAATTATTTATTTACTTCTAATGTCATCTATATGTATGGGCTGTCATGTAATAATAGGCATCCCCACATTATGAGGATATTTCAAAAAGTAGTCATAACACTCAATCAAGAATACTAATAAATTTGAGAAAGTATGAAAATAGTCGCCTGATATTTTGGTCATGACAAGTGATAGCATTAATTTCGTTTTCGTGTCAAATATGAGCCATCATGTAATAATAGATATCTCCCACATGGTTAGATAATTTCAAAAACTCATCAAAATCCTCAATTAAGAACATTAATAAATTTAGGGAAGTGTAGAAAGTCATTCTGTTTTGTTGGTTGTGACAAATCGTAACTGCGTTAATATTATTGTAACCAAATGAATAAATATCAATACTTGCTTCTCAATGGACATTTCGTCGAGGCCATAACATGGTAAAAAAAGCACAGTTGGTTTTCTCGAAACAAACATAATATGGTCATCCACTCTCCTTTTTTTTTTCCTTCTTTTGGTTTTGCCTCCACGCAAATTGGTTACCTGTTACACACACTTTTTGCCAGCGGTTGGATCACTGGCCCACCGCAAGATTCTGTTTTCACTTTTCCACCTCAAAAGTTAATAAATATTATTTCAAACAAGTCATTAATGGTCCAACGTAGAACTAGTAGATTTGACCCAATTTGCTCTTCCGGAGATCTTAACTTGCATTATTTATTGAAGTCATTATGTTGTCTGTGCCTGTTACGAATTTATTTTCTTTCAATACAAAAAATTGTGTACATAATAAAGAAAAAACTGTTAAACAATTGAAGTTAGTTTTCTTTTTTACTCTTGTTTACCATCAATTTTTCATTACGCTTCTCATTAGTGAACTTACTCATTAGAAGATTTGTAAGTAATGTTTGCAATTAGTATTAGTGTTGAATAAGTAACGGTGCTCATAGTAAATAGAGGAAATAATGTGGAGCCATGCTTCGGTTTCATTCATTCCTTCATCAATATATATGCTGTTTAAATTCTCTGCACACGTTATTCGTGGCTCGTCATCACCATGTCCTTGCTTTTTCTCAATTTGTGATGCATGTTCACCTTGAAGCAAATAAATCTAATAGATTCTCACCTTATCTAATGTTGCATTGTCAAAAAGATAAGTTCTAGCAACTTTGATACTAACCACTACAAACAAATCTGACAAATTGGATGTTCATCTTGGAGTGCTCTAAACTTTCTATTTCTTAATATTCACCTAAGCACTCAAGTAAAATGGCCTTCTTCTATTTGTGATCGGCAAACCTGAAAGTTTGAGAATCCGAGAAGTCATCATGGCAACTTTACGAGAATTAAAGGGATAACTGATAAGGCGTTGCTAGTATTAAATGTCAATCAAGCCACTTAAAAGCTAATGTGCAGTGTACTATTGATTATAAATGCATTTATCATTTCATGCTTGTTGCAATGCAATATACTTGGCGTTATTCATCAATCAACTGAATGAAATGAAAGCATCAATTAGCCCCTCCCCGTTTATATCACTAAGAAGCTTTTGCATTATCATGATTTGTGAGAGCAAGGGAAGTTTTGAAAATTCCTTCGTTGAGGTCATAACTCAAATGTAATCACATTCATTGTGTCATTTTTTTCAATATGGCAGGTACAATTTCCTCAGCTTGAGTCGATGGTTCTCTCCCACATGGACAATTTAAGCAAAATATGGACTGACGGTCCTCAAGAAACTCTCACTTTTGACTATTTAGGGGAAGTGGAGGTTCAAAATTGTAAGAGCCTACAAATTTTGTTTCCACATTGGGTGGCTACAAGTCTTACCCAACTTGAGAAACTTCGAGTGGAGTGTTGTGGGATCGAGGAAATAGTCGCTAGTGGAGATGACACTCCACACTCCAATACTGCTCAAGTTCTTTTCCCGAAACTAACCTCTCTAGTGTTACACAATATGTCACGGCTCAAGAGCTTTTGCCCTAACTTGCCCACTTTGAATTGGCCATTCATGGAGGAATTGCGAGTGACTCACTGTGACAAACTAAACACGTTGTCCTTTACAGCGTCCATGAACAATTGGGCTCAAAGAGATGATCAACAGGACCTTTCATGCCAAGAAGTAGAGTCTTCATTTGAGAGGGTATGTTTACAGCTGCTCTCCCTTATTTTCTACTTGGTTCTTTAAATCGCTCACTAATCTTATATCTACTGCATAATCATGTCACACGTTATAATGCTATAGAAAATACGATCTCCCTTGCTTATTGGTTTGTTGACAACATTAAGATATTATTAATATCTTAAGTATACTTTTCATTTGTGGACACCCATAAGATATTCCATTACCTAGAATTACAAAAATATTTACAGATTTTTGTTGACAACACAATATATTCCTAATCTAATCTAATGGTGCTTCGTAGGGAAATTGATGAGAATTTGACATGAGGTCCTCCCCATTGTTGACACGTGTTTCTTCGCTAATTCATCTTCTACAAACTCTAAAAAATGAATTCAAACAATTTTTTCAAAACAAAAATAACATTAGTACCTTAATGCACTATTTTCTATTGTTTTCGTTAATTCCCCTGTCCACTGCATAGTCGTCATATTATAATATTATAGAAAACCCGAAACCCCTTACCTATGAGTTTGAAGACAACATAATATATGTCTTATATCATAAGCACACTTTTAAGTCTGTGGACCCAAAACATTTTGCTAACATTTTGAGTGCATCCCATTACATAAAATTCCAAAGATGACAAATTTTTGTAGACAAGATAAGATATTTCTAATAAAAGATAAATTTGGTGAGTTGAAGGGCTCTTGAATTTAGATTCACTCTACCAACATAACCATACCAACCTCTACTTGAGGCTTTTAAAAGCTTGAGATCGTATGTAGGGATCTTTTGATTTGATGAAATGTAAGAAGATGGCCACCTTCCATGTGAATCATCTGAATTAGGTTTACATTTTACAACAAATGATTTATGGCCCAACCTTTGCTGAATTTATTTCTCTTGTTGTTTTCAATTTGACAGGACTTTCCCAACTTAGAGAGACTTTTATTAGTCGATAAAGATGTTGAAATGATCCAGGAAGGAAAACTTCCTAATGACAATTTTAGTAAGCCAAAAGCACTAACATTGGCGTGCTTTCATGATGAAAATGCCATCTTTCCTTCCAGATTCCTCTTAGAGAGATTTCAAAACTTACAAAGCCTTGAGGTCTTCTGTAGTTCCTTTGAAGATATATTCCCTGACAAAGGGCTTGTTGACGAGGGTAAACATCCGGTGCTTGAAAATCTAAGAGAACTTAAGTTGAGCAAGCTGCATAACCTACAACGTGTGTGGAGAGAAGACTACTTAATGGAGAAAATTCTTCAAGGTATCGAAACATTTGAGGTTTGGGATTGTCCCTGCTTGACGACAATATTTCCAGTAGTGACATCCTTCCAGAATTTGACGGAATTAGTGGTAAAGAATTCCTCTGGATTGGTACATCTGGTAACGGTTTCAACGGTCACAAATTTGGTGCATCTCACCGACATGACTATAATTGGATGTGAAAGAATGAAAGAAATAGTGGCAAACGATGAAAATGGAGAAGGAAAAGTGATTTCTCTTGGGAAGTTAGATAGTTTGATACTCCAAAATCTACCGAGCCTAGAATGCTTCTCCTCCACCACAAGTTGCAGCTTCAGGTTCCCATCCTTGTGGAGCATTGAAGTGGAAGAGTGCCCGAAAATGAAAATATTTTCCAAGGTTATGCTAAGCACGCCAAAACTAGAATATGCGTCACTATTCAGATACAAGTGGGAATGGAATTGGGATGGGCGTGATCTCAATGCGACCATACAACAGTTATCAGCATAAATAAATGCACATGAAAATGGTAAGATCCAATTAATGTCATTCTCCTCCGTCATCATCATTATTATTATTTTTGCAGCACCATAAGTTTTTACATTTTATTATCTTTTCAACTTTTCTTGTCATTGATGAAGGGGAGGGCAAGTGGCACAAATGGAGAGAGAGAGAGAGAGAGAAAAGGCAAATGGCAGCCACGTGTGATCAGCATCATCAACCCCCCATCGATCTCCCCTCCTCCATCGCTGCTGAACTGAAACGTTTATCCCTAAAAAGAAACGATTTTTTCTTGCGACAAAGCTCAACAGTGCGCCGCTCCCTCTCACCATTCCCCGAAGAAGATCATCATGGTTTCTCGTCGTTGTCGCCGCCGCCGGAGAGAAGACGAAAGTGCGACGCCGAAGATGGCACCGCCGAGCCTGGACGAACTTGAATCCGGCAAGCTCGTAAGTTCACGCTTCTTCCTTCCCCCATCATTTCTCCGGTCTCCCTAAATTTCTTCCGATTTTCGGGTCTCAATCGTCAGTCTTCTTCAGCTAGGGGCTCTGTCCTTCAAATTCGTTCCACATTCGAGCCTAAAAGCACAGGTCCCTCAAACTAGCAATTCATTGCACAAGCATGTGGCGTCCTTCTCTGCCGGTTGGCAAGCATTTTGTGATGGAAACACGTCTGCGTAGGAGATTTCTTGCATGCTCGAGCTCATCGATGGAGATGATATCGTGTTCAAAGCATCAATTTCTGGCGCTGCTGGTGAGTACCGGTGTTGTTTGATTGAGGTGGACACATTGGACGTCCCTCTTTGACAATGCTTTTCAATGTCGTAGAAGTGGATTATATATATGTAAATCGCACAAGGAGACTATGTTGATATGGACAGGCAAATTGCAAGGAATGTTGCTGCCTCCATAACTAAAGAGAAAGGCCTAACAGGTAAGGGGGTGGCTTGTTATGATTCTGAGATTTCATTGTAGATCTAGTGACTGATAATTTTGTTGTCAAATAGGAGATGCTGTTGTGTTTTGTTATATTAATCGGATTTGGGGAAAAAAAAGAGGTGATTTTACTTTGTCAAATTGAACCGGTAGTTTGATAAAACCTTATTTGAGCAGCGCTTGAAAGAATCGAACATCTTAAGTTTACATTTTCAAGTCCATCCATGTTCCAGTCATTGATGTAGTTGCGTTGTCCCTTGTGATTGTGGTCTGTGTGGCTGAATATATATATATAGGACATGGAAGGCTGCTTCTGAGTGTGTGTACCCTATTGCACTCTAGGAGCATAGATTTTGACATTTGACTTTGGATTGATGACTTTCATTATATGGTTTAATGTCTATTAAAACTCCTGAAACTAGCAAGTAATGCCTTAAACTCACGTTACATGTGATTTGATTCTCTCATTAGCATATGCTTGTGTTTGGTTTTTCTCCATATGTTGGTTTTTCAACCATGTACAAGGGCAGTCTGCTCCTGTTCAATTCATCATGCAACATATTCGGGAAATCAAGCAAATTGAGGCTCGTAGGTATTCATACAGGTCATGGACGGTGAAGCTAAGGAGCTACAGATGCGATATGTTTGGGGGAGGGGGGTTCTTTTCTGTTGGTTGGCCCACATTTGCAAGAGAAAGTCACATCTGCACGTAGAAACTCATTGATAGGGATGTTGTGTTCAGAGTCTACATATTCAATAGTGCTGGTTAGAACTTGATTTACATTGATTGGGATGAACTCTGGCATTGTAAGTCTGGCTGGTCCATAATAAATTCAGTATTCCAAGTAATAACTTCTTTATAGTCTTGATGAATCAAGGAAGTGTACCTCTATGCCTACTGGCTTTATGAGGTTGATAATAATCCAGATGCACACTCATTAATGCCACATTCCAAATCTGAATGAACTGAAAAGGATGTGCTTCAACATGTCCTTTTTTGTTTACGCATTCTTGTTATGTTCTTCATTTTTAATTTGAAATCAAGTCTCATAGGCTTATTAAGATTATGGGTTTATTTTTCCCACAGGGAATAACAAAGAGGTTAGTGAGAAAATATGGTGAGAATCTCTCACAAGCTTGCTTCTGAGAGGATGGTGCAATTATTTGGCCTGTGGAATTGGAAGATTGTGATGAAATGGTTTGGCTATCAAAGGGTTGGAATGAATTTGTAGAGCATTACTATCTGCGGTGGCCAATTTTTGGTCTTCAAATCTAAAGGGCACTCCGTTTTCCATGTAATCGTTGATTATTGCACATCCTAGATAGAATATCCACCAACAAATGCTGATTTGAGGAACCAGGCCTCAACAATTGTGGATTTGTCTCACAGAAAGTGAATGCATTCACCCAAGTGTCCTCAGCTTTGCAAGGCAAGTAATCTCATCAGGTTTGCGAAGTTCATGGCCGTTACTGTGTGCAATCATCAGCACGGAGTTTGGGGAGAGACGGAAGTTCGAACTGCTCATCATGAGGTTTTCAAGGTGTGTATCTTAATCTACATACTAATTCTCCTCTTGATTGTGTTGTTCTCGTGTTTGATTTGAATTTCGTACAGGAACTCTCCATGTCGTTTGACTAAGAGTGAATGTGTTAGAGCTAATTCGTCCTCGTGGTGTTTCTCTGTCTCTAGCTCTCCCATGTGTGCGTATGCATGTGTTGGGGGATCTCGTAAATGTCAAGCCGAAGGAAACAAGCGAAACTGGTCATGTCAATGTTGATTGTGTTGAAAATGAATTTGGTGTGCAAATAGGCCTTGGAAGCTAGACCATTGGGAAGACTCAGATCTATTGATTTAGCGTTGCTATGTTGGTAGATATGAGTTTCACATAACAAGAATAGTATATTCCTAGAGATCTAAAGCTTTCTTCATGTTCTGTTTGCGACTGCTGTAGGTAACTCTAAAAGAGACAGGTTTGTGCAAAGCTCTCGAACCGGCCAGCACATTTAAACCTGAGTATCCTTTCTTGCAAATTGCGGTGAGGTGGATATATCTGAAGAAAAGCAATGTGGTGAGATCCTCATGACAATGACAACTCTTGGATTTAAATCACATATACTTGCTGGACTATGCTAGCTCTGGGTTAATCATGCATCATGTCAATAGTTTATGGTTTTTATCCTTCACATGTACTGTCTTCCTCAGAAATCATTGGTTGTTTTCTTTTTTCAGATGACAAAAATTGTGAAACGTCTACTTGAGCAGAGAGCTCCTGGTTCATTTTCAAAGACGCACATCAAGAAAAGTACGCAGACCATGGCTCTCATATTTCAAGACAAATCTTGGCCGATGAAGCTCATCAACCATGAACATTATGGAAAGTTATCTGCCAGTTAGGCCACATTCACGAGAGAAACTTCTCTGAAGGGGTGGGGGAGAGGGGGACATGTGAGCTCATTAGAAGGGACGATATCGTATTCGCAGTATCCATCTTCAGAACCACTGATATGACTTGGGTTAATAATACTATGCAAAATGACACAGCAGAGGAAGCATCCTTTAGTTCACATTAGGGGAGAACATAACTTCAGAATTACTAGGCTAAAATGTACTTGTGATTCGGCAAATCGGATAAAAGCACGGAGTACTGTTCTAATGGTCCTGGATGTGTATGATACCTTTCCTTGATCCTAGTGTTAGCAGGCGCTGTGTGGGCAGGAGTCGTGAGACGGACGAAGCTGATTGCTAATGTTGATGTAATGTGTAGTAACGTACGAATACACTTCCCTTAATGCATACACCTGACTCAGAATTTGGAGGCGCAACCCATGGTTTTACAAGCTCCAGTGAGCTTACATCAGATCCTTTTCGAGTTCTTGAAGATTTTACGATTTAAGTTTTTTTGCATGCGGGCGCAAATTAGAATTTATTAGTTTCTTCTCAAGGGAAGAGCATTCAGAATTTATTTTGTCGAATTAAATCATGATATGCGTGGCAAAGCAATTTTATATCTATGCTACATCTGTTCATGATTAGTCAATTAAAGAAACTTTCCTCGACCAAAAAAAAAAAATTAAAGAAATTTTCACGCCAATGTCTACTAAATTCCTCATTGTTTAAATGGGGAACAAGGATTTCTAGTCCCCCGCCTTGCCACTAGGCCATGCCACTCTCAGAGTTATCTCTTTCCCTGCAGTGGCATAACTCTGTTAAGCGCGTCGCTGCTGCACAACTCTTCCGCGACCTCTCTCTCCACAACACAGCAGCATCCGTGACTCCTCCGGCGGTGACTTTTCGTCTTATGATCAACTACATCCCGTGCTCTCGATCTTGAACTTGCTCTCGCCGCCGGATAAAGCTCGCCGATTCTTTCTCTCTCTCTCTCGATCTCGAATGGGTGTTCTTTGAAATAGAGCCGGGCTTCATCGTTCCATCGAACACCTTCCTTGCGGACTCGATTCCTGCTCCACAGTGCGCAACCGAAGGCTATGGAAATCTGGAAGACAGCGAGAGAATGGGAGGACACAAAAGCGAAACAGAAATCAACAGACAGAGTTGGATTGAATCGAAAGTTCAAACGGAGATGAAACGTCCTGGTAAGTTCGACTGTCGAGTGTTGATTGACGAATCCCGTCATCGCCTGAATGTCAACGGGAATCGGCTGGGTGTGGAGATTTGTCTAGGCGCATCTTCCTCTATCTGTTGTTTCGGAATCGTCTCGCTCTCTTTTTCTCTCTTGCACAATTCACCGAACACCTTCTGCTCGGAGGTCGCAGCACATTGAACGACCTGGAAACTCCGTGGTCAACTTCGACTGTCGTGGTGGCTAAACAATGAACGACGATCCCTTTGAAGATAGGCAGTGCGATGGGGAGGAGATCTGCAATAGGCGACAGGTAGCGACGGGAAGTGCAGAGTAGCGCCAATTGAAGCTCTTCATCTCGTCACAGTGACGACGCAAGCCACATCTTCACACCGTTGCGTCGTCACAGAGTTCGATCTCGATGAATCGATGGTGGTGCTGCATTCGCGGTTGCAGTGAATCATCATCAGCAAGAGATCAATCCCCCTTCGTTCACCCGGAGTCATCTCTCTCCATTTCTTTTTCTCTCAAGCTCACCGTCTCCACCATCGCTATCGTCAAGCTCTTTCTGATTCAAAGTCTTTCCCCTCTCCTTGTCCTTTGCACATGTCTGGACCAGATTCATCTGCCGCCGGGCCATCTAGAGCTCACGCCGTCCCATCGCTGCTGAACCGTCATCACGTCAGGTCGTTTCCATATCCGATTGAACTTCCGAGTTTAATTTTCGATTCATTCCAAATGCGTCGGTCGATTCTTGCCTCGTCCTGTTCTCTTCCACTTCCATCCGTCTTTTGGATTCCATCACCGCCGCCGCCGCCGCCGCCGCTTGCGTCCTTCGTTTCGCCGCCCCGTCTCCGCCGCGCGCAAAGGTGGGCGATGCGGGCTGGTGTTGACAAGAGCTTCATCCGATTGCCGAGGCTGAGGTGGGATGGATCATCATCGTCATCAATCGACGGCGGCAGGCGAGGCCAATCTGAGAGTCGTCATCGTCGGAGACTAGAATAGGCGGAGCGTGAAGAGGAAAAACAAGGAGAGAATGAGGGTGCAAAGCGAGGCGGTGGAGTTTCATTCGGATTTTTGGGGTGGAACCGGTGGTTGTCGTCGGATGAGAAGGAAGTAAAGCAAACATGGAGTAATCAACGATTAATTGCTTGAATCCTAATTTAGAACCTTTATATGTATATAAAGTATACAATAACACATTAAAGGATTATTTGCCTTAACCCTACGGATTTTATTATATGTTTGTTGACACATGACATGCGTACTCACCAGTCGCGTGGTCCTTTAATATCAAGGAAGGAAACGGCTAACCAGCTAGGCTTCATAAAAATATATGCCTTTATCCAAGGCTCCGACTATTCTTCACAGGAAACACTCCCATCATTATGAAAATAAGTGTTTCTCGTGCCTAATTCTACAATCTTGGAGTTGGATATGGGCCGCGGTGCTCTATCCGCATTCATTTTTTATTCGTTCCCACGCTGTGCTCATGCATGCAGTACCATCCGGATTACTCAATGTCCCGTTGCATGCTCTGTGGCCATGACATGACTCCTTGCCGTCCTCGGATTTGTTGTAGTAACTGTATCCAGTTATTCGCCGTTTTGGCACTCAGTTCATTCGGGACGTTATGTCGGGCGTTCGCGAAACCATCCCATGGCATGTACTCATCGTTATTGTGGATTTTGTTGGTCATGGTTGTATCTGGATCACCTCCAACGGCATAGCAAGTAGATAAGAAGCCTAGGACAGAGACTTTGATACTCTGTGAAGTTAGTAACGAGAATATAGATTTCATATCTTTGTCTGTCTTTCATTTATCGCTTGGACGCACATTCAGCAACGTAAATATATAGCGTTTAGTGTCGTGAATTTCTTCGCCAATCTCACGTCTATTGACGTTTGCTTGAAGTCTCAAGTTTTTGTTTTGATCCTATTGAACCATTATTATTTTCTTTTCTTTTCACTCAAGGACTCCAAGAGACAAAAATCTCCACTTGAGGAAACCTCGGGACATAAGTTTTGCAATTCCTCATATGACTTCAGTTTGTCTCTACATTTTCTGTGCTAAGATAGTTTCACGTTCAATATGGAATCCATCTAGAATGTAAAAATCCCTCCTGCTATATGTGGGAATATCTTAGAGTTGCATTGTACCTGATGGTCGATGTGGTTGATGGTATGAAAAGTGCTTGGTATAAACAATCGGTCTACCAAATTGGTGTACAAATGAGATTTTTCCATGAGTTGGGTAAATTTCATATGTAGTCATTTTGTACAATTAAGTCACTAAATTTTGATTTCCATCACCCGATGCACTAAAATTATTTAGCAATCAATACATTATGAAGACTTTTTGAACAATTTTAGTTCTCACGTTTCACTACAGGTGGGATCAAACATTCTACGTGCAGAGGGAGCCATTCTAAGCCGGATTTTCATGGTCCTACACTTTCAAGGCCTCTCACATCTCCTGAATTGGCCAGCGCATTGATTTGGAGCATCCTTTTCTCAACCTAGTGATCCCGTGATGTCATACCAATAGCCTGCTAAGATCTGGAGCTTAAATCATCACACATTTCTCATGTTCAATTTAACGATTTTCATGTATTGGCTGTTCAAAATATGTACACGTCCAGGGTGTTCCGGTTGGATTCGCCTAGCAACAGAAAACAAACAAATATCAACTCTTCGGTATTTGTACAAATCGTGGGCAGTGAAGCTCATTAGGAGGCATGGACAGGCCAGAGGGACGTAGCTTCTCTGCCAGTTGGCTGGCGTTCGCGATAGAAAGGCATTAGTCACAGCTTCTTGATAGACATCAATCACAAATAATACCTTTAATGGCTTATCACTTACTCGTGACTCGGATATCTCTACATAACCATGTGCTTTTTCCACCCATGTAGCATAAAAAAATCCACAAAGATACTTCCTCACATCTCCATGATTTGTCTTTCCAGAGTCTTTATGCTAATCAAATGTCACTAGATACATGTATACAAGAGAAACAAATGCAGTAAATGGCCTTATAATCAATGACGACGTTGCCTAGGAGTGAGCTTTAGGAGCTCACCAATTTCCTTCACTGTACTATAACAGAATGAAACAGCACATACTATTGATACTAATAACCATGAAGCAAAGCAGATCCACATAAATCTTTATTCAACTCCTAGAACACCGGAGCACATAATTAACAAATCGAATTCAACACGACTGAATCATCAACTAATTACCCTTGTTACCAAATGGAATAACAATTTTGAGAACAGCAGTTAAGCTATGCAACAATAGGTCACTGATCAAAGTTTATGAGGGCAAAGAGTAATTGAATAGCAAAAGCAATTACTACTTCGAAACAAGAGGAGCATGTCCAGAATTTGCGAATGAATGCTTACCCTTTCAAACAAAAGAAGGCACGAAAAGGACGAAGGAGACGTGAAGCTTTCTGAGGCTGAATACCAAACATTACAAGCTGAGTTAATCAGTAATAACAACGGTCCCATCCTGCACCAACGTTATTATATTGAGCATATGTGTCATGTGTATCTCATTGTTCTGTGCTTGTGTTGATACCGTCATAGTAGCAACTGAAAACGAGACTTGAGCAAACACCAATTAAATTTGCGACCACGCAAACTATCAACTCCTCGATGACAAACGCATTCAATTAACGCGACCAACACAATGCATTAAAAAATCAGTGACTGCAAATCTGAAAATGCAGAGGATGAGGAACAACTTTGGTCGGAGGAACATACCAGAGATGTTACACAGTTCATGCGCAACTCTTATTTCGTATGCCATGGACGATCCTCCAGGTGGGATGGTGACGTCTTCGCAGGGCTTGGAAGTATTGGGCACCAACTCCTGCTGCAGCTCCTCTTGAAACTATGGGGACTGATATATTGCCAGCCCGACATGTAGTTCATCTTTGCAGCAGCAGAATTTATAATGTGGTCACTTGCCTGCATAGCGAAATTGAATGTCATAAACTCCACGACGAGGCTGAGACCATAGAAAGCTATCAACTGCAGGGAAACCAGCCTTTGTGATCGTAAGGCTCTTTGGTATTCTCCGACCTCCTCACCCATTAGAAAGACTCTAGCATCTGCAGACATTTCCTCATCGAACGCAGCATTCAGAGCCTTTCTCACGGTCATCTCTTTCGCTGGGGTAGCATAACCCTGTAACGAACCACGTCGCTGCGGCACAACTCTCCCACAACCTCCCTCCCAACAACACAGCATCCGAGCCCTCCGGCAGTGGCTTGTCATCTTAGAATCGACAACATCTTGCTCTCTCGACCTTGAACTTGCTCTCATCACCACATAAAGCTCGCTGATTCTCTCTCTTGAACAGGTTTTCTTCAAAAGAGAGTCCAGCTTCGTCATCCCATCAAACACCTTTCCTTGCAATTCCTCCGCTACGTTGCAACCGACGGCAATGGAATGTCGGAAGACGGCGAGAGGATGGGAGAAAACAAAACGAAACAGAAACCGACAGACAAATCTGGAATGAATCGAAAGCAATTCTAGAGTTCAATCGGAGATGTAAACGACCCAGCAAGTGCGAGTTTTGATTGATGAACCCCGTCATCGCCTGAATGTCAACGAGGAACCGGCTGGGTGTGGAGATTTCTCCAGGCGCATCTTCCTCTGCTTGTTGTTTCAGAATCGCCTCACTCTCTGTTCCTGTCTTGCGCAATTCATCGAACACCTTCTGCTCAGAAGACGCAGCACATTCAACGACCGGGAAACTCCCGTGGTCGAGTTCGACCGTCGCGGGGGCGGCTAAACAATGAACGACGATCCTTTCGAAGATAGTTCGAGTCGCAGCGACGCCATCCCCCCGTCACTAATTCCTCTCTGGAACCATCCTGACTCTCATCATCATCCTCCTCCTCCCAAAACCCTCGCTTCGAACTCTCTAGAACCCCCGCCCCCTCTCCGTCGCCGCCCTCTCGACGCCGTACAAATCTCTTACCCCTCCCTCTCTCTCTCTCTCTCGTTACCTTCCCTGTGCTTCGCCAGCTTCTCGACGCCGCAGAGATTCCGGCCGCCTCGCGATTCGTTGCAGGCTCGCGGGTCCCGCCGTTCCCCCCCATCTCCGGCGAACATGGCCGATGACTTCGACATCCCGCCCGTCGACGAGATGAACGAGGACTTCGACCTCCCCGACGACGACGACGCCCCCGTCATGAAGCCCGGCGAGGAGAAGGAGATCGGCAAGCAGGGCCTCAGGAAGAAGCTCGTCAAGGAAGGCGCGGGCTGGGAAACTCCTGACAATGGCGACGAAGTCGAGGGTAGGCGTCCCTCCTTTCTCCTTTTCGGGATCGTCGTTCGTCGGGGACGGCCGCGTCGCGTGTTAGCTTTCGTCGTTTTCGTTTCTGGAGGTGGTTGAGCTGAATGGTTTTTCCTTGTGGGGGTTGTCTTGTTTTCAGTGCATTACACCGGGACGCTCCTTGATGGTACTCAATTCGATTCTAGTCGGGACCGCGGGACTCCTTTCAAGTTCACTCTCGGCCAAGGTGAGGCTCCCTAGTTTTGTGCGTTAATCGCGATTGTTCGCTCGGTGAATTAAAGTCGTCCTCAGTATGCTCTGCTGTGATTTTGGAAGTTCTTCGGTTGCTTAATCTTGAATCTAATTGGGCTGTTAAGGTGGAGTGCGTATTTTCTGTTCATTGGTTCTTGGGAATGCGAATGAGTTGCATTGAAAAATGGGTTATACGCTACGGACGGGTAGGCAAGATATGGCCTTAGTAGGTAGGAATTGGTTTTCTTGATGGGATGATATTTTGCTGATACTGAGTAGTGGTGTCCGAGTGGAAGGTCCTAGTTGAACGGGTTTGTGCGTGTGGCACGTCCTTTATTTGAGTATATTTCATCCTCTCTATGGATCCTACACGTGTAACTCTCTGGAGGTCTTAGACTCTCCTCTGACCATTTGCTTCTTGGTTTGGCCACAAAGACCGAGATTTTACAATATTTGTCTAGGCAATGGTGCTGTGATTATGCGAGGAAATTGGAAGGGAAAGGTTTAACTCTGAGAAGTTCTTTATTAGCTGACGCGGGGATATGTCTTGGCTATACCCACTACTCAATGTGTGTTTTATCTACTGTCTCTAGTCCATGCAGATGCAAATTTTCATATATTCAGGCAATTAATTGACGATCATCTTGATTTTTTAAGTTATGATTTTGCCCATTTTACTATTTCGTATTTCTATAGTGCATTTTAACGATAGACACATGCATTTCATGAAATTTTCTAACAAAAGTTTGAGATTGAAATCCTTCCTTTTTTTGACCAAAAAAAAAATCCTTCCTCTTTGAATTTAATTAATTTTTCCTTTTAATTAAGATAACTTTGTAGGTGTCAAGATCTAAAACTGCCAATTCAGTGTGGGGTCAAGCCCAGACATTCTCGGATCAAATTGATCCACACTTATAAACGATTAATTAGTGTAGACATGTACAAAGATCATGGGCGCCAACAAAGTCACTCGTTCCATGCCTAGTTATTCTCTATCTAAATGAAATCTTATTGCATTATACTTTTTCTTAGATGGGAATCATCATGATATTGGATATTTTCCAACAAAAGTTTAGGTAATTCCATGAATGAATACTGCTCGTACCTAAATCTACAATCGCAAAGCCAAAGCTATGGGCCGACACTATGGGTGTACACTATCTGGACTTCATTGTAGGCGAAATCCATGCAGCCAGTACGGTCGACGGCGTGTGTCAGCGCACCATTGCATGCACCGTGAGCGATGCCCAAAGCATGGTGGAAGGAAGCACGGGTGTAGTTGTCGAACAAACCGCTTTTCCGCAGCGGTGGACCTTAGATAGCGCAGGACGGTGTACAATGCCACGGCATAATCGTCCCAATCGTAGTACTGCTCTCCATTGCACACCTTGTTCAGAAAAGTCACGTCCGGGTCACTTCTCACGATATAAAGACAGTACGAAAGTGCTACCATGAACAGGACAGCGATTTTGTGCGATGTGGACATTATGATGTATTGTGTTCACTATATTTCCCTCTAATTCTCTTTCGTTTTAGTGTAGAGAAACACACAAATTGGTTTGGGTGTAAGAAGGGTTCATTTCTCATTGGATCCTTAGTCATTAATTCGTCAGGCTTAAGAGTCTTTGTTAATCATTATGATCAATATGAGACTTGATACGAGGGCGAAAGACTGTATTTGTTATTTCCAAATGAAGTGACTTAGGATCTTGGTCGAATCTTCATTGGATCGGAAGGTTTTTTGCTCCTCTGTTTAACCGGAGAATTCGGCATATATATTATACAATACAAATTTGTTGACATCTTGGCAAACCACACTCTCTCGTATCCTTAGACATTAAAATGAGAATTTATGTATTATAGCCAGCTTGTGCTAGCACAAGATATGATCCCTTGTTATGCTGGTCGAGTTAGGGAAAATTTCTACCTACACCCGCGTATACCCTATTCGTCTCTCTACGAGCATAAATGAAAACCTACTAGGAGTGAAACTAAGTCGAGATCTCACAAGTTGTTCAAGCTTGGGTTGACGTTGGTTTGAGAACGGCTCAACCGCTTTCTAGTCAAGCTCTAGCTCAAACTACTCGAGTGCCATTGGCCAACCTTACCAAAAAAAAACTACTCGAGTGTCGTGTCAAATTGAAACTAGAGCTTGTCAATACTCAGCTTAACAAACTTTTGAGCCTAATTGAAAATAATTTAATGTTATAAAATTAGGCATGGACATCCTTAGCCATATGCGTGCGCGCACTCCTGTACACAGGTTTATGTATAAGCCTCAACTTTTTACTCAAGTCAAGCTCCAGTATGAAATTAATATATGATCGATGTAAATCAAGTTTTGAACACTAAGTATGGGGGTTGAGTCGATCTCGACTGGGGCACCATTGCGGCCTGTTGAGACGTCTAGGCTCAAAAGGTTAATTAGAGCCAAAGTCTCCATTGAAGAAGATGAGGATTCTCACATGCAAAACTCGAGTTGGAAGTTCTTAAGTCCCCTGTGACTTTTGTCCCCTATATTAAGCAACTAGCAAGATGCATGGGTCTAAGATTATATTTGTTATATAACTCTAAATGTTGGTGCTGACATAATTTTTCGCAAGACAAATAATATACTGAAAGTTATGACAAGATAAATATTCACATCGATCAAATTTTCATTAGACTTTATGTGTAGTTTTATTTAATAAAGTGGATTCAAATCGCGTCGTGTAGTTTCGAGATATAAAATAGCAATATATTTATCAAACATAATATAAGTGCATGTTCTGAATCAAGCAAAAATAATTTAAATTCCTTTCTCTCGATAGCTTTCATATGTGGTGTCACCAGCGTTTGATGTGAACAAATTTATGGAAAACGACATCGTTTTGCTTATTTTCATTTTATTTTTATGATTCCGTTTCTCTTTTCTTTTTATTCGTTTTATTCTTCCTTCCCTTCTTGCAATGCTCATCTTCCCTAACTTCGACCTCTCTCTCTTCCACGTAAACTCTATGAAAACTCTCATATGACATAATGACTTGCCACCGATTCGAAATCATCAAACGCTTAGAAGAGAGCCATAAATTAAACAGATTGAAGGAGAGGCCATTCACTAACTCTAATAGCATTGGCAGGTTCTTCGTGTGTTCTCCACGAAGTGACCATTCGCTTTATTCATGGATTCAGATTCGATGAATGATTGAATCTACGAGATCCCAATCGTTTACCACTTAAAAATCCCTGAGAGTTATCTATACATCCTACATGGGGAAATTAAGTGTAGGAGTCATCCTCAAGTATTGGATACATAATTGATATTGATGAGTTTATGCTTCTAATATTTCGGTCTCTCATAGTCAAAATCATCATCATCATCATCATTGATAAAAATAGTCACACATGTATAATAGTCCCAATTAGTTGAGAAAGACAATCTTGTCATCATATCTAGTTAGACCCGATCTCTTACATGGAGGCAACATTCCATTATATAGCGAAAGATTAACCCTCACACTTAGTGTCATTCCGTAAATGAATATTCCTCATACCTAACTCTACAATCCTTCAGTTGAGTTTGAGCACAGATAGCGTGGCTGCACTCGCGATAGAGTTGCTTTCTCGCGGAATCGATGCACATGGTACAGTCTGGGTGTTCAAGCACACCATTGCCAGCTCCATGCACGCAATACACACCGGTGGAATTGTAATACACGCTGTAGTACTTTTACCCATGAGTCCCCGTGTTGGCGCTCAAGTCATATTTGACCATGCTCACTGTAATTGCAATTGGACCCAAATGGAAATGCTGTTGCCCGTTGCAGATTATGTTGCTCATGTTCGCCACGCCACTCACCATGGTGCACCAAGAAGAAAGCCCTATAGTGATGTGTGCGATTCCTTGAAGCGTCCGCATGATATTCATATA
The DNA here is from genome assembly GCA_031216185.1 of Syzygium aqueum. NCBI lineage: Eukaryota > Viridiplantae > Streptophyta > Magnoliopsida > Myrtales > Myrtaceae > Syzygium > Syzygium aqueum. The sequence continues at coordinate 7,053,709 of CM062237.1, forward strand.
GGTGGTCTGTGTATCTTTAGACTATTACTTTAATTGCGTTCTTAGTAAATATTTCTCTTGAGTTTGAGTTAGCCAATTTTGGCTATATAAGGGGGTCAATTACATAGGTTGGGCTGCTACTTTCATGTCTCTATTCATTTGTGAAATGTCGATGAAATAGGTCACAACGTCCTCGACTATTCCATCCTCTTCTCTCTTAAATACTCTTAGCCAAGAGATTTACGTCTTCGATTGACTAACGTCCTTGTCTATGCTTTTGTAGTATATAGTTGGATAGGCATGAAATAAGTCCGATACTTTCTGTGACCAAGAATAATATGTTCCATCGTATATTATTGTTATTATTATTATTATTATTATTATCTTGTGGATATGTCTAGGTCTTACAAAGTGGAGTTATTGCATGGATCCATGTGACCCAATTAGTAAAACATAGGTAACATGAATAATGGGTATAACCACGACGAGTTCCATAAATGATTAAGCATTTGGCTTAGACATAACCGTTTGGGCATCGGAATTCGACACGTCTATCACATTGAACTACGATGAGCATTTGACATGGGTTCTAGTGAGAGTTTAGAAAGTCGGTATCGAAAGGGGTTAATGTCAAAAAGCCGGGGAGTATCAAACCATTTTTCTCCCTTCGAAGTATGAACTTATCCTTAGCTACAAGTCCTAAGTTACTCGGTGATATCGTATTCCTTGTATCTGGTTAAGCAATCTTGAAACTGAAGTCGCACTTCGACCAACACTATGTGGGCAAGCTTTTGTTATTAGCTTTCGAGCGAAATTCATGCGGCTGGCGCAATCCGATTGGATCAATGCTTTGTCGCACACTCCGTGGCCAAAGCGGACGACGTTGCTAAACGTGGCTTTGCTGGGATGGTCGAACCCTGAGTTTCGATGGTAAACCTCAAATTGATCAAGACATAATCCAAAACTTCCACATGAGCTAAGCTTCCGATCGTGGTAGTTCTCTTCATCGCAACACTTCCAGGTCACTTGTTATGATACTCAAACTACATAAAATCTCAATGAACTTAAGTGTGCTTCTGTGTGATGCAGACATCATCGCATGTAGTTCTTTGATGTCAATTTTCTATAGAGAAACACATGATTGGATCTGGCCATAAAAAGAACTCATTCCCGTAGGGCACTCCACCATTTATTATTTATATTCCAAGGTAAGTCGCCGATCTCTAGTCATTTATCATATCAGATGAATGTTTTCTTTAATCATACTTTGGAGCAATTTCAACTAATCATCCAGCCATTACTATGTTACAGGGAAAAACAGCTGAGCCCTAATCTCATCAATTTTTTTTCAAGATTGCAATAAAAAAAAAAAAACTTATCAGACCCAACAATTGCTAAGATTGCATAATAACGTTATGTCTATTGGTACATAACCAGACCTTAGCACAACAAATCTTATCGGACCCAAGCCCAAACCTTTTAAGATTGTTCTGTAGCCCATCAAATAAAATGGGCCCATGGAAAGCAAATTAAGCCCACGATGCAAGGGCCCAGCCCGAAATTCCCCCTTTCCTTCTTCCCTTTCTTGGTCACCGAGAGGAGACGCGGCGTGTGAGGTGCGCGCCCTTTCCCTGCTGCGCGACATCCATCGCCGCCTGAAGATGCGGAGGAAAGCCGGTGGTGTTCGCACCGCGGATGACGCTACGCTGATCCAGGTCTTGAAACTTCAGCTTCAGGACCATGCGACCGAGGTCGGGAAAGCGAGGGTCGAGTTTTGAGGAACAGATCCACTTTCGTCGTCAGCGAGATCCGTCGGCTCGAGGATCTGAGAGAAGAGGGCGTTCGTAAGATCGGAGAGGGAGTTCTTCTTCTCCCCTGCTGTCAACTTCCGGGAGCCCAGCCAGATGGTACTGGGGGATTGGGCTTATGGTGTTTACGTGCAGGAGGCTGAGCGGGCCGGAGCTGTGCCCATTGCCTAAGAACGACCGAGGCATCAGCTTTGCCCTTAGAGAAATATGGTTCTAGGGTTCGCGATTCCATGATGTTGGACGTCGCCAGGAACCCCGAAGCATCGGAGCAGCTGCGGTCCTACCTCCGGAGGAAGGTTCTATGCTTCGAGGAAGAAGGCCCCGACTTGAAGCAGCGAAATTGATATATTCCGAGTATGTTTCTCTGATTATGAACGCCTTGCCCTGGCTTTGATAGTAACTGAAACTTTGGTTGTAATCTCGAGTTTGAGATGACAAAAATCTATTCTGCAATCGATCGCTCATCACGTGTTCGATGAATTGTCTGGGGCATAAATCTGACCGAGATATGTTCTTATAAAGTGAACTTGCCTTAGGCTCGATTTCCTCTCGCTAGAACAAGTCCAGCCATGAATTGGAGTTTGAGATGATTAAAATTTACTCCTCGATTGACCGACCATAAACCGTTCGATGATATGTCTCCAAGACGAAGTTGTAAAGTAACTCTTGGAATTGGAATTGGAATTGTTATGTGGCTTGTACGATGCAGGGCGATTCGCTAATGCTAATTCTTGGGTTGTTAATAGGGCACTCATCCTAACGCTCCATCGTTGTTCCTCAGGTTAAACTTCTCAATTTTCACTTTCGCTCCATATATAAATGCAACAGCAAAATTTACCAATTGTTGGAGATGTACAGTAGATTCTCAATACCTTTATCCGAAAAGGTCGTCGAGAGGGAGCCCAAAGTTTAATTGCTCGATATGGGATTTTTTTTTTAATACGACTTGCATGCGCATGTCAATAATATCCCCCCAAATAAATCATTAGGAGCTAAACTATCCTGCAGCTCCTATGAGTCAGACAGAGCCGGATAAGAAGAAACAGTACTGCCCGGGTTGGCCTTTTTGCTGATGAGATTGCTAAAGCGGTCGTTGATGAACGCTCCATAGATGCACCCCATCTTGGAGCTTTTCGTATCCAAGTATCATTTGTTCTCCTTTGTTACCAGAGGGACTCTCCCAAGTATTAGCCAATATGTCAAGCACTAACATAAAGGCGTCAAATGCTATGAAAACTCGGATGATGGAGTGATTCTTTATCCTAATTAAATCTTGTCTTTTAAAGATGAGAATTTGAAGCCTTGGATTTAGTCACCAGCTTCGTCTAGTAGTCCTACAAACTATGTACAATCTCTCACCGAGATTCAACTACCTCTCATTTCACGTTAACGACATTAGTTTATTCAATATTCTCGATTCCGTAAAGCATAATGACAGTGACCATGAATCAACCTTATTCAGAATCTAAATTATGCAGGACCTCTCACATCAGTCTAGTTTCCGACTTGAGGAAGAAATACCTGAGCACCAATTCCATGCTCTCTAGAGTCAACGGGCAATCCCAGCTCCGCATTTGCCTCCATGGTGTCACACCCATCGTCCTGCAGGTTATAAGCAAGTAGTCTGTGCCCCAACCCTATGCCTCTTCCTTCGTGCCCTTGGAGGTACACCAGCATGCCCTTACCAGCCGAATCTATCTTCTGCATCGCAAGTGCAAGCTGGTTGCAAGCAGTTACATCTAGCAGATCCAAATATGTGTCTTGTGAGACATTCCGAAGGTATCCTCACAAGGACATCTGGACCATCTCCAATGTCACGTTGTTCAGACGATAAATTATGAAGTATGAATCACATCATGGAAAATATTATTGTCTGAAAGGGAGGACATAAAATAAGAAATGCTAAGGATACTATCTTCGATCAAAATTACAGCATTCCTATATCAATTGCAGACACATACAGGGCCCCCTTTTCAATCATATCAAAAACTATAATAATTTCAGAATCACATTGCCATAAACAAGATTCTCAAAGTTTACAATGGATCCATTCAAAACTCTCTATTTATTAATTTCTGAATTCTTGGAATAGTTTTAGCATTTAACTCATGATGTATCTCGCCTTGACCATTTGCAATGTGCTCAATTTCATCAAATGTCGATCTATAGCAATATGAATGGCCCCCACGTCTTTGGTAATCTTGCAACGGCAGCACGTCTAACTAATTTATCTCTTTTCCTACGGTACTGTAAATTTATGTATTTAATAAGTAAAGTGAAATCATTGCTCGATCACACAGCATAAGAAGTTTCTCAATGTGCAAGTTGGAATACGACAGACAACTTAAGCACTTTTTTGTCAATCAAGACGTTCTATCCTCATTTCCCGGTGATAAATTATAATACATACATGACAACACTAAAGTTAGGGCAATGGGAAGCTTGATACTTTCCCAAATTGGTTGTTGAATAAGTGAATTTTACATCGATTAACACATTTCTGGGAAATATTTTCCACAAAACCAAAAATAACGAGGATGGTAAAAACAAGCTCTTCCCCTCCTAAAATTAGTCAAGTTTTAGAGTATAAGAATCAACATTACATTCTATATCGGCATTACCGGCAAGAATTTGTTAAATTGGCACTCTGCCTTTTCCTTGCGGATTCATCTCTTAGCTCTGATACACATGAATCAGTTTGAATATAATAATTCTCATTTTGGGACTCAAGATCTACTATTCTTTGAAAAGGAGGAGTATCAGAGAAAGCTTCCCTTGCGAGCGCGAGAGCGTGAGCAAAATCATGAGATAGGGCTTTGCTTTTGAGCCAGAAGGGGGTTTGCGAGCAAGTCCAGATTTGGGGCTTTTTCCATCGACAAAGCCCTAAATCCGAAACATTTGAGCACTGCATTGTCAATTTGTGTGGGAAATTCAAAGAGATGAGGCTTTCAGACTATTCTATGTGCATTGTTTTGACTAATTAAGTACAAATAGATTCTTCACTTTTTTCGAACGAAGAATTTTATCAATCTTCTCTTTCTAGTGGCGACAATTGAAGGTGTCAATGAGGTTGGTTTTCAATTGTATATTGCTTCCAACAAAGACCTACTACAAAGATACTTAATGTTTTATACGAAGATGGTCATGAATTTATTCGAATGGGATATGATCCTGAAAGTCCCATTCAGAATAAAAAAAAGTTAGATCAATGTTGATGGCTCAAAAGGTGAAGTTGAAGGAGAAGGTACAACTGACAGAGGCTAGAGAGAAAGTGAAATCTTGAGAGAAATAACAAATCTCAAAAGAAGATTTGGAGGAACAAAATTCTGAAGAGCAAATATTTAAAAAGAGATCTCGCTTCTTATCAACGTGAATTAGAGATGGAATGACTACGTGATTGATCAAGTTGGAGATGTCAACGAGAGAAGCAAAGGAGAGGACTCGTGTTGGAATGATAGTTTTACTTGTGATGTTTATAATAACAATCCTAAGTGTTAAAATAAAAATAAAAAGTTGGCTGAAAATTATTTAGAATTTCTTTCCAAACATAGAACTGCGATTGTAATTGGTAGGCCATAACCATACGATTGGAAAATTCTAGTTACCATCCATTGTTTGAATGAATTAAGTAAACCCTTTTTTACATATCATATAAGTAAATTTCTAACTTAATTGAATTTTCTAAGTCAATGCTAATTAAGTGCATTAGGGCTGTCAAGCAGGTTGACTAATCGAAGTTTGGATACCACACAATCTTAAAAACGAGGGAATACACTGTTTAGGCATGTGGGTTTTAAAGAAGGCTTTGTGTTGAGGGAAAATGACATAAATAGTCCTCAAACTTTGGCCCAATATGCAATGTAGTCCCTCAACTTTTAATTTATTCAATGTAGTTCCTAAAATTTTGGTACATGTTCAAGTTTGTCTCTGGACTATATGAAGATATTCAATATTGTTCCTGATTTTAAATTAATGGAAGGACTACATTAAACATTTTCATATAGTTCAATTACTACATTGAACATGTATCAAAAGTCCAAGAATCATATTGAATAAATTAAAAGTTTAAGGACCATATTAAATATTGGGTCAAAGTTCAAAAACCATTTATGTCATTATCCATTGTGTTGATTGTTTAGTGATTATGTGGTGTTTTACAGTTTTGCTCTAGGATTGGCAAACGGGTTGGGTCGGCCTGAGCACAACACGGATAATGACCATTCGTTGGCCCAGAATAGTTAAAAATGGCATGAAGGACCAGGCCCTTGGAGCAAAGAAAAAATTAAATAAAAATGCTGGCATGAAACGAGCCCTTTAGTTTAGTCATTTAGAAGTCCGGATATGAATTGGCCAAAAAAGTCATGGATACTCAGAAAAAATGGAAAAGTCTAATCTAATGCATAGGAACTCCTATGTATTCCTTTATTATCTTAGATACTAAATAATTTTTGAGCATTTAAAAAAATATTTTTATAATAGCTATTGCATTAAGTTATATTGTATTGAACAAATCATAATATTCATGTAAAAACATAACTGTGCGGTACAAATAGAATGAATCGCCAGAACTCGTCCATAAAATGTATGCTAATTCAACATAAATTTGGATACAGTACACTCGTGAATTTAAATAATTGATACATTGCTAAAGAAAGATATGAAAACAGCAAATGCACTAAGCCACTTAACTTCGTTTGGGAGCACATTAAATTTGCCATATAGTTAGCCATATCAGTTACACCAATGTTTCATAAGATCTATATAATTTCATTACTTAATACTACATACCTTTTCTTTTTATGTCTTTAGCTCATCCAATGAGAATCGACAAGTGAATTGGACTATATATCCCTCGGATGAAAACCTGCCTAAAGCTCTCCTTGAAGCAACTTCCATGTGTCCTTTCATAGTGGCCCGTGTTCCTGGAACCACTCGTCACTCCTTTTTTTGCTTCCCTTCAGTGTCTTATTGTTAAGCATCTTAGCCTTAGTCACCGAGCAATCTATTTGTTGTTTTTCATAATGTAATGACATGAATATCTTCACAGGATTCCCAATCGATAGAGTTCTGTCATTGGAAAAAAAGCTATGCACGTTGCTCAGGTCCACAAGGTGCTACAGTTTGACTAGACATTAGATAAATGTGGTATCCCCACTCCCTCTCGAGACCACTTTCAATAAAGATGTGGATGGATCTACTCCTGCCTTGTTCAATGGTAATTTGAAGCTTTAGCCGCTCAATTAAGCAACGACGCCATTTATCTAAGAATAAATAGTGTCATTTCATATCATTTTAGTTCATGTCACACCATCACCCTTACATGTAGGACAATCAACCATGATTATACCGACACGTCAAATAAATCAAGCAAAACTTGACCAAGAGGATGTGATCACGTTTTCCCTCAAAGAGTTAAAACTAAATTGTTCAATCAAAAGGTTTAAGACTCAATTACGTTCTGTACAATACGTTCTTATGAAAATAGAAGTTTCTTGTGTATGTCTCCATACTGATCATGACACAATCTTAATCTTGTACATTTCGTAATTTAGATATACAATGTACGTACGCAATAGGCAAAAAAAGAGTTCAAAGACCTACTGTCAATTTTCGCAAAAAATTCAATTACTACGATACCTATATCCCTTATTAATTATCAAATCCTGCTCCAGAGAACTAGTTCAAGCCATCATCTATTTTTTGGGAAAATGCAATGAATGAAAATCGTTTTTTTTATTATCAATCTTTGCTAAAATATGTGTAGCAACTCACGAGATATTACTTAGTATCATTTGAGGTGCACACATTTTGGTGATGAAGTGTCTAGAACAGCTTTGTTTCACATGTTGCCTTATTGACTCGTGAATGATGCGCACAGTCTGCAAACTGCTTCTACTTTGTGGGCCAACTGCAACACATGTCCCTCCGAGCTCCGTTAATGTACCATCAAGTTTTCATCAGTCTCCGCCAAAGAAGATGCGTTTGTCCGAGAATTTTCGAAAGGTGCATCGAGCATATTCAAAAGATCAATGGTACGATTTTAGTGAACCCACCAGGACTGACTATTGAAGAGTGGGAAATGGAACAGCTCGTAAAAAAATTCAAAAGAGAAAATGATGGAAGAAGCTCTGGCAGCTCATATGAGAACTTTGAGTGGACACAAACACCATGGCATGACTACAGCTAATTGTTGTTGACCACTAGTATGTATTATCCTAGTTAATGTCAAATAAGTGAGTGCTGTCAGCCTAGTGGCCTGAATCGTATGTACTGCGTAAGACATCTTGCAAGATGCCCCAGAAGTCTGTATTATGGAGTCCACCATGCTTTATTGGTGTGAGACTGGTTCTTTCTTTCTTAGAAGAAAAGTCAAAGAAAATTGTGTGATCCATGTTGCCGTTTGGGAATAATAGGAAAAATTACATTAAACTCATATCAATAAGTAATTTTGTAAAAGAGCAAGAACAGAGAGACATTAACAAAATTTCAACTATACCATCATATGGCAATGTTATGATAATTATTTCACATTCTAATCTAATAATTATGGTTGGCATAAAAAATTAAACAACTTCAAATTTATTTAGTGAATCAAGTTTTTTCGTTTTTCACATAAAGGGACGCCTAGACACGCTTTGTGTCAACACATTTGTGAAAGATAGTAAATGAAAGTTCAATACTTGTTTTCTGTTAATGGTTAATATATTAGTTAGACAAAAGGGTCTAAGTTGGCCCAAATAAAATGTTTCAATAAGGAGAACATTATCAAAAACTGCTATTCAATATATAATCTCTACAATGGCAAATCATCAAGATGGCCCCATCTCTTAAACTCTTAATGGGACATCACAACTCCTCATGCAACTAAGGGTTAATTGAAGTGAAGGGAAAGCTTGTTCGTTTGGGCCTCATCAGGAGAGTTTGTCGGTTTTAGCTTGACAATTGGAGACTTTTTTACTTAATTGACCATTGCCTCAGGAGGGGTGAAGTGGGAAAGCCCCCGGTCAATTGTCAAACATTCATGACGATGCCTAAATGTTTGTCCAGTAGCAATGGACGAAAGGATGTGGATATAGACGTTGGTGATGGTGACGGGTCAAGTAAATGAACAGTAATAATGTAGAAAAACCATTCATTTCTAGAAGAGGGACTTGTCGCGTTAAAGGCGATATCTCTGCTCCCATAGCTATCCTCAATTGCTCTCTCTTTCTCTCGCCATCCCTCTCCCACAACTACCCTCAATCAAAGCAAAATCTCTCCGATATTTTAGACGGTGGTTGTCCACGAACGGTGGAAGAAAGGACGTGGACACTTGGACATTAGCTATGGCGGCTGATCAAGGAACAGTCAAATGCAGAAAAATAGATTGTTTAAAAGTCATCGTTGTTATCTTGATGGAGGCGACCGTTGTCTTCCTGTATTTTAATTTTGGCGGAGTGGGGCAGTCTGCTTACCATTCAACTTCCCAAATGAAGCTCCAGCCATACCGTATCTCCTCTTTCTTCCTCGGGGTTCGAGTCATTCTTAAATTTCTAAATCGTTGGATCGCTAGTATTACAACTCAGCCGTTTATTATAAACTTTTCCAGCAAGATGTTGCTGTTTTTCGATGCTCCACTCCTTCGGAAAAAGGTAGAAGTGAAATAAAAATTAGGTTTATAAATTATGAAAACCCACATAACTTTACTCGTCAATAATTTTATATTTTTAAAAAATTTTCAAAATCAATTTGTGATAACCGCAATATTTGAAAAATAAAAAACTCCAAACAGACCCAAGCATTTGAAAGAAAAGGGAAAAACTCCAATCGAAATAAGAGACCATGAAACAATGTTAGTGGTGACTCGGAATCATTTCGCATATAAATTTTGTCCCGTAAAGAGTAGCAGTATTCAAGAAATGAAACTGGTTTAAAATGTTCGATAAAAAAAACTGGTTTAAAATGTTAATAAAGAATGGTGAAAGTTTAATTTAATTAGAAGTTTTGGTCTAACAATTCTATATGAAGTTACATCTAATGTAAAAATTGTAAATGACATTCTATTTAACAACTTGCTTGCTTATAATGTTGTTCTATATTTTAAATATAATTTCATTGATCAGCGTAAAGAGCGGGTTTTGAACTAGAACCTAGTCAGTGTTTGTCCATTAACGGCGGAGGAAAGGATGGTTAAAGACTAGGACATTAAATGTGGAAAAGGATGAAAGGACCACTTAGGGTGGCAAAGGATGAAAGGATGGATAACTCATCAACATCTGACCATTAGCGGTGGAGGAAAGGATGGAGACATGGACATTGGTGACGGTGACTGGTCCAATGAAGGAACAATAATGCAGAAAATCATCCATTTTTATGCCCAAGGAATTGACCGGTGTTTTGTTAAGGCCTAGCTAAGTTTAGGTTAGCGAGCTCCATAGTCTGTACCCATCTTCTCCATTTTCCTCGTCGTTTGGGTCTTTGCAAAAAAATCATCTATTTTTCATGTCCATTGACTGGCATCTCCATCTAAAATTAGTCCATTTGGGAATAAATTTTTTAAGACTTTCATCTCAAGTGCCGAAAATTCGACATGACATGACATTTGGCATGAACAGTTTTAAAAAGTTACGATATTAAAGTGATCGATATAAAATTATGATACATAAGTGAGTTCTATATAAAAGTTATGATACTTATAGTATCCTTTTTCGAAATCTTTAGCAACAAAACATGCGAGGAATCATGCAAGTTTGATTATTAGGTCCTGCATGCCTCATGCAGCATGCAACCACTCAGGCTAATTATCAACTTTTCCAGCAAAAAGTTGCTATGTTTTGACGCTACCCTTCCTTCATCCTTCTTTGCACTCAAATCTCTTCACCTCCTTTTCCAGCATAAAGTTGCTATGTTAAAACTGATTTGTAATAATTGCAATATTTGAAAAATAAACGTTACATGTAAAAGACTCGTAACAGATCCAAGTACTTAAAAGAAAAGAGGGAAACTCCAATCGAAATGAGAGATCACTAGATAATGTTAGAGGTGACTCAAAATCGTTTCTTATGTTAATTTTGTCCCGTAAAAAGATGAAATTAATTAGTGATGGAAAAGCATGAAATGACCATTAGTGGTGGCAAAGGATGAAAGGACGGATAAATCATCAATGTCTCCTCACTAGCGTTGGGGGAAAGGATGGAGACATGGGCACTGGCGATTGTGACTGGTCCACCTAAAGGAACAATAATGTAGAAACTCATCGATTTCCGTGCCCAAGGAATTAACTGGTGTTTAGTAAATGCCTAAACTAAGGTTAGGTTAACGAGGTCCATAGTCTGTACCCAGCTCCTCTTTTTAACTCGAGGTTTGCTAGAAAAATCATCCATTTCTATGTCCATTGGCTGATTGGTGTTTATGATTTAAAAAATATTCACTTGAATGTTTTGACTTTCAATTGATTACTTGCTGGTGGGGTGTTTACGTTTAAAAAATGTTCATTTAAGCACTTTTAAGAACTATATATAGAGCTATGTTAAAGTGATCTTCAAAACTGATTTGCTAAAGTGCAAAATACAATTGGCATACAAACAAACAATATATGCTTAAAAATAAGCGATATGCTAAAGTGCAAAATAGAATTTATAAACAATATATGCTTTAAGAGTTAGGGATCTGTTAAAGTGATTATCATAATTAAATTGCTTCAGATTGTGTTTTCGTTTAGATAAAACAGGTAGTAGGATGAAAAATAAAAATAAAAAGATAAATAAATCTCATTTGCGTTATGCTAGGATTACTTTAAGGGATTATTTTGATGGATGTCTTCGTCTCTAATATCGTTAGACACTTTTTTTTTTTCGTAGGGAATTCTCTTTAGCCGAAATTAAACTTTGGCTTTGATTTTAAGCTCACAAAGATTCATGTCCCGATGCTTTATCATGTTTGAGTGACGCGAGGTTTTAATTTTAGCTTACGGGGGTTCATGTCTCGGAGCTTAATAACAATACCATGTAATATTCTTTGTTTATTATCTTTTCGATGTGTTGTTTTGAATTCCTTATATGGTTTTTACATTTCGATTTCTTTAGCTTCTTTCGATGATAATGATTCACTTTAGGAACAAATCAAATTGAATAACTACGCACCAACACTTAGTGGAAAGAATCTTACGATTCCATAATTTGACAAGACCACATGAACCAATTTATGGGCAAACAAATCAAGTTTAGATACCGAAAAAGGCAATAATTAGATGATTAGTGTAATTAGGTCCCTAAACTTAAAATTCCTAATTTGTAGAAAGTAGAACATTCGCTCACGTTCTACTTAGCTCTTAGCCAATCCCAATAGGTTTATGGGCACCCTTTTACATGATAGAATCTCATGTCTAGATCAATTGAATTTGAATTTCCTAATGTCACACGCAATAAGAGTTTGGGAGAACATGTGCAAAGTGAGATCGAGTAAACCTTGAGCAGAGGTAATGCTAGTTCCTGCTCAACAATCCACTGGACTTGCTCCCCCTCGGGAAGACCATGCTTGGGAGGGTCATGACAAACCTCAAGAGAATTTTACCATATGTATAGATGTTTTCCTCGTTAAATTAATTTATTTAAATAACTCAACTAGTCTACCATCTAAATACAATGAGGATGCTCAATAGCAAATAACATTTAATATATCCGGGTCAATCACAAATTTTGACATGATGAATCTTACGCGAGATCAAAACAATCAAATCGTGAGATTCGCTCAGTCCAAGCAAAAAACTCACCTAGTAAAATATGTTACAATACAGTCGAATGTTTTTTTAGGTAGAAAATATTACTATGCTGCATTTTAGTAAGAAAGAGTGGGTAATCCGTCCATCTTCCCTATCACTAAAAACACAACCGACGTAATCACGGTGTATGTTCCTAAAAAGTCCTTACAATGACTCACTTTTATTGTAGTGTGCATGCTCTAAAAGGGCAACTGTTGGCCTCAGAGACTTTGCACATCAACAATATTCAGAGAAACATATCCGAAACCATCCATATTAATCACGGCTTTATCTTATTCAAGTGTTATGATATACGACATTTAGTAAGCATGAGAAGTCCTCTTAACACACCTTGCATTGTACGGATCATTTGAAACTATTTGGACCTAAGTTTGATCAAAGTCACGGTAACATCATTGGGCACCAATTAGAACTTCTATTGCTGAATGCTAGAATTGTCTAGTCAACTAGGTATTGCAATGGTGGTATACACGTTTCAAATTCTAATTGTCACGCTGCGTTGATTCACACAAGCACTCCCATGCAAATATCGATGAAAATGTTAATATGATGGGAAAGATTAAAGATGCTTCTTCACGTATTTTCTTAAATACTCTGGAAATTCCAAGGGTCCACAGGTGCTTTCACCTTGGTATATGGTCCACATTAAAAATGAGTTGACGGCAGACTGTATAAAGTACGTGTCACATAGGTGTAGCCTGTCCTGGTCCGTTTGTTCTATTTTTCAATTACATTTTGTTGAATCCACGATAACAATTTATATAAAGTAAAACGCAGGAAATCATCCATTTCTATATTATATATAGATATACATGCGCGCGCCATCTATTTCCAAGACTCGATTGTTTATGAGGCCCACAACGGTCATTTTCTATTGTTATTTTTGGCTAGTGATGACTTTAAGGGTGCGCATGACAACCATTCTATACTCGGGAACTATTTCTGAACAGAAATGATTTTTTTTTTATTCTATGCCCGGAAATAATTTCTGAGCATTTGAAGGCGTATGGTAAACTGTCCAAAATTTCTATTCCTAAAATAGAAAAGAACAGAAATGCGTTTGGCAACTACACAAAATTTCTTTGTATTGATAATATTTTGAATTGTTTAATTTTTTTTTCTTTTTCTTTCTACTGAGGGCCCGTTTGGTCGATCGCCGACGACCGGCCACAGGCCAGGGCGTCGCGGCCCTCGTCGCGGCCCTGGCCGCCTGCCTCGCTCCGACCTCGCCGTCGCGACCCACGGCAAGGTCGGCCTCGCTCGAGCCTCGCCGTGGGTCGCGACGACGAGGCTTTGCCTTGCCAGATCTGGGCGAGGCCGACCTCACCATGACTGATGGCGAGCCGCCTCGCCCAGGTGGCGAGAGTCCAGCCCTCGCCCTCGCCGGCAAGGGGGACCCTCGCCTCCGCCGGCGGCCGGCGAGGGCCATGACGCCCTCGCCGGCCTTGGGCTGTGGCCCGTCGCCGGCTGCCGATCGCCGGCGACCGGCCACAACCCAAAAAGAACAACAATAAAAGAAGAAAACAAAACAAAGAAAAAAAACTAATTCTCAAAATTGTGCCGAGAAATAAGAAGTAATTTTTTTTTACTTCTTGTTTCTCTTCCAAAACTGTTTATGGGCACAAATTTTTGCAAAAATGTACCTGAGAACAAAAAGTTTACCAAACGTATTACTGTTCCCAAACTATTTCTGGGAACAAAAGAATAGAAATTTTCACTGTTTAGCACGTTACCAAACGGGCCCTAAGTTGTCAGATCCCCGAGGAATTGATTGGTATTTAGTTGAGGCTTTAGTTAAGGTTTGGTCACCGAACTCCATGGTTTATTAGATTGCTTGTTCTGAATCTCGGCCGTTGATGATCAAATATTCCAGTAAAAAGTCACTTGTGTTTCTTTCTCCATTGATTGCTCTTCGGCGATCTTCTTTGCACTCAAATCTCTTCTGATCGTCTTCTTGCTTTTTGTTTCTCGGGAAAAAAAATCGAAGAAAAATGTCGCTTGATTCTGCTGTTGCAATTGTATGGGATGTCTTGAAGAAGGTAGTTGTTCCCATCAAGCGTCAATTCGGTTACGTGATATCCTCCAAGAGCTACACTCAGGATCTTCAGAAGGAAGTCGGGAAGCTGGCGTACGAGGCTGAGAGGATTCACAATGCTGCCGAAGTGGCCAGAAACAATCTTCAGAAGGTCTACAGTCAGGTCATGGAGTGGCAGGCAAGAGCTGAGCGGGCCTCGAAGGAGGCACAAGACCTGTTGGGCGCCTTTGAAGAGTCGAGCAAGACTTGCTGCCACGGGACTCTTCCCGACCCCAATTGTCGCTATCAGTTCAGCAGGAAGGCCAAGGACACGATCAAGGACATTCAGCAACTCGCTCGAGAAGGCAGTGAATTCAAGGACATCTCCTTCAGCGATCCTGCTCCGGGAAATGTCCCTGCTCCGACTCCGGCCAACAGAGAAGGCAAAGATGTCGTCCAGTTGACCACTGTGACGGACTCCGCTTCTTGTGCCTCGGCGTCGATTAAGCTTAGGGACGATGGCGTCTTTGAATCCAGAGCTTCGATCATACAGGACATCATAGACGGTCTTGCCAATAACAGCAATAGCGTGGTAGGGGTTCACGGGATGGCGGGGTCGGCAAGTCCACCCTTTTGGTGGATGCCGAAAGGAGAATAAGGGAAAATACCTTGTTCGATCTGGTCGCAAAGGCCGACGTGTCGGCAAATCCAGACATCAAGAGGATTCAAGGAGAGATTGCGCACGAGTTGGGCCTGGACATCAAGAACGAAGAGTTTGCCAGCGTGCGAGCGAAGCTTCTGTGGCAGAGGTTGGAAGCTGAGGGGAAGAAAAAGAAGGTCCTCATAATACTGGACAACCTGTGGGAGCGGCTCGACTTGAAATCAGTTGGCATTCCTTGCGGACATGACAACAAAGTCATGGGATGCAAGTTATTGTTGACATCAAGAGATAAAAATGTTCTGCAAACGGACATGGGCTGCGACATGGATTTCCTTCTTGTTGGGCTGCAGGAGGAAGAGGCAAAAGATTTGTTTGAGAGGATGGCGGGAGACAAAGTTCATGATAACGAGTTCAAACCCTTGGTGGATGAAGCACTCCACAAATGTGCAGGTTTCCCTTTCCTAATTATTGCAATGGCTAAATATTTAAAAAACGCTCGTTTATCTGATTGGAGGGATGCTTTGAAACAAATCAACATGTCCACAAACAAAGGAATCAGTAAGGGAATAAATGAGATGTTGCAATTGAGTTATGATCATTTAAAAGGAGAGGAAGGTGAGGAGGCAAAGTCATTCTTACGGCTCTGTGTTGCTTGTGGTGTCTCTAAGCCAGCTCTTGAAGACTTGGTGAGGTACGGCATGAGTTTGAGGTTATTTCGAGAAGATAGCAGCGTGGAGGAAGCTAGAGATAGGTTGAGCTCACTGGTTCGTACTCTACAAGCCTCTTCCCTTTTGTTAGACGATGAAGACGCTAATGGTTTCAAGATTCATGACTTGGTTCGTGGGTTTGTTGCCTCGGTTTCTTTAAGAGATCACCCATTTCTCATTTTGAAAGATAAAGATAAGTTGGAAACAGAGTTGTCAAAAGATAAGCTCAAAAGTTGTGAGGCGATATGCTTTCCTTATGTTAACTTGAGGGAGCTTCCCGAAGAATTAGATTGCCCCGAATTGCAAATGTTTCTGTTGTTCATAAATAATAAATCTCTTGAGGTCCCAAATTCATATTTCAACTCTATGAGAAATCTCAGGGTCTTAGATCTTACTGGGATACGTCTCGATCGTTCGCCTTCGCCATTTCAATTCTTGGAGAACTTACGTACTCTGTGTCTTGATTATTGTTCATTAGATGATGTGGCCAGTCTAGGCGAGCTAAAAGGGCTACAAATTCTTAGCTTTATAAACTCTGACATTCATCGATTGCCGAAAGAAATTGGGCAACTGGTAGAGCTGAAATTGTTAGACTTGAGCCGTTGTTCACAACTCAAGATAATTGAACCGGGTGTACTTCAAAGCTTGATCAAATTGGAGGAGTTGTATATGGAGAATAGCTTTCATCAATGGAACGACGGGGAGCAAACTCCACCAACAAATGCCAGTCTTATTGAGTTGAATAACCTGAAGAATCTTTGCACTCTGCATGTATCCATTCCCAATCCGAGTTTGCTCCCAAAGGATCTAAACTTCAAGCAATTAACCAAGTACAAAATCCAAATAGGTAATGCACTGCACTGGAGCAAGTACAAAGGATCAAGGACATTGGATCTTCAGTTGGATCCAAAAACCGATATTCTTCGAAAAGGATGCATACAAAGTATCTTACACAAAACCGATACTCTATTTTTGGACAGGTTGAATGACACCGAGCAGAGTATTTGCACATTATCCCAAGGAGGTTTTCCAAAATTAAAGCATCTACAGGTCCACGATAGTCCCTCTATCCAAAACATCCTCCGATGGCCTTCCCCTATTGCTTTTAAGGCATTGGAGTCGTTGCTTCTCAAGAATCTCATCAACTTGGAGAAGATATCCAACAACAATATCTCCTCCGAGTCCTTCAGGAAATTAAAAGTTGTGCGAGTTGACAATTGTGGCAAGATGGAAATTTTATTTCCTCTTTCAGTGGCGAGAGAACTTCCACAATTAGAAGAGGTCGAAGTTGTCCATTGCAAGCTAATGCGTGGGATTGTAGAAGTTGATGATTGTGGCAAAGTTGAGTTGCGTAATTTGCGTGTATTGGAATTGCGTCACTTGCCATATATCAAGAACTTTTTAAATGCCGGGTCGGCTCCTTCAAATAATACATCAGACAATCGAGTTAGCACTCAAATTGCATTCTTCAATGGAAAACAGGCAACTATCTGTTAACTTTTCCTTCGTTTGCTAATTAGATGTAACACAGATTATGATGCTTATTCATCTTTTTATTTTTGATTCATGTTTTCCCTAATTACCTTATCCGTTCATGCCTTCTCTACAATTAGATAAAGCAATCTTCTGTTTCTCTTCCTTGTGTAGAAATTCAACTAATTTATGAAATCCATGTAAATTTATTTTGTGCTATATTATGAGTTATTTTCCAGCTTACATGCTGCAAGTATATCCATATTAATAGGGTATCATAAAGAAAAATTGAAGGAAATTTCGGTACTAAAGTAATTTTTAATCTTCTGAAATGTATTCCATTGAATTGAGTTATCCAACTGTGTTATTATTATCCGCAAAATTAAAATGTCAGTGACTCTCTTAAAAGCAAATACGAAGATTGGAAAGGAGGACCATGTTTTAAAATAAAAGCAACTATGCTAATCTAATTGATGCACTGTCTTTTGTGTGTAATGCTTAAATAAGCACTTAGTCATTGCATAGACCCCATTGTAAGAGTACATAGTTTTGTACACGTTCATGCACGCATATACTATCCATAGATATATCTGTATGCACTTTTCGCGTCACAAACACAAAATCCACAAATTTGTGTTTGATATCCTGTTGAATTGGTTATTGATAGTGATTTACTAACATTAAAGAGAAGTTTGTAAACTATAGGCAAACAATTGCGCAGTTAAGGAAAGCGCAGGACTATTTTGTCTAGCAAAAATTGCTGCGGCTATTTTGTTGACTAGACAAGATTGTCCTTTTATATGGCGGGATTATCACTAAAGTTGATGGTGGGGCTCAAGACTGCTGCGATATGCTAGTTTCTCCATCAATAAAGGAATGTAGGCATATAAGTTTTGGGTCCCAGAAGCTAACGTGTCTAAGTACTACGTTTTTCTTCCGAGTTGTGGCTTGCTTCCAAAGATAATGGAACTAGATTGGGGAAATTTCGCAAAGAGCCTTTGCAGCATTACTTTCATTTTTTTCGTCGTAATATTGTTGGGGATGACAATAGTCCAATGAATGAAATACAAAAAAGTTAAAACTTGTTGTATGGATGGGAGCGATTGGTGATGGCAAGGTAGACAAGCAATCAACTTTGCAGATGAAGGATTTTCTTAAGAGTTGTAGCCATGAAATTTTGGAAAAAACTATCGACTCTTTACAAAAAATATATATAAAACAAAAAATAAACCTTTCCATTGTAATCGGGGACAATTGGGTCTTTTTACCTAAAATGTTGTGGTTCCATACATGTAGACTGCGGATTTAGACTCGCCCTTAAGGAGATTACGTCAACAAGGGCGATTAATTGAGATAGGTTGTAAGAGCTTACCTTATAGGAAGTAATTCAGCTGGAAAGTACTTTTTGCTTTATGGGTAACTAATTTTTGTTGTCATTAGTAAACTGAATGATTGCTAATTCTTGATGACAATAATTTCCCTTATCGTTCGAAAATTGCAAACAAAATCTAATCGGTACATTTCTTGTTGTATTGTAAATAAATGGTAAAGTTCATTAGTTGTCTTTTGGGGTTATATAATTCCTTTTTGTATGTAAATTAGCTTTTGTTTATCATAAATTTTTCTGAATGCAAAAATTATCCTAAAGGTTGTAAATTATATTGCTTGTAAATTTTCCTACGGTGACCATTTATAATAACCTGCTATAGCACATAAATTTCCTGCTCGTCCTTTGTAATTGTAAATTCTATTGCTGATGGGTCTGTTTGTCAGGTTTCACTCCCATCCTTAGATTCCTTGACAATGGAAGGACTTCCCAATCTTAAAGAGATATGGAGCGATGAATCTCCATTGGAGTTGAGCAATCTCCAATCTCTCGAATTGGTGCGGTGTGAATCTTTCTCGAAAGTTATCAGCTCCACGTCGTCGTTAAAATTAAACAAGTTACAAACTTTAACTATCAAAGATTGCGTTTCGGTACAAGAAATTTTTGACCTTGACGGATCAAGTGACAGTGGAAATCTTGAGGCACTCTCTAAGCTAACCACCATCTCTTTAGGGGGATTGCCAAGCTTGAGGCACATATGGAACAAGAATCCTTGTGGAATAGTGACTTTGCATGATTTAAAGAAGTTAGAGGTGGATCACTGTGACAACCTCAGGTTTATATTTTTCCCATCCATGGTTAAAACTCTCACACAATTGAGAGATCTAACGGTACGAAATTGCAATAATATGGAGGCGATCATCACGGAGGAAGAAGGGTCTGGAATGGAAATATTAGAAACTTTGGCATTCACGATGTTAACCAATTTATGCTTATCATGGTTGAAAAGTCTGACGTGCTTCTCTCGCGGAAAGTGTAAGATTGATTTTGTTTTCATCGGTGAAGATCTTCGTGTAGATAGAAATCATCCCTGCAATACAAATTGTGACATTCTTTTCATCCAATGACAAACTGATGACAGGTTCACGAGAAGCTCGGAGTCAGGATCGCGTCCAATCACGCTCCACTATACTCTTCGATCGAGAGGTACGTGAAATGTCAAAATATTAAATATAACGGAGGTAAAGCATAGCCAAAATAAAAACTAACCAAATTACTTAGAGAGTATGCTTTGGTTAAAACTTTAAAAGAAATTGAGCGGTGCACTAGCATTAGTGTTCAGAGTTGCCGACATGCATGAGCTGTAATTTCTTACTTTTAATTTCTCTAGAAATAGTTTGCACAAAGATGATTGAACAACTCTTATGGTACCTACACAAAGCATGAATCAAAATTGGCTAGTCATGGAAAGCGCACGGCTATTTTGTCTAGCAAAAATTGCTGCAGCTATTTCATTGACCTGACAAAATTGCCCTTCTATAATGACGCGGTTGTCACTCAAGTTCAGGGTGGGGCCCAAGACGCACGCGATATCTTAGTTTCCCGTCAGTCAAGGGATTGTGGACCATAAGTTGTGGGTCCCACGAGGTAGTGAGTATGAGTACGTCTGTTCCTCTTCCCAGTCTTTTGGGCTCTTTTAACTTTCGCCGCGGTTCTCTTTAGACAGACGCTTTGCATATCATTTGAACTTTTGGGCCCAAAAAGTTAAGGTTGAAAGTATTATTGGGTTTGCTTTATTATATACAGAGAGAGATAAGTAATGCACCACTCGCTAAGCCCATTTCTGAAGGAGAAAATCTTTAGATTCGTTGGCTCACTAATTATATTAAGCTTTGCAATTCAAAGTTATCTGCTCAAGAAAAGACCGGAGAAAGATTCCTTATCTTTGTTTTAGTGATTACTTTAGATAACTTTATGTTATTCTATAAAAATACTGTAGGAAATTAGAAACGGTATCAGTATGGAGATTTTTTATCTCCTTTTTTTTTTCCTTTTGTGCAACTTAATAATCCCCCTCTCCCCTTCGCACTCATCTATATTTACATCTTGAAAGTTCGTGGATTCGAGATTTAACCAAATCACCAATTTCGTGAGCGAATTCCGTAGGTTGCCTTTCCGAGATTGGAGACATTAGAAATCGCTCACTTGGATAATCTCGGGTTTATGTTTTCCCCATCCATGATTAAATCTCTCGCACAACTGAAAAAACTAAGTGTATGGCACTGCAAGAAAATGGAGGCGATCATTACGGAGGAAGAAGGGTTGGGAATGGAAACATCAGGAACTCTGTCATTCCCGATGTTAACCGATTTAAACTTACAATGGTTGGAGAGTCTGACATGCTTCTCTCGTGGAAATCGTAAGATTTTTTGTTTTCTTCACTTAAGTTCTTATTGTAGACATATTCATCCTTACAATACAAATGGTGACATTTTTTTCATTCAATGAAAAATCGATGACAGGTTACCGAGAAGCTCAGAGTCAGGACCGCATCAAATCACGCTCCACTGCACTCTTCAATCGAGAGGTACGCGATTAACATTACGTCAAAATAGTAAACATAACCAAAATAAAAATTACCTAAATCACTTACGAAGTATACTTTGGATAAAATATTTTAAAAGAAAATAAGTGTTCAGAGTTGCCTACATGCACGAGTTGCAATTTTTTACTTTTAATTTCTCTGGAAATAGTTTCCATAAAAGATGGTTGAACATCTCTTATGGTACCTGCACGAAGCTTGAATGGGAATACAATTGCGGAACGGGATTTCTAAAAGCTTTCTGATTTTCACTAGAAACTTAAAACTCTCAGCAACCTCACATGTACGGCTCAAGACATTGCACGCATGTAGATAGAAAGAAAATGAAAAAAACAATTGAGAGGAAAGTGAGCAGTAAGGTGCAAGAGGCTGGAGATGAAGGGCCTTTAAGACTCGCACTTGACTTAATTTGCACATATAAGTTCTCACTTTTTTTTCTTGATCGAAGCAAGCTTTACTCTCTCTTAATTGCACCAGCAAAAGGAATCTGAGCCCTCTCCATCGCCAAACTGAGCAAGATCTCTAGGGTCCAGGGCTTTGGAAATCACCCTTTTTAGTTTTTACATGAATTGCTTGACTATTTAATGAGATATTGAGGACTATCTTTGACAATTTAGCTTGAGTAAATGTATGATTTATGGTTTTTAAATTAAACAATTGGATCATCCGGCACTCTTACAAAAAAATTAACGAATCTTAAAAAGAAAATTTCATCGATTAAATATATTTTGTTCTTTCAAAGTGGGGAATGATGTAAATAACATTTGTTCATTTGACTCAGGCAATTCCTTTTTCAAGCGCTTTCTCTTAGCCGAACTTTTTAATTGCTTTAGAGTGATATAATATTGATTTGAGGCCCTCGGTAATAGATAAAATCACACCTCCTTCTGTAGTGGGCCATTTGATGGTTGATTGGGTCGCCTCTCTTTAATCTTAATCTCTCCATCATTTTCCTTCTCTTAGCTGCACTTTTCTTCATCAATTTACTAGCTATTTGATTCTTGGGCTGGCAGAAAAAGCACAAAGTGTAACTTGATTGTTTTAGGAAATTAACTAAATTGAAGTTGGGGAGAGGTTTTATTTACGTTTGGGATTAATGAGAGACTAATGCGATTATAGGATTGTTATTTGAGCATATCCAAATTACCATTTTGCCCATTGTCAACAGAATCAGGTCAGAATTCCTACTTTTTATTTTGTCTCTAGTAATTCCAATAGCCTTCTCATCCTAGAGTCATCAACATAAGTATGGAGATTTTATTTACTAGCTATTCCTATTTTACTCGTTTTTTTTCCTTTTCTGCAACTTAAGACAAAAACACCAATTCCTTGAATTCATAATTTACATGTTGGCACTCATCAATATTTGCATCTCGGAAGTTCATGAATTTGTAATTTAACAGAATCACCAATTCTATGAGCAAATACCACAGGTTGCATTTCCTAACTTGGAGACGTTATCTATTGATGGCATGGATAACATCGAGATGATATGGGATAATCAAGTTATTGTGGATTCTTTCCATAATCTAAAATCACTTGATGTGAGGGCGTGCAATGAGCTAAAGTGTATATGGGATAAGGAACTCCACTATCAAGATAAATTCCATTGCCTGCTTTTTGTCAGCATTTCTAGATGCGAGAGCCTCACCTCTCTGTTTGCAGCCTTAGTAGCCAGAGATCTAATGCATCTTGAGGAGTTGAAGATCGATGAATGTGGCATTGTGGAACTCATTGAGACGGAAGAAGGACTAGTTCCTAGGTTTGTATTCCCAAATTTAACCTCCCTCAAGCTTAAGCATCTGACAAAGTTGAAGTGCCTCTACACCGGAACACATACTTCCTATTGGCCGGCATTAAAGACCTTGGAAGTGGTCGGCTGTAACGAGGTGGAGATACTTGCCCAAACTAAGAATGAGATGCCATGTCATAAACAACCTCTCTTCTTGATAGAAAAGGTACGACCCAAGATTATTTGTTTTGCTTCAATGGAGAATACTTGAAGTGATCCTTAAGGCCACAACCAAGCATCTCATACAAGTAGCTCTGTGTATAAAGATGTAAACTGCACTGACTCACCTTGAATCCATAAAAATATCGCAACATTAAAACAGCACATGTTCTTCAAGTATTGACTGGGCACTCTTGGCAATGACTGATGTATCAAATGCATCCTCGTTGATCCCCCTTTTGACAAAGGTTTAGGCTAATTCCGATGGTTTAGCTCTCTCCTAAGTACCACAAAGATTGAAAGCACGTGGCGTGTGGTGTGATCTTACCATGGCAAAGTGTGTTGTCTAATTTGAACTCTATAAAGATGACTGATATTATTCCAAAAACGAAGAGATGGGACATTATTGTCGACATTAAGCACTGACATTTGTGCAATTGTGACTATAATTGATGCAGAAGTTATTTTCACAAGGGATATATCTTTAGAAACGTGGATGTAAGGAGTTACTTAAGTTATGGATACAAGTCAAATATATATGATTAGCGATTTTGTCTATTTGATGTGGGAACATTTCCTTCCATTGAAACACATGAGACTCAACATTTTAAAATGCAGTAATTGTGTGCGATATGCAGGACTAAAATCATAATATATGTATACTCTTTTAACTAAGATGGCATTAAGTTCTGATTTGACTATTTTCTCAGGGCGCATTCCCTAATCTTCAAGAGTTAGAATTGGATTTATTGGAACAGATGGAGATATGGCATGGGCATTTTCATGACAAAGAATTCTTCTGCAAGCTTAGAGTTCTTAAGCTTCATCATCTCGCCAAGGAATCTCTAGTATCCACATATCATTTTGTTAAGAGTTTAACCAACTTGGAAGAGCTAGTTGTATGCAAATCTTATCTAGAAGGGCCAAGCAATAATGAGGGAGCCATAGAACTAATATCACCCTTTTTGAGATATATTCGACATTTACAGACTTTAGATGTGTCGTATTGTGATGGGTTATCATATATGTTCACACCGACATTATCTGAAAATTTGGTGGCACTCACAAAATTGAGGATAAGTAATTGTAGAATATTGACAGAAGTCCTTGGTGATGAGGAAGGTGAGGAGGGGCGTGTAGTGGCTTTCAATCAATTGAAGTATATGGAGCTTGATTGCCTGATAGAATTAAGATGTTTCAGCTCAGGTGAATACACTTTGATGTTTCCTCTCTTAGAAGATATCATTGTGAATGGGTGTCCCAACATGAAGTTTTTCTGCGAGGGACCAATAGAGGCGCCAAAGCTAGAGAGAGTGCAAGTAGTTTTGAAGGAATTGTATAGACCAACAGAGTACTTGTATTTTTGGAAGGGAAACCTCAACATCACCATCCAAAATATGTTTGAAGAAATGGTATGCATCGGTTACTAAATTGTGTGTTGTTGGATGCTTTTGATTACCAACCAAGTAATTGCTTTTCTGCTAACTAGAATTTTACGTTTAATGATGCATTTTCTAACAGGCTACAGTTGCTAGTGCTAAGTTTATGCGGTTGTTTGAGTTTCCTGAGCTGGTTGGAAAGTGGCACAGCGAACTCAATCCCATCAAGCCATCTTGGCAATTAGAAACACTGGCGATGGATAAATGTCCATCATTTATTAATGCTATTCCATCCAAATTGATGCTTATATTAGAGAAAATGACTAGCTTGCATGTGCGCGATTGCGAGTCTATGGAAGAAATATTCAATCTTGAAAGGCTTGAAGCTATGGAAAGCACTCGGGTGCTGCCTCACTTAGAGAATTTGGACTTGGCCAACCTACCAAAGTTGAGGCAATTATGGAACAAAGATCTTCAAGGAACGATGTGCTTTGATTCTCTAAGTAATTTGACCCTTTATAAATGCAGCATCTTGAGACTTGCTTTCACTCCATCGATGGCCCGGTGCCTTGCCAATCTTGGATGGATGAAAATAAAAAAGTGTGGTCAGATGGAAGGAGTGATTGTAGAGGAAGAAGGGCAGGGAAGCTCGGTGGAAAAGATTACATTCCCAAAGCTCTGGTCGATGGAACTAAAATGCTTGCCCAATTTGACTACTTTCCTATCGGGGAAGAGTCATACGTTGGATTGTCCCGAAATGCAATATCTGACCATTGCCCATTGCCCTAAGATGAGAAGTTTGACTTGGCAGTCTTCGATGGATATTGACCATGGCACCCCTTCACTTTGCACTCCACAGGTTAGTCTTCTTTTTTCTTAATCCAAAGATTTTGTTTTTTTATTTAGAGAAATCATCTAGTCAAATGAATGGAATGCCGGTAATTGAAAATAGGAAATAAAATGGTGCTTTGCACACGTCACGCGAAACAATTTTAGTTTCAGTGCCATGCAACATCCACTTTTGTTTTTTTTTTTAATTATTTTTTTTTGGACAAAAACAAAATCCTCGAAACACGGCATCAATCAAGGATAAGAAATTGGTTTCCTCTTACACACCCAATTTTTGCCAGCGGTTGGATCACTGGCGCACCTTGAAAGGTAATAAATATTATTCAAGCAAGTTATTAATATCCCACCGATCTTGATTTGAAGCCGAATCTTTTCAATGCAGAACCAGTAAATTGACCCAATTTGCTTTTCATGAGATCATAACATACGTTATTTATTGAAGTCATTATGTTGCTCGTGCCTGTTACTAATTTATTTATTTATAATACAAAAATTTCTGTACATAATAAAGAAAAATCTAATAAACAATCGAAGTTATTTTTTTTTATCTTGTTTGCCATCAAATTATCATGACGCTTGTCATTAGTAAACTTTACTAATTTAAAGTTTCATAAGCAATACTTGCAATTAGTATTAGTGTTGAATAAGTACATGTGCTCATAGTTAATAGAGCAAACAATCTCTATCGAGAGAAGACACGTTGAATAGCGTCAGACTCGAGTTGCAAATTAATTATAAGTGAAGATGCTCAACTCTCATTTGTGCTTCCATTCCGTGGCTTGTTGATCTCAGCCGTTGATTTATAAAAAAAAGTTAGTTCTGGAATTTATCACTCAATGCATAAATGATTGATGATGATCGGGGCACCATGCGGCAAAGAAATGGGGGTAGTGGATCTCCATCCTTTCAATATATACATGGACATGGTTATATAATCATCTTCCAAGTCCATGCTATAACGAGCAAATAAACATCACAGTACAAGAGTAATTTTACCTCTGTACTCATATAATACTCAGAAAATGTTATTGATTCGCTTTAGCTCATAATTTTTGGATTTTTCTAAATCTATTAGGGATGAAAATGGGAATTTAATTTCTTTCAATTGACAAGAAAGATATGTAGAACTGGCTTATACCTATCGTTGGAGCGTCGTAATCTTGCACCCACCAGCATGTCATTGGAGCCAACATTAGGAAGAGAGAAGAATATGTACATATGGAAATATACATATATATCCGAATGGATTGAAGCACGTGCGTCAAAGCTTCTTCGAACCATGCTTCAGCTTCATTCATTCCTTGAAGCAAACAAATCTAAGAAATTTTTACTTTGTCTAATGTTGCATTATCAAAAGATCAGTGCAAGCAACTTTGATAATGATTGGTGCAAAAAAATCTGACAAAACTCATGCTTCTAAATTCTATTTCCCGATGCTCAATGTACTATTGATTATAAATGCATTTATCATTTCATGCTTGTTGCAATGCAATATACTTGGCCTTAGTCATCAGTCAACTGAAATGAAATGAAAGCATCAGTCAGCCCTCCCTTATTTATGTCACTAACAAGCTCTTGCATTCTCATGATTTGTGAGATCGATGGAAGTTTTGGAAGTCCCTTCATTGAGTTCATAACTCAATGTAATCACGTTCATTATATCATTGTTTTCAATATGGCAGGTACAATTTCCTCGGCTTGGGTCGATGGTTCTCTCCCACATGGACAACTTAAGCAAAATATGGACCGAAGGTCCTCAAGAAACTCTCACTTTTGACTATTTACGAAAAGTGGAGGCTCAGAATTGTAAGAGCCTCAAAAATTTGTTTCCGCATTGGGTGGCTTTAGGTCTAACCCAACTTGAAAACCTTCAAGTGGAGTGTTGTGCGATCGAGGAAATAGTCGCAAGTAGAGATGACACTCCACACTCCAATGCTGCTCAAGTCCTTTTCCCGAAACTAACCTCTTTGGTGTTACATGATATGCCACGACTCAAGAGCTTTTGCCCTAACTTGCCCAATTTGAACTGGCCATTCTTAAAGGAATTGCGAGTCACTCATTGTGACAAACTAGACATCTTGTCTGTTGTGACATCCATAAACATGTGGATTCAGAGAGATGATCAACAGGACCTTTCGAATCAAGAAGCACACTCTTCAATTGAGAGGGTATGACTAAAATTGCTCTTTCTGAGTTTCTACTTCGTTCTTTAGGGCACCTGCTAATCACATGTCCACTGCATAATCACGTCACGTTATGATACTATAGAAAAAACGATATCGCTTGCCTATCAATTTGTTGACAACATAAGATATTTCTAATATCTCAAGTATACTTTTCATTTGTGGACATCCATAAGATGTTCCTTTAACTAAAATTACAAAAAAAAAATTACAAATTTTTTTTGACAACCCAATATGTTCATAATCTAATCTAATCTGATGGTGCTCCTTAGGGAAGTCAATGAGGATTTGACACGAGATCCTCTTCATTGTTGACACACGTCGCACATTTGAACTTTTCTTTTCTATTTATTTTCTACAGACTCTAAAAAATAAACGCAAACAGTTTTCTTTTTAAAAAAAATAACATCAGAAACTTAATTCATTGTATTCTACTTTATTCTTTAATTCTCCCATTATATTTCATGTCCACTGCAAAATCACATCACCTTATAATATATAGAAATCCCAAACCCCTTATCTATAAGTTTGCGGATGACATAAGATATCTCTTATATCTTCAGCACATTTTTCAGTTGATGGACCGTATATGTTTTAGAAACATTATGAATGCATCCCGTTACATAAAGTTCCAAAGATGACAAGTTTTTGTTGACGAGGTACGATATTTCTAATGAAAGATAAATTTGGTGAGTTGGAAGGCTCTTGAATTTGGATTCACTCTACCAACATAACCATACCAACCTCTACTTGAGACTTGTATGCAAGGATCTTTAGATTTGATGAAATGTAAAAGACTGGCCATGTTCCATGCAAATCATCTGAATTACATTTACCTTTTATTAACACATGATTTATTGCCCAACCTTTGTTGAATTTACTTCCCTCGTTGTATTGGCAATTTGACAGGACTTTCCCAACTTAGAGAAACTTTTGTTAATCGATAAAGATGTTCAAAGAATCCAAGATGGAAAATTTCCCGATGATATCTTTGGCAAGCCTCAAGCACTAACATTGGCATGCTTTCATGGTGAAAAGGCCGTCTTTCCTCCCAGATTCCTCCTAAAGGGATTTCAGAATTTACAAAGCCTTGAGGTCTTTTGTAGCTCCTTTGAAGATATATTCCCCGACGAAGGACTTGCTGATGAGGGAAAACATCCGGTGCTTGAAAATCTAAGAGAACTTAAGTTAAGCAAACTGCATAACCTAAAATGTGTATGGAAAGAAGACTACTTAATGGCGAAAATTCTTCGAGGTATTGAAAAATTTGAGGTTTGGGATTGTCCCTACTTGACAACAATATTTCCAACCGAGACATCCTTCCAGAATTTGACGGCATTAGTGGTGAAGAATTCCTCTGGATTGGTACATCTGGTAACAACTTCAGCGATCACAAATTTGGTGCATCTCACTAGGATGACTATAATAGGATGTGAAAAAATGAAAGAAGTAGTGGCAAACGATGAAAATGGAGAAGGAAAAGTGATTTTTCTTGGGAAGTTATGTAGATTGACACTCCAAAATCTGCCAAGCCTAGAATGCTTCTCCTCAACCACAAGTTGCATCTTCATATTTCCATCCTTGATTTGGATTGAAGTGGAAGAGTGCCCGCAAATGAAGTTCTTTACCAAGGGTATGCTAAGCACACCAAAATTAAATTGGGTGACACTATTTAGATACAAGTGGAGATTGAATTGGGAGGAGCGTGATCTCAATACAACCATACAAAAGTTATCGGCATGAACAAATATGCACATGAAGTTGGTAAGATCCAATTAATGTCTTTTTTTTTCTCGCGTATTTTGCTTTTTTCGCTTGCCTTTTGCTTCTCAAATTGCTCGGCCCCTAAAAATTTTCTCCTCCTTTTTTTTAAAAAAAACTTGCCTAGCCACTGATGAAGGGAAGGGAAGGGCAGGGCAGGCGGTGCAAATGAAGAGAGAGGGATTTTTCTCTCGCGAGAAGTTGAACAATGCGCACTCCAGGCCACCATTCCCTAAAGATCATCACGGTTTCTGGTCGCCGCCGCCGGCACTGGAGAGAAGACGAAAGTACGACGCCGGAGATGGCATCTATATCCGACGAATCGTGAGTTCACGCTTCTTCACGCATCATTTCTCCCGGTTTTCGTGTCTTATTGCAGGTGAGTTTCTCCAGATTTTCGTGAACCTTCCTCGATCGTCGTCTTCTTCAGCTAGGGCCTCTGCCTTTTAAATTCGTTCCGCATTCGAGTTTTGTCCGTGTTTGAAAACGTGCATTGGCAGATTACTCCTTGCGGCTTCGTCTAGTAGTTTGAAACATATTCATGAATACTAAGAAGTTGTGATTAGGGCTCCGTTTCATGTAAAAATATCTAACAAGGTTGCTTTAGGGATGGATGTCTCTCAACAAACATCAAGGGTTAAATTTCTATTATTATTGAAAGAGGGAATAAATCATGGAACTTGAAAATTCAGAGAATGTCCATGCCTAGTCGAAATATGAGGAGTCACTTTTACGCCTTGTTCTCGATAAACTCCGGAGTCTTCATCATCACGAGGATTTGGAGGGGTGACTTGCGGTTTGATATGTCTTGTTTATGCTTACCTAACCCTCTTTCCCTTTGTTCTTTTCAAATTCTAGAATAGTTTTTAAGAAGCCCTTGTTTTAATCTTGATTGATTACGTAATGATGTGGGGACAATATTAACTTCCAATCTATGTCGAATTTTTTCATAGCAAGTCGAATTAACGAAGTTTAGATTAACTGTCACTAAAGTTGTCGTTTTTCGAGTACAGGGAGGACCAAACAGTTAGCAGATTGAGGCACCCTGACCTGGTTTTTTGTGGCCGCGCACACCCAAGGCGTCTCTCTGCTCTTAAATCAGTCAACAAATTTCAAACGGAGCATCCATTTTTCAAGGTGGTGATGAGGCCATCTTATGTTAAGTATGGCTTGGTAAGATCCCAAGCTTATTTTCTTAGACTGGAAAGTCTGAAAATAAATTATATCAATGCTGTTTATATCTTTAATTATACTCTAGAGTATTTCCAAGTTTACTTCATTGTATAGTAAAACCACATGACATGTTATTTTTCTTGAAGTATTCATGGGTATATGTTTAAAACCACGTATAGATCTTAACAATGGAGTAATTGAAGCAGGGAAAAGAATGAAAGGACAGTTATTGGGACATAAGCTGGTGGTCTGAGGTTCGAAAAGATAACAATCGTCTTCTTTTTTTGTGGATTGTGTTGGAAAAGCAATTGCTGAGGCGTCTTAAGAATTAGAATCCAAGCCCTCTTATATGGAGAAATTTGACAATGCTATTCAAGGTCGTGGAAGTAGAATAAATATGTGAATCGCACAAGGAGAATATGTTGATATGGACCAGCAAATTACGAAGAATCTTGCTGCCTCCATAACTAAAGAGAAAGACCTAAAAGATAAGGGGGTGGCTTGTCATGATTCTGAAATTTCATTGTAGATCTAATGACTCATAATTTTGTTGTCAAATAGGAGATACTGTTGTATTTTGTTACATTAATCAGATTTGGGGAAAAAAAAAGATGATTTTACTTTGTCAAATTGAACGAATAGTTTGATAAAACCAATCGTATAGCTCAAGTTTAAATTTTCAATTCCATCCTTGTTCCAGTCGTTGATGTTTTTGCTTTTTCCCCTGCGCTTGTGGTCTGTGTGGCTGAAATTCATGTGTGTATGTGTGTGTCTATAGGACATGGAAGGCTTCTTCTGAATGTTTACCCTATTGCACTCTAGGAGCATAGATTTTGACATTTGACTTTGGATTGCAGCTTAAGATTGACGACTTTCATTATATGGTTCGCTGTCTATTAAAACTCCCGAAACTAGCAACTACTACGTTAAACTCACGCTGTGTGTGATTTGATTTCACCATATATTGGTTTTTCAACAATGTACATGGGCAATTTGCTTCTGTTCAATTCATCACACAACATATTCAAGAAATCAAGCAAATTGCTACCCTCAGGTATTCAGTTGTTTTGGTTTGGTTTGAGGGGGGGGTGTTCTTTTCTGCTGGTTGGCCCACATTTGCAAGAGAAAGTCATCTGCATGTGGAAACTGATTGATAAGGATGATTGTGTGTTCTGAGTCTACATATTCACCGATGCTAGCTAGGACTTGATTTATAATGATTAAGATGAACTCTAGAAGTGTCACTTTGGCTGGTCCAAAAGGAATTCAGTATTCCAACTAATAACTCCTTTATATAGTCTTGATGAATCAAGGAAGTGTACTCCTATGCCAATTGGGTTTATGAGGTTGATAATAATCCAGATGCACTCATTAATGCCACATTCCAAATCTGAATGAACCGAAAAGGATGTGCTTCAAGATGTCCGTTTTGGTTTATGCATTCTTGTATTTTGTTCTTCATTTTGAATTTGAAATCAAGTTTCATAGGCTTATTAAGATTATGGGTTTTATTTTTCCTACAGGGAATACCAAAGAGGTTCACGAGAAAATATGGTGAGAATCTCTCGAAAGGATGCTTATGAGAGAATGGTGCAATTATTTGGCATGTGTAATTGGAAAAATGTGATGAGATGGTTTGGCTATCAAAGGGTTGGAATGAATTTGCAGAGCATTAATCCATCTGTGAGGGCCAATTTTTGGTCTTTAAATCTAAAGGGGACTCATTTTCCATGTAATCATATTTGATAAAAGCATGTCCGACATAGAGTATCCGCCAATCAATGCCGATGTGAGGAACTAAGCCTTAGCGATTGTGGAATTGTCTTGCTGAAAGTGGAAGATGCTGGCGATTGCCATGATGTTTCAGTCGAGCTTTAAGTCTTGAGGGATGAATTGCATTCAGCCAAGTGTCGTCGGCTCTGTATGGCGAGGGAATTTGATCAGGTTTGTGAAGTTCATGGCTGTTCCTATGCACATTCATCAGCACAGAGTTTGGGGAGGGACAGAAGTTCGAAATGCTCATCATTAGATTTTCCAGGTGTGAATCTTAATACATTAACTAATTCTCCCCTTGACTGTGTTGTTCTTGTGTTTGATTTGAATTCCTTACAGGAACTCACCACGTTGTTAGACTAAGAGAAACTGTGTTAGAGCTAATTCATTCTCATAGTGTTTCTTTGTTTCTAGTCCTCCTGTGCGTGCATATGTATGTGTTGTGGGATCTCATAAATGTCAAGCCAATGGAAACAAGTCGAACCGGTCATATGATTTGATTGTGCTGATAATCGTATTGGTGTGCATATAGGCCTCAGGAATCTAGACCATTAGTAATACTCAGATCTATTGATTTAGGGTTGCCATGTGACTAGTATGAGTTTCGCATACAAGAATAGAATATGCCGAGAAATCAAAGCTTTCTTCATGTTCTTTTGCGACTACTTCAGGTAAGCTGAAAGAGCCAGGCTTGTGCAGTGCCCCTGAACCGGCCAGCAAATATAAACCCGAGTATCCTTTCTCCGAAATTGCGATGGGGTGAATACATCTGAAGAAAAACAATGTGGTAAGATCCTCTTGACAAGGACAACTCTTGGATTTAAATCACGTAGAGTTGCTAGACTATGTTAGCTCTAGGTTAATCATGCATCGCATCAATAGTTTCTGTTATAATCCACATGCTTTGAAAATGATCCTCGTACTGTTCTTCCTCAGAAATCATTGGTTGTTTTCTTCTTTTTGGTGACAAAATCGTGAAATGCCTATTTGAGCAGAGAGTTCCCAGTTCATTCCCCAAGACGCACGTTAAGAAAAGCCCGCAGACCATGGCTCTCATATTTCAAGACAAATCATGGCCATTGAAGCTCATCAGCCACGAACATTATGGAAAGTAATTTGCCTGTTGGGCCGCATTCATGAGAAACTTCTCTAAAGGTGGAAGGTGTGTGTGTTCGAGCTTTATTAAAAAGGACAATATCGTGTTCAGAGTATCCATCTTCAGAACCATTGATAAGACTTGGGTGAACAATAGACTACGCAAATACGATACAGCAGAGGAAGCTTCGTTTTAGCTCACTTTTGGTGAGACCAGAATTTACAGAATTGCTCGGGTGAATTCTGCTTCCGATTCGGCAAAATGGATAAAAGCATGAGTTTTGATCTAATGACTACAATGGTCTTGAATGTGTAAGATACCTTTCCTTGATCCTAGACTTAATAATCACTATGTGGGCAGGAGTCGTAAGTCAGAGGAAGCAGATTGCCAATGTCAATTCTATAACTTCCATTTCCGGAACCAAACTCTCAAATTAGGTGCTTCTTTAAGGTTTCCGATGGCTCAATTTAACCTTTAGAAGACCTCTAGAACTGTGAAGTGTAGTGATGTCGAATACACTTCCCTTAAGCCATATACCAACTCTGAATTTCAAGGCGCAACCCATGGTATTACAAGCTCCGGGGAACTTACCTCAGATTCATTTCACCGTCTCTTTTTGAGTTCTCGAAGATTTTATGAGTAGTCTTTTCGCATGTGGGCTGCGCAAATTGAAGTTTTATTAGTTTCTTCTCATGCGAAGAGCATTCAAAATACTTTGTCAAATTCAAAAGACGCCAACCGACATGAAAGACGATGCCATTAGTTTGGACCTGCAAGCAACCATGTGGAGTTCGCATTTCATCAATGTCACAACTATACTAATTATATTCTTGTCACATAATTGTATTATCTTCTGTACATGGAAAAGAGATTTATTACGAAAATATGCATAAGAATTAGAGATGCGGAATCAAAGATTTTCTAGGTTCAGAGATTTGCTACAGTGACCATAAGAGGCAAACTGCTTGGTAAAGCTCTCACATGAGCGTGTTTGTCGCTTGTCTCAACCTCGCACGAGTTTTGCCCACTTCTATATATTTATATAAATAGCTCGCACTACGAAAGTAAGAGCATATTACATGAGTGTGGCATATGTAGGACAATGAATAAAATCTGACCGTTCAGATACAATTTATGCGAATAATTTCTCCAAAAGCAGATTTTTCCCATTGAAGATCCAAAGCTACAACCGGTTTGACCGCTTGGACCGGTTCATCTAGTTCCGGTCCGCATCTAAAGTCTCCTCCTGAGTGAACATTGTACCTTTGCTTTCGATTTAGTGAAATTCCATATGAAGTAAACCGTGGTCCTTTCTTTTATAGAAAATTCATAACTTCACAAATATATATATACAAAAAAAAAAAAAGCCGAGCCAACAATGTCACTTCGCCCATATTTATTTGACACTAGTGAAAAAATCACGCTTCGCGGCGCTTATTGTTTTAACAGAAATTTCTATGAATATTCATTGAATTTAAGTGTAATTGATCAACTCGTCTTATTTTTTTCATGAATTTCCACTTCTACATTGATATTCAGAAGTGTTATCACTTCAATAAAAGAATGTACTGTTAAATCATGTAAGCGAATTGTGTTTAATCAAACCAAGAATGTAAAACTTCTTTTTCTTTATCCATCCTCTCTTTGTTGCTAAGTGATCCCTAATCACTCTATGAGACTTCTCTAGATGTATAATAATATTACACAATGGAATAAAGTAGAAAATTTTTGAAGAAACAAATTAGCTGCACGCATAAAAATATGCATAGTAAATAAAAATATGAAAATTAATGGAAATATAAGACATGACATTTTCTCTAATTAGTGAAGTTTGTCTAACAATTCAAGGTAACAAACTCCATTGTCCCATAAACTATTATATTCAAACAATTTGGTGACAAATAAATATTTTCACTAAAGAAAAGAAAAGAAAAGGAAAAGGAAAGAAAAGAAATAAAGAACGTGAAATAAGAAAATTTACACTTTGCCATACCAAACCTAACCAAGAGGTGGACGAGTGTCAGCACAATATAACTTTAAAATCCTTCCCTGTACGATACTTAAGATTCTTATTTGCTCTCGTTTATTCAACACGTCATGGCTCCGAATTTAAAAGAATTGATTAATCATTCAGTGAATTCATATTGCTCATATCTTATTCTACAATAAAAAAGGTGAAGCTGTGCTCCGACGCTGAGTGTGCACGACTCTTTAATTCGACCATAAGCAAAGTTGATGCAAGTAGCACAATCCAACTGCGCTAGCCCAACGACGCACACTACATGGCTGAAGCGCGTGGCGTCGCCGTAAGAAGCACTATTGCAGTAATCCGATATGTGTGTGGCAGTGTTAGACCTTAGATCGGACAGGACTTGATCCGAAAGCTTATGCATAATTTTTTGTGTACTGCTCGCCATTACATGTCTTGTACATTAAGCGTTGTGTCCGAATCACTTCTTCTGATAATCTGACCCCATAGAAGCCCCACGCACGCAAGCGTGATTCTAAGTGATGTAGGCATCGCCATCCTATAGTTCCTTGCTATCCCTTTTTGGTTTTCTTCGGTTTGCTACAAAGAAAACACACAATTGAGTTATGCCATAAAAAGGGGTTCGTCTTCATTGTGCAACCCATCATGTATTCTTTGTTTTTAGGCTAAGCAACTCCCACTTTCGGTCCTTAGCAAAGAAAAAAAAAACTCCCACTTTCGGTCATTTATCACATGATATAGTTGTTTTCTTAATCAAGTTTGACAATTGTTTCTATGATTACCCACCCAATAGGTTTAGGACAGAATTGATAAAAGTGTAATAGGTTTAGGACAATTTTCCCACTAATTTGTTGCCGTCTTTGCAAATCCCAAACTCATATCTTTCGCAAATCAATCCTGTAAGTTGGTTATTCTACTGTTAAGGGATGAAGATAGCTAAAAACGAGGGCAGTGATGATAATGATGTTGCTGATTTGGGGAGATGACAGGAGCGCATCTTAGTTCAAACCCGGAATTTAAGAAATTCATCATACATTGAATGCGCACTCGTGGCTCCCTTAGCATTTGAACTCTGAGGACTGGGAGTTTGAAGCAGAGACTCGAGTTTGAATCTTCTTAGTGTTAATGTAACACTAGACAAACATGGGGAAGGTAATTTTAGGTGGATTAAGTTAACCTGTGCATTGAAAAGCTTGAATTCAGTCTGTGGTTGCAAATGGGATATGGTTGCCTTGCCTCCTCGGCGGTGGAGGGAATGAACTTAAGTTAGTTACAATGAATTTGTTTAGGAAGTCAAAGTTGGAGTTTTGGGATGAAAATATTCAAGAGGGAGGAGATTTCTTGCTTATCCGGAATGGTGTTTGCAGGAATCATGAGATAACTGACATCTTCTCTGCAAAAAATGAACATGTCAGAGACAGATGTGTTGATTTGGCATACAAGTTATTATCGACAAGAATTTCTCTCAAAAAGTTTCTTGGCTTATGGACAAAAACCTTCATTGCTAAAACAAACTTGTCTATCAACGGAAGGACTAGAAACCTTGTACTTGTACAAGAGGTTTGTTCTACATCTGTCTCTGACAGCTTTCACAGGATATTCTTGTTCAATAGTCCATCCCTAAAAAATGAGCAGATATTACTCTCGCCTGTCTCTGCAAAACTCATCTCCAGGAGAATAGTGATGCCTTACAATGTCATGCAACATTCTCTAGATCGTATAAGCAAATGTTGCATCTACCCATAAACAGTCGCCCCCAGCACAGCAGAATTCCATTCTAATGTGCACGCAAGTAGAGAGCTGATGACTCTGCCTTTAAGTTGTGGCTTGATGGTTGGTTTTCTTCGTTTTCCGTTGCTTTGGTCTCACCTTCACGTTAGCCCCATTATCAATAACAACCTGAAGCACAATCATAAGCTTTCCCTCCAATTTCTCCCCTATCCTCGGCGTGTAAATTACGTCATGAATGTCATCAGCCAACGCTCGCTGAGCCAGAATTTCGCCAACTGCAGCGCTAGCAGTTGTATTTCTAGTCGAAGCCAGATCGAACTTCATGTCTTTCGAAATAGAATGTGCCACAGCGACGACTTTGCACGTCGCCCTGTGAACTATACATGCACGAACAGAGGCCTTCGATATGTAAATATCCAGGCAAAACGGTTCATGGTAAGGACATGTGAGTTGATTAAATGTCGGAGTCCTCAGCCTCATTTTGCTTGAAGTGCAATCGACTTCGGCTTCATCCAGCAGAAAAGGCACATTCTTTTTCTTTGCAGCTTTGGGAAGTTTTTCATCTCTGGTGACTAAACCTTGGTCTTCCTTCTTCTTGCTTTCCTTTGGATCTTCTCGCCGCTTTGGGGATTTCTTCCTATGGAAGTCAAAACTGTACTCTTCGAACTCCTTGGATGCCTTGTCAATTTTGTAAAAGAGATTGCCTCTTATCAGCGTGTTATCAATCTCGTCGAAGTTGGCCTCTTCCTCAACAGATGAAGAATGATCCTCATACTCATCTGTCGTTTCGGTCAAATTTTCTGTTCCCGACGACCTCCTCGAACCCTGCCATGCCTGTGCCAACGCAGCCAAGACCCGCCACTGGT
Source organism: Syzygium aqueum (assembly GCA_031216185.1). Lineage (NCBI taxonomy): Eukaryota > Viridiplantae > Streptophyta > Magnoliopsida > Myrtales > Myrtaceae > Syzygium > Syzygium aqueum. The sequence continues at coordinate 7,091,791 of CM062237.1, forward strand.
CGTCATCCACAACCTCAATGGCACAACCATCTAATGAAGGCATGCTATCAGCAAACAATGGAGAAAGCTGCACTCTGTTCGAACCGTGAGCAGCTGTTTTAGGCCCATTATCAACCAACTCAGACCGACCCTTTTCGATTCCCTTATCAGCAACTTCGGACGCACTCGACCAAACACTGACCAACCTCGACAGAAAACGAGAGTTGACCCCTGATGTTACTGCAACGCCTCTTCTCAAGAAAGTAAATGCCATTGTGTGTGCCTTGGAGATGTCGCGGGATCGTAGAGTTAGACCCGCCTCGACAAATCATCGAAATCGTATAAATAAGATGATCACAAGGAGCTCTACGTAAAAACCCATTAGTTGTGGCGCATGAGCTGAAAAATCTTCAGTGGAGCAATTCAGCGAACAACTCATATGCAGGCAAGTCTTCCTCCTCGTTTGTTTCTCGCCAAGTAGAGCGACAGAAATAGTGGGCTTAGCTCGACGTGCTGGGTCTCCTGACTGCTGGGGCTTTTGCAAGTGCAAAAGGTGTTGATCCCTTCTGATCTCCTGATTCGGGGATCGATGGAATGACTTGATTTCCGCAGGTGTTAAGGGACAATATGGAGACCCCTATGGTACCAGTATGAGCAGCTTGTAAGCAAACAAGAGTTGAAGATCGTCAAAAATTGGTACTTAGGGCGCGAAAAACATTATTCTATATCCCTGTTTTTCTGTTTTTTTACTATCAAAAATAAATTTGAAACATAAATTCGTTTGATAAAATAATTTCATTTTTCTATTCTCGGGGCAAAATTTTAGCCTAAAAATAGGTTTGGAACCTAAATGAAAAGTTAAAATTTGCTATTTTTTTATTTATGAAACAAAAATATAAATAACAATTCTCTTTTATTGCTCGCTCTTGCTGTCTGTTGCCGCCCACTAGTCGCACGCCACCGGTTGTTCGCTGGCCGCCACTGGCCATCCACCACTGCTCGCCGCTCGCTGCCGCCGTCCAACACCTACTCGCCCTTTGCCACTAGAAGTAAAAATTTAAAAATAGCTTATCAAACGAATTTTTATTTTGGGAATAGAAATTTTGTGGCGTTATCAAATGCTACTTTTTATTCAGAAACTTATCCAGAAGATAGAAGTAGATATTTCTAGCCAAAAATAGGGCTAGGAAAAGAAATTTTATCATCGCGCCCTTAAATTTCGAAGAAATGTTTCTTTCAATATCCCTATGTCTATAAATAAAAAATCTACCCAATTTCATTCCCGACATCTCATCAACCTAAATTTAAAAAAAAATCACGATAAATGAATTTCCTCTCCTTAAAAAAAAAGGGAATTATCAAAAAAATCAAGAATAATTGCTAACATCCGAAAAATTAAAACGGAAGAAGAAGAAGACCCGTTAGGTGTTCCATTTCTCAGCGTTTCTTCTTGCATCGGTCACTTTTGCTTCGTCTCCATCTCTCTTGCTCCACCCTCCAGCCGAGCTGCACCGCCCATCGCCGCCTCTGACCGCCGCCGGTCGCCTCGGCATCTGGCGTCAGCGCCGCCCCGTTTCTCTCTCTCCCCGCCTCCGGAGCCCCCCAAACCCTAAGGCTTCTTGCTTCGGTTCGGTTTAACCGGGACTGTGGAAGATGGAGGAGGACCAGGAGATGGAGAGGTTCGGGATGGACAACGATTACGACGACGGGCAGTGGATCGACGGGGAGTTCTACTACCGGCGGCGGAGGGAGAAGCGGGCGTAGCCCAAGGAGGACGTGCTCTACGGCGTCTTTGCGTCGGGGGACTCCGATTCGGACTACGAGTCTTCCAAGAGGAAGCGGAGGAAGAACAAGGACCTCCTAGGTAAGGCCGATCTGTCGAGACCCGTGAATTTCGTGTCCACCGGCACGGTCATGCCGAACAGAGAGATTGATGAGTATACGAAGAAGGAGAATGAGGATGACGAGTCTGCTGCCATGGATGAGGATAGGCCGGGCTTGGGGGTTGGCGCTGGTGTGGGTTTGGGGTTTAAGAAGCGGAGAGGATGGTTTCGATGAGAACGGCGAGGAGGGGGAGGAGGAGAGTTTCTTGCCTACAGCATTCGGCCAGAAGATCAAGGAGGGAGCGGAGAGGAGGAGAGAGCAATCCAAATTGGAGAAGAAAGCGCAGCAAAGGAGGGGGGGTGCTACGAGGGATTCTTTATGATTCGGGGAATGTGGGCGGCGGCTTCGAGAAGTACACACCAAGGGAATTGGAATGAAGTTGCTTTGAGAAAATGGGTTACAAAGGGGGCGGTCTTGGGAAGAACCGGCAGGGGATTGTGACGCCCACTGAAGCGAAGTTGCATCCTAAGAATATGGGTATGGGTTTCAACGACTACAAAGAAAACTCCTGCAAAGGCACCTGTTGCCTCGCCGGAGCCAGAGGAAAAGAAGACATTACCTGATGTGCCCAGCGGTAAGGAGAAGCTTTGGTCTAAGCAAGCGAAGAAGGCGACGCTGAAAAACAAAGCGAAATATGTTGACAGCAGAAGAGCTGTTGGCGAAGAAGCAGGAACAGGGGGGTGTTGAAGTTGTGCAAGAGGTACTCGACATGCGCGGACCTCAGGTTAGGGTATTAGCAAACTTGGAGAATCTGAGTGCGGAAGCGAAGGCGAGGGAGAGCTGCGTTCCGATGGCCGAGCTCCGGCACGATGTAAGGTCGATTGTGGACCTGGCCGAGTTGGATATTCAGAAACGATGTAAGGTCGACTGTGGACCTGGCCGAGTTGGATATTCAGAAGATCGATAGGGATCCGAGGAATGAGAAGGAGACTGCTCTGAGCTTGCAAGAGGAAAAAGAGAAGTTGCAAGCGGAGGCAGAACTCCAGAAGAAACAGCTGAATTATACTCTGTTTATCAGAGTATTTCAGGGATGGGATCCTCTTCGGAATCCCTCACATGGGTTGGAAGTTGTTTCACGGTGGAAATCTCTATTGCACGAGCAGTATCTTTTGGAGTTGCCACTGACTTATTGGGGCCAGTTAGACCAAGTGAATACGAACCAGAGACCTATCAGGGACTTAGTTACGCTAACATTTAATTAGCGCCTTTTCGGTTCCTATTCTTATTTTATTTCGAAGATGTGAATCATATGTGGTATTGTCTATTTTTATTTCAAAAGCAAGCTTAACTAAGTGACCCAGCACCAATGTTTGCACAATCAATATTAATTCAAACACATAAGGTAATCGGTACATCAGAGCACAATAAGAGAAACATCCAATCAAGATAAAGAGTATGCAAGTAGAGACTATGAAAGTTAAAAGTGCAAGATAGTAAAACCCCATACAATTTCAGGTAAAGAATGCATACATCACCTTGTTATTAAACCCTGAGGTGGGAACCCCGTGAGCTAAGTTTGAATCTAAACATAAAAATTTTATACCTTAAACGATGATAATGAGACACTAACAAAAATAGAATGTGGTGAAACATAATACTCAATTTTAAATCTGAATGCAAGTTCCATTTTTGGTCATTTTCTCATTTATCATTTTTTCGTCATTTTTTGTCGACAATAAAGAGTAGTTTCGTTGTTAGGATGCACAATAATGGTTAATATGCAATTAACTAGCAATGGGGATCGAAAAGAATACACAAACTACACGTCTTATTGATAAGTTCATAACAAATATATGAGAAGAATAACATCAAAATGGACAAGCTATTTATCCAAATCAAAGTCAAAGTCAATTACTAGTTAATATGCAATTAACTAGTAATTGTTTTTTCAAAAGCAATTACTACTTCGAAACAAGACGAACATGTCCAGATTTTTCGAATGATTGCTTACCCTTTTTGACAAAAGAAGGCAGGAGAGGACGAAGGAGACGGTGAAGCTTTCTGCGGCTAATACCAAACATTGAAAGTTGAGTTAATCAGAATAATAACAATGGTCCCATCCTGCACCTACGTTATTATGTCGAGCGTATGTCTAATGTATACCTCAGTTTTTCTGTGCTTAGGTTGATACCGTCCTGATATCAACTGAACAGGAGACTTGAGCAAACACCAATTAGATTTGCGACCATGCGAACTATCCACTCCTTGACAACAACGCGTTCAAATAATGCAACTAACGCACTGCACAAAAAACCACAGGAAACCTTTAAGACACCTTATAAGCCCCTTGGTATTCTCCGACCTCCTCACCCCCCATTAGATAGACTTGACTTCTGGATCTGCAGGCATTTCCTCATCAAGCGCTGTATTTTGAAGCCTCTCTCACGGTCATCTCTTTTGCCGCTGTAACGAACTTTCGTCGCTGCGGCACAACTGCTCTACAACCTCCCACCCAACAACACAGCATCCGAGTCTCCGGCAGTGGCCTTTCATCTTAGAATGGACGACATCTTGCACTCTTGGACTTGAACTTGCTCTCGCGGCCAGATAAAGCCCGCTGATTCTCTCTCTCTCTCTCTCGAGTAGGTATTCTACTAAACAGAGTCTAGCTTCATCATTCCATCGAACACCTTCCACGCAAACTCGATTCCTCCTCCACAGTGCAACCAACGGCAATGGAATATCGGAAGACGGTGAGAGGATGGGAGAAAACAAAACGAAACAGAAATCAACAGACAAAATTGGAATATATTGAAATTAATTCCGGAGTTCAATCGGAGATGAAACAACCTGACTGTTCATTGACAATTCCGTCATCGCCTGAATGTCGCGAGGAACCGGCTGTCTGTGGAGATTTCTCTAGGCCGTATCTTCCTCTCTGTTTGTTGTTTCGGAATCATTTCGCTCTCTGTTTCTCTCTAGCGCAATTCACCGAACACCTTCTCCTCAGAGGACGCGACACATTCAACGACCAGGAAACTCTGTGGTCAAGTTCGAACGGGTAGATACGGCTTTTGTGCTTGGGTAGGTGCTGGAAGCAACAATCGTCAGAGAGAGCTCGGTCTCAATGAATTACAGGTGGTGCTCCATTCGCGGTTGCAGTGAATCGTCATCAGCTAGAGGGATCGATCCCCCCTTCATTCCACTGGAGTCGAGTCATCTCTCTCCCTCCATTTCTCTCTGTCCATCCTCATTTTCCACCGAGTCTTCCTCCATTTCTTTTTCTCTCTCGCATCGTTTCATATCCGATTGAACTTCCCAGTTAATTTTCCATTCATTCCAAAGCATGCTCATCGATTTCTGCCTTGCTCTGTTCTCTTCCACTTCATCGCCGCCTTTCGGATTCCATTGCCGCCATCAGCTGGCGTCCTTCCTTTCGCCCCGCCGACGCCGCGCGCAAAGTAGGGCGATGCGGGCTGGTGTTGACAAGAGCTTCATCCGATTGCCAAAGCTGAGGTGGGATGGATCATCCTCATCATCATCTGGATTACGATACGATACGATCCGCCGTGATTCGAAGGACGAGATTTTTCCAGTTTCGATCACGGCCACCCCACCGGGTCTGGCGCCGCTTCATCAGCCGGAGACGAGATAGGTGGCGCGCGAAGATTGGCGGCGGCGAGCTTCAAGAGAAAACGGCGAGAATTCAGTTCGGATTTTGTGTGGAATTTTTGGGAAAACCGGGGGGCAAAAAGGTCAAGCGAGTGTGAAAGAAAAAAAAGAGAAATAAAAAAGAAAATAGAGAGCCCGTAAGAAAAAAGAATGAATTCGTGGCTTGGAATTCGCTTTCGTAAATCACGTGCGCTTTCTGTCCAATGGTCTGTTCTCGCTCAAATGAGCAGCGCTTGATGTCATTTGTGAAAAAGAAATTTCCACTTTTAGTTCTCGCAACTTCGATTCGGTAGAGGCATCATGATTTTCCCTAGGTCTCTCAATTTGAGATTTCTATTTAGATTTCCTTTAAATCGGAAAATTAACCTAACATCATTTCCGGTTACCGAGACGTCATCGGCATAAATTAATATCATTGTGATAAATGAATCTCTTCTCCTTAAAATAAACAGGGAGTTATCGGTGATTGATCGCTTAAATCCTAATTTAGACAATGTTTCGGTAAACAAGTTTTATACCTTTATATTGTTTATAAAGTATACAATAACACATTAAAGGACTATTTTGCCTAGTACTCACACTGGTCACATGTTCCTCCTATATCAAGGAACAAGAACAGCTAGTTAGCTAGGCTTCATAGATATATGTTTTTGTCCAAGGGTCGAAATATTCTTCATAGGAAACACCTCATCATTCTGAAAATAAGTATTTATTGTACCTAATTCGACTATCTTGGAGTTGAATTTGGGACCCAACGCTGTGTCCGCATCCATTTTTTTATTCGATCCCGAGCATTACTTCCCATTGCATGCTCCATGGCCGTAACAGGATTCTTTGCGGTCTTCCGATTTAGTGTAGTAATTATATCGATTATTCGTCATTTTGGCACTTAGGCCATTCAAGGCGTTACGCCGGGCGGTCGTAAAACCATCCCATGGCATGTACTCATCATCATTGCAGATTTCTTTGGTCATGATTGTATCCGAAGCACCTCCAGCGACATAGCAAGTACATAAGAACCCTAGGTCAAAGACTTTGATCTCTACGAAGTAGTATGAGAGAATATAGATTTCGTATCTCCGTCTTTCTTTGATTTATTGCTTGGACGCACGTTCAGCAACATATATTATATAGAGTTTATTGTCGTGGATTTCCTCGCTAATCTCACGTCCGATGACATTTGGTTGAAGATTCGGTTTTTGTTTTGATCCTATTGAACAATATTATTTATTTATTTTATTTTATTTTCACCCAAGGACTTCGAGAGACCAAAAATCTCCACTTGAGGAAACCTCGGAACATCAGTTTTGCACTTCATCAAGTGACTTCAGTGTGTCTCGATATTTCCTGTGCTAAGCTAGTTACACATTCAGTATGCAATACGGTATCTATGTAGAACATCATAATAATCTCTCCAACTATTGGTGGGATTATTTTACGGTTGCATTGTACTTGATGGTCGATGTGTTTGATGGTTATTGATGCAAGTAGGAGTATTTTGAGCAGAGAGTATATTGCAATTGGTCTATCAAATTGGTATGCAAATGACGTAACGAAGAAAGCAAGTACTTTTTTACACAAGTGGGTAATATTTCATATGGAGTCGTTTTTTACAATTAGGTCACTAAATTTTAATTTCAATGCCCGATGCACTAACTTCGATTGTGTTTTTTTTTTTTGCAATCAATCCACTATGGCAATTTTTCGATTAATTTTTTTGACGTGACACTAATATGGTGCTTTACATGTGTAATTGATGATGTTACAGTGATAATATGGCGCCAGATGGGCACCATGTGACGCTTAACTAAGAAATTAGCCAAAAAAAATGGTCAAAATAAATTATATTAAGTTTTCGATGGTGAAACTATGCCTACATATTTTTCTTTATAATTTTTTTCAAATCATAAGTAACTCTCGTTTTCGTCGATATTATATTAAGTTTTTGTCGATTTATAATTTTTATTAATTTGTAAAATATGTTCTATCCAAAGTCTACTTTATTATGAGAAATTCTTCAAGACCTATCGGATCCATATAATGCTGAAACTCCTTGAAAAGCTCATTCAAGAACTTACTATAATTCTCAATTCAAAGTATTTTCTCGCCAATTTAGAGAGATATGAATCATCTTCATCAATTATAACGTGATATTTTCTATAATTCACTTAATCATATCTGAACAATTTGGAATTTTAAACCACCCGCCTGGGTGACGCCGCTGAAGCGGGCGCTCTTCCTCTCGCAAAAGGTTGAGCGTTCGAATCCAAGAGCCGCAGGGTGACTTAACCGGTGCACGTGTGTGGTGGTAAGCACGTGTCGCCCCTAGGGTTTACCTCCCGGCTGTCGGCCATGCGGGGGTTCCATGGGTCATAAAAAAAAACAATTTGGAATTTTAAATTAACAGACCCTTGCTTTTGTTTTTCATGGTAGTGGAAGCGTCATTCTCAAATATGAATATTAAAAAACTATCTCATTAGAGTTATCAATGAGTTCGTTCTCTGGCTGACTCCATTTAAAATATTCCGATGAATCCATTGCAATTTCATTTTTTTCATTTTGTGATCTCATTAGTAGATTTTGGAATTACAACCAAAACAATAATTGCTTATTTCACATAAGTATCCAAATTGCACATATACCAAGTGCTAATGATCGTCTTCTTGGCTTCTTTTTTTTTAACCAAATGGGCACTTTTCGAAAAGCCACACGTAAAAATAGCTCCTGATTCTTGCTCACTGCTTTTGGCTTCCTCGATCTCTGGATCGATTCAATTTCAAGAGCAAGAGGTGAGCAAATGTATGCTTCATTTGAAAGCTCCACCTCGTCGCCATAGATAGGACAAAGTTGTGGCCGAGCAAGAGACTCCTCCAAGTAGTAGTCCTCGCTTCTTCACTTCTTCAGGATCATACTCCTTGACCCGCTAACTTGAGAACAATGACACTAGAAGTGTCAAAAGTTGTGTACGGCGCTCACTTTAGTGTCAAAAGTTTTTTTTTTTCAGATCACTTAAGTGTCAACTTAAAAAAAAAACAGTTAAATGCCAACTCCGGTTTTGATCGCTAGAAATCTGACGTGACCATATTTTATTAATTTCTCAGTCCTACGTGGCTCGCCAACGTACCCAGCCAGCATATAACCCCTAAACAACGTCGTCTAAAAGTTGCAATTAATGATCGTTTGAGTGCAAATTTTTTTTAAAGTGATCACTTCAGTGCCAGTCATTGTTAAAAAGTGATCATTTCAGTGCCAAGCACACAACAACACAAATATGACATTAATGTCGTCTCACTCTCGATCCGTCACCTTGGCTTGTAATTGTTCTTTTCATTTTTCTCTATTAGGTTCATTCATAAAACGGGGGTTCTAAATTATTGAATCAAAACAAATACGTTAAGTGCTTGTCTTTTGTGAAAGGAAAACTGTGTTGCGGATGCCATGGCAGTAGCATTCAGGTATTGGTTTTTTTTTCCTGTTCCGTAGCTCTATTACTAGTGTTTTTGCATACATATAAATTTGTCTGTCGCTTTGTGGCTATATTTTTTGCTCTTGTTGGAGCACTGACCGCCAAAATTCGGTTGAACCTAGGAAATCAATTTGGCATGAGGGATTCTCGAAAATTACTTGGAAAAGGAAATCCGATCCAACATTAATTTTAAATGGCCTTGGCAACGGTGGATTTGCCTATGCCTCCAATTCCATAGAAGCCAATCATACGAACATCGTCCAGGCCAATTCCAAGAATTGGATTAATTTCATCTAAGGGTGTCATCTATGCCAACTGGGTGAGTTGCAACATTCAAAGAGGGGCGATTTAATTTACTCGAGACTTCTTCAACGATTGTCTGAATGAGCTTTGATTCGACCCTGCAAGTTCCATTGCATCAGCTCAGAAAAAGAAAAGGAAAAGGTCCCACACTGTACCAAGAACAAAAAACTAGTTAGTTTCAAGTTTCAGCAAGAGACATGAAATAAATTTATAATGAAGAGTCAACTGCAGCTTATTGCTACGTCAATATACTTGTCATATTGACATTAACATCAATCTGTACATGAGTAGGTTATGTAGTAGTGATAGAGAATCATTATAATCTTCAGTACAAGGAGACAACTTCAAAAGGAGTCACTGTATATGTATATTTCAACACTGAAATACTTAGAAAACCCCGAGCATAGGAAAAAAGTGTATCCAACCTACTCTGTCAAACTTAAAGAGGGAGGAAGTAGTGGTACCCTTTTGAGAAGTGCCACCCAACCAAATTAGCCAAATCCTCAAGAGATTCCCTCCATTTCATGACCCTGTCAAAATGTTTCCCAAACCTGTCCTCATGTTTGGCTAGATAATCCCCTGTTTTGCCAGTTTGCTTTCGCAATCAGAAGGATCCACCCTATAAAGATTGGCCTGACCATATGACCCTTTGTCTCTTTACAAATCTAGATCAATCTTCACGGCGACAAAACAGGACCTAAGAAAGAAGAAAGCCTCTGCCTTTGGTGTTGATAAATCACAACACTGCCTCCATTTACTTTCCCGATTCATGACTTCCTAGCTCCAATCTAAACAAATGTGAAATCTCTGAACACAGTTCGTCCAAAAGAATCTCACAAAACAAGACAATCAAGGCACGCCTAATGATTCGATTCACGTCATAAGGCGCTCGACGCCAACCGGAAGCTCAGAATCAAGGAGAAAACGCAAATTTAAATAAACAAACGCAAGGCCGTGAATACGTAGAAATGCACAAATCATGTCTCGACTCCTCCTCCCACACCGACCTCGAGCTCAAAATCAAAGAGGAAAATACGCAAGACCCAAATCAACCCACACCCGTGGGACATACGCGTCCGCAAGCAAGCACGCGGGTATAGCTCGGCAGAGATGTACCAGAATGGCGAAGGGCTGGGCGCGAGCCTCAGCAGCGACGATCGCAGTAGCGGCGGCGTTTACAGTGTCGATGCTGTTGTTGTTGTGATTGTCGATGTTGTTGTGGTGATTGTGGCGGTGAACGCCTCTCATTTTGTGGGAAAGGAGAGAGGCTCTCTGAACATGAGGAAGAAGAGGATGAAGGAGGAAGGAGGAAGGAGGAAGAAGGAAGGAGGAGTGTGTTGGGTTCCGATCTGGAAATGGACGCTCGCAGAGAGATTGTGCAGACAGGAAGAACTCAGGCATTTTGTCGAACACGCGGCGGGCGGCCATCCTCAGTGCCACTGTCACAAATCCCCGTCCCCAGAACTCGGCCCGGACGACGTAGCCGACGTGGGCTCAGCACCGCTCGTCGCCGGACCCGAGCTTGACGGAGGCGTAGCTCATGGAGCGGTTGCCGATGTAGATGGAGCGACGCCATAGGTGGGGAATGGTGACGGCCCGGAGATACGACTCGGTAGCCTCCAGGGAGGCGACGGAGTCCCAGCGGAGGTAGAGGGTGACTCTGTCGGAGGGTCGGAGAGTGATTGCGGAGGGCTAGGGTTCCATGGAAACGGGAGAGGTTGGACTTTGGAAGGAAGGTGGACGTGGAGGGAGAGAAGGAACAAATATGCACATGCAAATGCCAGTGGACTGATTTTTTTTTTTAAAAAGCCAATTCATAGTAAAATTTTAATTATAAAAATCACGTAATTAATTTGATCGGAATTTCTCGTTGGTGACACTTAAGTGATCGTTTTTTTTTTATTTGGCACTTAAGTGAGTCGGCGAAAACTCTTTGCATTAAAGTAAGTGCTGTACACAACTTTTGACATTTCTAGTGTCCTTGTTCCCGCTAACTTGCTAAGTTCAATAGTTTTAATCAACGGCCTTAAGAGGCTCATGAAAGTCAATTAACCAGCAATCTAAGGCATTCTTTAGGAAGCAAATTGTCTAATAATGGCTATATTCAGGTAGTTTACCATTCATGTGATTGTCATTCCTCTCATTTGGGCTTGGGGAGAACACTCGAGCGATTGTATTTACTTTTTCTTTTCCTGGTTTCACGTTACTCAATCATTAGGATTCCCCCATGGGTACATTGAGAGAAATTGACGTCATATAGTTTCCGATCCAAACCATATCAACTTGGGAAAGCAAAATATCGAGGCTTCATTCTGATCTTTACTTGTAAGTTCACTCTTCACGTTTCTCTCTCTCTCTCTCTCTCTCTCTCTCTCTCTCTCTCTCTCTCTCTCTCTCTCCTCTGCTGATTTTGTGTAAGGATGAAGGAGTCTCCTCTTCATTATTTTGCCCCTTTGGAAGGAATCGAGTAGTCAAAGATTGAGTAATTACAGTATACAAATTTAGGGCAGAAGATATCCCTATAAAATTTTCTTTACACTAGCGTTGAATGGTCTATTTTCCTTACTTTTTTTTTGTGGTAAAAGATGCAAAAGCCTAATATGCAAAGTCGTTGGCAATGGGTATATTTTTGTGTAAACTTGGTCCACTATAGATTCGATGAGTCTTAACAATTGATGCATTGGGGAATTTCTTGCTTGTACTAGGTCCATCAAGCTAACTCCATGTTAGTTGTTGATTGTGTAAGCCTATATGTGACACACGTGAGACTTACCTGAGTAATGATTATAACAGACACAATCTCGTAAAGTGTAAATCCAAGCCCAAACATGCAAGTACTTTGTATGGTAAGTCCCACACAAGTGGCCATGATGGACCCAGGGTACCAATTGCACCATTCCTTATTTTTGCCTCTCTTTTTTTTTTTTAGCGATATTTGGGTTCAACACATATCTTTTGGGTCTCATGTGAAAATCACGTTATATAATGAGTGAGAGCATTTGGGTTCATGCAAACTGGGTCATTGCAATAAAAAAAGCCTCTTTGTTTCTTCAAAATTTGGCTCTGATGGCAACAAGGAACATCCTTCACAGCATGCGTGATGGATTTTTCTAAGCCATGGGTTTGGTCGAGTTCAAGTTGATCTTTTCTATTCTTCTTATCTTTACAATTGTTTGAGTTGAAATAGCTCATCTTTTTCGAGTAATCCTATTTTTCAAAGTGTAACGTTTTCTCGTTCTGGAGTTTAGAGTAAGGTTGCGTCTGGTCAGGCACCAATCAAAGTAAAAGTTTTCAATTTTTTACGCACAAATCGTATGAATATTATCAAGTAAGAGTAACACTACAACTAAAAGAGTTAATTCATAGAATTGCTATACAAAACTGCGGTTAAGACTATCACATCGTTTTGTCAATCATTTCCAAACGAATTACTCTTATGAAAATGAGCAACGATTATTCACATTCAAATCTGCACTTGCACGAAACCACCTTGTGGAACCTATTCTTCAAATGACCGCGTAAAATGTAAAAGTTCTTAATTCTATGCCTTTTTGTGCTTTTGCACTTTGGATCTAGCTGTGATGAATGAGTGCCCCGAACCTACTTTGAGTTGGGTTCTTAATACTCCGAAAAGGTTCTTGAAGGAGATATGGAAATAATCTCTCCAATTCGATGCTTCTCAAGGTCCTAGACAGTTTGACCTGGGCAGTAGAACTAGAAAAGAGTAACAACGACGAGGTTCGGTTTGTGGAAATCTATGGAGCGTTACTCCATTGGTCGGGGTCATCTCAACCTTTTCAAATATGGAGGCAACTCTATTTTTCAGGTGATGACATTCGATAAAAGTGCTCCCGAGGTAGATTATTCCTCGAGCATTGGCAAAATACCAAACCCCTAGGATCGATTTCTCTCACGTGAAAGGGGAAGACATTTGTCGAACTTGAAGATTTAGAGAGCTTCGCACCATGTCAAAAACGATGGATCAATCACTTTTACCCTGTACTAGCCAAGTATTCAAACTCCTCATCCCTCGCTCGTCATGAGAATTTGATGGTATGATTTGTAGTCTCATTTAGTCATGTTTCTGCATTTATTATTATCTTTTCTTTGTCCCTTCCAAATTCATTAATGCTTTTCAACGAGCTTTTCGTATGTTGGTTGATACCGTAATATTTCTGCAGTGCAGATTGTGGTTAATTTGTTCGGTACCTAGCTCTAATGTGAAGGGGATGTAAATTCATTTCATCAATCTTTTTCTGATTCTCCATGGTAATACTAATTACCATGCAATCTATGCTAAATCTTTTATGCTAAGTCAACTAATGGGACATATATACCATGGTCCATTAAAGTTTTCATCTACAAGCATGATCAAACTGTGGAATTCTTGATTCAGTCGATGTTCGAGTTTTCTATTTGCTTGCTTTTTCACTGACACCTGTGGCTAAAGACTTCATATTATATTATGTACCCTATGCATAGTCTAAGAGCACAAATTTCGACGGGTTAAGAGTGATGACTTTCAAATTGTTCACCCTATCATATAGTTAAGGCTGCTGATTATAACTCTTGAAACCGGCAAATACTGCCAAATGCCATGAAATATACATTCATGTGTTCTTGCATTCTGGATGCGAATGATAACTATTATATTTCAAAAATAGATTTTTTGCTAGGAATAGATTTTTCTATTTTTATTCCATGGATGAGTTTCTAAACAGATATAACTTTTGACAATGACACAAAATTTCTTTTCTCGGTATAGAAATTTGTTTGATAATAACACAAAATTTCTCTCTCTTGTACGCTCTGTTCCATTCATCAACGGGCGGTGGGAGGCAGCGGGCGGCGAGCAATGGGGGGTGGCGGTGGTCGGCAGGGGGTGACTACGGGCGGCGGGCGGTGGCGATTGGCAAGCGACCGACGAAGGGTGGCAGTGACGGTCTGCTAGTGGGAGGCGACGAGCGGCCGGGGAGGGGCGGTGGTCGACTGACAGTCGACGAGGGGAGGCGAGCGACGAGCGGCGGGCGATCGTGAGGGATAGTAGTGATCGGCAGCCAGCAGCGGGGTAGCGGCGGGAGACGAGGTCGAGCGATAAGAAGAGATTTTATTTCTCTTTTTATCCCAAAAATAAAAAAGTAGAAAATTTTTACTTCTCATTTTTGTTCCCAATCTATTTCTGAACTAAAAATTTGTTCCAAAAATAGAAAATGAAATTGTATTATCAAACGAATTTTTATTCCAAACCAATTTTCGGGAACAGAAAAATAAAAAACAGAGAAAGATTCGGAGCTTAATCCATCCTCTTTATTTTATTATGACCTGGACTCCCGCACTAGCCGCACTACAAGAGTCCGACCGGCCAAGCACTAATCGGGGAAGAACTAGGCAAATCCACATACTAGCCTCCATGTAAGTCAAAGGGTTGGTTCTTAAATTGCAGTGTTGATGCTATTTATACTGCCTCGTATTCTGAATGGCCTTGCTAAGTTGATTTGGTTTTCTTTTTATCGGATGTCTCCGAAGAGACAAGTTGATTTGGCTTGTGTAGGAAAGCATGTGACAAGTTTTTTCTTCAGAGTTTTCAGCTTAATCCAAGGTGCACCTTTGCCTAGCTTGAGGTAGATTTCCTAGCTATGCCTCCGTTATGCAGCTGTGATGAACGATGAAAAGTGCGAGTCTTTCGGCTTTTGTTTTCTTCCTTTTTGAGCTAGTTTCAATTTATTCGTTCTTCTTTTTTTTTTATCTTTCTTTCTTTTATATCTTATATTTTTGAAATGGTTCTCTCAACATCGGTGCTTCTCGTGTTTTTATTAGTTATTATTTTTTTTTTGGGCAATCTCTATTCCAATTCGTGGCAATTTCATGATAGGCCTTTTGGATGTTGGTTGATGACATGATGGTTCGGGAGTTGCAAATTGTTGTTAGTTAGTTACTTCTAATTTGAGGGACAGATAAATGTTTAGTTATTTTGATATACAAACAACATCCTTAATGTTTTAATGTTTTCATGCTAAATGAATGATGAAAATTCAGGTCATTGTTCCTTTCTTTGTGTAGTAGGCCGGATCAATCTAAATGGCGAGAGGCCTTTTGAAACGTAACATATGTGATGTGGTAACTTTTCATTTATTTGTAGCATTCACATGTGGTTAGTGATTTTCTCATACATCAAAATAACTTTCAAGATGCTTAGTAAATTTTTTTAATAAATATTGTATGGTCAGTAAATTTTATTATGCTTGGATAAGTTGCGTGTGTATTTGGAGTTAATTTGGCCATTGAATTCTTCCACTTGTCACCCATTATTGATCCAATAATGAATGTGGAAATTATATTTTAGATTAACGGTGGGCCTAATAAAAACCGAGAAAGTTACTAAAATTAATATGGATAGCGCATTTCCAACTAAATTATAAACTCCATCTCAAATTTAAGATCAATTCTGAATATGTTGACCTAAGGTGTTGGCCAACAAACATTACAAAAGTCCTAAAAAACGAATATGGGCTTGTTCTGGACACTTAATTGAGATGACGGTCCAACTTTAGTTTTGAGGTATCCTTATGCGACTCCTTTTTGCCTTTTCATTTAGGTTTCTAGCCCACTCGGAACTCTGAAAAAATTAAGTGCGGTCACTCTTCGCTTTCAAACAAGAGCCTTCGAGTCGGATAAACTAAGGTGCAAAAAGGGAATCTTTCATTTGATTATAATTATCATGATTTCCAAAGTAGAGTTTAATAAACAAAAGAAGCCTTAAAAGGCACAAAGAAACAAAGATCGAAGCAGGGCTCGACAAACAACACAAAGTTTAAGCAAAGTTAATGCGCTACTAAGTAGATCCGCATTTCACGGTTAATGACAAACGAAATCACGTGAAGAGCAATATCATTGGGTATCACGCACTCGCTCACGTTACTAGTAGTAGTGGAACCGCAACTTGTTAACTATTTGAGAGACCCAAGGCCACACTCATTACTCTTGTCCGTTCGTTGCATGGGGTCTAAAACTATATTTTTCATGTATTATTCTAAATGTCAGTTTTAACCTATGTTACCTTTATTCATACTTCAAGTTAATTATTTACATTTTTAATTGAAGGTATTAAATACATTTGAAATCCTATTCTGTCACCTTATGTTGATTCCCGGGACCCCCCACATGCACATATCGATGAAAATATTAACTTTGTGAAAAAGATTAATGTGTGGCCTGTCCTTGTCCATTTGTCTCCTTTATTAATTTCATTTTGTTATATCGATAACGACGGACTATAAACAAGCGATAATCCTAGCCGAAGCATCTTCTTACTTTAACATCTGGTAATCATTTGTTTTTTTATTTTTATTTTTTTAGGCCACTTGATAAAACTGCCATTTAGATTTTATAAAGCGAAGAAATCAATTAAAGTTCACAAATTTTGTCTCGATTGAGAGGACCGAGAGCGGTCATTTTCTGTTCTTATTTTTGGCCAATGACAAACTTGAAATGTGTGCAACCAAGTTTTCAGCTTCCCAAGGATTTGATAGTGCTTAGTTCTAACTTAACTAAGGTTACATTACGGATCTCCATAGTCGATACCCATCTCCTCCTTTCTAGTGGTTTGAATCTTCATTTAAGATTTTGAATCGTTGGAGCTCTAATACTAAATCTCGGCCATCGATAAGTAAAACATTATCAACAATTGCTATTCAATATACAAATCAATAACACGGACATTTTTTGTTTTAGAGATGTTTCGAACTATTATACCATTTCGAAAATTAAATTTCAATCTTTTTCTCGTTCAATTAGGTTAATTATAGTGTTACTCCTATATTTTTAATATGGTTTCATTGACCCACACAAGCAGCGGGTTTAGGACTACTACCTCATCAATATTTGTCCATTGGTGGTGGAGGTAAGGATGTCGAGACTTGGACATTGGTGATGGTGCCTAGTCAAGTAAAGAAACAATAAAACCATCTCTATATAATCTAGCCAAGCATATTATTATTACCAAGTTAAACTTTTAATTAGAAAGTATGGGGATACATCGAAAGGAGATCTCTTCCACGATAGTAGTAATAGATTATTTGCTCATTTTACTTTATAATTTGGTTGGATATGAGTCTGGTGCAAACCCACATGGAGTTGGCTTTGATTTTTTAGTCTCATTTCGATCTGTTGTTAAAATATTTAGTGTCCTATAACCACTTGGTACACTAAAATTGAGTTAAAAATTGAATTCTGACACATATTGCTACCTCTAATTAGAACTCTGTGTCACATGGATCTAAATTATCCTTGACCGTTTGTTTTCTTTATTAATTGCATTTGTTATGTTGATGATGACAGACTGTATAAGGTACTTATTACAGCAGGGATGATTTAAACGAATCATTTTATTCATTAGATCTTGATTCACACAAGCCCCCACATACAAATATCGATGAAAATATTATTATAATTAGAAGGATTAAAGATGCCACTTGCAACGTGCGTGTGTGGGTAGGGCCTGTGCTCGTCCATTTCTTCCATTAATTACAATTTGTTACACATACAATGACAGACGATAATAAGTCCTTATTAAACAAGCTAATCCAAGTCGAGCCATTTTCTTACAATAACAGCTGGTAATAATTTATTTTTGATTTTTTTAACCCACTTGATGGACTTGCGGCTTAGTTTTTAGGGTTAATATTACGAAAAATCTCAAACCGGTACACATATAATAAATTCATCCAAAACTAATTTTTTGACTGCGAAAAACCCAAAACCGGTATACCTATAACAATTTTACCCTCCGTTAGTTTCCGTTAAATTTTACCGTCAAATTTCTGAGTTGAATAACACGTGACAGTTGACGGGTGTATCACTTTGGGGTTTTACTTTTTGTTTGTCATATGGCTAACTATGTGGCAAATCTCATGTGCTCCCAAACGAAGTTAAGTGGTTTAGTGCATTTGCTATTATTGGATTTTTTTTAGCAATGTATCAATTATTTAAATTCACGAGTGTAGTGTATCCAAATATATGTTGAGTTAGCATACATTTCATGGATGAGTTCTAGCGATTCATTCTATTTGTATCGCACAGTTATGTGTTTACATGAATATTATGATTTATCCAATACAATATAACTTAATGTAATAACTATTAAAAAAACTATTTTTTTAAAATGCTAAAAAATTATTTAGTAGCTAAGATAATAAGGGAATACATAGGAGCTCCTATGCATTAGATTAGACTTTTCCATTTTTTCTGAGTATCTATGATTTTTTGGTCAGCTCATATCCGAACTTCTAAATGACTAAACTAAAGGGCTCATCATTTCATGCCCAAATTTTTATTTAATTTTTTCTTTGCTCCAAGGGCCTGGTCCTTTAGGCCATTTTTAATTATTCTGGGCCAACTAATGGTCATTAGCCATGTTGTGTTCAGGCCGACCCAACCTGTTTGCCAATCCTAGAGCAAAACTATAAAACACCACCTACTCACTAAACAATCAACACAAGGGATAAAACACAAATGGTCCCTAAACTTTGATCCAATGTTCAATGTGGTTCTTGAACTTTTAATTTGTTCAATGTGATCATTGGACTTTTGACTATATGAAAATATTCAATGTAGTCATTCCATTAATTTAAGATCAGGGACAACATTGAACATTTTCATATAGTCTAAAGATAAAATTGAACTTGTACCAAAGATTGAGGGACTATATTGAACAAATTAAAAGTTCAGGGACCATATTAAATAAATTAAAATTTCAGGGACTACATTACATATTGGACCAAAGTTCAAGAATTATTTGTGTCATTTTCCCTCGTCACAAAGCCTTCTTTAAAACCCACATGCCTAAATAATGTTTTCCCTGCTTTTCAAGAACGTGTGGTATCCAAACTTTCGACTAGTCAACTTGCTTACAAACCCTGATGCACTTATTAGCATTGACTTAGAAGATTCAATTAGGTTAGAAATTTACTTATATGATACTTAAAAAAGGGTTTACATAATTCATTCAAACAATCGATGGTAACTAGAATTTCCCAATTATATGGTTATGGTCTACCAATTACGGTTGCAGTTCTATGTTTGGAAAGAAATTCTAAAAATTTACTAATTTTCAAACAACTTTTTATTTTTATTTTAACATTTAGGATTGTTATTATAAACATCACAAGTAAAACTATCATTCCAACATGAGTCCTCTCCTTTGCTTCTCTCGTTGACATCTCCAACTCCATCCAATCACAGTCATTCCATCTCTGATTCTAGTTGATAAGAAGCAAGATCTCTCTTTAAATATTTTCTCTTGAGAATTTTGTTCCTCCAAATCTTCTCTTTGAGATTCGTTATTTCTCTCAAGATTTCACTTTCTCTCTATCCTCTATCAGTCCAACCTTCTCCTTCAATTTCACCTTCTGAGCCATCAACATCGATCTACCTGTTTTTATTGTGAATGGGACTTTTAGGATCATACCCCATTCGAATAAATCCACAATCATCTTTCTATAAAACATTAAGTATCTCCGCAGTAGGTCTTTGCTGGAAGCAAGACACAATTGAAAACAAACCCATTGAAAACCAACCTTATCAACCTCTTCAGTTGTCGCCACCATAAAGAGAAGATTGATAAAATTCTTCGTTCGAAAAAAAAGTGGAGAATCTATTTGTACTTAATCAGTTAACTTACATAGAATAGTTAGGAAGCCTCGTATCTTCGAATTTCCCACAAGCCTCATCTCTTTGAATTTTCCACACAAATTGACAGTGCAGTGTCCGAATATTTTAGATTTAGGGCTTTGTCGAAGGAAAAAAGCTCCAAATCCAAAACTCTAATGGGTCAAAGTGTCCCATGCTACCAATCTTCAATTTGGACTTGCTCGCAGACCCTCTTCTAGCTTAGAAGTGAAGCCCTATCTCATGATTTTGCTCACGCTATCATTCTCGCAAGGGAAGCTTTCTTTGATACTCGTCCTTTTCAAAGAATGGAAGATCTTGAGTCCCATAATGAGAATTATTATATTCAAACTGATTCACGTGTATCAGAGTCAAGAGATGAATCTACAGGGGAAAGGCGAAGTGCCAATTTAACAAATTCTTGTCGGTAATGCCAATATAGAATGCAATGTTGATTCTTATACTCTAAAATGTGACTAATTTTGGGAGGGGAAGAGCTTTTTTTTTTACCGTCCTCGTTATTATTTTTGGTTTTGTGGAAAATATTTCCCAGAAAGTGGGGTTCATACGTACTCTTTTGTCTGACACAACTCTATCATTGGAAAATAGCTTTGCAAGTTGCTTGGGCCTAGAAAATGCAATGATTTGACTGGACATTAAATAGGGGATGTCCCATCTCCCTCTCGAAGATTTCTTTTTGAAAAATTGAATAGACGAAAGCGGAACATCAAACACGAGAGATTTTGGCTACAAATGTGGAAATAAATCAATAGATTAATGATATGCCAAGATGATTATAACGAGATCTTTGGCAGCAAAATATGCAGAGGAATCATGAAATTTGATTGTTAGGTCCAAGCGCGCCTTATGCAGTAAGCAACCACTCAAGGCGTTATCGACTGTTTCCAACAAAAAAGTTGCCATGTTTTGATGATGCCCTTCGTTGTTTTTTGCACGCAAATCTCTTCGCCTTCATCTCTCTTCATTCTTGTTGTGTTTCACTCTTTCTTCTCCTATCGTCCCAATGACGCTGTAGACAAACAACACGCGCATTTCGCATTAGACGATCTACATCCCATGTATATAGTCCACATTATCATCAACTCCATTTGCATGTTTGACAAAAAGGATTTGAAAAAAATAAAAATACAGTGTACGGATGTAATTGGTTAAAAATAGAGTTCAAAGACCTACTGACAATTTTTGCAAAAAATTCAATTACTACTATGCCTAAATCCCTTATTAATAAAAAAAATACAGTGTATGGATGTAATTGGCTAAAAATAGAGTTCAAAGACCTACTGACAATTTTTGCAAAAAATTCAATTATTACTATGCCTAAATCCCTTATTAATTATTGAATCCTGCTCTAGAACTAGTTCGAGCCATCATCTATTTTTTTTGGAAAATGCAATGAATGAAAACTGTTTTTTTATCGGTCTTTGCTAAAATAGGCATCGCAACTCACAAAGAATATTGAGATACCGAGTCCTACAACCATCCTACTAATCAGAAACCACCAGTTTTTTCCAAACACTCGCTTGCTAATCATCACTAATTCATACAATCAGTTCACCAATCATCGCTTTGAAACCTTTAACATCTTGAGATTGGATGAAAACGAAACTAGGCTGTCTTTCCGTGAATTGTATGCCTTACATTGCATCGATCATTTTTGTCATCGAAAGTCTTGACCTTCACAAGGAGTAGAAGAACTCCATGAGAAGCTATCTTACTTGATCCACAGAGGAAGGCAATGTATGTCCACTGCTCAAGCATTTATTTTGCTTTTTCAAATGAAGGAAGTACTAATGAAACTCTCATTGAGCAAAAACATTTATATCTTGCCGGCTGACCAAGATAATCTCAGTGATTATCCAAGAAAGCGACGTGCATGAACAAAGCGTTAGAAGACAAATAGCTGCTTTATACCTATTGAGCAACCACGCCCATGAGCACTGGGATTTTATGACCCAATCCTCACAATACTTATCTATAAATTCCTCAAACAGTATCCACGGCACTACAGGCGAAAAATATCATGGCAGCTCAAGAAACTCGGGCAGAAATTCCGAGAGATAAGTACCGCTCTTTCTTGTATGACGACGCTAAGAACACTCAATGGAGACATGGTGGTCCTCCCTCATATGAAGATGCGAACAGGCTCTTCGAGCAAGGCCGAACCAAGGTTGATGTGATGTTAATGTTGATGCTGTTCTTGTTGATATTCATACTGTATTGCTGGTTCTCGCACTTACCATTTGGAATTGTTACTCTCACTCATCTTGGTATTGTATTTATGTCCTGAAGGAATGGCCAAAAGGATCGTTAGAAGAAACCGTACAAAACGCTATCAAGTCCTAGGAAATGGAGGTCTCACACAAGACCCGGGTGCAAGACATCAGGACAATAAGTCCCGAAAAATTCAAGTTAGTCATCAACGGTATGTACATGACTTAGGTTCCATATGATGCTTATAAGTCCATTATTTGTCCTTTCAAACTCACGGACCCATTATAGAACATGGTGAGCATACCATCAGCAGATTTTAAGGATGACAAGCATTCTTTTTTTTTTTGGTAAGATGATGACAAGCATTCTTTATCTAGTGTAAACATAAAAAACCTGTTCCACTGGAGTTTTTCTTTCAGGTAGAGAGGGTTTATCTGCTGAAGAAACCCTGAAACTTGGAACCTACAACGCATTGCTGAAAACTTCTCTGCCAGAGGAATTTCAATACTACAAAGCTGAAAAAGAGACATTTGAATCGTCTCATGATGCGTTCAAATCAGCCTTTCCTCGTGGTTTCGCGTGGGAGGTGCTGGAGGTCTTCTCCGGTCCGCCAGTTATTGCCTTCAAGTTCAGGCACTGGGGTTTCTTTGAAGGGCCTTTCAAGGGCCATGCGCCCACTGGAGAGATGGTGGAGTTTCATGGCTTGGGTACTCTTAAGGTGCGTTGTTGGATGAAAAATCCTGTATACAAGAAGCATGCGTTTAACTGCACACATACTTCAAATAATCTTTCAACTAGAAATGGTTAATGAGATTGGTCTAACGTGCTGCCCCAGGGATGAACAAAACCAGTCGCTATGTATGAAAATATAGGCGAGTCAGTGTCTCTTTGCATGGACTCAGAAGCGCCATGCACTGCAATTATAGTCTGGTAATTCATTACAAATAATCC
Organism: Syzygium aqueum; assembly: GCA_031216185.1. Classification (NCBI taxonomy): domain Eukaryota; kingdom Viridiplantae; phylum Streptophyta; class Magnoliopsida; order Myrtales; family Myrtaceae; genus Syzygium; species Syzygium aqueum. Next base: position 7,114,883 of record CM062237.1, read on the forward strand.
GAAGTAGATAGAATTGGTACAAAAGCAACAGACTTGGTTGCTGCCAAGACTGGATGGACTGAGTTCAATGAATTTCTGTCAGATCCAGGGAATTCTGTAACTTAATAAGAACGAGTCAACCGTTCTGCGGCAGGCAGGGATGTTGTTTAACCGCCTCTGAATCTCTAATTCAGGTTGATGAATCACTGAGAGCGGAAGAAGTTGAGATATACTACGACCCAGCACAGCTGTTCGGAGGTCTATTGAAGGGCGCGATAATCCTACAACAAAGACGGCAATGACTTCTCTGAAGCTGCTCTTTGCCCTTTCTCCAACAAATAAGTGATGCATATAATCTTAGATGCCATGCTCATTGAGCTTGCGTGTGTTTGTCATGGCGTGTTCTCATATTGTCTATGTAATGTGCTGAACACATCCATGTGTTTGACTTATGAATCTGACTTGCCTCCCGTGTAGCAGAGGATGATCTGGAATAAAATTTCTTGAAGGTTCACTCCCTCAAAGTAAATACAAGATGAAATTGAAGTTCTGATTCTTCCAGCAATTCAAAAAGTTTTGGCTTTTGGCAATTGCAAGTTTGCAACACCTAAACAGGCTTTTTTAGTCAAACTATGATAAACCGACAGATGCTGTAACTTGTCCAGACATCCCAAAATTGGTTCAGAAGAACATATAATTTTATTAATCACATATAGATAATGCTACAGGACTGTGGCAAATGAAAATAAAGGAAATTGACAAGGTTACAGAGACAAAGTGATGCCTGACATGTCTATAGAGTCTAGAGTACATAAAAGTTAAGCAACGCAAAATAACTGTATCTCATCCTCTTTTTCCTGTAATTACAAGCACGTGCAACAACTCCACAGATGAGATCAACCAACCACCTCATCTTAACGGTACTCGAACTTCGAATCTACACCACGACGGCATTCATCGATAAGAGCTAGACTTAGGTTGTGAATGGTAACCATTCTGCTCCAGAAATCAAATTCTTACCAGAAATTGATTTCTGGAGGAGAAATCTGTTTGATAAAACATGACTAATTCTACTCCAGAAATTGATTTCTGGAACAGAAATCTATTTTTTTTTTTGGCACCTCAAAAAAATTAAATTTCAGTCAAAGTGGGTGCTCAAAGGTATTTTAAGTCATTTTGTGAAGTTTTGAAATTTTTAATTTTTAATTTTTTTTGGGCACCTCAAAAAAAATTAAATTTCACTCAAAATAGGTGCCCAAAGGTATTCTAAGCCATTTTGTGCAGTTTTGAAATTTTTAATTTTTTTTATTTGTTTGGACACCTCAAAAAAATTAAATTTCACTCAAAGTGGGTGGCCAAAGGTATTCTAAGCCATTTTGTGAAGTTTTGAAGTTTTTAATTTTTTTTTTTAATTTTTTTGGGCATCTCAAAAAAATTAAATTTCACTCAAAGTGGGTGGCCAAAGGTATTCTAAGCCATTTTGTTAAGTTTTGAAATTTTTGATTTTTTTAATTTTTTTTAGACACCACAAAAAAATTAAATTTCACTCAAAGTAGATGTCTAAATGTATTCTAAGCTATTTTGTAAAGTTTTGAAATTTTTATTATTTTTTATTTTTTTGGGCACCTCAAAAAAATTAAATTTCACTCAAAGTAGGTACCCAAAGGTATTCTAAGCCATTCTGTGAAATTTTGAAATTTTTGATTTTTTTATATTTTTTTTAAAAATTCACCAAATTTCCTATTTTCTCGAAATCTTGACTTTTTTTAATTTTCTGAAAATTTTTATGAATTTTTCTGGAATTTTTCAATTTTTATGTATTTTCTGAAAAAACATTTAGTGAGAAAATAGAGAGAATGCATTCTGGAAGAGAGAAACTATAAAAAGTAGCTTCTCTTTTTCTTGCTAAAAACTCATTCTGGAATAAAAAATGCATTCTGGAATCAAGAATGCATTTTGGAATCAAGTATTTTTAACAAACGCATTTTTATTCCAGAATGTGAAAATTGTTTCAGAATGCATTCCGGAAATTTTTTAACAAACGTATTTCTATTCCGGAATCTATTCTGGAATAGAATTTCTATTCCAGAATGGATTCCATGCGCGCCCTTAACATCTCAGATTGATCATCTGGTTTTAACCGCAAAGCCTGAAAACAAACGAGCAAAAAGGAAAGACTTAGTAACTCACAAATACACGCATGTCTTGAAATGGTGCTCAGTGTTGAGAAATATGCTGATACATGCAACATATTAAACTAGTTTACTGAGTGCATGATGCAAATAACAAGAAAAATATGCATGAATACCTGGCATAAAAAGTACTTTCTCAAATTAGTCAACCTAAAATCTCCACATGAACAAAGCTGTGCTAGCCGATATGGAGCCGTCTGAACTACTCATAGACTAATTCACACAGATAAATGGAGGGCTCAAGGGAAATAATGCCATCACAGAAATATATGAATCTTACTTTGTGATAATATGTAATAGCTGCTGTGAAATTGTCCTGCAAAGTGCAATCGAAGGAAGCAGATCTGCCAGACCAGTCAAAAATCATGACAAAGAGACAGAGCAGCGCCTTAAGTGTGACCACACACCCAGACAACACCATACACCGTACATTTTCTTCTGAATGATTATCTAATCAGCAACAGTGAAATGAAAATATAATCTAAAAACTAATGTGGTTTTCATAACCTACGAATATTAAGTTGTTAGCCTGATATCATGCAATGTGTTCTAACCAATGAAAGAGATGTGTGCCAGGACACGCCCAACATATTACACTCTTAAAGCAGTTAAAGATCACTCAGATTTTGAGTCACTTCTGTCTTTTAATATTCAGAAGCCCTATAAAGTTCCTGTCTGCAATGAAGAGAACCTTTACGTGCTCTTTCAAATATGACAAGACTATCTTCATAACTATTAGTTTCATCTTCAACAGTTTAGTCTCAAGCCATGTGTCTTCAACTTAGGCAACACATCCCAGATGAGTTGATACATAGTGGATTTCTATCGTGACCAAGTGTCGCTCTTCTTGTGCTTGGGAAAAGTCCTTTAAATGCTCCAACAACCACACGAAATGTGGAGCAAACAATCTCGTGATGTTCCGAACAAGGGGCAAATGGCTATAGAAAGATAACTTGGATTTAAGAATATAACTTCCAAATTTCCTTAAGGCTGCAGTTGGATTGAGTATAGCCCTTGCACTTTTTGAACCAAGAGCATGTAGAGGAATATTTGTATTGTCTAATTGTAACATCTAGATAACCACTGATACTTCTCCTCGTCCTCTCTCTCTCTCCCCCTCCCCACTCCCCCTTCCTTAGCATGATAATCTTCCCACTCGCCAAACGGGGCACCTATTTTTAATCTTAAACACCCCCCTCCCCCCAGGTGTTTTTAATCTGCTACGATGGCTGAGTTAGAAGATTTATATACAAGAAATATTATTGGATTAACCAAACCTTCTTTCAGGACTTGGAATTTTCACCAACTTTAATTAGCCGAATTTAGATCTTAATAAAGGAAAACAAGCCTCTCCAGCCAAATAAATCTCATCCAACCTCCAAAAGTTCTGAATTGATATACACATTGTGAAACTACTATTACATAAAGTAATCTAAAACTTTCCTACATAAATGAAGCAAAGCAAAAGATAATTAAATGTTCGTATATTTGTCTGCTGAGCAATCGCCGCCTGATTAATTTATAAAAGTTAAAAACAGCAAAGATAATCCATAAATTACAAAAAGGAGTATCCAAATACCTGCAAATGGTAAGTGTAAGCAATACCAGCATAAGTGCACACACTTCTTGTGGATAATGCCAGAGCTTTTTCATAGTTCAATGTTGCTTCATTGTACATCCTGAACATGCAGGAGATGAAAGGATTAGGTTCAGTGAAGGCAAAACCTAACATGACGACAAATTATCAATCTTGAAAAACACATTCCAAGCGAAACAGGATGAACAACCCCTGAAAAGTAAGAACAAATTAACATGAGATGGCTCACCCACCCAACCCCATTCTCCCGCAAACACACCCCCCCCTGAAAAAAATAAATCCCCCCCAAAAAAAAATAAATAAATAAATAAATAAAAATCAAACAGAATGGCTGGGGAAAAGAAAATTTGAGAGAGAAAAGAAGTAATATATTCAGTGCTGCTTGTTTGTGAAATTCGCATGATGTCTTGAAATTCTCTTTTCGAAATTGTCAAAGTTTAAACTGAGCATATTGCTAGCATTCTTTGCAGCAACCGAAGTAGCTCAAACTCGCATATCAAAGTCTAGTGCTCTTCTTATTATGATTTGGTGGACCTGAGCCATGTCTCATGGAACTTAATGGAACTTACGATTATGAATTCTACTTCAAACATGAGTGACATAGCAATATGCAACTCCAGTAAACACTTCATCAAAACCTCTTCTAGCTTCCCAACAATCTTGCATAAAAAAGCTGAAGAGAGCTTTATGGCAGAGAACTGCCTTTGTAATTGTATACACTCAAGTTTTTGATCCATATTAACCAGGATAAGAAAATAAAAACAAAGAAATATACAAGCCATTGAGAAAGAACTTCACATACTTTAACTTTCTGTATGAATGAGCCAGATTAACAACAGTGGGTTCCCACATTTCACTTAAAGGAGATGAAATGTGAGCCAAAGTTTTCTCGAACCACCGAACAGCTTTGCTGTACCTGGAAATGTCCCAAAAGGCATGTTTAAAAGCAACTCAGTGTCAGAATGGTACAATCAAATTCTCACAATCAGAGTATCTTAGCAACCATCAACAACTATTATTGACAAAAAAACTCCATTGTACTGCTTATGCAGAATAGAGCGATAAAACATGGAAGGATTCATGCAGCAAACCACAGCAAGTGCGATCATGCTTAGTTTTTTTAATTGCTGTACACATATATGCATGTAACAAAGCACATATACTGCTAGAAAGCAAGCACTGGCAGTTACTCATCAAAAAGGGGCCAGAAACAGTATTGCAACCACTATTGAAATATTGTTACTAAAATAAAGTCAACTATACAGTAAAACAATAAGAATGATAGCAAACAAGCCAAGACTTACGCAGAAAGTGACTTCATAACATGTAGAAGTTCTGTCACCCGCTCCCCACTGCTATCTTCCACATTCAACCCTTTCACTTCCAGCCAAATCAACAAGAGAAAGCTTGCTATACAGGTTTTCTCCAGTAATCAAGGTGTTGTGGGATACATGGATTGTGACGATCCTGATTATATAACAGGAGAATGAGTAAAAAAGTATCAATTAAAACCTCAACAATGGGTTGGGGGTGGGAGGTTTAGAGGCCATTGCTGTGTGCTTAATCAAGTAATAACGTTTTGTAATTATCATGTGTATCGCTCGTATTCAGCTTTTGCTTTAAAAAATAAAAGAAAACATCCTTTCCGAAAATTATTAAGGTGTGGTACTCCATGAAAGTAAAAGCAAACAACTAGGTTGAGCAGCATCCTCTTCCATGCAATACCTATAAATAAGTTCAGCGCAACAAGCTAATCCATCTAAGCAGGATAAAGTAGCCAAAAGGGGCTTGAAACTCTCATGATGAAAGGTATGCACAAATGCTGTTCCTATCATCTAATTAAAGAAAACGTCATCGTTCATTTCAGAAGCTTGGCACCACAATCAATTGAACCTGTTTAAGAGGGGTAATTGATAGAAGTAGACATTACAGTATATCTGTACTAATTGCTCGAATTTATTTTTCATTCTTCCTATCCTCATGAATTAATCTTGAATTCTTTCAAAAAGAATTGCACAGTTGTTCACCCTTCAGCAAAATGAAGTTTCTAGCTAACATTGTCATCATGATATATCAAGAAAGCACAAAACCCAGAATAGCAATGAGAGAGGGTGCGTAGAATTCAGAGCATACATGTGAGAAACATTGGACTTTAAAACGTCACTTTCTCGACTTTGAAATGCCTCTTTCAGGACCTTCAAAAAACCCAAGGGATTGTCGACCTTTTCCTGTGTGAGTTCGACAAAAAATTCCGAAGACCCCATGCAGATTTTCGATGAATTCCTTCTTGATTCACACACCAAATCTCATACCTACATAAATAAGCATGTGGAAGCACAATCACATCAAGACAAAACGTAGGCGTTCGGAACACCTGAAGAAACTTGCAGCTATTTACAGTGAGTAAATAGAAAAAAAAACCTGTTCATTGTGGAGTTCAAAAACTGTGACAGAAAAACCTTATCTAGGTGTAGCAGTTGCATCTGAATTCGCTAAATCGAAGAGCTCCTCAAAACAACGCGCATATAGACCACGATCATGGCTAGATCCTTCCTAAAAAGCATAAAAAAAACAGCATCATGTCAACTTCCATATCAGAATTTTGTTGAATGACATGGAGGGAGAACATGGTTAATCATAAATCGTTCAGATAATTATGATTGCAAACAATCGAACCACCGACAATCAGATCTAAGAAATGCGAGCAACAGAACTTTTAGCTCCTTAAATTCAGACGACATAAGACCGATATCTGAAGGAAGTCTCTGCATTAATGGGCCTGTAATGGCAACTATACATGTATAGTCCACAAAAGCACATTCTCATTCCAGATCTGCTCCCTTTTGAATGCAATGGGAATAACGAGCAAAATACTTATCTAAAAAGCCATATCCCGATATTTGGATATTAGCTCATATGGAGATATTATCGGTGGGAGCGTGTTTGTGAGAGAGAGAGAGAGAGAGAGAGAGAGAGAGAGAGAGAGAGAGAGAGAGAGAGAGAGAGAGAGAGAGAGAGAGAGAGAAACCATACCATAGTGTGCCTCTTTCCTGAGTTACTTTGTCCATAAGCAAATATTAACACGTTGAATCCATCAAAAGCTGACTGAACCAACGGTTGAACATCACTAAATATCTCAGCTGCACATGCACTAGTCCTACTGTAAAGATAACAAACTTCCAAGCAAACCGGCCAGGTAGCTAGTATATACCCAAAAATCTTCAAATGCTGCCAGTTATGTAACAAAATGAATCATTTTCTAGCTCACCCTGTCCAACATGAGGTTCATATACACTATCGAATTCATAATCTTTCTTAGGGTTGGTCCTGGTTTCATCACCAGTGGTGACAAGGATAGTAAGATCATCAGGGAATTCTACAGCAGAGGGACCTTCATCTTCAAACAATGGTCTCGAACGACAGAATTCCTTTACGTTTCCTGACATTAAATGCATCTTCAAATCATTATAGAAAAGAAAAATGCCCAGCATTTGATTAACCAATCCCGAAAAAAATATATGAGCATTTAATATATCCAATTTTTATTTTTGATATATTATTCACGTTCACAGTTGCTTTGAGTGGAAATTACCATGTTAGCATAACCGAAACATCGAATAAGATGTTAATACCAGATTAATTAAAAAGAGATAATAATTTCCAAGATCCCTCATTCTCAATTCTCAACTCGACATGCTAATCCCTGAGATGTGGCTGTTCCATCTCGTGGACAGGTTTGCCACGTGATATTTTTAATATTATGTTGGAATGGGATTTAACAACAACTATGGATTCATGAAATGTAGGTATCCAATTGTACATCAAGATATTATATATCTTTGAAAATCTTATTGATATGTTTGAGAAATTTTGAAAATCAAATCATTAACTACAACCTAATTCAAATGGTTTTACGCATCCTAAAATTCATTATATCAATGACAAATAAAATTCATGGTCGACTACAAAAGAAACAATTTTGCGTATAGATATATATATACAAGCTTTTTTACTTTGAACTGTCAGAAAGTGTGTGTGGATATATATGTATGCGTGCTTTTTATTTATTCTTTTCTCTTTTATTTTCTGAATTCTGATATGTTGTTCTTCATTTTGAATTCGAAATCAAGTGTCATGGGCTTATTAAAATCATGGGTTTTATTTTTCCCACGGGAGAATTCCAAAGGAGTTTCATGAGAAAATATGGCGAGAATCTCCCAAAAGTGTGCTTCTGGAAGTGTCAAATGGTGCAATTATTTGTCCTGTGGAATTGGAAAAATGTGATGAGATGTTTTGGTCATCAAAAGGTCGGAATGAATATGTGATGGCCAATTTTCGATCTTCAGATACGAAGGGGACTCCATTTTACATGAAATTGTATTTGATCAAGCCGCGTCCGAGATAGAATAGCTGCCACCGAATGCCGATGGCGAGGAACCAAGCCTGGGCAATTGTGGATTTGTCTCGATAAAAGTGGAAGACGCCGGCGATGGCCATGATGTTTCAGTCCAAGCTTGAAGTCTCGGGGGATCAATTGCATTCACCTAAGCGTCCTCTCAACTTCGTAAGTTTGCAAAGTTCATGGCAGTTCCTATTCACATTAATTTCAGCACGGAGTTTGAAGAGAGACCGGAAGTTCGGACTGCTCATCACGAGATTTCCGAGGAGTGAATCTTAATCTGCAAGCTAATTTCTCCCCATGAGTGTGTTGTTCTCTTCTTTGATTCAAATTCCATACGAGAACTCTCCATGTCATTAGTCTAAGATGGACTGTGTTAGAGCTAATTCATCCTCACAATGTTCTTCTGTCTCTAGCTCGTCCGTGTGCACGTATGCATGTGTTGGGGGATCTCGTACATGTCAAGCCAATGGAAACAAATCGAACTGATCATATAGGATTTGATTGTGCTAAAATGACATTGGTGTGCTTATAGGCCTCGAAAGCTAGAGCATTAGAAAGACTCGATCTATTGATTTTAAGGTCGCTATATCGGTAGATATGATTTTGACATGATAGTGCATGCTTGGAAAGCGAAAGCTTTCTTCTCATGTTCTGTTTGCAACTGATGCAGGTAAGCTAAAAGAGCCAGGTGGACGCAGAGCCCTTGAGCCGGCCAGCAAACTTAAACCAAAGTATTCTGTCTTGCAAATTGCGGCAAAGGCGAATATATTTGAAGAAAGTAATATGGTAAGATCCTCATGACAATGACAACTCTTGGATTTAATTCACATAATTAAAACGTAGTAAACAAAACGTCACATAATAAACCAAACACATCATCAAGGCACTGTACGTAGGTAAATACGTAAAGTAAAGTGCGAGAATTTAAAACCCAATACAATGTCTCGTAAAGAATATACATCCCCAGGAGCTAAGTCTAAAAATTAAATCCAAGCCTAAATGAAGACATACATCAAAGTGAACCCTAAATGCAATCCTAATATAAACACTAACGGGATTTTTTTGTTTCTAATTTTTTTTATCATTTTATTATTTTCTTTATCCATTTCATCTAAGAAAAATACGATCTAAAATTTCAATTTATTTCAAGATTCAAGAAATATGGCTCTGGATGAATATGAATCAAATGAAATGAAATGAAAACTATTCTTAAAATGTAACTGCCTAACTGAAACTTGCATTTTCTACCATTTTTATTTTTTTAAATCTTTTTATATACTGAAAACAAAATTGGAGAATTTGTCCGGAAACAAAAGTACCCAAAAATATATCCATTCCAGCTATTTGACTGCTTCACCAAGTCATCCAAGTCCGAGATAAGAAATGAAGACCACAGCATCAGAAAAAGTCATCAACACCAAAAGGATTGAAAATCAGGAAGGAGACAACGAGAAAGAGAACAGCACGCGAGGAAAGATCGATAACGACAAGTTTGGGGGCAGCAATGGCCACTCTTCACAGATTGAATGTATAAACGCAACATCAATGGCGATCCTGACGCTCCATTCTTCGCACGCAACACATACGCACACGCAGATGTCACACTCCTTCGCAACAGAATACACATTCAGAACTCGATTCCGTTCATATAGAGCAACGCTCAACTCGAACCAGAGAGATCAGCAAAGCCACTGAGTCGCAGTTTTCAGGTCATACGTCGAGCCTACGGACGATGAGAATCACAACACCAGTTGACAAATGAGCATCATATTCCAACAAAGTCGGCCATAATAAGGGTTCAATAAGTCGAGAGCAAATTTAATCGATGTGATATGAGTTTCGGTTCAAGGATTGAATCGAAGTTACATACTTATCTGGTTCAAGCATTCCATCAAACCAGCGATATCCATTTCGATCGAGGAGCTCATACAAAGCAACGATTCAACTTCAGATCATCACGAAAACAACAGTGCAAGTCTGATTTGTTGATAGAGTTTCAACTGCAACTGATTTACTTACAAACATTAGCTAAAGTCCACAGGCTCTGTTTCGTTCATAAGCCGCAGAAACAGAGCGTGTGGAATTTACCTTGACGAGAGTTGAGTTTCTGACCCCGGTCGGTGATCAGATCGCGGAGAAAAAGTTCGTGGAGGCATCGTCGTCGATGATAGCGGCCGGCGAAGGGGGAAAGACCAAGGTTCGTCCAGATGAGGCGATGGCGAAGCGGTTACGGTGGCGGCTAACGGTGTGTGGACGACGATGGAGAAGGAAGGAGAACCGATGAAGAAGCCTCTAGAATTCCCGAGAAAGATTGCTTTCTTCGGGAGCTTCAGCATATGCGTTCTATCGTGTTATCGCTGAGCCTGTGGTGGCCGTCAATGGGTGGGTGGGTTCGACGGTGGCCGTCGGTGATTGGGATTCGGTGGATTCTCGCGCCGATTAGTGGTGGAGAAGCTTCCGTGAACTTGGTGAATCGAGAGAGGATTTTCGCGTGCACTTCAATTTTGAAAAACGAAAGACACGGAGCGAGAGAGAGAGAGAGAGTTTAGCCGTGGATGGTGGGCTCACTTGTTTGGGCTTGAGCCAGATGTGGTCTGGCGCGAATTTGTTGACGGGCCGAGGCTTAGTCTGATGGGCTTGGTGTGGTCTGGGCTGCGCTTATGGATCAGGCCCAACAGACCGAAGCGCCCAACAGACCTGGCCCTTTCAATTATGACTGAACTCAGACCAAATAAAAAAATTATGACTGAATTGGAACTTTTTTCATTACTTTCTTTTTTTTTTCTCTCTCTCTCTTTTTTTACTTTACTTTTTCTTTATTTTTATTTTTATTGTTTTTTATTTTTTTACCCAAAATGCATGTTCGACTTGTCGGCAAAAAATTAGATGTCAACAGGGGTAATATTCTATCACCTGGCCAAAGAATAACTTTCAAACTTTGGTACGATTCTTTATTTGCACAATATTGCAACGTCATTTAGTGAAAGAACAGTGCTCGTACCTAACCCTACAATCTTTGAGTTGAATTTGAGCGCCGATAATGTGACTGCACTCGTGCTTGAGTTAATTCATCACAAAATTGATGCACGTGGTATAACCTGGATCTTGAAGCTCACCGTTGCACGCTCCATCCGCGCAACAGACTACAATGGAATCATTATTACATACTATAGTAGTTGTACCCATGACTCGCCATATTAGTGCTCAAGTCATTTTGGACGATATTTACTACAGTTGCGTATAGACATAATTGGAAATATCATTGCCCGATGCCGATTCTATTCAACATGGTTGTGTCCACCACGCAACTCACTATGGTGCACAAGAGAAAAGAGCTAGTGATGTGTTCAATCCCTTGAAATGCCATCATGATATTCATATAGGTGATCCATGAATTTTTAGGACTTAGCCTTTATTCCTATAGTATCAATTAACTTGTGGATCCATTCGGGTCTTACAAAGTAGAGGAGTTATTGCATGGATCAATGTGACGTAGTTAGTAAAATATGTAGGTAACATGAACGTTGGGTATAACCATGACGAGTTTAATAAGTGATTAAGCATTTTGCCTAGACATAACCATGTTGGCATCCGAATTTGACATTAGTGCTGGTGAGAGTTTAGAGAGTTGGTATGAGAAGGGGTTAATGTCAGAAAGCTAGGGAGTGTCGAACCTTCTCTTTTACCCTTTGAAGTATGAACTAATCTTTTGGTTCCAAGTCCAAAGTTAATCAGTGAAATCCAAGTACTTGTACCTGGTTCTGCAAATCTTGAAGTTAAGGTTGCGCTCCAACACTACGTGGACAACCTTTTTAATATTTGCTTCTAAGCGATATTCATTCACTTGGCACAGTTCAATTGGGTTAGTGCCTGTTACACACTCCATGGCTAAAGCAGTCAACGTTGCCAAATGTGGCTTTGCCGGAATAGCCAAACCCCTCAGTTTCGGCAATGAACCTCGTATTGATACATGATTCAAAACATCCGTGTAAGCTTCTGATTCGTAATACTTTTCTCTATTGCAGATCTTTTAGATAAACATTGCGTTCGAATCACTTGTCATGATATTCAAGCTAACACAAATTCCCATGAGCATAAGCGTGATTCTGTGTGATGCAAACATCATCATATGGAGTTCTTTTATTCACTTTTGTTTACTACAGAAAAACACACGATTGGAATTTAGCTATTAAAAGGACTCATTCTCGTAGGAAATGCCATCATTTACATCTTTTTTACATAACGTGGAAACACCTTCAACTTTATTATGGGCCTTTCACTTCGGCTCCTCCTCGAAAACCGCAAGCAAGCCTATACATATCTTCAGTCACCCTGAAAGTAAAAGGAGATAATTGGTAAGGCTTCATCAATTTAGGACAATGATTACAACTGTAAGAGCAATACTGCTGCTAAACAAACTTAGCTCCTTGAAGCAAGACATGATGTTGGGCAAGCGTGATTTCAACATGATCGGAATATAATTGCTCTAATTGACAATATTTGGCTACAATTTCATTGAATCATGCAACGACTATACAGAAAAATTACCTACAGAGCTCGTCAAGGTACAATCAAATAAAGCTACAAAAACCAAATCAAGAAGCTCGATTCTTCTACTGAGCATGGCAATCAAATATTCAGTGAGTTCTATGGAGAACAATACCATCTAAATTCAAACATTCAACCAATAGGGCAATAACCTATCGACAATGCAGAAAGTGACTGTATCCTGGTCCTAGACACTGAGTGCAATTAATCTTTTAGTGTAAAAAACAAATTGGCAAGCCTTGAGCACTGAGACTACAGATTGAACCGGGCAAAGAATCCCCATGACAGAGAAGTGCTTTGTGAGAACTCCTATCACATGTATAAACAAACGAATTAGACAAAATATGTCACCCCCGCATGTTGTTGTCTAGTTTTCAAGTTAACGCTGATATTCCACCCTAGGCAATGAATCTTAGGATTAGATCGGTCCGACGAGAAGGAACCTTCAAAGTTTGGAGCTGCACGAGAATGTATCTTGGGTGAGATTAAGTGTGACTACCACAAAAGATGCGAATGAAAGATATCCAATTCCTGATGCAGTGAGTAAGCTTTAAACATGACGCTTATCAAGATCAAGCAAGGATTTTCTATTTCTCGAATTATTACCCGGAAGCTATGCGCTAGCTTTGGCGGGGGCATCACCGATGAGCTTAAAATACTCGAGCTCGTTGGGATCCTTCCCCGGCTTCACCCAAACCATAGCTTCGTATACCTTCCTGACACCACCGTTGACACCACCATCGGTTGCTTCAAAGGTGATATCGTACCTAAAACCCGCAACCACCTGCATTCTCGCTTTATCCACCTTCACAAGCTGCAGCTTCGCATTCTGGTCCCCCAACAACAGATTTCACACCATCAGCACATTATTGACAAACATTTGAACCAAAAACAAATGGGAACAATATAAATAAACATCACTTTCTGCTACTTCAATTTCATGTCTAAGAAACTGCAGATCAAAAACTGTTTTTCCTCCTTTGAAAGACTCAAATCTCTATCCAATAAATTGATCGATCATCTACTAAGATTTCCTTTATCCTGATGACATGATAACTGAAACTTCCGCCCCCACAAATCCTGGCAAATGCACGCAGACCGCCCTTGACACTGTGATCATCTGCTTCAACCGAACGTGATTACGATCAATTTCAAGCAGAGATGACCAGATTAACTACACCCACATCCCAAATTTCCTTGTTTCCACGAGCATCACTTATAATTAGGGCAACCACAGTAATCATTCCAGCAGCAAACCATCAAAACCATAAAAGTTTCATCAAATTCGAATCACCCATCAAAACCAAATCAAATTGAAAGAAAAAGGAAAAATGACATAGATGGTCTATGAACTTTAGCCCGATATGCAATGTAATCTACGAACTTTTGATACATGTTCAATTTAATTTTTGAATTATATGAAAGTATTCAATATTGTCCCTGATCTTAAATTAATGAAAGTACTGCATTGAACATTTTTATATAGTTCAGAAATTACATTGAATATGTACTAAAAATCCAGGGACCATATTGAACATCAGGCTAAGGTTCAAAAATCATATTGCGCATTGGGCCAAATTTCAGGAACAATTTGTGTCATTATCCTAAAAAAAAGAAAGGGGAGTCAAAAGGAAAGAGAAATTCCGAGTACCTCCTTCCTGTTGTTCTCATCGATGGCAAAACAAGCGAGGTCATTGATCTCAGTGCTGTTCTTATTAATATCTACATCCTCCCAAGCTCCCGGTGTCCCCATTGTTCCGCAGTTCGGAAGCGAATCTCTTCGGAGTCGCGCGGTCTAAAGATATTGTAAGAGAGAAAAGGCCAAATCGAATTGTTTCAAATGGCAAAGCTATTATATGAAGACGCTCGCCGTGGCCTTTGGGTTTTATAGATTTTCCACAGTAGCCAATCAAGTTCACCGATAACCCTTTTTATTTTTTTATTTTTAATGGAGTTTCAAAATCTTTAGCTTCTTACCACAGAAAGCGGTCGGACAAGTTGTCATGCCCCGGACCCCCGCTGAGCCCGTGACATCCTTACCTGGTCGTTTAGTGCGATGTCCCAGGTTATCGCTGATCTCAAATCGCCATTAGAAATTTACAACCACAACGGATACTAACAATTAATTCCGGACAAATTAAAACTAGAGAATCAATAAGGGAGAATATACATTTTTCTTTTCATTCAAAACTTATAAAATATTCACAACTTACAACCAGTCTATTTTACCATGACCTGGCTTTCTACTCCAAAAATGGTACTACCCAAAAATTCACCATTCTGAACCCCCAAGTCTATCATCTACACCTCGTTACTCGGTGTCCACTCCGAGTCGGATTCATTGTCCTCTGAGTCCGAGCTCTCTGAGGTTCCCTGACCATCCTGATCCTCGGAGGACTATAATTCTGCTTCAATCTCGATCGGATGATTGATGTCACCCGACTCAGCTGGAGCAGCGTTCTGATATTCTTCAGCCAGAAAATCGAAGAAATTAACCTCGGGTACATAGTTAGGGTCCATGTACTGCTGAAAAAGGAGTAGATAGCCTGGTTCTCCTATAGACTCTTCCGACTCCTCTAGTTCGTCAGGTACGCCCTTAGGTTCGACCTCGGGCTCCGTTTCCCCTGGTTCCTCCTCGGGGATCGGTTCCAAATCTATATCCATCGGGTCATCCTCCGCCTGAGATGCTTTAGCTTCTGGTTCATGCTTTGCCCCTAACGATGCTTGCGCGGCCGACGCTGGATGCATGACTGACTGGGCTATACTAATTTCCACACTAGTCAATTTTCCGTCTACAGGGGGTACTGCTAATGGATCCCAATCACCAACTAAATCGTATGGCACATCAAATCCCCTGACATGCCCAAATACATCCCTGTCAGCATCTCTAAAGAACCAGGCCGTGTATACGTGGGTCTCCCACAACGGTAGCCCTACCTCTACAAAAATGGTAGTAGTCTGTTTAATCCAGGTAGTATCGTCTAGCATGGGAAACTCCGCAACGTCATTCTCAGTGTGTATAAGAACTCCAAAACGTGCTAGTGGTGGTAGTGGGGGATTCACAGTTCCTATCGTGGTTCTGAAATTTCGGTTGAGACAACCGTGAGAACACTTCTCAGTAAGTTCACCCCTAAACCCCACCTAGACTATCACGTACCCTCCAGATAATTTCACAAACACAATCACACGCGCCAAATCTTCAAACAACGGGCATAATACACACAATCACACACATATACAATTTCCCACGTCATGCGTTTCTTTCGTTCTCATCATCCCTTTCCACATCACTCGCCAGTGACCCACGTAAACGTACATGCCTCAGGTACACTGCAATTATTCACCACCTCCGGCACGCGTACCCGTTCACACCTCAGGCCCCAATTTCGACCTGAGCATCACACGCTCTAGGCCTAATCCCAACTCAGCCCGCGCCAAATGCGACAGGCCTACATGATTGGAACCCGAGCTTATAATGTCTCGGTCTAATCCCGATCTCACCTGAGCTGATCGTGCCTCGGACCGATTCTCATTCTTGCTTTTCCAAGCCTCAACCTGTACCAAATGCAACAGACCTACGTGATCGCGGCCCAAGTTTATAATACTCGACCCGATCCCAAACTCGCACTTTCGCACTTTTACACATTTTCCCACCATCACTTGCCACACTACAATCTCACTCAAGCACATGCTCAACATACATTTACCATACACAACTGCCAATCACACATGGCCCGCACACGCATTATTTTATACGTAGCTCATGCACATTTAGCATAGGACATGGCAATACCAATAATTAATTTATTCTAACTCACGTGTGCACCCAACAAGTATATCCAATCACCAATCCAATCACCAATTTACCCAATAACATACTCAATTTAATCACCACAATTTATTTATAATTTAAGTACACATCCGACACATAAATTCTCATTTTTTCCCACTAAACGGCGACGGATTAATTCCGATCCTTCACGAAACTTTCTCGCCATACAATACCGGTTCTAAAAACCCAACTTGCATCCCGAACAAATCATCACAGCTCTGTGAACAGTAATTCGTAGCTCGTGAACAGTAAATCACAGTTTCTAATTCACCTCAAATTGTCCTCCAAAAATTCCAAAATAATCCTCAAGGCCCGCCACACATTTCCGATAAAAAACCCCAACATTTCTCACCCGAACAACTCCGATTTCACCCCAAAATCAAATTATCTGTCGATACCCAATATCATAAATCGGGATTAGAGTGTGACTTACAAAGTTCTAGACTTAATTGGCTAGAACGGGGAGCGGTGGCACATAATTGGACACGGCGGGGACTCATGGCGGCGTCCGGCTTGAGCGGCGACGGTCCGGCGGCGGCGTGGGTTTTGCACGGCCATGGGTGGTTCACGGTGAGAGAGAGAGGAAAAGAGAAAGATGGTGAGGATTGAGGATGGTGGGGGCTTGAGGGTGGCGTGGACGGCGGCTTGAGGGCGGCGTGGACGGCTGCTTGAGGGCGGTCCGGCGTGCGGCAACGAGGCGGTGGCGCCAGCGTGGGGAAGAAACGACCAAGGAAAGCCCACGGTGGAGGAGGGGGAAGCTCACGGCAATTTGGGGGAGAGAAGGAGAGAATGGAGAGAGAGAAAGATGAGCCTTGGACTAAATAGTGCCCATTTGACCAACTGGAAAATGACCATATTACCATTTCCTCATATTTTAATCTGACAGTCCCGATTCGATCTTATCTTGATTCGACGGCCGAGATCGATTCTTGCACAAAACTATCTAAGGGCATACTTGTAATTTCCCAAAATCCAAGGGTAAAATTGTCCAATCAAAATTTGAGGGCAAAATTACCAAAATGCCATTTACCCTTAAAGCTTGTCCTTTAATAAATCCTAAGGGTATTTTGATCACTTTCTCCGTTTCTTGCTCAAATCGAATTTTTCCGAAGGATTTAAGCGCACCAAAAATTGACACGTGTCATGTGCAGCGTCATCCTAGCGTTTCGTCGTGACTTCCTAATTTTCCGGTGTCCAATTTGAGCAAAAATTCAATAATTAAATTCTATTAAACGCAACTCGAGCGTTTCTCGAGCTAACGGGAGGCTTGCTAGGGAAATCCGCAGAATCGACTCATGACTGATACTGAATCGAGTCACGTGCAAGTCCGTTCGGTGCGTGACGACCTCGGTTGTCATTAAAATCGCGAAGATCAATTACTTGATCTGAGGGGTATGATCGTTCGGTATAATTTCAGAATCATTTGTCATGTCGTTTCGTGGTACAACGGAATCACCCGCGATCCACTATTAGGACAATGGCGAACTGACCCCTAACTATCCTTGGATCGGCCAACAGTGGCTCAAAATATCACTTCTGCGATTTAATAGTCGAAGTCCATTCACGGTCGAATTTTCTTTTAGTCGCGCGAATTTAATTCCCCTATTAGCCTTTCCCTAATGGTTAGCATTCCCAGGAATGATCAGTTCCCTGCGAGAATTTACTACGAGCACATTTCATAAAACTCAATTATTCAATAATTTTCAATTGGTGAAAATTTCAAAATGTCACACAGGTCTTACTTATAATTCCTAGGAAGCGGACGGTTGCTTTTGTCTTTGGCATTGCTTTGACTTCGTTAAACAAAATGAAGACAAAGCAATTCGATTTCTACAAAGCAATTGGAGTTTTATCTTTTTATCTGCCCTATCTCTACTCTCTCCTCTCTCTCTTTGACTTTAGCTCTGTCTTTTTGCAGAGCGCGGGAGTCAAATCTTGCATCTATAATACTAACATCCCTCCCCCCAATTCCTTTACTAGTAGGGCAGCGTGCCTATCGGCAAGCAATCGAAGTTGATGATTACAGTTTTCCTAGGTGTGACGTTAATTCCATCTCTTGTCATGCCATCATTTTGTTAAAAAAAAAAAGACAATATGTTGAATCACCGTTGTGTCGTTACGGAAAGAGTGAATATGATGGAGCCCGTATCATGGCTAACGCATATCTAAGTCGTTATTCAATGTGCAAGATATAAGATTGTTTTTTGATACTGATGGTTCGGTTGATGAAGTGACAATAGGCAGGTCATCTAAATACAAATAGCACATTGTTAACCTTAATAACTCAAAAGTCCCGATTATTTGTCATGTGATCATATTATGAGCAGGCTGATGTATTTAAATTTCTTACCAAATGCCCCTAGGTTAAGAGGAATTTCACATGCTCGTTAGCCTTCACATCACGCAATAGGAGTAAGGATCCGAGACCAACATAAAATGGAGACCGCATAACTTGTGAAAGGGACAAGGAAGATAAACCGAAACTGCACAATCCTAAACTTAAGCTTAATACCTAAAGAAATTGGTTGACTCAAAGGAGGGACATTGGCCTAAACTTTTCCTCAAATTTAGCCTTGCTAAAAGGGCGGTGAACTTCTTGTTAAACGGGATGGAGACATCCCCTAGTTTGTTGCCGGCATTCTACTTTATTCGTCACTGGGCCTGACTTAATCCATGATCGGAACTTTCTTTATTAGCCATTCCTCTAGGGAAAATTATTTAAAAAGTCTTAAACTCATTATATTGCGGCCAATTCAATCCTAAACTTTTCAATTTAGATAAATTTAAACCTAAATCTTTTGATAATTTATCAATGTAGTTGTTCAAAAATCACAACATGGACACCAGTACTGATGTAGACGATTTTTACAATATTTTTTTTTTAAATTATGATTTTTTAAAAATATTTTTCCCTTTTATTTTTTTTCCCTTTTTCCCTCTATCAATCACCAAGGCCTTGAGATGGTTGGCGGAGGTCACGACGGTTGCGATGCCCTTATTAGCCACTACGAGGGCTTGTAGGCCCTCGCCCAAATCAAGCAAGGGCAGTTGGACGTCGCGCCCAGCGACCTCCGCCGGTTATCATTGAGGCCCTTACGATTGGTGGAGGAAAATAGGAAAAAAAAAGGAAAAAGGAAAATTTTTAAAAATTACAAATATTGTCAACGACAATGCCAGCCGTGAGGACTTGATTACACTTTTTCTCAAAGAGTCAAGACTAAATTGGTTCAATTAAAAATTTTAAGACTCGATTATACTGTACAATATGATGAATACAGATTGTGTAATTTTCCCGGCAATAATACTAAAGTACCTCGAGAGTTGTGACTTTCGGCTTAATAATTGGCCATTGAAGCGAACGGAAAGCTTGTTCATTTGGGCCTCATCAAGAGAGTTGTCAATTTTAGCTTAATAATTGGCGACTCTTTGCTTAATTGATCATTTCTCAGGATAGGTGAAGTGGGAAAGCAATGTTTCTCGACAGTAAAATGGAACGAGGCCAGACAAGTGAGGGCACCCTATCAATTGTCATACATTTATGAGGGGTGAATTCTCTAAAAAATCCCAACTTTAGGTCAATTCCTAAATCTGTCCCCAACCTTTTTTTATCTTAGAAAAAATCCCAAATTTTTGGTCCATTTCCAAATCTACCCCTAACTTTTTTTTGTTTTAGAAAGACTCCAAACTTTAAGTCTAGTTCTAAATCTACCCAAAATTTTGTTTTGTGTAAAAAACATCTCCAAAATTTAATTTATTTTCAAAAATATATCCTCGTGATCCAGTTTTAACTTGACGTGGCACTTCCACATCGATAACAAATCCACATCAACAAAGTAATGGAGTGATAGGTATAGACCGACATCGCATTTCCACATCGATAACAAATCTAACCCATTAAAAAGTGTTGAAATTTTCCAAAATAAAACCGTTTTAGGATATAACAGTTAGGAACGATAACAAATCCACCCAAAAAAATTAATTAAAAAAACCTAACTTTTAGGTTTTGTCCAAATTTGCTCCGAACTTTTCTTTGTCTAAAAAAAACACCATTACTTTGTTGATGTGGATCTGTTATTGACATGAAAGTGCTACGTCAAGTTGAGACTAGATCATAGAGAGTATATTATTTAAAATAAATTGAACTTTGGAGAATTTTTTTACACAAAACAAAATTCGGGGTAGATTTGGGACTATACTTAAAGTTTGGGATTTTTTCTGAGACAAAAAAAAGTTTAGGGCAGATTTAGAACTGCACCTAAAGTTTATGGTTTTTTCTGAGATAAAAAAAAATTTTGAGCATATTTGGGACTCAACCTAAAATTGAAGATTTTTTTAGGAAATTAGGCCCAATTATGGGGATGTTGGAAGAGAAAGTTGTTGCATTAAACACGGTCTCGGCTCCACCAAGTATTCTAGTTTACTCCGTGTCTCTCACAACTACCTAATTAAAGCAATCTTACGGATAACTAGATGGTTGTCCAAAAGCGATGGACGAGAGGACGTGGAGATAGACATTGGTGATGGTGACTTATCATGTAAAGGAACAATAAAATGCAGCAAACCATCCATTTCAAGAAGAGGTACTCATCACATTTAAGGCCATACCTCAGCTTCCACAACTACCCTCAATTACTCTCTCTTTCTCTCATCTCCCACAACTACCCTAATTAAAGCAATTATGAGGATGCCAGAAGAGAAAGTTGTTGCATTAAATGCAGTCTCGGCTCCCCCAAGTATTCTAGTTTACTCCGTGTCTCTCACAACTACCCTAATTAAAACAATATTACGGATAACTAGATGTTTGTCCAAAAGCGATGGATGAGAGGACGTGGAGATAGACATTGGTGATGGTGACTCATCATGTATCCATTTCAAGAAGAGGTACTCATCATGTATCCATTTCAAGAAGAGGTACTCATCACATTCAAGGCCATACCTCAGCTCCCACAACTACCCTCAATTACTCTCTCTTTCTCTTAGTCTCCCACAACTACCCTAATTAAAGCAATTATGAGGAAGCCGGAAGAGCAAGTTGTTGCATTAAACACCGTCTCGACTCCCCCAAGTATTCTAATTTACTCTATGTTTCTCACGATTACCCTAATTAAAGCAATCTTACGGATAACTAGATATTTGTCCCAAAGCAATGGACGAGATGGCATAGAGATAGACATTGGTTATGGTGACTGATCATGTCAAGGAACAGTAAAATGCAGAAAACCTTCCATTTCAAGAAGAGGTACTTGTCACATTCAAGGCCATACCTCAGCTCCCATAACTACCCTCAATTACTCTCTCTTTCTCTCAGTCTCCCACAACTACCCTAATTAAAGCAATTATGAGGACACCGGAAGAGAAAGTTGTTGCATTAAACGTCGTCTCGGCTCCCCCAAGTATTATAATTTACTCCGTGTCTCTCACAACTACCTTAATTAAAGCAATCTTATGGATAACTAGATGTTTGTCCAAAAGCGATGGACGAGAGGACGTGGAGATAGACATTGGTTATGGTGACTGACCATGTCAAGGAACAGTAAAATGCAGAAAACCATCCATTTCAAGAAGAGGTACTCGTCACATTCAAGGCCATACCTCAGCTCTCACAACTACCCTCAATTACTCTATCTTTCTCTTAGTCTCCCACAACTATCCTAATTAAAGAAATTACGAGGATGCCAAAAGAGAAAGTTGTTGCATTAAATGCTGTCTCGGCTCCCCCGAGTATTCTGATTTACTCCGTGTCTCTCATAACTATTGTAATTAAAGCAATCTTACGGATAACTAGATGTTTGTCCGAAAGCGATGGACGAGAGGACGTGGAGATAGACATTGGTGATGGTGACTCATCATGTATCAATTTCAAGAAGAGGTACTCATCACATTCAAGGCTAGGGGTGTGCAAAAGAACCGGGACCCGCCCGGACCGCCCGGAACCGCCCGGAACCGGACCGGAACCGGTGGTTCCCAAGGGAACCGGTCCGGTTCCCGGTTCCAATTTTTTGGAACCGGTACTGTTTGGGCTGGTTCCCGGTTCTCGGTGTGGAACCGCCCGCCCACCCACCCAGACCGGACCGGTAATATAATAATAATATATTTTATTTTATTTTATTTTTAATTAAAAAAATCTGACCAAAAAAAATTAAAAAAAAAGAAGAAAATTTGTTATTATGTCTAAAGCTCTTGTGTAGTTGGGATACCTTGGTCATTTTTCCCAATAATCAATGGATACCCACTTGATTTATGGATGATGTGGTTAATATAATCGATCATAGTGTAGGAATTGTATAAAAAATTATGTTCTTTTTCTTTTGTTCTGTTGATCCGATGTTGGTCCACAGATTTTTTTTTATTTGTCTAGGAAAACTTGTTGAGACCGGTTCCGTGGACCCGCTCAAGAACCGGACCGGACCGGCGGTTCGGTTCTTGGGCGGGTCCATGGAACTGACGGGCGGTTCTCGGTTCCAATTTTTGGAACCGATCCTGTAGCGGGCGGTCCACGGTTCCGGGGTGGGAACCGCCCACCCGGACCATGCACACCCCTATTCAAGGCCATACCTCAGCTCCCACAACTACCCTCAATTACTCTCTCTTTCTCTCAGTCTCCCATAACTACCCTAATTAAAGCAATTATGAGGAAGCCGGAAGAGAAAGTTGTTGTATTAAACACCGTCTCGACTCCCCCGAGTATTCTAATTTACTCTGTGTCTCTCACAATTACCCTAATTGAAGCAATCTTACGGATAACTAGATGTTTGTCCCAAAGCAATGGACGAGATGGCATAGAGATAGACATTGGTTATGGTGACTGATCATGTCAAGGAACAGTAAAATGCAAAAAACCTTCCATTTCAAGAAGAGGTACTCGTCACAATCAAGGCCACACCTCAGCTCCCACAACTACCCTCTCTCTCTCTCTCTCTCTCTCTCTCTCTCTCTCTCTCTCTCTCTCTCTCTCTCTCTCTCTCTCCCTCAACTACCCTAATTAAAACAATTATGAGGATGATGGAAGAGAAAGTTGTTGCATTAAATGCCGTCTCGGCTTCCCCAAGTATTCTAATTTACTCCGTGTCTCTCACAACTACCCTAATTAAAGCAATCTCACGGATAACTAGATGTTTGTCCCAAAGCGATGGACGAGAGGACGTGGAGATAGACATTGGTTATGGTGACTGATCATGTCAAGGAACAGTAAAATGCAAATAACCATCCATTTCAAGAAGAGGTACTCGTCACATTCAAGGCCATACCTCAGCTCCCACAACTATCATTAATTACTCTCTTTCTCTCAATCTCCCACAACTACCCTAATTAAAGCAATTATGAGGATGTTGGTAGGGGTGTCAACGGGTCGGGCCGAGGCTGATTTTCAGAATACCCGACCCGGCCCTAAACACTAAACATGTGTGCTGGACCCGAACTAACCTGACCCGAACAAAAACATAACCTTAACAATCTTGTTGGGTCGAGTTGTGTTTGTTCAGGTCGGGTTCGTGTTTCAGAAGGAAAATGCAGCACGATCAATCCACGTCATTTACCATAACTTTGTCATTCAGTACAAGTAAGTTCAAAAGAATACAATTTTCTTTTGCCCAGGATCAAACTCTCTGTCACGCCCCGAACCCTACGAGCACGCGATCATCCCTTCATGGTCATAATATACGCGACATCCCAGGACTTGTCGCCAACCCAATTGAAACATTAACGAGTAACGCATGCGGAAGCAACCTCAAACTCTCCATACAATGTATAAACAACTGGATAGTAGAGAGACAAAGAATACACATCAACAAAACACTTTTATAAACATAACATCGATTACAACACATACATTTGCAAGCCTTCTACGAAGACAGTATTTACGAACCACGCGCAACAACAAGGATCGGGTGGTTGGTACGCTTAACTCCTCTACAAAAAGGGGCACTCAAAAGATGGGGTAACTCGACCTATCCTCAATCCCTGTAGTATCTTGGCAGCATCTCCGGATCAATTACAGTCGCGGGTCTGAAATGGTTTGGTTATACAACCATGAGAACACTTCTCAATAAGCAACTACCCAAGCCTCGCATAGGCCAAAGCGTACTTTCAAACAATTCTAAACATGCAATACCGACGTCCAACATGTCATAATAATCACAAGCACCCTTACCTCGCCTCGGCACATACATGAGCCTTGCACGTTAGAATATCGCCATAACATGGCAATTCGCTTCTCGAGCACATAATACAACCACATGACGTAAACGTGCATAAAATGGTTATTAATCCAAACACGCTCAACAGCAACACAAGCACATTGCATTCCCCAATGCATAACACACGATTATAAATATCTAGATTATTAACGGCCCCTTGGGCCACCGAACTCCCGCCAGTCTTCTGGCGTAACTAGGCATCGTCCCGCTACTTCGGCGACGGCAACATCTAGAACCCCCGTCTAGACAGCATTTCACAAAGGAGCATCGATCCGGCCTCCATCACGATCGGCAACGTCTAGAACCCCTGCCTAGACGACATCCGAACCCCCGTCGGGCATCGTCTAGAACCCCCGCCTAGACGGAACGTGTCGTGACCATGCATACACTCAACAACCATTATCGATTCTTATCTTTGTAAATTAGCCCAATTTCAGCTAAATCCATCAAAATGCCACGATAACACCGGATAATTCTTGAGAGAGAGAAAAATCGAGAATATACAAAATCAGGTCCAAACTAGGCAGTTGCGCAGTGACAAAAATCCATTTGAAATAAATAGTAAATCAACTCCAAAAATTCTGAAATTTGGATATGTTGTACAAAACATCTGGATGAACATTTTTCATGAGAACACAAAATCCAGTTCTGTCTAGAACCACCTCTTTTTGTCATCCAAAGTCGGACAAAATTCAACCCGTCCGGTCAGGCCGCCTGACCATAAAAAATGCATCTCACCCAGCACCCAAATCACTTTGGAAAGCATTGAAATTTTTATGTGTTATAGCCACAAATGTTTCCAACAAGTTTTATGAAGGAAGTATTTTGAAAATAAGTCTATAAAAATTTATAAAAATTCGAATGGACCTGAAGGTCGAAGGAATAGTGTTTCCGGCAGACTTATTTCGGTCCAAAGATAGACTTCCGAATGGCCTCAAATGACTTCCAAAAATTCCCAAATTAAATTATGTCAAACTTCAAGATGTTCTGAACAACTTTCATACAGAACACTTTCTCAAATTCGACCCACACAAGTCACAGCAAAAAATAACAAAATCCAGCGACGCAGTATCAACCTTACCTGAAATCAACCAACAAGCACCACCAAGCAAACCAAGCACGACTAGCCACTAAACCAACTATCCACAGCCTTTAAACCATCCCTAACATGTCCATTAGTCACCCCTTAGCCTAGTCAAGGGTTAGGAAGCCACTTACAAGAGAGCCTAAGCAAGACAACCTAGCAAGGGAGCAAACAAGAGCCTTGGCACGGCAACGGCTACTTCGGCGAAGCAACGGCGAGGGTGGACAGCGGATGGCAGCTCAGGTGATCGGTGATGGTGTGAGAGTGATCGTGGGTGGTGGTGATGGCGAAGTGGTGGTGATGGTGAGAGGGAAAAGGGGGAGAAAACGTCTTGGTGGGGTGTTCGACACGAAGAGCAGCAGCTGCGGTCTACGGCTCCGGCATGTCTTCGGTGGATAGGAGGGCGAGGCTGTGGTGGTTGACGAGCAGCTGATATGGTCAGCTAGAACGGGAAGCAACAAATGCCATAGGAAGCAGAAGCCGAAGAAGCAAGCAGCAGCAGTAACAAAACAGCAAAGAAAAGAAGAGAAGGAAGAAGCACGCTGACAAATTACACATTTTATAAATCCCAAAAATATGCCAAAATTTGGACTGTCACACTCTCGAGGGAATGGTGTCATACCTTTGTCGCCTCTTAGGAACTTGCTGGAATTTGTGCCTCACCATTGATGGAAAGCCGAGCTAGACAAAACAACACTAAAACTGCATCAATGGCAACGACCATCGGCAAATTCTCGCTACAAAACCCATCCTTTTGTAGAGGATCACCAACAGCGAAACAAAAGCGAATGCAAAGGTGAGCATGATGTAGGATGTTTTTTTTTGTCAGAACGATGGACGACGTTAGCGCTATGAAGGTCGACGAGTCTCGCCTGAGGATCAACATCGAAACAAGGGTAATTCTTCCGAGTGCTAAGAACCAGAACCTTCTTAACTAGAGGATTTGACTCTTAACCCTCATTTTCATTTTGCTTCCATGGATATGAAGACGTCGCTTCATCCTGGCTCCCAATACTGGTTCATCCCAAATTGATCCCCCATCATCATAGTGAAGCCTCTGTCATGAGATTCATCACGACGGTCACCTTTGTGGTCGGCAATTCAAAGATGCCTTGGGCCTATTGGAGGACCGTGTGAACGAGAGGAGGAAAGGAGACTACGATTCTAATTGTGTTCTTGTCGATGGAAGAAGAAGGCACACTACATTCATCCTTCTAGTGTACGGTGGTTGATGGTAGGGTTTACTATTGTTTTTGTGTTTGTGCTAGGGTATAAAATAAGCCCAACAGATTCATAACAATACCCAATATTTTTTAATGTTACCCGAAACAAACTAAGGCTCAACCCGAAAAGGCTGAAAATTTTCAGGTCGAGCTGGGTTGTTTTGGGTCGGTCTGTGTTTAGTCGGGTTCTTTTGATAGCCCTAGATGCTGGAAGAGAAAGTTGTTGCATTAAATGCCGTTTCGACTCCCCCAAGTGTTAGTTTACTCCGTGTCTCTCCCAACTACCCTAATTAAAGCAACTTACGAATAACTAGATGTTTGCACAAAATCGATGGACGAGAGGATGTGGAGATAGACATTGGTTATGGTGACTCATCATGTAAAGGAACGGTAAAATTCAGAAAACCATCCATTTCTAGAAGAGGTATTCGTCACATTCAAGGCCATACCTCAGCTCCCACAACTACCCTCGATTACTCTCTCTTTCTCTCAGTATTTATGAGTCATCTATTTCTATTAAATATCACAAAAAAATAGTAAATTGATATACCTATGATAAATTTACCCCAAATTAAATTCCAAATTGATGCGCATGTGACAAATTTACTATCTATTAGTTTTTGTTAAATTTTGCCGTCAATTTACTGAGTTAGATGACACGTGACAGTTAATAGATGTACTAGTTTGTGGTTTTTCGTGATATTAATTCAATTTAATGGAAAATAATGGAGGATAAATTTGTCACAAGTGTACCAGTTTGAAGATATTTGTGGTTAAAAAATTAATTTTAGGTAAATTTATCATAAGTGTATCAATTTAGGGTATTTGATAGTCAAAAAATTAATTTGGAATAAATTTATCATGAATATACCAATTTAGGATTTTTCGTGGTATTGACTATTGTTTATAAGTCTAATGTTCTTGTCTTGATGGAGGTGACCCACATATAGCGGTCTTTTTGTATTTATAATTTGGCCAATGAAAACGTGGGGCAGTTTGCTTACCATTCAACTTCCCAAGTGTAGCTCCATCCTTACTCATCTCCCCTTTCTTCCTTGAGGTTTGGGCATTCTTAAATTTCTAAATCGTTGGATCACTAGCATTAAGACTCAGCCGTTTATTATAAACTTTTCCAGCAAAATGTTGTTGTTTTTCGATGCTCCCCATCCTTCAAAAAAATTAAAAATGAAAGGAAAATTAGGCTTATAAATTATGAAAACCCGAATAACTTTACTCGTCAATAATTGTGTATTTTGAAAAAAATTTATACTAATTTGTGATAACTGCAATATTTGAAAAATAAATGTTAAAAGTGAAAGAGTCAATAGAGATCCAAACATTAGGGGTGAGCATGATGAACCGCCCAAATCGGGACCGGACCGGACTAGCCGGTTTGGTCTGGTTCTCGAGAGTATTGGTCCGGTTCCCGATTCTAGGGTGGAAACCGGACCGATAAATATATATTTACTTTTTAAATTTTTTGAAGAAAAAAAGAAGGCCTAATCTATTCCCTCTTGCCTTTACCAATTTTTTTAAGGATTGGTTCCATTGGAAAATGGAATTGATTCCATTGAAACGTCATTGGTTCCATTTGAAAATAGAAAAATAAATATATTTATTTATCTAAAATAGAAAGTCTAATTTAAAAGTATGTGATTGGTTCCATTGAAACCGGACCGGACTGATGGTCCGGTCCAGTCCACGGTTCTAAGACTAGCAGGTCCGATCCTCGATCCTAGAAAATGGGAACCGGTCCTTCCAATCCGGTTCCTGGTTCTTGGGTGGGACCGGACCGAACCGGAAACCGCTCACCCCTACCAAGCATTTGAAGGAAAAGGGGGAACTCTAATAAGAATGAGAGACCATGAAACAATGTTAGTGGTGACTTGGAATCATTTCGCATATTAATTTTGTTCCGTAAAGAGTAGCAATATTCAAGAAAGTAAACTAGTTTAAAATGTCAATAAATAATGGCAAAAGTTTAATTTAATTAGAAGTTTTGGTCTAACAATTCTATATGAAGTTATATCTAATGTAACAATTACAATTGACATCCTAATCCAACAATTTGCTTAATTATAATGTTACTTCTATATTTTAAATATGATTTCATTGATCCGCGCAAGGAGCGAGTTTAGGACTAATACCTAATTGGTGTTTGTCCATTAATGTTGTGTTGCAGAAACAAACGATTGAATAACAAAATAGACAGAAAAAGAAAATAAATTGGACATCATATTTACACGGTTTGGTCGTAGTGACCTATATACACGAGGAGAGTAGTAATGAATTCCACTATAGATCAAGACATACAATTGAAATTACAACCACACTCGAGTCATTTAAACACTTTTAGTATTTCTCAAGCCTTAATTACATCCAATAACGCACACGGTGTTTAGCCTAATAATTTCTCACAACATAATCTCTCAATCTCACATAAGTATCCAAATTACGCATATACCAAGTGATAATAATGGCACAAGCAAAAAGCAAAGTGATGATAATGGTCAATTTGCTTCTTCTTTTTTTAAACCAAATGGGCACTTTTCGAAAAGCCGCATGTAAAAATAACTCCTAATTCCTCCTCCCTGCTCTTGGCTTTCTCGATCAACGGATCGATTCAATTTCAAGAGCAAGATTTTAGCAAAATCTCAAATTTAAAAATAACTCGAGAATGATCAGTTTTGGGCGAGATTTAACTATAAGCGCACCGACGAAATATATGTTGTATAAATCCCAAAAATAGGTCGAAATTCAGAATGTCACATGCTCTTTCTCGTTTTCTACTTTTTTCTTTAACGCACCCACTAATCTCATGTCCACTGCATAATCTACATCGTGTTATGATACTATAGAAGACATGATATCACTTGCGTATTAGCTTGTAGACAACATAAGATATTTCTATTATCTTAAGTAGTATACTTTTCATTTGTGTACACCCATAAGATACTCCGTTACCTAGAATTACAAAAAAAAAAAAATTACTGATTTTTGTTGACATTACAATATGTTCCTTATCTAATCAAATGGTGCTCCTTGGGGAAGTCGATGAGAATTTGACATGTGGACCGCTCCGTGGTTGACACATGTGTTACCTTAGACTTTTCTTCTCTATTATATTTTCTACATACTCTAAAAAGATAAATTCAAACAATATTTTTGTAAAATAATTAGAACCTTAATTAACTTATTATACTTTATTCTTTAATTCACTCATTATATTTCATGCCCGCAGCTTAGTCACGACATGTACTCCTTACTAATAAGCTTGCAAACAACATTTTTCTTATATATTCGGCATAGGAAAATTACCCTATTAGTTCTAAACATATTGTATGGATGTTAATTTCATCCTAAACTTTTCAATTTTGTCAATTCAGTCTAAATATTTACACAAAATCCCAATGTAGTCTTTTTAGTCGATTTTCATTGGAAATCGTTGAAGCTGCAATCCAATCAACGTCAATCGGCCTACATGATACACCGCCATGTCAGCGATTTCTAGCAAAAATTGGTCAAAAGAAATATGTTGGAATTTCGCAAAAAAGTTTAAGACTAAATTGACTAAATTGAAAAGTTTAGGATTGAATTGACATTCATGCAATAAATTTAGGATTAATTAGACAATTAACACTCTTAAGCACACTTTAAAGTTTATGGACCCTGTCATGCCCCGAACCCCAACGGGCTCGCGACACCCCTTCAATAGCCATATTGAATGCGACATCCCAGGACGCGTCGACGATTATACGAAACACGCGAAGATGTACACAAGCGGAAGCGAAATTCAAGCAATCCTGA
The DNA here is from genome assembly GCA_031216185.1 of Syzygium aqueum. Lineage (NCBI taxonomy): Eukaryota > Viridiplantae > Streptophyta > Magnoliopsida > Myrtales > Myrtaceae > Syzygium > Syzygium aqueum. Next base: position 7,145,742 of record CM062237.1, read on the forward strand.
CGATAGATAATGACAAGGGATAGCACTACAGCATTCACAAATACACAACATCAAAAGGAAATAGTGGTTGGGTAGCTTACTTCACTATGCAAAAGAGGGACATCCAAAGATGAAATGAAGCATCAAATGCCCAATGTCACTCCCGGTCTTTGATCCGAACATGACGACTATCCGTCACCCCAAACCTGAAAATGTTTAACAACGGGGGATGAGATAAATCTCAATAAGCAAACAACCTAAACCTCACATAGGCCAATGTGTACCCAGACGAGTCTCCACATGCAATATAACAACCGATAAATAAAATCCACATGAACGTACTTACCTCTCCTCAAAACATGCGCCACAACTCTGCATATTAGTCAATTCACATTAATGCAATAACACCCAATGTACATATCACTATCATTCGAGCGCCATACACAATTACATTCACTCAATTCAATTAAATACATATTGCATGCGTATCCAGTCATTTTTCACGACCCGGGTCAACACCCTATAGGTCAGCCCTCCGATCAATCCGTGCTTTGTCCCGCATCAACACACTCCAAGACCTTTCTCACGACTCGGGTCAACACCCCACAGGTCCTTTTTCACTTTCTCACGACTTGCATAGACACGCCTCAAGTCAGCCCTCAAATCAATCCGGGCTTTGTCCAACGTCAACACACCTTAGGACCTTTCTCACGACGCCGGTCAACACTCCATAGGCCCTTTCTCACAACCCGGATCAACACCCTACAGGTTGGCAACTCTCTGATCGATCCGGGCTTGTTTAAGCAAACACACACGCTACATAATTCAATCAATTCCCACACCATTCACATAATCAAACCACGCCATAATATACTCCATCGCCACTCATTTCAATCAATCCATACGAATACCAAATTCGTTTCTTAAGGCATCACAAGTTCGCCACATTGCACAACTAGCATTCTAACACATTTCAAGTGCCCCATTTCCAAGTCATACACTCACTACAATGGCTCACAATTCCGTCATTCAAGCCAACCAAATTCAGCCCACAAACCAACATGAATCGACCACACTCGAGCATCAAAATTCACTCACAAGTGCTGTGACAATTCAGCCATACATGCGCCCACCATTTCATCACATTCAACTCACAATCCAAGCCATAAACTAACCAACATTAGTCTAACAAACCAGCAATTAAACCCGCTAAAACCAGCCACTAATTAAGTCTCTAGATCACCCTAATCCACCCACATTTCAACCACGATCAGCCCGCAATCCCGGCAACAATAATCAGCCATACACAACCCCTAATCCACACGATTTACCCTCTAAACAAGTCCGATAAATACCAGAAGTCCTATATGAGGTTTAGGGGGTCGCTTACCTTGAACCTAGGCTAGAAAAGCGCCGAGCAAGGAGCGGCGAGGGAGCTCCGGCCAAGGCGGCAGCAGCTCGGCACAGCCACAACTCCAGCAGATGCATGGCGGTGACGGACGAGCGATTGCTACCGGGAAAAAGTGGCGGACAAGGGCTGAAGTAGGAGCAGCTGCTGGGCTCATGGCTGGAGGGCGACCAGGCGACAGCGACGGCGGCTAGGCGGCAGAGGCTCGGCCACGGTCGGGACAGTCTGGCCAAGGCTGAGCTGGGGTGGTGTTGGGTTGTCCAAGCAGGCACAGCAGCTGCAGGTGGCCGAGTAGAGTTGCTGAGAGCAGGGTGGTGGCGAACGGAGTAGCGGCGGCCACCGGAATGGCAGCGTGGAGCGACTGGACGAGGCGAAGTCGGGGAGGGCTCAAAACAGGGCAGGCATCAGGAAGAGGAAAAACATGAGAAAGGGAGGTGGTGGCAGCCAAAGGGGGAGGCAGCTGGGCGGCGGAGGTGGCTAAGGGGGAGAGGCTAGGTGGCAGAGGCAGAGCAGAGGCGGCTGCAAAGTTGAGGAGCCGAAACAGGAAAGGGAAGGGAGGTCGCACGTCGACCACCGGACCACGGCGAATGCAGCGGCGACTTGCTACTGTGCAGGACACAAAGGAGAAGAGCAGTTGGGTCGGGGGAGGGTGGCCAGATGGACGGCGCGGCGACTGGGCGAGCGGTGGCTGGGCTGGTCCCGGCGAGCGACAACGAGTAGCAAGAACAAGGAAACAGGAGCAGCGGCGAAAAGAAGAAGAAGAAGAAGAGGAGAAAAAGGAAGAGAGAGAAAGGGGGGCAGGTCTGCCATGCATAGGGAGGGGGTGAGTGGACGTGACCGAGAGGGGGGGGGGAAACGTGCACGATCAGGGAGAGATAGAGAGAGAGAGAAAAGTCAAATAAAATACTTAAGTGCGATCCGACGATCCTCGTTCAAATCCGAAATCGATCCAACGGCCCATGAAAATTCCTAATTATAAATTAGGAAAAAGGGCCAAAAAATAATAACTAAAACACTCTATGTAGGAGGTCTACTAGTTCAAATCTGCACTCGGTCCAAATTTCACTTTTCATTTATCCCGGGCAATATTAATGCTGGCCACAATACTATCGATATTGTCTCATTAAATTCGTCACTAAACTCCCAGAAATTCGACACCAAAGTTCGAGCTCTAAATAATGGCAAAATTCGATCGAATGTTATTCTAGCAAAATCTCTAATTTAAAAATAACCCAAGAGTGATTAGTTCCAAGCGAGATTTTATTATAAGCGTACTGACAAAATATAAATTTTATAAATCTAAAAAATGGGTCGAAATTTCAGAGCGTCACAGACCCCATATGTTTTAGCAACATTATTAGTGCATCCCGTTACATAAAATCCCAAAGACGACAAATTTTTGTTGACAAGATAAGATATTTTTAAATAAAAGTTAATTTAGGGAACTAGAGGGCTCTTGAATTTAGATTCAATCTACAAACTTAACCATACGAATCTCCACTTGGGACTTTGCAAGCTTGAGACTTGTATGCAGAGCTCTTGAAATATAATGAACTGTAAGAAGATGGCCATCTTCCATACGAATCATTTGACTTAGGTTTACCTTTAATAGCACATGATTTATTGCCAAAACTTTGTTGAATTTACCTCTCATTGTATGGGCAATTTGGCAGGACTTTTCCAACTTAGAGAAACTTTTATTAGTCGATTAAATATTCAGATGATACAGGACGGAAAGTTTCCTGATGCCATCTTTGGCAAGCCAAAAGCACTAACATTGGTGTGCCTTCATGATGAAAATGCCATCTTTCCTCTCAAATTCCTTCTAGAGAGATTTCAGAATCTACAAAGCCTTGAGGTCTTCTATAGTTCCTTCGAAAATATATTTCCCAACGAAGGACTTGTTGACAAAGGAAAACACCCGCTGCTTGAAAATTTAAGAGAACTTAAGTTAAGCAAGCTACACAACCTAAAGCGTATATGGAGAGAAGACTATCTAGTGGCGAAAATTATTCAGGGTGTCGACAAATTTGAGGTTGGGATTGTCCCTGTCTGACAACATTATTTCCAACCGTGACATACTACTAGAATTTGATGACGTTAGTGGTAAAGAATTCCTCTAGATTGGTACATGTTGTGACATTTTCGGCAATCACAAATTTGGTGCATCTTACCCACATGGTTGTAATAGGATGTGAAGGAATAAAAGAAGTAGAGGCAAACGATAAAAATGGAGAAAGAAAAGTGATTTGTTTTGGGAAGCTACAAAACTTGGTACTCCAAAAGCTGGCGAGCCCTCCTCCACCACAAGTAGTTTCTGTCCTTGTTTTATGTTAATGTAGAAGAGTGCCCGAAAATGAAGATCTTTTTTAAGGGTACGCTAAGCACACCAAAACTAGATTGGGTCAAGCTCTTCGGATATTCGTGGCACCAAAAATGGGAAGGTGATCTGAGTATAGCCATACAAAAGTTATTAGCTTAAATCAATATGCTCGTAAAATAAGTAAGTTCCAATTAATGTCATACTCGTCCATTTTATTTTCGCTTGCCTCCGCTTCTCATATTGTCCGACACTTTAGCCTAGCCTAGAAATTCCGATCATCCTCTTTCGTTTCTTCCTTCAGTCAGGGCGACATTGATACGTCTGCTCAGCATCATCAACCCTATCGATCTCGCTTCCATCACTGAAACTTTTATCCAAACTGAAAGGATTTTTCATGCGAGAAGGGGCTTTTTGGAGACAAGCTGAACAGTGCGCACTGCCACCATTCCCTGCAGATCGTGGTTTCTGGTCGTCGTCGTCGTCGTCGTTGCTGGAGAGAAGACGCAAGTGCGTCGCCGGACATGGCACCGCCGAGCCTGGACAGTCCTCCCCATTTCATCAAGGATCATACTCTCTCTCCCGCATCTGTATCTGGCAAACTCATAAGTTCACGCTCCTTCACACGTCATTTCTCCGGTCTGCCAGAATTCCTTCCGATTTTCGTGTCTTGCTGAGCGTAAATCAGTTGAAGTCGGAAGCTGTTTTGGGTAAACCTTGTTCAATCGTCGTCTTTTTCAGCTAGGGCTCTGTTTTTAAATTCGTTCTATCGATGTTTATTTTTGTTCAGATCATTTAAGCTACCTTCGAGTCTAAAAGCACGAGTTCGTCAAACTAGCAATTTATTGTCCCTAAATCAACATCGTGTGTGCTTCTGTCTCGTGAGAGTATATTTTGGGTCTTTCTTTATCAAAGTGGCTGTTTGAAAATGTGCATGGGCAGAGTTGTCCTTAGGCATTAAGACAGATCGTGGCCAGTGAAGGTAAGGAGCTATTCACAAAGCGTGTGGCGTTCTTCTCTGCTGGTTGGCGAGCATTTGAGAGAGAGGAACACGTCTGTGTAGGAGGTCTCTGTGTGTTTGGGCTCATTGATGGAGATGATATTTTGTTCAAAAGCTCAATTTTCGGCGCTGCCGTTGATATTATGTTCCAATACATGCTAAAAATTTTCATAGCAAGTCAAATTAATGAAGTGGGCACAAACTGTCTCCGAAAGTTGCCGTTTTTTAAGTAGAGGCAGGACCATATAATCTAGCAAATTAAGGTATCCTGAGCTGGTTTTTCATGGTCCCACACACCCCAAGACCTCTCACCGCTGTTAAATCAGCCAAAAAATTTCAAACGGAGCATCCCTTCTACAAGGTAGTGGTGAGGCCATGTTATGTTAACGATGGCTTGGTAAGACCCAAGCTCATTAACTCCAACTGGCATGTCTGAAAATCAAATATATGAAGGCTGTTTATATCTTTGCATATATTCCGTGTTCCTTTCTGCTGGTTGGCCCGCATTTGCAAGAGAAACCTTCTGCGTGTAGGGAATGTTGTGTGTTAACGCTCATAGATTGGGATGATGTTGTGTTCAGAGTCTACATATTCACTTGTGCTGGTAAAGACTTGTTTTACATTGATCGAGATGAACCCTGGAAGAGTCACTTTGGCTGGTCCAAAATTAACTCAGTATTTCTAATGATATCTCCTTTATCTAAGTCTTGATGAATCAATGAAGTGTACTTCTATTCCGATTAGGTTTGTGAGGTTCATAATAATCAAGATTCACACTCATTTATACCACATTCCAAATCTAAATGAACCAAATAGGATGTGTGCTTCACGATGTCCTTTTCAATTTATGCATGCTTGTTATATTGTTCTTCATTTTAAAATTGAAAGCAAGTGTCATAGGTTTATTAAGATTACGGGTTTTATTTTTCCCACAGGGACTACCAAAGAGGTTCGTGAGAAAGTATGGTGAGAATCTCTCAAAAAGGATGCTTCCGAGAGTGTCAAATGGTCCAATTATTTGGCCCGTGGAATTGGAAAAATGTGCTGAGATGGTGTTATTATCAAAGGGTTGGAATGAAATTGCAGAGCGTTACTCTATCTGTAAGGGCTAATTTTTTGTCTTCAAATCTGAAGTGGACTCCATTTTCCATGTAATCATGTTTGAGAAAAGCACGTCCAAGATAGAATATCCGCCAAAGAATGCCTATTTGAGGAACCGAGTCTCGGCAATTGTGGATTTGTCTTGCTGAAAGAGGAAGATGCCGGCGATTGCCGTGATGTTTCGGTTGAGCTTGAAGTCTTGGGAGATGAATTGCATTCACCCAAGTGTCCTCGGCTTTTTAAGGCGATGGAATCAGATCAGGTTTGTGAAGTTCATGGTGTTTCCTATGCACATTCATCAGCACAGAGTTTTGGGAGAGACAGAAGTTTGAACTGCTCATCACGAGATTTTCGAGGTGTGAATCTTAATCTATTAGCTAATTCCTTACAGGAACTCTCTACGTGGTTAAGCCAAGAGAGTGTTTGAGCTAATTCATCCTCGTAGTGTTTCTCTGTCTCTAGCTTTCCTGTGTGTGCATGTGTGTGTGTGTGTGTGTGTGTGTGTGTGTGTGTGTGTGTGTGTGTGTGTGTGTGTGTGTGTGTGTTGGGGGATCTCACAAATGTCAAGCCAATGGAAACAAGCTGAATCGGTCATATTTGATTTGATTGTGCTGAAAATGACATTGGTGTTCATGTAGGCCTTGAAAGCTAAACCATTAGAAAGACTCAGATCTATTAATTTAAATCGCTGTATCAGTAGATATGAGTTTCACATAATAAGAATAGTATATGCCTAGAAAGCAAAAGATTTCTTGATGTTTTGTTCGTGACAAGGAGCTGGGCTTGTGCAAAGCTCTCGAACCGGCCAGCAAACTTAAACCCTACCAAATTGCAGTGAGGTGAATATATCTGCAGAAAAGCAATGTGGTAAGATCCTCATGACAATGACAACTCTTGAATTTAAATCACATAGAGTCGCTAGACTATGTTTAATCATACATTGTGTCAACAGTTTCTGGTTTTATCCTTCACATGCTTTGAAAAGGATCCTCATACTGTCTTCATAAAAAATCATTGGTTGTTTTCTTCGTTCTGCTGACAAAATTGTGAAACTGTGTACTTGGGCAAAGAGTTCCCATTTCATTTCCAAAGACGCACATCAGGAAAAGCTTCGCAGACCGTGGCTCTCACACTTCAGAACAAATCATGGCCGGTGAAGTTCATCAGCCACAAACATTATGGAAAGTTATCTACCGGCTGGGCCCTATTCATGAGAGAAACTTCTCTGAAGGTGGGAGACGTGTGTGTTTGAGCTATTTAGAAGGGACAATACCATGTTCGGAGTATCCGTTTTCAAAACCACTGATAAGACTTGGGTGAATAGGACACAGCAGAGGAAGCATCGGTTTAGCTCACTTTTGGTAAGAACAGAACTTACAGAATTGCTAGGCTGAATTCTGCTTCGGATTCGGCAAATTGGATAAAAAGCATGAGTTTTCTTTCAATGAATGGAATGGTTCTGAATGTGTATGATACCTTTCCTTGATCCTAGACTTATGTGGGCAGGAGTCATGAGTCATAAGTCGGAGGAAACTGATCGCTAATGTAAAACTGTAGGGTGTAGTAACGTCAACAACACTTCCCTTGTGCCAAATACCAACTCTAAATTTCATAGCGGAGCCCATGGTTTTATAAGCTCCACTGAACTAACATCAGATTCTTTTCATCGTCTCCTTTTGAGGTCTTGAAGATTTTATTGTAAGTCTTTTTGCATGTGGGCGGAAATTGAAATGTATTTGCTTCTTCTCATGTGAAGAGCATTCGGAATTTATTTTATCAAATTAACTGAATCTTGATATGCATGGCAAAGAAATTTCCAATCTATGCTACATCTTTTCATAGATAGCAATGAAAGAAATTTTCACACCAATGTCTACTAAATTCCTCATTTTTTAATTGGGAAAAAAGATTTCCAGTCCCCCGCCCTACCCCGCCAAGATGATCTGATGTCATACGAAATAGATGAAAAAAAGTCCCCCGCCATAGAACGGAGTAGCTTTGTTATTTTTATTTATAGTAATGGGAAGTAGGCCGATTGAATTGATTCCTATCCGAACCAGTTGTGGAACTAAGTGGAACCTGGTCTCCTTGCTATGTAGTTCCCATTGATACTGGCCCCCGAGAACCACATCTGTCTTAAGCGCAAGTTGACATGATGGATAGGATCAAATAGTGGGGTATTATCGCCGGACGATACGGGCCGATACTGACGAGAACGTCATTTGAGGAGTTTATGACATCTCGAAGTAAGATATTGGATGAGAGAGAGCGATTCTAAGATAAATATGCCCACCTCCGAACGATCATCGCATTATATAGTTATTTAAAGTACTACTTTTGAAAGCGGATCGAATGTTTAAACCATTGAGCAGTGCTGTGGACGTCCAACACACCGAGGAATAAAAAGGACACAGAAATTGGAAAAAGGGGAGGTTGCTTTATTAAATAAAGATGGGCAAAGGTTTCGAAGAATAGCAAAAAGTGGACCAACTCTCTATAGCTACATCGGTGACGCACTTATGTACTTTCTTTTGGAAAAATGGGTTCTTATGGGGCACCACACGCGCGCAAGTTCCCGGGCTAGCTAGGTTGAAAGGAAAAAACAAGGGGGCGGTTGGAACGATTTAGAAAAGCTTTTTATAATAAAATAATTAGTTATGTCGCTCAAATAATTAACTAATAAAAATATTTTTATTATCGACAATAATTTATAACTTTTCAGTTATCCAGTTTTGTAAGCAATATAAGTGTTTATTTTGAGAAAAATGTTTTTCAAAATATGAATACTTCGCGAAACAAACCGATCTATTTTCTTTTTTTTTATTGCCATCAAATTCGTCTCACCTTTGACTAATAAGTAATAATCATACATGACTGGTGACTCTATCCTCTGAAACCCGACAAAGGACAACATTAATGCCCCCAAAAACTCTAAACCTTATAGAAGCCCACTAACGATAATCTTACAAAAGAAGATGATATAGTCTGCTCATTTCAGTTTATTTCATCTATAACATTGCAACACCCTAATCTACCTTCCGAAGTAAATTGAGAGATTCATGGGGTCGCGTTGCTGAGGCAAGCGTCCGGCATCCCTGATCCTTTCCTTTGAGGTTCTTGAACCGCGACAGCTTAGTACACTAGAATGAGTCTAGTGAGGAATGCTGTCTCCCTAACAACCATGAAGCAAAGCAGATCCACATAAAAATTCATTCAATCCCTAGAACACCAGAGCACATAATTAACAAATTGAGTTCAACAAGACAGAATCGTCGACTTATTACCCTCATTACCAAATGGAATAACAATTTAGAGAATAGCGGTCAAGCTACGCAATAATAGGTCGCCGATCAAAGTCTATGAGGGCAAAGAGTGTCATTGAATAGCAAAAGCAATTAGTACTTCAAAACGAGAAGAGCATGTCCAGAATCTGCGAATGATTGCTTACCCTTCCGAACAAAAGAAGGCAGGAAAAGGACGGAGGAGACATGAAGCTTTCTGAGGCTAAATACCAAACATTACAAGCTGAGTTAATCAGAGTAATAACAAACAATGGTCCCATCCTGCGCCTACGTTATTTGTCGAGCATATGTGTAATACGTACCTCATTTTTCTGTGCTTATGTTGATACCGTAGTGATAGCAACTGAAAAGGAGACTTGAGCAAACACCGATTAAATTTGTGACCGCGCAAACTATCCACTCCTCGATGACAATGCATTCAAATAATGCAACTAACCCACTGCACTAGAAATTAGTGACTACTAGGGGTGTCAATGGGTCGGGTCGGGTTTTCATGATACCCGACCCGACCCGAAATATTGTCAATGTGTGTTCGACCCGACCCGAAACAAGACCCGAACAAGATATCACCGCACGATCGGGCCGGGCTAGGTTGGGTCGGGCCATGTTTCAAACAATGTGTTTGGAGGGGATTGTAACAGCAGAGATACGAAGCACCATTCTTCAAGTGAGGGAAATTCAGTCGAGCGAAGTCTCCTCTGAGCTTTTTAACTTTAGCCAAGTCTCTTCAAAAGCGATGACTCCATTTTGCTCTAACTTAGGCTTGTCGATCGTTTCGAACAATTCTTCTTCCTCGTCGCCGCCGACATCTTCTCTTTCCACGATCTGCAGCTGGCTCTGCTCCTTGGCTCTAGACATCGACGAGAGAACAACACGAGCTGAAACTCAGGAATCATTGCCGGCGATAGCATCACCGAAAAAGGACACGAAGAATCGAAATCTAGCAGAGGAGGTCGTGAAACTCACTTGAGAGACGAAAGCATCTTCGGCGACGGAGTGCGACGATCGGCGATGAAGCTCCGTGCGTCTGTGTGTGCTCGCAGGTTGGCTTCTTGTTCCGCGAAGAAGACGAGGACCTGCCACCGTAGCCCCGCCCCCTTCCCCTGCCACCATAACCCCGCCCTTGTTCCCCCCGCCTGTGCGGCCGCTCCCCTGCACCGCGGAGCCGCCGGGGCCAGTCATGCCGACGGCGGTTGCAATCGTACTCGAACTGGATGGAGGACAGAAAACACAGAAGAGGCGAGAGAGTGAGAGAGAAAGTTGAAGAGAGGTCTTAGGGTTTCATTGTTTGGGTTATTGTTTGGGTTGGGCTCGGGTACCCAAGCCCAATAAATCTAAACAATACCCAATTGTTTTTATTGTTACCCAAACAAGTTGAGACATAACCCGATCCAATAAGAAAATTTGGTGTTTGGGTCGGGTCGGTTTGTGTTTCGGTTCGGGTATTATGTTTGGTTTTGACACCCCTAGTGACTACAAATCTGAAAAAAGCAGAGGATGAGGAAGAACTTTGGTTGGAGGAACATACCAGAGATGTTACAAAGTTCATGAGCAACTCTTATTTCGTACGCCATGGACGATTCTCACGTCCGGTAGATACTGAGGGTGATGAGTGATTTAATGAGGCTGGATCCGATAAAGCTTCCTCTAGGTGGGATGGCGACGTCTTCATAGGGCTTCGGAGTGTTGGGCACCAACTCCTGCTGCAGCTCCTCTTGAAACTATAGGGACTGATATATTGCCAGCCAAAGAGCACTGCCGACTTCAACTCCAGCGAAGCCAGCCTCTGTGATTGGAGTATCAACAACCCTCTTAGGTTATTCAGAGCCTTGTAGGCACCTTGGTATCATCCGACCTCCTCACCCATTTGAAAGACTCTAGGATCTGCAGACATTTCGTCATCAAGCGCAGTATTCAGAGCCTCTCTCACAGTCATCTCTTTTACCGCAGTAGAATAACTCTGTAACCGCGTCACTGCGGCACAACTCTTCCGCAACCTCTCTCTCAACAACTCAGCATCCGCGCCTCCTCCTGCAGTGGCTTTTCGTCTTAGAATCGACAAGATCACGCGCCCTCAAACTTGAACTTGCTCTCACCGCCAGATAAAGCTCGCCGATTTTCTCTCTCTCTTGGACAGGTGTTCTTCGAAATGGAGTCCAGCCTCATTATTCCATCGAACACCTTACTTGCAAACTTGGTTCCTCCTCCACAGTTCAACTGACGGCAATGGAATTTCGGAAGACAACGGGAGGATGGGAGAAAACAAAAGCGAAACATAAATCAAAACACAAAGTTGGAATGTATCGAAATGAATTCTAGAGTTCAATCGGAGATGAAACGACCTGGCAAGCGTTACTGTTGATCGACGAATTACGTCATCGCGTGAATGTCGTGAGGAACTGTGGAGATTTCTCTAGGCGTATCTTCCTCTCTGTTTGTCGTTTCAAAATCGTCTCGCCCTCTGTTTCTCTCTTGCGCAATTCATCGAACACCTTCTGCTCAGAGGACGCAGCACGTTCAACGGCCAGGAAACTCCAGTGGTCAAGTTCGACCGTCGTGGCGGTGGCTAAACAATGAAGAACGATCCTTTCAAAGATAGACGACGCGGTGGGAAGGGGAAGGTGATCTTCATCTCTCTGTCCATCTTCATTTTATTTTCTTCTCTCAAGCTCACCGGCTCCACCATCACTATCGTCAAGCTCTTTCTCTAAGCTGCAATCCAAGGCATCTCGGACTCTCCCTCTCCAGATTGAAGTTTCGAGTTAATTTTCGATTCGTTCCAAAACATGCTCGTCGATTTCTGCCTTGCTCTGTTCTCTTCCACTCCATCGCCGCCTTTCGGATTCCATTGCCACCGTCAGCTTGCGTCCTTCGTTTCGCCCCCGTCTCCGCCGCGCGCAAAGGGTGGGGATCTGGGCTGGTGTCGACAAGAGCTTCATCCGATTGCCGAGGCTGAGGTGTGATGGATCGTCATCATCCACTGGATTACGATACGATGCGATCCGCCGCGATTCCGAAGGACGAGATTTTCCCGGTTTCGCTCGCGGCCACTCCCAACGGGCCCGGCGTCGCTTCATCGACCGATGGCGGCGGCATCCGAGGCCAATCTGAGAGTCATCGTCCGAGACGACAGGGCGAGCGGAGCATGAACTTAAAACAAGGAGAATTAAAATAAAAATATAAAAATGTATTTTTTAGAAAAAAAAAACAAAAGAAAATAGAGAGAGAGCCTACGAGAAGTCAGTCAAAAGGAAGGCTTGCACGGAAGATGGAATTCGTCAAGAGGAAGATTCATCCAACAAAAACTCACGCATTATTTTTCTTAAAAAAAACAGACCACAAAAAACTTCAAATTATGTTTACTATGATAGATTTACAAAATCCAAAATTATTGTCCACTATGACAAACTTTTTCTTTTGACATAAAAAACCATAAACTTGTACATGCGTAACATAATCACCCTGCGATGTTATTTTTATTTCACTTAAGTCACGTGGATACCATGTCAAAATCATTTGAGATTTTTTAATTCTGCTTCCGATCCGGCAAAATGGATAACAGCTCAAGTCTTGTTCCAATGAATGGAATGCTCCTGAAAGTGTATGATACCTTTCCTTGATCCTAGGCTTAATAATCACCATGTGGGCAAGAGTCATGAGTTCGAAGGAAGCTAACTGCTAATGTCGATTCTCTAACTTCCATCTCTAGAAACGCTCTCTCAAATTAGGTGCTTCTTTAAGGTTTCCGGTGGCTCAACCTGACCCTTGGAACTGTAGAGATTAGTAATGTCCGAATACACCTCCCTTAAGCCATATACCAGCTTGGAATTTCAAGGCGCAACCCATGGGTTTACAAGCTCCGGTGAACTTACTACAGATTCTTTTCATCGTTTCTTTTCGCACGTGGGTGCAAATTGAAGTTTATTAGTTGGGTTAATATCACGAAAAACCTTAAACTGATATACCTATGATAAAATTATCCAAAATTAATTTTGTTACCATAAAAAATCACAAACTAATACATTCATGATAATTTTATCCCAAACTAATTTTAACTACCAAAAACCCTAAATTGTTTCATTTGTAACAAATTTACCCTATGTTAAATTGGATTAATACCACAAAAAATCACAAATAAGTATACATCTGACAAACGGAGGGTAAAACCCCAAACGGGTATACCCGTCAACTGCCACGTGTCATTTAACTCAAAAGTTTAACAGTAAAATTTAATGGAAACTAACAAATGGTAAAATTATCAAAGGCATACCGGTTTGGAATTTTTAATGTTCACAAAATTAGTTTGAAGTAAATTTATCACAGATATATCAGTTTAAGGTTTTTCGTGGTATTAATCCTTATTAGTTTATTCTCGTGTGAAGGAGCCTTCGGCATTTTTTTTTTGTCAAATTAACTGAATTTCAAATCTATGCTGCATGTTTTCGTAGGTTAGTCAATTAAAGAAACTTTCACACCGCTGCTGCACAACTCTTCCGCAACCTCTCTCTCAATAACACGGCATCCGAGCCTACTCCGGCAGTTGGCTTTTTCGTCTTACAATTGACAACATCTTGCGCTCTCGAACTTGAACTTGCTCTCGCCGCCAGATAAAGCTCGCTGATTCTCTCTCTCCATCTCGATCTCGATCTCAAGCAGTTATCCTTCGAAACAGAGTCTAGCTTCGCCATTCCATCGAACACCTCCCTTGTTGTTTCGGTATCGACTTGCTCACTGTTTCTCTCTTGCGCAATTCACCGAACAGCTTCTGCTCAGAAGACGCAGCACATTGAACGACCGGGAAACTCCAGGGTCAAGTTCAACTATCGTGATAGGCGATGCGACGGGAAGGTGATCCGCAACAAGCGACAGGGCGCGATGGGTCGCGACGGGGAGTGCGGAGCAGCGCCATTTGAAGCATTTCATCTCGTCACAGTGGCGAGGCGAGCGACATCTTCAAACCGGAACAGACGGTTTTCGTGCATCGGTGGGTGCTGGAAGCCACGAACGGCAGAGAGCTCGATCTAGACGAATGGCTGGCGAGTGCTTCCCATCGGCGGTTGCAGTGAATCATCATCAACTAGAAGGATCGATCCCCCCTTCTCTCATGCCGCTACCGCCGCTGCTGTACCATCAGGTCGTTCGTATGCAGTTGAACCTTTCGGTCGACTTTCGGCTTGTTCGCCGCCTTTCGGATTCCGCCGCCGCCACCGTCAGCTTTGCGTCAATCGTTTCGCCCCATCTAAGCCGCGCAAAAAAGGGGGGGATGGGATGTGGGCTGGTGATTGCAAGAGCTTCATCCGATCATTGACCGGTGGCCACTCCCAAACTATCTTTTTTAAAAAAAAAAACCCCCAAATTTCTAATTATATGCATTGTGATAAATTTACTTGACTTTTTAAAATTCAAAATTATGTCTACTGTCACAAACTTTTTCTTTTGACATCAAAAAAACCGAAAACTTGTAACATGTGTGACACATTAAAGTGTCACGATCAACATAATTTCAGGTTTTTGGTAGTTTTTTCCTCTCTTTTTTTTTCAACTCCATCAATAATTGGGAGAATATACCAATTTCTCTCACGGAAGCAACTCCATCCACTTGCCATCTACCAGCCGCCGTCGAGCCACCACCAGGCTCTCGTTGCCCGATCCCTCCTAGATGTCCTCGATGTGGAGGCCGATTTGAGGTAGCATTCCTAGTCATTCTAGGAGTTGGATTGCTTTCATTGATACACGATTGGATAAGATGACCACGTTGCCGTGCCTTCTAATGTCATGCTCAGCCATTCCCATGCTATTTAGTTTGTGTTGAGGTTTTGCTTGTTGAGTATCATTCTTGAATCCGACTTGATCTCAATTCATTCATCTCTTATTGTTGTTGCTCCTATTTGTTCATTTCCCTATTACTGTTAGGGAAGGCACTTTCGTCTTTGGATTGCTCATTTGTTGAATTCGCAACTCGAAATTCGTTTTTGTAAATCACGTGAGCTTGCTGTCCGCGGTCTATTCTCGCTTAAATGAACATCGTTTGATGTCATCTGTGAAAGAAAAATTCCACATTTATTTCTCCTGACCTCAACTCCGTAGAAATATTTTTAAATTTTCATAGGTCTTTTGATTTGAGATTTCTATTTAAATTTCCTCGTATTGGAAAATCAACCCAACGTCATTTCCGGCTGACGGCGTACAACGATGAATAGTGTCGAAAACGAGTGGATTCCAAAGATTTCAAGCGGATCTTCAGCTGGGAAAGGGTTGTGGCTTTTTAGCAAATAGGGCTGGAGGTCGAGGGGGCTGCAGCTTCTATGGCCTAATTGGTGGATAAAATGGGATGGAGCCAACAACGGGCTTGATACGCTTTGATGGCCTTAAAACAAAATTTTTATCTTGTGGGAGCTATTTGAGTTGGGCCACGAACCAGAAAAGGCCCCCTTTTAAACTGCCATCGTTTTTCTATTTAGTTTATTATATATTTATTTATCTATTCTTTTTTGCTCTTTTTATTGTTTTTTTCTATTCTCTATTTTTGTACTTTCATAGGGACGGACGCTTGCATTGTCAACAAAAATTCAGGTGTCGACGGCCTACATGATAATATTAAGGTTATCATTTGCGATTTTTCCAAAGTATTGGCCAAAGAAGTTCCCAAGCAGTCACTAAGCCACGTCAACTTAAGGTCAATAACGTAAAACAGCAAAAACAAAGAACTTAAAGATAAATTATCACTTTAAATTAGATTCAATGACCTAAACTCGTACATTCATAAACAGAAGACCAAACACTCAAAGTTTTAATTCTAAAACCACTCTCGTGGAGATAACTAGACCCAACGTACACTGTGAGTGCCATTTTTTTTAGATTCGGTCACTGGCATCTATTAAAAATTTTAAAATGATAGATAGTCCCTCGATAAAAAGATGCCATTACCTTTTTATTGCTTTTGTTCAATAATTAACTAATTACATTTAGAAAGCAGAGAGAGGTGAAGAGTGGGAGTTATTGATGATTTTTCACTTTTTAAGTAACAATGAAAAGTTACCAAAAGAGGAATCTCTTCCTCAAAATGCACAAATTGATTGACGTCTTTTGCAAACCATACTCTCTCGTATCCTTGTATTTAAATGAGAATTTATGTAAAATAGTCAGCTAGTATGATCCCTTGTCATGCTAATCAAGTTGGGCAAATTATTACATACA
This sequence comes from Syzygium aqueum, assembly GCA_031216185.1. NCBI lineage: Eukaryota > Viridiplantae > Streptophyta > Magnoliopsida > Myrtales > Myrtaceae > Syzygium > Syzygium aqueum. The sequence goes on from CM062237.1 coordinate 7,162,049, forward strand.
GCCAATATATAACCCTATTCCTCTCACAACGAGCATATATGGAGGCCTACTAGGAGTGAAACTAAGTCAAACTATTCACGTACTGTTTGAACTTAGGTTGATAATTATTTGAGATTAGCTCGATTGATATCAAGTCAAGCTCCCACTCAAATTACTCGAGTATCTTGTCAAACTAAAGCTCGAGCTCACCAATACTCGATTCAACAAGCCTTAGAACTTAACTCAAAAAATATAGCTGTTATAAGATAAGAAATAGACATCCTTAGCCTCTCTCATATATGTAACATCTTGACTTTTTATTTGAGTCAAGCTCCAACATGAAATTAATACTTGGTCGAGGTAAAATTGAGTTTTGAACATCGAGTATGGAGTTGAATAGATCTCAAGTTAGGCATTATAACGGCTTGATTAGATCCCTAAGCCGGGCCATGTTGACACTTGAATTTCGCTATCAAATTCCATATTCATAGAAAATCATTTCAGAGATTAGACTTGTTGTCAACAGCAAATTTCACCCCCTCATAAAAAAATATCAGTTGCATAACTCGGTGTCCATTTTCCCAACTACATCCCTTTCACATTTAGATACTAGACACGTCTTAGATTTAGAGGATCATGGATTTCGCGTAGATAAATTAGGAATTATTAATGCATTCCATCGCAATGGATGGTCGAATTTTTTGCCGAAATTCAACCCTTAATCAAAGACGCTATCGTTTGGTCATCCTACATTTATTTTTCTCCATCTAGCTTCTTCTGCATTTTTAATCTGGGGACGTTGAAGTTTAGAGACCTTTGGGCCCGACGATGAAAGTGTCGCTCGACGGAGGCGCGGACGCCGGTCAACACCAAGAGCCCAAGTTGACCTTTATGATGAAGCCTATTTTGACTTTTTGAACCAAACCGGGCCCATCAAAATATAATTTGTTAGAACGACATCTTCACCGAGCATAAAAATGAATGGACGACGTCTCTACAGATTTTCTTGAAGGGATTCCATCGCATTATGGCGGCACCAACGAGCTCTGCTTCTCTCCTTTTTCCTCATCGTTCTCTGCTACCTGCTTTGCTGAAACTCGAGGAGCTCCTCCTCCTCCTCCTCCTCTCTCCATCGCCGCCGTAGCTGCTCATACTTGATGCCGAGCTCCCTCACGCCGGTCCTCCACCAACTCAGCCACCGCTCACCTCCACCTCACCATTTCTCTCTCTCTCTCTCGTCTGGTCTTCGTCTTCATCTCCATCTGAATCAGCTGGACGTCATTCTCAGGGGGTCTCTCTCTCTCTCTCTCTCTCTCTCTCTCTCTCTCTCTCTCTTTCGTTCAACCGGAGCAATCACTCTCCATTTCTTCTTCGACCAAGTATCATTCTCTTCGCCGACTCTTCCTCCATTTTTTTTTCTCTCTCAAATTCGCCCGTCTCCACCATCACTGTCGTCGAGCTCTTTCTATAGCTGGAATCGAAGGCATCTCGGTCTCTCTCTCTCTCTCTCTCTCTCTCTCTCTCCAGATTTTCTCCGACCAGATCATTTTTGCATCTTTTTCTCTCTCGCTCTGGATTCCCCCTGTTCATCTCCACCGAGTCAGATCATCCCACCAGGAACCACACCATCGGATTCCATATTCGAGTCGCAGCGACGCTATCCCCCCGGTCACTAATTCCTCTCTGATTCAAGTCATCGCTCTCCTGTCCTTGCACATGTCTGGAACAGATTTCTCTGTCGCCAGGCCATCTCGAGCTCACGCCGTTATCGCCGCTGAACCATTGCGTCCTTCGTTTCGCCCGTCCACGCCGCGCAAAAAGTGGGGATGTGGGCTGGTGTTCACAAGAGCTTCATCCGATTGCCAAGCTGAGGTCGGATGGATCATCATCTTCTGGATACGATCCGCTGATTCGAAGGATGAGATTTTTCGGGTTCACTCTCAGCACTCCCGCCAGTCCGGTCTGGTGCGGCGTTGCTTCACCAACCGACGCAGTGGAGGCCAATAGAGTCATCGTAGGAGACGATAGGCGGGAGCGTGAAGATTGGCGGTGAGCTTGAAGAGAGAACAACGGGAGAATGCGGTGCAAAAGCGAAGCGGTGGAGGTTCGGATTTTGCGTGGGATTGCGGGGGAAAACGGGAGGCAAAAAGGTGAAGCGGTGAAAAAAAAAACAAAAAAGACAAGAAAATAGAAAGCCCACAAGAAGTCGGTCATAGGAAGACTTGCCCAGAAGATCAAATTCGTAGATAAGAAGATTCATCCAACTAACTCACCATCCTTTTGAACAAAAAAAAAAACTCTCCTAAAAACTTCAAATTGTTTTCATTGTGATACATTTATCATGAATCTTTTTTGTTATGTCAAAAACTCAAAATTATATCCACTATGACATATTTACATTAAACCATGATAAATGAATCCCCTTTCCTTGAAATAAAAAAGGAGCTTAAATCCTAATTTGGACAATGTCTCACATAAATGTTCTTTGTACCTCTCTTTTAACTTTTGTAATGGGGAATATCTGGGCTATTTGCCTTAACTATAGTCCCATGTATTTTATCATATGTTTGTTGACATATGACATGAGTACTCACCGGTCACGTGGTCCTTCTATACCAAGGAAGGAAATAGCTTGTTAGCGAGGCTTTCATACACATATGCTTTTGTCCAAGGATCCAAATATTCTTCACAGGAAACACCTCGGCATTCTGAAAAATAGGTATTCCTCATGCCTAATTCTAGAATCCTGGAGTTGGCTTTGGGCCCTAGTGCTGCGTCCACATTCGTATTCGTTTTTGATTCTATCCCGCTCGTTGCTCATGCATGCAATACAATCTGGATTGCTCAATGCACCATTGCACACTCCTTGGGCGTAATAGGATTCCTCGCCGTCTTCGGATTTACTACAGCAACTGTATCCGTTATTTGCCGTTTTGGCACTAAAAGTCATTCAGGTCGTTACGTCGAGTGGTCGTGAAACCATCCCATGGCATGCATCGTTATTGCAGATTTCGGTGGTCATGGTTGTATCTAAATCACTTCTGACGGCATAGCAAGTAGATTAGAACCCTAGGACGAAGACTCTCATACTCTTGTGATTCTTCGCTCATCTCACGTTTGAGGACGGTTGCTTGAAGATTCAGGTTTTCGTTTTGATTCTATTGGACAATATTATTTTATTTTATTTTCACTTGAGGACTCCAAGAGACAAAAATTTCCACTTGAGGAAACGTCCAGAACATGAGTTTTTGCAATTCCTCAAACAACTTCGGCTTGTCTCGATATTTTCTGTGCTGAGCTAGTTTCGCGTTCAGTATGGAATCTATCGACAATGGTAATGGTCTCTCCTGATGTACGTGGGAATATCTTAGAGTTGCATTGTACCTGATGGTCGATGTGGTTGATGGTAGGAAAAGTGCTCGATATAACCAATCAGTCTACCAAAATTGGTGCACGAACGATTTCCATAAGCGGAATAATTTCATACGTAGTCATTTTGTACAGTCAAGTCGCTAAACTTTGATTTCGATCGCCCTATGCCCTAATATTATTCTCATTTTTGTCTTTTCAATCAATGCAATATGGAGACTTTTCGAACAATTTTTTTCACGTAAAATTTACGTGGCAACTCACATGTCTAATCAAAGATGTTATAGCGATGACGTGATGTCAATTGAGCGCGTTACGTGGCCCCTTGCATTACAAGGGGAAGTTTCTCAAGGCATATAACTGGATCAAGAGGTAGCTAAGGCGATCGGGAGCATCTAAATCCTTCGTGTACGGTCCAATACCACGTGAGGATCTTCATCTAGCACACAGCTCGTAGTAGATGATCTTCATTCCTCGTGGGGTGTATGCCAATGTCGTCGACCTAAACTAGCAATTCCATATCAAGTATTATGAATTCTCTTTTTATTTCTTTTTTTAAGATAGTGATATTTAGATGTGAGTATTGACTTAATTGGATGGAGGGTTTCGCGCTCTTGGGACAGAAGCTCCTGAATATGAAATTTCTCTCAATTATAATGAAATTGAACACTTGACACGAAATTTTTCTCTATTATAATGAAACCAAACACTTAATAAAAGAAATCTAACTGGCTTGATTATTTGGGGATTTTCACTTTGTGCTATACTAGCGAAGGAGCATGCCCGTCTGCCCGTTTGCAAAAAGAGAAATTGAAATGTGTGTGTGAAGAACGGGTAAATGTTCAAAGTGACAAATTCGGAAAAGTAATATATTTGACGTAATTATAATATACGATGTCCGTGTAATAATAATTTTGCACGAATGCCTTATACCCTATTGATTTAAGAGTGATGTGTGCTTTATTTTTCAGTATATTTATGCGATTAGTTGACGGTTGTCTTGAATTTTTTAAGTTACGATTTCGTTCTTTTTGTTATACCATGTTCCTTTGTTACATCTTAACAACAGACGTCGGCATTTCTTGAAATTCGTTAATAAAAAGTTCGAGATTGAGATCCACCTCTTCCAATTTAATTATTTTCTATTTATTTGAGGTACCTTTGTTCTTGTCAAGAGGAATACACAGACCAGAGCTCAGCAGAGAAAGTTCTCTCATCAGATAAACCAATTTCCAAAAGCTTCTCCATCTTCCCTACCTCTTCATCGCCAGCCACGACAACTCATACACTCAGCACAGAGCACACGGGGTGGGATGACTCAGAGATTTCTGAACGTCCAGAAAATTATCTCTCTCGGCTTCTTGCTTCGTCCGGTAACCTCCAACAGACATCCCCGCGCCACTAGCATCATCTCCGATCATCGCTCCACCGGCAGGCCGTAGCTCTGTTAGCACCTGTTTTCCGGTAAGTTTGCTCGGAGTGCTCTAAACTTGTTCGTTTCTACTTCGCTGGCTCCGATCCTCAGGGTCATTGTCTCAGACGGTCTCTCCCTCTGATCCAATCGTCCTTCGTGGTCGGTTGTCTTGTCGCTCTTCTTTGAGGTATCACCTATGCTCAGTTTCTGTTGCTTTGTACACTGAAAAGAGAGGCCGAGAGCTCTAGCTGCTTCTTGTGTGAAGATCGTCTGTACTTGAGGCTCTATTAATTTCTTAAACTTGCTGTGTTGCCTTTGTGATGATATGGATGTGAATCATTGCAATACGTCTTTGTCTGTTGGATAGTCGATACTTGTTTAGTTCCTCCTGCAAAATGTCTTGCAAAGATGATTCCGGCTACTTGTATGTTACTTTGAGATCGCTGAGTGCAGGTTGCTCTCTTCGGCGAATTCTGGATTAATGTTTCCATAAACTGTGCAATCTGTTCCACCGGGAGGAGAAATAAATTCTCAGCATTATCTCCCGAATGCTGACAATTTATTCTCATGTTGTTTCCATTGGATCACCTGACCAATTAGATTAATATGATTTCTTTTCTATAGATTTGTGTTTTATTACCTCATATGCCTTGATGAATCCACGAGACAGTCCAAGGTAAATTTCGATTGTCTGGAATGTGAATTTGGTGGCTGGGGAAGTTCCTCCGTGAAACGTTGGCCTTAGCTGTTTCGAGTGAAAGGATACGTTTGCTTGAATCGTTAGCTTACTAAGGACGAGAGTGACGCGGGCTGCAGTTTGTTGTGTATAAGAAATAAGCAACAATTGCTGCATTTCTATTCTGTAGGAAATGGAAGCGAATTAGAATAACTATTATGCTTTTGGGTAATGAAGCAGATATCTGGATTATCTTTATGAACATATATCTTCATTTCTCTTTTGAATGTTTGGTATTTGCTCTGCTCTCTTTCTGGTAACCAGTACCGCGGACTTCTTTGGTTGATTAATACTTCTTTCTGCGAATAACTTTGGCGAATGTTATCGTCCGCTTTCAGTAGATGAGCCATCATTGTAATTTGTGTACCTGGCGATGTGATACGATCTTGTTGATTCATTTCTCAACATGTTTCGCAAACAGTGCTTGTTGTCAACAATTTCTCAAATTAATTTCATCAGACTCAGTTTTTGTTTTTTTTTATATCAGAATTCTGTGTTTGAAGGAGTGGTTTGTATGAACTCGATCTTTGCCCTCGATTAACTTGAACGATATTTCATCATAGATATTTAGAACAGAGTATTCCTTAGTTGGCTACTTTGTGGCATTTGCTGATAAAGTAGATTGACTTGCAAGAAGGAATTAGTGTTCTGTCTGTGCAGCCATTTTTGTTAATTTTGCTGCTGGGTGTCATGTAGTTCATGGAATGAATGCTCATCATATTTCATTAATTCAAACAATGTAAAGAGTCCAAGCAACATCAGGAAAAAGATAAAAAAAAGCTTTCCTTATTTGTTAAGAGTCATCGTCATTCTTTCTCTTGACAGTGAGAGGCACTGCAATTATCGCGGAGTAAGAATTGAATGAAGAGGGGGTTGTACTTTTGTACCCATATGTCTATCTAGGCTTATGTCATTAAATAAAATAGCAAATGCAATGCCGATATTTAAACGATTTCATGCACTAATTGAGTAGCCTTTAGAATGTTCACAATCTAACTGAATTACATAATTAGTTTCGACTAGGCTTGCATGTGGTAGATAGGTTTCTTTAGAGTTACATTTAGATTCAGTTTTGAATTATCTCACGAGGCTTATGTCTTGAGGCACAACAACGAGGCCCTATATATCTATTACCCAATTTGTATCGAGTTTACTTTCTCGCACTTTTCTCTCATTATCTTTGCTTTTGTGCTTTATATCACTATGATGTGTGGCTTTCATTTTCGTAATTTGATATGATGTGCTTTCGCAAATAGCCATGCATGGACAATTAGTAGGACATACTTAGATACTTAAAATGAACAAGATCGCATGATTCACGTTTTCGAAACAAAACAAGTTTAGGTACCAAAAGGGCGCCAATTAGGCATTAGCATAATCAAGCCCCCAAACTTAGATTTCTGGTTTGTAGGAAGAGGAACATCATCCCATGTATGTTCCACATTTCACTTAACTCCTAGCCGACCCCAACAGATTTGTGATAACTCCAAATAAATAAAAACTTCATTGTCTAATTGAATCAATTTTTCCCAACATCGCGCGTGGTAGACCCCGAATGAGAGCGAGCACCTTGAGTAGAGAGATAGCCCATTACCGTTCGCCATACTGTCTAAACCTGCTTCCCCGCGAGGGAGGGTTGGGACATAGAGTATCTTGTCAAATTGAAGCTAGAGGTCGCCAATACTTAGCTCAGCAAGTTTGTGTGCCTAATTCAAAAATATTAATTGTTATAGAACTAGAAATAGACAACCCTAGCCCCACGCACAGAGTCTCACAGCCTTTAATTCGAGTCAAGATCCAACATGAAATGCAGTACTTCATCGAGCTCAAACCGAGTTTTCAACATTGAGTAAGGGAGTGGAGTTAATCTCGACTTTGGCAGTATAGTGGCTCGTTTAGAGACTAAGGCCCAGCCATGTTGACACTAAATTCGGTTAATTGGAGCCCATGTGTCCACTGAAGCTGTTGAGGATTCTCACGTGCAAAACTCGAGGGCGAGGATCTTGTTGAGAAATCTCATAACTCACATTATGGTTGTGATCTTCATCGTGCAAGTTTTAACTCCCCTGTATTTTTCTTGAGTAATTATATTATTCAAATTAAGGGCTGAAAATATTACAGTAAAATATTTTTACACTAAAGAGCTAGGCTTGTGCAAAGCTCTCGAACCAGCCATCAATTCCCGACCAAACCATGATGAGGTGAACATATCTCAAGAAAAGCAATGTGGTAAGATCCTCATGATAATGACAACTCTTGGATTTAAATCACATGGAGTCGCTAGGCTATGTTAGCTCTAGGTTAACTGTGCATCGTGTCAATAATTTTTGTTTTTATCCTTAACATGCTTTGAAAAGGATCCTTGTACTATCTTCATCAGAAATCATTGGTTGTTTTCTTCTTTCTGATGACAAAATTGTGGAACGTGCACTTGAGCAGAGAATTCTCGGTCCATTCCCAAAGACATGCATCAAGAAAAGCCCACAGAGCTCGGCTAGCATCTTTCGAGACAAATAGTGGCCAGTGAAGCTCCTTAGCCACGAACATTATCGAAAGTTATCCGTTGGTCGGGCTGCATTCACGAGAGGAACTTCTCTGAAGGTGGGAGGCTTGTGCACATTCGAGCCCAATTAGAAGGGACAACATTGTGTTCAAAGTATACATCTACAAAACCACTGATCAGACGTAGGTGAAAATCCTACGCAATAGGGGACAGTAGAGGAAGCATCGGTTTAGCTCACTTTTGGTGAGAACAGAACTTCAGAATTGCTTGGCTAATACCTGCTTCCAATTCGGTAAATCGGATAAAAGCATGTAGTTTTGATCTAACAAATGGAATGGTCATGAATGTGTAAGACACCTTCGTCGATAGTGTTGATAGTCACCATGTGGGGATGAGTCATGAGTCATGAGACGGAGGAAGCTGATTGATTTAAGCACGAGTAGATTTTCGTCATTGAACCTTTCTCTTTATTTCAAAGTATGATGGGAAATTTACATTCATGTAAAGAAAAAGAGAGAGTGAAAGGAAGTCTGTATTCACCATAATATTCAATGCTTTCTGGTGTTTAATACAAAGACTCTAGTGAAAATTGGACATCTACTTAGCAGAACTAAAGAAGAGTCTTGTAAAGCCAGCAATGACCAAAAAGTAGCTCCATAAGACGGCTCAACCTCCTTAATTAATGAAATGAATCACTAGCCAGGGAAAAAAAGAACTTAGGGATTAATGGCATTAAACCGAATTATTGCGAATCATACACAAATTGTCTGAATTATATTGAGCTGCGGCTTAGATAGAGTTCCGTACTCATATCTAGTGATGATTATAAAAAAAAAGAAAAAGAAAGTAACTAGCTTGTGTAAAAGTAACCGAATCTCTTAGAGATTTAGTATTACCTTAAACTTGGAAAATTTATTAAATAAATAGGAAAAACTACAAATTACGTATAGATACAATATCACTTCCGATATGCAGAAAGTTCCCTGCGAATTTGAAAAACTCGCTTATGCATGTGACACTTCAACTTCCATATGGATTGAGAGAGGGTCTATTGAATGATAGATAAGTGCGACCCAAAAAAAATGGTCAACTTTTTGAAAACTACTTTTATGGGCTTAGCTAATAACAAACCCGATCATTAATACTAAAAATCCCAAATGTCAAGCCTAACATGTAGCTTGAATTTGCACGTTAACTAAAGATATATAATTTTTTTGAGCTGGGTGAGTAGACGGATCTAAGCAAGCAATTCTCTTCTTGGACCTAACCTACCCACCTTGGCCCTGATCACTTCTATGTAGAAAACTTAGTATTTATTTTATCATGATCGGGTTGGATAAGGACTTTTTGGCCTGACCACATAGGGCACAATGGACAGGCGTGCGGGCCGGCAAAGGTAAACTATGGTGGGTGGAGAAGAAACGCTTTTGTAAATAATGCAAGAAATCCAATCTTTATTGTACGATGGAACCTATACTTTTAGAATCATTCATTTCAACTATTAGAGGAAGCCAATAAGCATGCCGTCCTGCTGGTAAATGGATCTTTTTTTTTTTTTTGGGGGGAGGGGGGGGTGGACGAGGCTGGAGGGTACCAAGTCCAAAGTTTAATTCGTGTGAGCACCACACATACATGTACGCAGAAGAAAGGGGTGAGACAAAAAAAAAACTATTAAAGGAAATCCTTAGGATTAATTAGTTATCAACCATAGGAAAAATTGGCTCTCAGATAGCAAGATAAGTAATGAAAGATTGGCTTGACAACGTAATGCACGTGCAGCATTGAGTAACAGGCGAAATTTTCACTCAACAACCCATTTTGTTGGAGTGTGTCGGTGCAAGAGCGCCGATGAAAACTTAAGACTCGAATTGTACAAATATATCAAAGTGCTACAAGAAAAGTAATCTGTTGTAATTAAAAAATAACGTGCACCGTTGGTCGCAGAAGGTTCACAAAATGGTCCCCAAATGTTCACATGAGTGACATCAAAACAAGCAGATGATGAGACTTGACTTCTTGAGAAAGACAGACCAGATTGTTTAGCTGAGGCACGGATGTTGCATTTACACTTACTTGACAAATAAATGCTAGAATCTGAACAAGGAAAATACGAGGAAAGGCTCAAACTTGGATGACCCATGTGCCAGCCCCACATATGAACAATAGGAGGATCTATTGCAGGTGAGATGAATGTTGTGGATCGAGGATTAGTTTGGGTCACTACATGCGTCAACCTGGAAGGACTCATCTGGATGCTGCAAGTCGGCTCCTGCGCGTCTCAAGAAGGCCCTCTAGATAGCGATCTTCTTCTTTTATCATCTGTCTATCTAGCCTACTAAAACTCATTGCTTACTCTAACTTCGATAGGGCCAGTTATACTGTGATATGTCGTTACTGGATTTTGTCGGCTCAAGTCCCATCTCATGAAAGAGCAAAGAGCATTTCCCGACTCTCTCCTCATAGGAAGCCGAATATCGAGCAATGGGCATTACTAATGCATTCGTTTAGCGAAAAATAAGTAATTTAAAAAATATTTTCTGAAAAATAATCGCTCATATCATTTAAAAAAATAAATGAATGAAAAATTTTTCATCGCCTATTAAAATAGTTAGGCATGAATTGTTATCGATAATGAAAATATTTTTCGTTAACTAATTTTTATAAATGATAAAAGCGATTATTTTTCAAAAAATAGTTTTCAAATTGCTTATTTTTTGCGAAAAGAATACACCATACGACCCCTCTTATTTTGTGCTTTCAATCATATGTTATTATATGAGTAAGAGCATATAAATAAGATCGTCGCTATTTCCGCAGCAGAAAATACTGCAGACATCATGGCCTTTCTATTGAAGAGACGATCCTGCCCTTGCCGATGACGCAAGGGTACGCGGGATTCCGATGGTGGGCCCCGTCATCGTATGCTTATCTACATGAGTTAAAAAACTTGGTAATGTGTTCTCCATACTTTTCTTTTTCTTAAAAAATGAAAGACTCGTGGACTTTGACTTAGGAAAACTTTTCGACTGTCATCGAAGAGAAAAATGCTGGATGATGACTAGTGATCTTTCGTTATCTCAATTTTGAAGAGTTTCGGTGCTTTATAATCTTATTCGTCTTAAATCCTTCTTTTTTACAATCAAAATTATCAGCAAAGAATGATGAATTCATGAGATTAATGATTATAAAAATTATCGATATGCGAAAATTTCTTCCCTTGAAACCAAAAAGAGGGTTAATCCGGTCCCTTCGTGTATAGAGGAAGGCAAATTTCTGCCCTCAAATCTAGCGAGCAGGCTTGAGAAAACATGGGTTTAACACTAAATTTCTGCCCTCAAATCCAGCGAGCAGGCTTGAGCAAATTTGTATGAGTTCAATTACTGCATGGAGAGGCTCGAGTTATACATTAGAAAAGTATCCGCATCGTCAATGTGAGAAAATTTCGAGGCTCCTTTCATTATAGCACTAAATATCTAAAACTCCATGCACTAAAAGAAATCTATTGTGGAAGAAAGATATCCGGCCCTTTCTATTAAGGCTTTAACTCGTCTTATCAAAGCTTAGTCTATCGGAGTACCCCAAGGAGCACAAGAATATACAAGGCCTATTTTCTACCCAAGGCCCAGTTTCATACCTCGTTCCTAAAACATCCTTATTTTCTGGGCATTATTTGACGATGCAAAGCCCACAGGATCAATTGATCCAAAAGGGAGACTTGCCCCGCTTGAGGAGCTACGCTTCACACATTCGCTGTGCTCTGAATTTTGTTATGCATAATCATTGTTTGTTGGGTGTAAAATTTCCTTTCGAGAAATTATACTTTCTCACACAAAATGATGCACCAACTTCACATACAGAATCAATTGGAGAATGTAATATCTACATAATTATATTATGATAGCATGTTTCTAAGATTGATACACAACACTCTAAATAGCTAGAAATGACTTGTCCTTGTTTCTAGAATTAGGTTTGCTACATAATGGAGCCACCTAAGCTCCATCTGAGCTAATATCATGCACTACTGGCTAGATTGATTACTCATATAAGAATATCCTTGCGTGCACTAATTCCAAGAAAATCTCGACTAGACCTTAGAATTTAGATCGAGGGCAAGTAAATCACTAAATTTGATGAGTATTATAGGATTAATGGTCGTGATTCATCCGACGAGTCCGTGCAATTATTTGCCGCTCCAAGCGGGGAGGATAGACACTTCGACAATCTTACTTGAGGATCCTAGAAAGGAAAAAGCGACACGAGTGCATTTCCAAAAAGCAAGAGAGGCAAAAGGATAACTAATAAAGAAAGTGAAAGCAGTGGGAACTATAACAACTATTTGGCATCAACTCAAAAAAAGTCAAGAGATCCATCAATTAGATTGGGCTTTGGTGGATTATGAGTTGATTTTAGTGCTTTGAAGCACCTTTATACTCACTTTTTTGCTTTTTTTCTTAAAGTATTGGACACGACATGACCGCTTTAGCATATGCATTGAAAAAGGTTATCTAATTCAAGATTAGGATATTCATTTAGAATGACCATGTACCTAATTTAAAGATTCCCCCACATAAAGTCTCAATCCCATTATCAACTCAGACAACTTTTTCTAAATTCTTTACCGTGGGGAGACTATGGAAGACAGAGCAAAAGTAAGTGAGAATGGACGTCGACATCAACTTTTTCTAGTGGAAAATAAAGTTTGCTTTTCTTTTGGTAAAGTATTGCCAAAAGGCATAAGGCAGGTTCATCGATGTATGGCATTTGGTCCATTAGCTATCCCTGGGTGGATGTCTCCGTCGCTAAAATTTGCAAAGCCTTATTTGACTACCCACAGTTTTTTCCAATGGTTGTATAATTCCTGATTAAAATTAGAGAGTAAACGTGGCTTCTATTGATAAGGTTTCAAGGGATTTTGCCGACTCTACTTACATAAGTATTAAAGTGGAGTACGAGCATCAAGAGGATATTTCATCTTTCAATTGAAAATCGACACTGCCCAAGCACTAGAAATCCAACATTCAACAAGTCACAGTACGACAGCTGGAACAAAAAGTTAATCCGGAGATTGCGCATCATGGGGACCTACAAAAGAAGAAAAAATCCGCGGTATAAACAATTGGTGAAAGCGAAAGGTGAGCGAACTAAACAACCTCTACATAGACATATATTTCCCAACAATAACTCCGCATCAAACAAGAGTGATTGTCCCAGCTAGAACTATGGATGGCAAGCAAATAGAGAAGATTCCGCAACAGATAAGAAAGCTCCCAATGATTTTCTTTACATGAGGTGTAGAATCAATATTTCATGTGCTTTTAGATAGACGTGTCTACGCGTCCACGCCCTAAATTACAAAAAAAATTCTTACTTTAGGAGAATGCTAACTAAATATGGTAACTTTTTTATGTACCCTTATTCCTCATAAGCTAGGTAGTTATTATGCCAAAGGTCCTTATGAACTTAATTTCAAGAGAACATCCCACATGACTTTAATAAGTCATAACCTGTTTTTTTGTTGGATATTAGTCATAATTTTTTGAAATAGTCATAATAGATATAAGGATTTAGGAGTAACAAGACATTCTAATGTAACAATTATGGTTGGCAAAAAAAATTATACAACTTCAATTTTTCCTTTTGAACTGAGTTTATTTTTCTTTTTTCTTTCACTTAAAGGGATGATTATCAAGGACTTTTTTTCAACAAATCTGTGAGAATTTGAAAGAAAATACATGAAATGTCAAAACTTATTTTCAACTAATGCTCAACATTAATTGGGTAAGAAGGGTCCAAGTTGGCTCAAGTTAGATATGTCAATAAGTAGAATATTATAAAAAATTGCTATTCAATTTATAAATCAATAACAGGCCATTTTACGTTTTAGAGATACTTGAATTTGTATACCATTTCAATAATAAAACTTAATCTTTTTCGCGTTCAATTAGCTTGATTATAACGTTACTACTATATTTTTTAATATGATATCATGACCACACAAGGAGCGGGTTTAGTAATCCTTTTTTGTAGTCAAATCTCTTGGCCTTCGTCGTCACTCATCATTCTCTCTTTGTTTTGCTCTTTCACAACTCTCTCTCTCTCTCTCTCTCTCGGGTTTTCTGAAGTTGTTTTTTTTGCTCTTTCTTTCTCAAAAAAAAAATTCAAAGAAAAGGTCAGATCAACGCTATTGTTGAGAAAAATGGGAAAAATCACATTAAACTCATCTCAAGAAGTAATTATTGATATAAAGGTCTAAGTCGTGGTTAAAAAGATCAAGAACAGAGAGACATTAGAAAAATCCAACCATATCATCTTATGACAAGTTTTTTGATAATGTTCTAATTTGACTATTGGTGCATCTACCTCGAACAATCCCTTTCTCTAGTGGCTCCATCAACATGTCTTTTTGACTTTTTTTTTTAGAAGGGGAAGTCATGACGTTTTTTTCTTGGAATGCTACAAAATTTAACAGTAAATACTTTTGACCTCTCACGCATAATCAATGATGATATTGACTTGCATCTCCAATCTTCCACTGACAACCGCTTCATTGCACCGAAAGGTAAAATTCACAAGACTAAAACCTCTCGTGGGTCTTCAATTCCGCCGGAACCTTTGAAAACTAGTCGGCAAGATCTTCTAAAGTCGTTGTGATGATTTGGTGTATATATGCATATCCACACACATTGGGCAGGGCTATCCACGCTCCCAATTTTGCTTAAAATGACATCCTTTTAAGTAAACTCAATTATTAATAGACCCCCTTTTTATATTTTCCATTTTCTCTCTCATCTATTGTCTTGTGTATTTTCATATTTACTAGAGACACTTGATAAAACATTCTGACTTCAATCTTGTCACCCACTCTTCTGATTTCAAAATTTTGTTTATGTAAGAATTTACCTAAAAAAGGTCTTCAACCTATGAATCACAAAAAAAAGGCTGATTTGTTTAAAAGATTAGAGCATAAGCACGTTCCAGAATATCAAATTACACTTATGCTTTCACCGAGCTTTAGCCATAATTTTTTCCGAAATATCATGACTGAATCTCCAATTCTTTGATTCTTCATGTTCGAATTTTCATTATTTCATAGAAGAGATCGTTTCAACAAGTTGATTTAGTATGAGATTTTATTAAGACGAGTTCATACATCAGTGAATTAACAGTAATTCTCTTTATTGAAATGGTTATAGACAATGATTTTGAGACATTAAAAGTATTTTTTAGCTAGTTGGTTATTATGTGTTTATAATGATAGAAAATTTGGGAGATCCTTGGGTGAGAGTTTCATTCTGAGCATTTTTTTTGGGTTACACTACATCTCTAGAGTTATTGTAAGAACGATAGCTATTGCTCGACGGAAGAAATATGGACGCTCATTGTTGGATTCAGCTTCTCAACTATCTGAAAAACAACTTTATGTTGAGTAAAGAGAAAGCAACGTTTTACAAAATATGAATTTGTATATATATAAAAAATAAAAATAAAAAAGTGGCCGCTTGGACTCCACCTAGCTGATATTGTGCACTACTGACTAGATAGATTAGTCACATAAGATAATACTTATATCCACTAATTCCTTATCAACTAAGTAAAGGCTCTAGTCAATCTGATTACAAGGAGAGTGTCCCTCGTGACTTTAATTGATTTTAATTTGTTCGAATGGTCATTATGCTTCCCAAATTTAGGGGTAGATTGACCTTCCCAATCTAACAATTTTGATCTCCAAAATTTTCATGTTAAACTAATAGACAGATAGAATTTTAGGTGGTTCAATATACACAGTAGATCTGAGGCCAATATCATGTATTATTATCATATTCAGAAAAGCACAATCAACACTTTGGATTTCGATAATACTTGTTCCTTTGGTAGGGAATGAATCCAAGTTACTTTCCTTCCTAGTTTTGCCATCCATCCAATACGGGGGGCATGATTCGGTTCTTCAATACTAAATCATTGGTTCTCTAGTACTAAACCTCAGCCAATGTTTATTGACTTCTTCGGCCATTGATTTTTGGCTTTTCTTTTGGTTAATCATTATGTGGTTCATTTGTTGATATTACACCGATGAAAAGGAAAATATTACTGAAAACAACATGTTTTTGCTATTATTGAGTGTTTTTACTACATATGAAATATTTTTCCACATACAAAAATCATTTACCCTAAAATAGATGCATTTACTAAGTGCAAGAAGCATTTTATTAGGAGTAATGTGCAATTTTATAAACAGGTTAAATAATGAACGGTGCGGATTGCTTGCAATATTTTTCAACGTTAAGAGATCTAACCTTATGTTTAGGTCACTCGACGATAGAAATCTCTCTTAAAATATATATAAAAAAATTCTTGTGGATAAACTAACCAATCACGGAAGGGTCTTGCTTTTTTCTAGATGCCATGAGAATATTAAATTTTAGGAATAAGTACACTGGAAGTTCTAAAACTTGTCACGAAAGTATAATTGAATCCTAAAACTTTCAAAAAGTGCAATCAAATCCTAAAACTTGTCATGAAATTATAATTGAGTCCTAAAATTTTCAAAAAAGTGCAATCAATGAAAGAGCTTGATTGAACTAATTTGACAAATTTTACGACTTAATTACACTTTTTAAATTTTGTGATACTTTTCCCGAAAAGCCTTTGTAGTTTGTGGGATATCCACTTTTAACGAGATTCATGGGGCACTCAGCATTAGATTTTGTTGTTGTCCCAAAATGGTTGTCATGAAATAGGATCACGGAAGAGCGATTCTGAAAAGATTCCACACCACGTTCCATCGCCACTTTCGTCGACTTCTAAATCTATTTGCTTACACTTGAATTAAAAACATTTTTCTGCATTCTGCTTTCCCTCAACAAAATTAAAAATGGGAAAAAAATAGGTTTCATAAATTTAGAATAACCATATAACTCTACTTGTCAATAATTGTATATTTTTTAAAATTTTAAAAATCTATTTTTTTATAGCTACAATATTTGAAAAATAAATGTGAAAAGTAAAAGACTCTCGACAGAACAAAGCATTTGTCATGTAAATAGTAGCAGTATTCAAGAAAGTAAATTAGTTTATAATGTTAATAAAGAATAACAAAAGTTCAATTTCCTTAGAAGCTCTAACCTAACAATTATAATTGAAGTTACATATAACCTAACAATCATAATTGGCATTATAATCTAAAAATTAACCTAATTACGATGTTACTTCTATATTAACACGATTTCATGGACCAGCACAAGGAACGGGTGTAGGGCTAGTACCTAATCAGTGTTTGTCCAGTAGTCGTGGAGGAGGAAAGGATGGATCCGAAATTATCTTTGTCTAAAGCCATGGAGGAAAGGATGGATCCCTAATCAATGTTTGTCCATTAGCATTGGAGGAAAAGATGGAGACTTTGACATTAGTGATGGTGACAGGTTCCATTTCTATTTTATTATACCACCATTGTTGTCTTGATTGAGGTGACCGATGGCAGTCTTTTTTTATTTTTTACTTTGGCCAGTGATGACTCTGAGGACTTGGAGCCATTTGCAACAACCTTTTTGCTTCCCAAGAAATTGACTAGGGTTTAGTTAAGGCCTTAACTAAGGTTAGATTACCAAGCTCCATAGTCGATACCCATCTCCTCTTTTTTCCTTGTGATTTGGGTCTTTGTTAAGGTTCTAAATCATTGAATCGTTAGCACTCCATCTTAGTCGTTGTTAATCAAATATTCCAGCAAAAAGTTAATGTGTCTCTTTCTCCATTGCTTGCTCTTCAACACTCTCTTTCCTTCATCCTTTTTTGCACTCAAATCTCTTCGCCTTGTTCGTCTCTCATCGTTCATCATCTGTTTCGCTTTTTCTTCTCCTCGCCACTACTGCTCTTCCTCATCTTTGTTTTAAGTATCTTCTGTTCTTTTTCATCATTCTCTCTCTCTCTCCCTCCCTCCCTCTTTTTTGGGGGTTTTACCCAGTCATTTTCTTGCTCTTTCTTTCTTGAAAAAAAATGTTAGATAGATGTCACCGTTGAGAAAAATAGGAAAAATTACATTTAACTCCTATCAATAGGTAATTATTGAAGAAAGTGTTAGAAGTGCACAACATAAGCTTAATATCTTTATCTCTGGTCTCTTACTCCAAACTAATCGTAAAGGCTACCATCCAGGCCGCCTTGCCACACAACAATGCCCACCTTCACTTTAGATCTCTTTTGCCAGACTGAACCATTAAGGCCGTTCGGAAACTACATTGGCGACGAGATTCATTTCTTGAGATATTCACTAAAAAATCAATACACATTAGAAGTGGCCACCAATCAACTATCGTCTTTGGTATAATTTGTTAGGAGTGTGCATTGGATGCTTGATATCTTTAACCAAAAAGATTGTCAAAGAAAAGCCTAAGTCCGAGCCCATCAACATATCTAGTTGGATATATCTTTGCTCAAAAGTTTAAATTAATAAATTATAGGCCAATCATGATTTATTAATTACTCTATACCATACCAATTTTTCAATGTGAGATTTTCTAACACAACTTACACATATATCTCAATAATAAAAATCTAAGTTATGGTTAAAAGAGCAAGAACAGAGAAATATTAGAAAAACTCCAACCATATCGTCATATGGCATTTTTTTGATAATGTTCTATGCTGATATGAATGTGTCTACTTCATACAAATCAATTCTCTAGTGGTTCCATCAATTTTTCGTTTAACTCCTTTTTTAAGTGGAAGTCATGATGGGGTTTTCTTGGATGCTACAAAATTTTAATAGTAAATAAGTTCAGCCTCTACCGCATGATCTACCATGATATTGATATGCATCTCCAATCTTCCAACGAGAATTGCTTCATTAAGTGACCGGTTTAAGATGTTAGTAAAGAATGGCAAAAGATAACGATTATTATTGAACTTAGGTTTAACCTAACAATCATGATTTTGACATTCTAATCTAACAATCAGCTTAATTGTAACGTTACTTCTATATTTTTAATATGATTTCATGGACGTGCGCAAGAAATGGGTTTAGGACTAATACGCAATCGATGTTTATCCATTAGCCTTGGAGGAAAGGATGGATACCTAATTTATGTTTGCCTAATCGCAGTTTGTCTTTTAGCGGTGGAGGAAAGGATGGAGACTCAAACATTGGTGACGGTGACTGTTCAAGAAAAGGAACAATAAAATGCCGAAAATCATATATAACATATACATGTGTATATAGTTTTATGTATCTATGCAATACGGGGTCATCCATTCTATTACTCAATTGCATACAAGTCCACCTTGATGTCTTGATTGAGGTGACCGACAAGGTCTTTCTTTATTTTTCTTTGGCCAGTGAGAGTTGGAGCTGTCTCCTACCAAGTTTTCAGCTTTCCAAGAAATTGATTGGTGTTTAGTTAAGGCCTTAACCAAGGTTAGGTTACAAACGAGAAAATCGGACATGAACTTTATTTCTAGCTAAAATTTCGAAAGCTTGATAAGGATAGAAATAATTAAACTCCACCTTAAAATAAACTCTCATATGTTAAGTAAGACATTGGTCTCAATTAACGAAGAAATCCAATAAGATGTAAATATTAAATCATTCCAAAGCATGAGAAGAAATGGGATGTTATCATTTGCTACTTTGAAATAGTTTTGTCCTTGTCTCTTTCTACTTCTCAATTAACGAAGAAATCCAACGAGATGTAAATATTAAATCATTCCAAAGCATGAGAAGAAATGGAACGTTATCATTTGCTACTTTGAAATAATTTTGTCCTCGTCTCTTTCTACTTTCCCTAACCTATAACAAATAAAATGAATAATCTAATATCCGCCTACCTTTATATCACTTATATTATGTTTGTGTGCATGCGCAGCACGCTATCACAAAGATATAGGAAATATGTGATTGGCTCTATTTAAAACAATGAAATGGGGTTCCCATCCACATCAATAACATGCAAATCAATCATCAATAGAAGCAAAACTATACCATTTAACTAGAGACTATCAACTTTGCAGAATGCGAAATACAGTTATTCTTTACAAAAACAAATTATATAGATCACAGCGAGTGTGAACTCGCTTGAGGCCCGCAAGGACAACCCTCGCTGGTCATCGCCTTTGGTTGGTCATCGGCCATCACCGAGGCCTGATGACCAGGGAAAGAATGAAAAAAAAAGAAAAGAAAAATATATAAAAATCTAAAAAAAAAGTATAAAAATTGTCCACGGACATCACATCAACATTAGCCGTGCCACGTTAAATGGCTAGTGTTCATGTCAACGATTTTCTGGCCATTGGTTGGACGGACTACATTAACAAATTTTCAAAATGTTTGGAATTAAATTAGTCAAATCGAAAAGTTTAAGACTGAATTGACATAAATCAATAGGTTTATGACTTTTTTGATAATTTTTCCTTTATATCTATATATTATATTTGTGTGTATTCGCACCTCACTATCACTAAGATATAGCAAAAATGTGATTGGCTCTATTGAAGAACATGCCATGGGGTTCCCTTCCCAATCAAATATATGCAAATCAATCACCAAAAGAAGCAAACCCGTACCATTTAACTAGAAACTTTCTTTTTTGAAGAAATTGTACAGAAGGAAAAATACAATTATTTTTTAGGGTTAATACCACGAAAAACCTTAAACTGGTACATCTGTAACAAATTTACCTTAAACTAATTTTTTGACCTTCAAAAACTCTAAATTGATTATTTGTGATAATTTTACCCTAAACTAATTTTTTGACCACCAAAAATCTTAAATTGGTACATTTACGATAAATTTACCTTCCGTTAAATTAGATTAATACCACAAAAAATAAAAAATTGGTACACCTGTGACAAACGGAGGGTAAAACCCCAAACTAGTATACTTGTCAACTGTCATGTGTCATCAAACTCAGAAATTTGATGGTAAAATTTAACGGAAACTAATGGAGAGTAAAATTTATATATGTATATCAGTTTGAGGTTTTCTGTAGTTAAAAAAATAGTTTTTTGTAAATTTGTCAAGGTCAAGCTGATCTTTTCTATTTTTTTTATCTTTACAATTGTTACAATCGAGATAGCTCATCTTTTCTATCTTTTCTTATTTTTCTTATTCTATGTGCTTATATGATGTTCTTTCCTATTCCTACATTGCTTCTTCAAATATGCTTTGCCGGCAGACAATTCTCTTTGCATTTTTCAAGGGATATATCGAGGGAAATAATCGAATCACAACTCTTCGACATTTAGACATATCGTGCGCGATGAAGCCGAAGATCCATCACGTCTTGTCAAAAAGATAAAGACTAAATTACATTTACCTTGTTCTTTGTCAAGTTCAAACTGTAATCACAAGAGTTAGGTGGTGTCACTTGCAGTTTCATAAGCCACGTTTTTTTTCTCGCATTTCGATCTTTTAACTAGTGCTTAATTAAATCATATCTTTTACAAATGATAAGTACTTAAAAATTTGAGTCTATATTAATGATAAGTATTGCATGGCAGATGATTTGATGATAGCATTCAAAACTCTTAGTCTATACTTTTGTTTTTCATGACATCATTACTGAAGTTACTGTTTCAGAGAAGGCAGCTATCCATTATTCTTGCCCTCAAATCTTTTAACCTTCTTCGTCTTTCATGATTATTCTTGCTTTGTTTAGCTCTTTCTCTTTCTCCTTCTCGGCACAACCATTCTTTCTCCTCCTTCCTTTTCTTCAGCATCTGCTCTTCTTTTTCATCATTGTCTCTCTATCTCTTTGTTTTTTTTTTTTTTGTTTTTTTGGGTTTCCATCATTTTCTCCTTCTTTCTTTCTCAAAAGAAAAATCAAAGAAAGTTGTCGATCGATGTTGCCATTTGAAAGTAATAGAAAAAATTTACATGAAACTCATATCCATAAGTAATTTAAAGAGCAAGAACAGAGACATTAGCGAAATTCCAACCATATCATCATATGGAAATTTTATGATAATTATTTCCACATTCTAATCTAATAATTATGGTTGGCATAAAAATTAAACAGCTTCAATTTTATTTTGCGAACTGAGTTTTTGTTTTTCACTTAAAGGGACGCCTAAAGAGGTTTTTTGTCAACAAATCTGCAAAGGATAATACATGAAAAGTCAATACATATTTTCAACTAATGGTTAATATTAATTAGATATAAGGGTCTAAGTTAGCCCAAATCTAACGTGTCAATAAGGAGAACATAATAAAAAATTGCTATTTATCGAGATCACCGATCTCTTAAACTTTTAATGGGACGTTACATATCCCCACGCAATAAGGGTTGATTGAAGTGAAGGGAAAGCTTGTTCATTTGGGCCTCAGTAAGAGAGTTGTACGTTTTAACTTAATAATTGGCGACACCCGAGGAGGGGGTGAAATGGGAAAGCAATGTTTCTCGCCGGTAAGAGGAAAGAGGCTAGACAAGTGAGGGCACCCGGTCCGGTCAGTTGTCCTACATGTACGTATACTTAGATGTTTGTCCAGAAGCGGTGGACGGAAGGACGTGGAGATAGACATTGGTGACATTGCCTGGTCAAGTAAAGGATTAGTAAAATGCAGAAAAGCCATCATATCTGGAGGAGGGACTTGTTGCGTTCAAGCCCATCTCAGGTCCCACCACCCTCAATTACTCTCTCTCTCTCTCTCTCTCTCTCTCTCCATGAGCAGTGGAAGAAAGACGTGGAGACCTGGACATCAGTGATGGTGACTGATCAAGAAACACTAAAATGCAAAACAAATGATCCATTTCCATATTTGTATTTTTTTAAAAAAAATATCATAAAAAAACTCCGATCTATGTTAAATTTATCTTGAGTTTTTTTTTGGTAAGGGTCTTGAATTTTTTTTATAACACGAAAAATCTAAAATTATGCCATTTGTGACATATTTGTCCTACAATACTTTGACCCATAAGTATTTTCGTCTTTTTCCTTCTTTTATGTTTTTCGCTTTTTTTTTCTTTTCTTCTCTCTCTTTTCTTTGCCAGTCATGGTGGAGCAAAGTCAGTGAGGGTCGCCGGACACTGCCCTCATCGGCGTCGGGCGACCCTCACCGGATTTGGTCAAGGTAGCCCTCGCCGGCTTCCCTTCGCCATGGCCAGCGAAGGGAAGAGAGAAGGAAAAAAAGAAAAAGGAAAAAGATGAAAATGCCTATGGGCCAAAGTTTTGTGGAATAAATATGTCACAAGTGGTATAATTTTGAGTTTTTCATGTCATAAAAAAATTTTAAGGTAAATTTACAAAAAATGATATAATTTGAGGTTTTTAATGATATTTTTTATTTTTTATGAGTCATCTATCTCAAGCGGTGGACGAAGCGTACAACAGTCTTTTTTGTATTTTTTATTTTTGGCCAGTGACGACGTGGGGTAGTCTGCTTACCACTCAACTTCTCGAGTGTTATCTCCTCTATTTTCCTCAAGGTTCAAGTCATTTTAGATTTCTAAATCGTTGGATTACCGGTATTAAAACTCAGCCATTTATTTTAAAATTTTCCAGCAAAATGTTGCTGTTTTTGACCCTTCCCGTCTTTCGAAAAAGTTAAAAGTGAAAGAAAAATTAGGTCTATAAATTATTAAAACCTACATAACTTTACTTGTCAATAATTGTATGTTTTTGAAAAATTTTAAAACCAATTTGTGATATGTACAATATTTAAAAAGCAAATGTTAAAAGTAAAAGGCTCCGACCAAACCCAAGCATTTGAAAAAAAGGAGCAAACTCCAATTTGAATGACAAAGCATGAAAAAATGTTAGTAGTGACTTAGAATCGTTTTTCATATTAATTTGATCCTGTAAAGAGTAACAATATCCAAAATTTGCCGCTAGTTTTTTCAAAATTATGAATATTAAGGCCAATTAGAGGTTTATTATTAGAACCTGCATATTCATCAACTCCTTCACTTTCATATAGAACAATATTAATCTTCTGATGTTGATAATTTTGAAGAAATCAATAGAAATTTTTGGACAAGAGAGCAGATTTGGGAGTAGAGTGAGTTTGGGTCTTTTTAGACAAAATTTTGGGCTTGAATTGAGATTGAATATAAGGTTAGGATTTTTTTTAAATTATTCCCAATTTAGCACGAGTTGTACGTATATATTTGAAATCATCTTGACCTTGGCTTGTCTAAAGTTGTGGTAACGTTACTGGCACCAATCAAAAATTCTATTGCTGAATGCTTTCTTGTGATCAGTCGTTGTAGGTGCTATGTACATCTCAAAATCAAATTCAAAATCACGCAAGCGAACACACCCAGATATCAAAGAAAAATGTTAATATTATGAGAAAGAATAAAGTTGCCTCTTCGTGTTTTTTTATTGAGTACTCCGGGAGTTCCAAGGGTCCGATTGTGCTTTTCCGCCTTGGGAATTATGTCCACATTAAAAATTGAGTTGATGGCAGACCGTTTAAAAGTTACATGTCACGTGTTCTCTCTGTCAAAACACTACAATGTGGTAAGTGTTGGAGCTTATCTCTTTACCCATTAGCTTTTGTTATATTATAGTCTAGATATTCCGAGGGCGATGGTTTAAGTCGAATCGTTGTTGTTTACTTTAAGAGCCGATAATCATCTCTTTCGTTCTCCATTGATTGCCATTCGTCGCCTCCCCCTCCGACTTCATCCTTTTTTGGCACTCAAGTCTCTTAGCCTTGTTCGTCTCTCGTCTGTTTCGCTCTTTCTTCTCCTCGGCTCAACCATTCTTCTTCCTCCTCCTCCTCTTCTTCTTCTTCAGTATCTGCTCCTCCTTTTCATCCTTCTCCCTCTTTTTCTCTCTTTTTTCTCGCTCCTTCTTTGTCGGGAAAAAAAATCAAAGAAAAATGTCGGCAGATTCTGTCGTTGCTATTGCATGGGATGTCTTCAAGAGATGTGTACTTGTTCCCATCGAGCGTGGGTTCGGATACGTGATCTCCTCCAAAAGCTTCGCCGACCGTCTTCGGGAGGAAGTCCGGAATCTGGAGAACGAGGATCGGAGGGTCAAAATTCTTGTGGAACGGGCCAGAAACAATGTTCGGAACTTCCACGGTGTCTTCACGACGTGGGAGGCAAGTGCTGACAAGGCCTTGGAAGAGGCGGGAGACCTGTTGGGCGACTTCGAGAAGGCGACCAAGACTTGCTGCTACGGGACTCTTCCCGACCCCAAATGTCGCTATCAGTTCAGCACGAAGGTCGAGGACAAGATCAAGGTCATTAAGCAACTCGCTCAAAAATGCAGCGGATTCAGGGAATTAGACGACATTTGCTTCATCGATCCTGCTCCGGGAAATGTCGCTGCTCCAACTCCAGCCAGGAGAGAAGGCGAAGATGTCGTCCAGTCAACCACCGGGACGGCCTCCGTTTCTTCTACCTCGACGTCGATTAAGTTTAGGGACGATGGCGTCTTCGAATCCAGAGCTTTGATGATACGAAACGTCATGGACGCTCTTGCCAATAACAGCAATAGTGTGGTCGGGGTTCACGGGATGGGTGGGGTTGGCAAGTCCACCCTTTTGGCGGATGCCGAAAGGAAAATAAGCGAAGAGAAGTCGTTTGATTGGGTCGCTAAGGCCGACGTGTCGGAAAATCCAGACATCAAGACGATTCAAGGAGAGATTGCGGACGCCTTGGGCCTTACTGACATAAAGAACAAAGAGACTATTAGCGGGCGAGCGAAAGTTCTGCACGGGAGGTTGAAAGACGAGGCGGGCAAGAACAAGAAGGTCCTCATAATACTTGACAACTTGTGGAAGGGGCTCGACTTGAAATCAGTTGGCATTCCTTGCGGACATGACAACAAAGTCATAGGATGCAAGTTGTTGCTGACGTCAAGATTTCAAGATGTTTTGCGAAGGGAAATGGGCTGTGACAGGGGCTTCAGCCTTGCTGAGCTGAAGGAGGAAGAGGCAAGAAGATTGTTTGAGAAGATGGTGGGAGAAAAAGTTCATGATGATGAGTTCAAACCCTTGGTGGATGAAGCACTCCACAAATGTGCAGGTTTGCCTTTGCTAATTGTCACAATGGGGAAACATTTCAAAGACGCTTCTCCACCTGAATGGAGGGATGCTTTAAATCAAATTGGGCGGTGTACAAACGAAGGAATAAGTGCAGTGATAAATGAGACGTTGCAATTAAGTTACGATCATTTAGAAAGCGAGGAGGCGAAAAGTTTGTTAAAACTCTGTGTTGCTTATGGCGTCTCTGATCTCTCTGTTGAAAACTTGGTGAGGTACGGCTATGGTTTGGGGATATTTCCAAAAGATAGCAGCATGACAGAAGCTAGAGATAGGTTGAGCACACTCATTCGCACTCTTCAAGTGTCCTCCCTTCTGTTAGACAATGGAGGCGCAGATGGTTTCAAGATACATGACTTGGTTCGTGACTTTGTTGCCCAGTTCATTTTAAGAGATAGCCCTCTTCTCTTGTTGAAAGATGAAGATATGTTGGCAACACAATTGCGGAAGGAGAGGCTCAAAAGTTGTACGGCGATATGCTTTCCCTATGTTGACATGAAGGAGCTTCCCAAAGAATTAGATTGCCCAGAATTGCGCATCTTTTTGCATTTCACGAACAATAATTCTCTTGAGGTTCCAGATTCATATTTCAATTCTATGAGGAAACTTGCGGTTCTAAATCTTACTAGCGTACATCTCACTTGTTCGCCAACGCCATTTCAGTTCTTGGAGAACTTACATACTCTGAGTCTTCATAGTTGTTCGCTAGAGGATGTAGCTATTCTTGGCAAGCTAAGACAACTACAAATTCTCAGCTTTGTGAACTCCAAAATTCAACGATTGCCAAAAGAAATTGGGCAACTGGTAGAGCTGAGGTTGTTGGACTTGAACTATTGTTCAGAACTCCAGATAATTGAACCAGGTGTGCTTGGAAGCTTGATCAAATTGGAGGAGTTGTACATGGAGCATAGCTTTGATCGATGGAATGCCGTGGATCAAACTCCACAAACTAATGCCAGTCTGATTGAGTTGAATCACATGAAGAATCTCTGCACTTTGCATGTTTCCATTCCCGACCAGAGTATGATCCCAGGGGATCTAAATATCGAGAAATTGCCCAAGTACAAACTCCAAATAGGTCCTGTTAAAGACTCCAATTACTGGCGCTTGTTAAGCAAGTACGAAGGATCAAGGACATTGGAGCTCAAGTTGAATCCAACAAGTAATATTCTTCAAAAAGGATGCATACGAACTACTTTACACATAATTGACGATTTGTGGTTGGATGGGTTGAACGGAACCGAGCAAAGCATTTGCCAGTTATCCCCAGAAGGTTTTCCACAATTAAAGCGTTTACATGTTCAGGAATGTCCTTCCATCCGTTACATCCTCGAACGGTCTTCCCTTCCCACTTTTAAGACCTTGGAGTTTTTATTTCTACAGAATCTCATCAACTTGGAGAAGTTGTGCCCCAACGATATCTCCTCCAAGTCCTTCGGTGCATTAAAAGTCCTACGAGTTAATAGCTGTGACAAGATGGAACATCTGTTTCCCCTGTCATTACTAAGAGAACTTCCACAGCTAAAAGAGATCGAAGTTGTCGGTTGCAAGGTAATGAAGGGGATTGTAAAAGATGATGATTGTGGTCAAGTTGAGTTGCGTAATTTGCACGTATTGAAATTGCGTGACTTGCCAAGTATCAAGAACTTTGTTGCTGTCGGGACAGCTCCTTCGAGTAGTACATCGGACGACCGAGTTGGCACTCAACCTGCATTCTTCAATACGCAACAGGTAACTTTCTATCAGAAGAAATTATAATTATCTTTCCTTCTTTTGCTAATTGGATGTGACATGGATTATAATGCTTAATCATTTCTTTATTTTTAGTTCATTTTCTTCCTAAGTACCTTATCCGATGATGCCTTCTCTGCGATCATGTGAAGCAATCTTCCGTTTCTCTTAATTGTGTAGAATTCCAACTAATTGTATGAAATCCATGCAAATTTAGATTGTGATAGGTTCTGAGTTATTTTCAACTTACATGCTGCAAGTATATTTTATATTAATAGGGTTCGACAAAGCAACATTAAAGGGAATTTTGGCATTAAAGTAATTCCGTAATAAAGTAATTTCTAATCTTGTGAAATGGATTCCATTGAATTTAGTCATTGAACTTTGTTATTATCCATCAAGTATATACTATAGGTGACTCTCGTAAAAACCAATATGAAGAATGGGAAGGAGGACTGGGTCTATAGATAAAAGCAACTATATCAACCTAATTGATGTGTGTCTTTCGTGCGTCGTGTTTAAATAAGCACTTAATCATTGTATAGGCCCCATAATTATAAGAGTGCAGAATTTTGTGCATGTTCATGCACGCGTACAATACATATAGGTATGTTTGTGCGCACTTTTGGCATCACGAGCACCCCCAATTCATGTTTAATATCTCGTGGTTGTAGGCATTAGTGAGCAACTTTTAGGAAAAATTACACTAAATCCCCCATGGAAGTTTTAGAGCGGTACACATTTACTCTTGGACTTTCAACCTTCACAAAAAATCCCTTGAGCCATCAACCCTTCGTCAATTTTTCCGTTTGCGAGTGCCCATTATGTGATTTTTCAAGGGTAAAATTGTAATTTTTTTATTTTTTAGATGACTTTTGCTGGGCTAAAAAGGAAATTACTCTTTCGCCCCCAACTTGAGGCACTTGTTGAGAAACTAATTAAGAAAAATTTTACAGTTTCCAATCCATTAATCATCTTTGTGTTATGCACAATTTGTGCCTTGAAAACTGGATTATTCAGTTATGCAGTGCCCTAGGAGTACTTGTTAACATAATAACTACTACTACGACTATCATCATCATCATCATTATTTAATTATTATTTCTTGTCATCATACTATTTTTTAGATCATTACATCTTTTCAATTCTAGGAAAAGAATAGTATGATGACAAAAAAATAGCAATCCTTCTTTTATTTTCTATTTTTTTGTTGAGTATAATTAGTTTCCTTTAATAGAGCTATTTATCTTGTTTCGCATTTTTTTTATTGAAACTGCCCCACTGCCCCTGGCAAAGTGGGTGTTGCTTGCCTTAGTAACTTGTGGTTTGATTTATCCATGTTATGTAAATCATTTTCTTCTTAATTGAATAAAAGCCCAATTTGAATTTTTTTTTGTGATTTCACGTTTTCTAATTACTTAAGCCCTCATTTAATTATTTAGTTTTTTGTTAACTCTTCTTTTTTTAAATTTTCTTTTCCGTTTAGATAAATTATGGTAGTTGGTGTTGAAGATTACGATAGAGCATAGCTATGTGGTTTTATCATCCATGGTCCTTTTAAATAGCTAATTGTGGAGGCCATATGCAAAATGAAATGCAATATTTTGACATTTCTATGATAGTTTTAAATGCTTGGGATATATTTGAAAGCCTACTAAAATTTTAGCTCTTCATGAAGTCAACCATATTATTATAAATTTGTCTTAATTTTTTTAATATTGTTGCTTTTCTTTTGCCTTATTTTTCTGTATATATTTTGGACTTTAATTAATTAAGCGCATTCGGAGGCCAAAGCATGATTTGACTAATACAAATACAGAAGAATTGCAACTTTACCGGTTAAAAATCACATGTAAAGCACATACCAATGGTAAAATGCCCAAAGGGTTGACATCCACAATAAAATCAAAGTTTAAGGAATTTATATAACGAGTAAAAGTTTAGGAGTAACAGTGTATTGAAATTGCGTGCCAAATATCAAGAATTTTTTCACGACGGGGTCGGCTCCTTCGAGTAGTACATCAGACGACCAAGTTGCCACTCAAATTGCATTCTTCAATGGACAACAAGTAACTTTCTATTAAAAGAGTATTAATTATTTATTTCCTTTGCTAATTGGATGTAACACAGATTATGATGCTTATTCAATTTGTTATTTTCTGTTTATTTTCTTCCTCATTGCCTGGTCCATTCATGCCTTCCCTGTAATTAAAAGAAGCAATCTCCTGTTTCTGCTAATTGAGTAGAAATCCAACTAATTGTATGAAATCCTTGTAATTTAGTTTGTGATAGGTTCCGAGCTACTTTAAATTTACATTCTGCAAGTATATCTATATTGATAGGGCTTCACAAAGCAAAATTGAAGGGAATTTTTTGGCATTAAAGTAATGTCATAAGTAAAGTTATTTCTAATCTTTTTGAAATGGATTCCATTGAATTTAGTTATGAAACTTAGTTATTATCCCCAAAATGTGCAATATAGGTGACTCTCTTAAAAACCAATGCCAAAAATGGGAAGGACGACCGGGTTTTGAAATAAAATCAACTATGCTAATCTAATTGATGTACGTTTTTGTGTATCATGCTTAAATAAGCACTTAGTCATTGCATATACCTCATAATTGTAACGGTACATAGTTGTGTGCATGTTCGTGCACCCATATAGTATGTATAAATATATTTGTATATACTTTTGGCGTCACAAACACAAAATCCACAAAGTTGTGTTTGATATCCTGTTAAATTGGTTATTGAGAGTGATTTACTAGCATTAAAGAGAAGTTTGTAAACTATAGGCAAACAATTGCGCAGTTAAGGAAAGCGCGCGACTATTTTGTCCAGCAAAAATTGCCGCGGCTATTTCATTGACTAGACATGATTGTCCTTTTATATGGTGCGATCATCACTGAAGTTAACGGTGGGTCTCAAGACTCTTGCAATATGGTAGTTTCTCCATCAGTCAATAAAGGTTCGTCGACATATAAGTTGTGGCTCCTAGAAGTTAATGTATCTAAGTATGACGTTCTTCTTCCCAGTTGTGGCTCGTTTCCAAAGATAATAGAACTAGATTGGGGAAATTTTGCAAAGAGCCTTTGCAGCTTTACTTTGTTTTGTTTTTGTCGTAATCTTGTTGGAGATGACAATAGTCCAATGAATGAAATACAAAAAAGTTAAAACTTGTTGTATGGATGGCAGTGATGGGTGATGGCGAGGTAGATGGACGATCAACTTTGCAGATGAAGGGTTTTCTTAAGAGTTGTAGCATTGAAATTTTGGAAAAAGCTATAGACTCTTTATAAAAAAATATATATAAAAAACAAAAAATAAACCTTTCCATTGTAATTAGGGACAATTGGGTCTTTTTACCTAAAATGTTATGGTTCCAGACATGTAGACTACGGATTTAGACTCGCCCTTCTATAATGACGCGGTTGTCACTGAAGTTCAAGGTGGGGCCCAAGACGCATGCATTATCTTAGTTTCCCCGTCAGTCAAGGGATCGTGGACCATATGTTGTGGGTCCCACGAGGTAGCGAGTCTGAGTACGTCCCTTCCTCTTCCCAGTCTTTGGGGCTTTTTTAACTTTCGCCGTGGTACTCCTTAGACACAGGCCTTGCATATTATTTGAACTTTTGGGCCCAAAAAGTTAAGGTTGAAACGTATTATTGGGTTTGCTTTATTATATGTAGAGAGAGATAAGTAATGCACCACTTGCTAACCCATTTTTGAAGGAGAAAATCTTCAGACTGATTGGCTCACTAATTAGATTAAGCTTTGCAATTCAATGTTATTTGCCCAACAAAAGACCGGAGAAAGATTCCTTATCTTTGTTTTAGTGATTACTTTAGATAACTTTATGTTATTCTATAAAAAATACTGTAGGAAATTAGAAACTGCATTAGTATGGAGATTTTTTATCTCCTTTTTTTTTTCCTTTTGTGCAACTTAATAATCCCCTTCTCCCCTTTGCACTCATCTATATTTACATCTTTAAAGTTCGTGGATTCGAGATTTAACCAAATCACTAATTCCGTGAGCGAATTCCGCAGGTTGCCTTTCCGATATTGGAGACATTAAAAATCACTAGCTTGGATAATGTCGGGTTCATGTTTTCCCCATCCACGGTTAAATCTTTCGCACAACTAAAAGAACTAAGTGTACAGTCCTGCGAGAAGATGGAGGCGATCATTACGGAGGAAGACGGGTTGGGAATGGAAACATCAGAAACTTTGTTATTCCCGATGTTAACCGATTTAAGCTTAGAATGGTTGAAGAGTCTGACGTGCTTCTCTCGCGGAAAGTGTAAGATTGATTTTTTGTTTTCATAAGTAAAAATTTTTGTGTAGATAGAAATCATCCCTACAATACAAATGGTGACATTCTTTTTGTCCAATGACAAACTGATGATAGGTTCACAAGAAGCTCGGAGTCAGGATCGCGTCCAATCATGCTCCACTGTACTCTTCAATCGAGAGGTACGTGAAATGTCAAATTATTAAATACAACGGAGAAAAAGCATAGCCAAAATGAAAACGAGCCAAATTAATTATACAGTATGGTTTGGTTAAAATTTTTTAGAAGAAAATGAGTGGCGTGCAAGCATAAGTGTTTAGAGTGGCTGACATGTATGAGTCGCAATTTCTTACTTTTAA
Source organism: Syzygium aqueum (assembly GCA_031216185.1). Classification (NCBI taxonomy): domain Eukaryota; kingdom Viridiplantae; phylum Streptophyta; class Magnoliopsida; order Myrtales; family Myrtaceae; genus Syzygium; species Syzygium aqueum. Next base: position 7,194,419 of record CM062237.1, read on the forward strand.
TTTCTTCGGAAATAGTTTCCATAAAGATGGTTGAAAATCTGTCATGGTACCTGCACAAAGCAGCAACAGAAATTGAGCACTTAAGGATAGCGCACGGCTATTTTGTCCAACAAAAATTACCGCGGATATTTCATTGACCAGACAAGATTGCCCTTCGTATGTTGGGATTGTCACTTAAGTTCATGGTGGGGCCCAAGATGGGTGCAATATTTAGTTTCCCCGTTATTCGAGGGATTGTGGACTATATAAATTGTGGGTCCCACGACGCGGTTTGTTTGAGCACATCTGTTCCTCCTCCTAGTCTTTGGGGCTCTTAACTTTCGCCGTAGAAAAATAAAGCTTTCCGTTGTAATTAGGGACACATGCAATGTTTTAGTTTCCCCGTCAGTCAAGAGGGGATCGTGGACCATAAGCTGTGGGTCCCACTAGGTAGTGTGTGTGATTACATCTGTTCCTCTTCCCAGTTGTGTGGCAAAGATAACGGAACTAGATCGGGAAATTTTTGGAAAGAGCCTTTGCTGCTTCGCTTTTTCTTAATCGCCCTAGTCTTTGGGGCTTTTAACTTTAGCCGTGGTCCTCCTTAGACAGTGGCCTTGCATATTATTTGAACTTTTAGGGCCAAAAGTTAAGGTTGAAAGTATTGTTGGGTTTGCTTTATTATGTGCAGAGAGAGATAAGTAATGCACCACTCGCTAGCCCATTATTGAAGGAGAAAATCTTCAGATTGAATAAAATTGGTTCACTAATCAAATTAACCTCTACAATTCAAAGTTATTTGCCTAAGAAAAGACTGGAGAAATATTTTGTATCTTTTTTTTTAGTTATTACTTTAGATAACTTTCTGTCATCCTATGAAATACTCTTGGAAATTAGAAACGGTATTTAGCATGGAGATTTTTTTTACTTTCTTTTTTTTTTCCTTTTGCGCAACTTAATAATCGCCATCTCTTCCCTTCGCACTCATCTATATTTACATCTTGGAAGTTCATGAATTCGAGATTTAACCGAATCACCAATTCCGTGAGCGAATTCCGCAGGTTGCCTTGCCGAGATTGGAGACATTAGAAATCACTCGCTTGGATAACTTCGGGTTTGTGTTTCTCCCATCCATGGTTGAATCTCTCGCACAACTAAAAAAAATAACAGTAGGGTATTGCAAGAAGATGGAGGCAATCATTACGGAGGAAGAAGGGTTGGGAATGGAAACATCAGGAACTCTGGCATTCCCGATGTTAACTGATTTATCCTTAACATATTTGGAAAGTTTGACGTGCTTCTCTTGCGTAAAGTGTGAGAATGGATACACTTTGATGTTCCCTCTCTTGGAAGATGTCATTGTGACCAGATGTCTCAACATGAATTTCTTCTCTAAAGGACCAATAGAGGCGCCAAAGCTAAAGAGAGTACGAGCAGCTAGAGCTGCAGCAGCAGCGTGGTTTTGGAAGGAAGACCTCAACTTCACCATCCAAAATATGTTTGAAGAAATGGTACGCATCACTTAACAAATTTTGTGCAATTGGATGGTTTTGACCATGAATAGAATAATCGATTTTTGTTGACTAGAAGTTTACGTTTAATGATGCAATTTTTGATAGGGTATGTTTGCTGGAGTAAAGAGAATGCTGCTATCTGAGCTCCCCGATCTAATTGGAAAATGGCATAGCGAACTTAATCCCATCAAGTCATCTTGGCAATTAGAATCATTGATGGTGGATAAATGTCCATCATTTATTAAAGCAATTCCATCCAAATTGATGCTTGTTTTACATAATTTGCGTGCATTGCAAGTGCACGATTGCGAGTCGCTAGAAGAAATACTCGATTTAGAAGGGCTAGAGACTCTGGAAAGCACTCGGGTGCTGCCTCGGCTACAGGAATTGAACTTGGTCAATCTACCAAAGTTGAGGCGACTATGGAACAAAGATCTTCAAGAATCGTTGCGCTTCGATTCTCTAGGTGTTCTCATTCTTTATAATTGCAGCAACTTGGGACATGCTTTCACTCCATCGATGGCTCGGTGCCTCGCCCATCTACGGGAAATTGAAATAAAGGAGTGTGGTCAAATGGAAGGAGTGATCATGGACGAAGAAGGGCAGGGAAGCGCCGTGGAGAAGATTACATTCCTTAATTTGAATTACTTGACGCTGGAATGCTTGCCCAATTTGACTAGTTTCCTCTTGGGAAAGAATCATACGTTGGATTGTCCCAAATTAGAAAAGCTTACCATTGCCCACTGCCCCGAGATGAGAAGTTTGACTTGGCAATCTTTGATGGAGATTGACCATGGTACCCCTTCGCTTTTCGCTCCACAGGTCAGTTTTTTCAAGCTAATGCATTTTTGGCATTTCGTATGCAACATATTCTCGTAGAATTGGACAAAAATTCTAGATATAAATGTTCGTAATATCAGTAATCGGTGCTTTGGTCGAATTTAGTCGGGACTCGTGTTTCATACCTGAATAGAGATGTATAGAATATTTACCTCCCCACAGAGTCCATGATCACATCCGTAAATTTTTAATGCAAAACAATTCAAACATTGGTACATATCTACGGATTCAAAATCATCTAATTATAAGTAAATGTCTAATAACTAGCAGCATTCCCGTGCTTTCTACAAATTTATGTATACAATCTTTAAATCTTTAGTACAGAGATCAACAATTCTCTGATCCTCAGCAAATATAACTATTAATTGTACATCTCCTTATGTTTTTAGAAGTGCTAGTCTTGTGTCAGCTCATAAAATCATATCGTGCGCAATACTCTAGAATTAATTAACGAGGTTCTCAAAAAGTTATCACAATAACCACATAAAAACATTTACGTTTTACGATTTGAAATATAAAGCACTGAACATAGAATAGCATCTAAAAATGGAAAAGAAAGATCTCCGTATTGCCACTTCATATTTTCTTGCGTAGAAGCAAACTCGCGTTGTTCTATTGAACATGAAGAGAAGGGGAAAAGAAAGCTTCTTAACTGTAAAAACCCAGTTCACAAATTGCTTAGCTGTTACTGCTCATTGTACCATACATAATCATCTTCCCAAGCGATGAAATTGGAGGAATTAGAGAGAGTGGCTCTTTTTAATTGGAGTGCTCTAGACTTCGATAATGATCAATGCAATCAACCTTTAATTTCTTAATATTCACCCATTCTTGACCGGGTCTTGATAAATAAAATAAATAAAAATAAAAAATGCCGATATGCATGAAGCGGTTCGTCTTCTTTGTTCGTAAATCGTACTTGAATCACTGTACTCGAATAGCCTATCAAATGACGAACCTGTGTTTTACAATAATTAGTAATTCTGGATTATTGTATTTAGTGATAATTAGTGTGATAATGCGGACAATCTATGTTTGGGAAGAGAAAAGGTAGATTACTTTTTCTGGAAAAGTAAAAAGGCATAAAAAAGGAAAAAATAACAGAGAGAAAATGACAGCTGGATAATATTTAGTAGACATTCGGTGGGCGGTTGCCAACATTGCAAGTCATACTTCATAACTAGGTAACAATATTTGGTCAATGTCCTGGCTACATAAAAAAAAAGAAGAAGAAATTATCCAATCAACACTACCATCCCGTCTCATGAATACTAAACGCAATAAATGACGACCCCTCAAGTGCCTGAAATGCATGATATTAACCTAAGTTGTTAATAAGGATTGTTAATCGAGACACTTGTTAAATATATTGTATGATAATTTTTTTATAAGATACAAACAAATACAATTTTAAAATCCTATGATTAATTTATCCATTAAACAGAATTTAGGAGAGGTTATTGTCAAAGTAGAATAATAAGTAATACACAAGGACCACCATCGTCTAATTTTTTGAAGAATAAAAATAAATTTTCAAATTCATTTTGATTGATTAAGTGAATTACAAGCTTATATCTTTACCAAATTTATTTTAGTGCCCCTCCCCTCCTCGACTTTTTGGACTTTTTCATTACGGATTCCTTACAAATTTCAATGATTGCTTTCTCTTCTGAAAATGCTTGTGTGTTTTTGTTATTCTAATGCTTTTGCGCAATTTTTTCTATTGTTACTTGCAAGGAGAATGTTCACACATTTTTTCTTCTTAATCGTAATAGATATCACTAATTATTTATTTACTTCTATTGTCATCTATATGTATGAGCTGTCATGTAATAATAGGCATCCCCACATTCTGAGGATATTTCACAAAGTAGTCATAACACTCAATCAAGAAAACTAATAAATTTAAGAAAGTATGAAAATAGTCGTCTGATTTTTTGGTCATGACAAGTTGCGATAGCATTAATTTCGTTTTTGTGTCAAATATGAGCCGTCATGTAATAATAGATGTCTCCCACATGGTTAGATAATTTCAAGAACTCGTCAAAATCCTCAATTAAGAACATTAATAAATTTAGGGAAGTGTGGAAAGTCATTCTGTTTTTTTGGTTGTGATAAATCGTAACTGCGTTAATATTATTGTAACCAAATGAATAATATCAATACTTGCTTCTCAATGGACATTTCGTCGAGGCCATAACACGGTAAAAAAAGCATAATTGGTTTTCTCCAAACAAACATAATATGGTCATCCACTCTCCCTTTTTTTTTTCTTCTTTTGGTTTTGCCTCCACGCAAATTGGTTACCTATTACACACACTTTTTGCCAGCGGTTGGATCACTGGCCCACCGCAAGATTCTGTTTTCACTTTTCCACCTCAAAAGTTAATAAATATTATTTCAAGCAAGTCATTAATGGTCCAGCGTAGAACTAGTAAATTTGACCCAATTTGCTTTTCCTGAGACCTTAACATACATTATTTATTGAAGTCATTACGTTGTCCGTGCCTGTTACGAATTTATTTTCTTTCAATACAAAAAATTCCATACATAATAAAGAAAAAACTGGCAAACAATTGAAGCTAGTTTTCTTTTTTACTCTTGTTTGCCATCAATTTTTCATTACGCTTCTCATTAGTGAACTTACTCATTAGAAGATTTGTAAGTAATGTTCGCAATTAGTATTAGTGTTGAAAAAGTAACGGTGCTCATAGTAAATAGAGGAAATAATGTGGAGCTATGCTTCGGTTTCATTCATTCCTTCATCAATATATATGCTGCTTAAATTCTCTGCACACGTTATTCATGGCTCGTCATCACCATGTCCTTGCTTTTTCTCCATTTGTGATGCATGTTCACCTTGAAGCAAATAAATCTAATAGATTCTCACCTTTTCTAATGTTGCATTGTCAAAAAGATCAGTTCTAGCAACTTTGATACTAACCACTGCAAACAAATCTGACAAATTGGATGTTCATCTTGGAGTGCTCTAAACTTTCTATTTCTTAATATTCGCACTCAAGTAAAATGGCCTTCTTCTATTTGTGATCGGCAAACATGAAAGTTGGAGAATCCGAGAATTAGTCATTGTAACTTTCCAAAAATTAAAAGGATAAGGCGTTGCTAGTATTGAATGTCAATTAAGCCACTTAACAGCCTATGCTCAATGTACTATTGATTATAAATGCATTTATCATTTCATGCTTGTTGCAATGCAGTGTACTTGGCCTTAGTCACCAGTCAACTGAAATGAAAACATCTATCAGCCCCTCCCCGTTTATGTCACTAACGAGCTCTTGCATTCTCATGATTTGCGAGAGCAAGGGAAGTCTGGAAATTCCTTATTTGAGATCATAGCTCAATATAATCACATTCATTGTATCATTTTTCTCAATATGGCAGGTACAATTTCTTGGGCTTCGATGGATGGTTCTCTCCCATATGGACAATTTAAGCAAAATATGGACTGACAATCCTCTAGAAACTCTCACCTTCAGACAATTACGGAAACTGGAGGTTCAGAATTGTAAGAGCCTTGAAAATCTATTTCCGCATTGGGTAGCTACAAGTCTAACCCAACTTCAGGAGCTTCGAGTGGAGTGTTGTGGAATCGAGGAAATAGTCACTAGTGGAGATGATACTCCACACTCCAATACTGCTCAAGTTCTTTTCCCGAAACTAACCTCTCTAGTGTTACACGATATGTCACGGCTCAAGAGCTTTTGCCCTAACTTGCCCACTTTGAATTGGCCATTCATGGAGGAATTGCGAGTGACTCACTGTGACAAACTAAACACGCTGTCCTTTACAGCATCCATGAACAATTGGGCTCAAAGAGATGATCAAAAGGACCTTTCATGGCAAGAAGCAGAGTCTTCATTTGAGAGGGTATGTTTACAGCTGCTCTCCCTCAGTTTCTACTTTGTTCTTTAAATCGCTCACTAATCTTATATCCACTGCATAATCACGTCACACGTTATAATGCTATAGAAAATATTATCTCCCTTGCTTATTAGTTTGTCGACAGCATTAAGAAATTATTAATGTCTTAAGTATACTTTTCATTTGCGGACACCCATAAGATATTCCATTACCTAGAATTACAAAAATATTTACAGATTTGTGTTGACAACACGATATATTCCTAATCTAATCTAATGGTGCTCCATAGGGAAATCAATGAGAATTTGACATGAGGTCCTCCCCATTGTTGACACGTGTTTCTTCGCTAATTTATCTTCTACAAACTCTAAAAAATCAATTCAAACAATTTTTTCAAAACAAAAATAACATTAGTACCTTAATGCCCTATTTTCTATTGTTTTCGTTAATTCCCCTGTCCACTGCATAGTCTTCATATTATAATACTATAGAAAACCTGAAACCCCTTACCTATGAATTTGAAGACAACATAAGATATGTCTTACATCTTAAGCACACTTTTAAGTTTGTGGACCCAAAACATTTTACTAACATTTTGAGTGCATCTTGTTACATAAAATTCCAAAGATGACAATTTTTTGTTGACAAGATAAGATATTTCTAATAAAAGATAAATTTGGTGAGTTGGAGGGCTCTTGAATTTAGATTCACTCTACCAGCATAACCATACCAACCTCTACTTGAGACTTGTATGCAAGGATCTTTAGATTTGATGAAATGTAAAAGATGGCCACCTTCCATGCGAATCATCTGAATTAGGTTTACCTCTTATTAACACATGATTTATGACCCAACCTTTGCTGAATTTACTTCTCTGGTTGTATTGGCAATTTGACAGGACTTTCCCAACTTAAAGAGACTTTTCTTAGTTGATAAAGATGTTCAAATGATACGGGATGGAAAACTTCCTGATGACATCTTTGGCAAGCCAAAAGCACTAACGTTGGCATGCTTTCATGATGAAAAGGCCGCCTTTCCTTCCAAATTCCTCCTAGAGAAATTTCAGAATTTACAAAGCCTCGAGGTCTTCTGTAGCTCCTTTGAAGATATATTCCCCGACGAAGGGCTTGTTTACGAGGGAAAACATCCGGTGCTTGAAAATCTAAGAGAACTTAAGTTAAGCAAGCTGCATAACCTAAAACGTGTATGGAGAGAAGACTACTTAATGGCGAAAATTCTTCAGGGTATCGAAACATTTGAGGTTTGGGATTGTCCCTGCTTGACGACAATATTTCCAGCCGAGACGTCCTTCCGGAATTTGACGGACTTAGTGGTGAAGAATTCCTCTAGATTGGTACATCTAGTAACAGTTTCAACGATCACAAATTTGGTGCATCTCATTCGAATGACTATAATAGGATGTGAAAAAATGAAAGAAGTAGTGGCAAACGATGAAAATGGAGAAGGAAAAGTGATTTCTCTTGGGAAGCTAGCAATATTGAAACTCCAAAATCTGCCAAGCCTAGAATGCTTCTCCTCCACCACAAGTTGCAGCTTGACGTTCCCATCCTTGAGTTGGATTAAAGTGGAAGAGTGCCCGCAAATGAAGATATTTTCCAAGGGTACGCTAAGCACACCAGATTTACGTATCGTGACACTATTTAGATATAGGTTGATAGGGAACTGGGAGGAGCGTGATCTCAATACAACCATACAAAAGTTATCGGCATGAACAAATATGCACATGAAATTGGTAAGATCCAATTAGTGTCTGTTTTTTTTCGCGCGTACTTTTGCTTTTTTCGCTCGCCTCTTGCTTCTCAAAATGCTCGACCCCTAAAACTTTCCATCTGTTTTTTTTATAAACTTGCCTAACCACTGATGAAGGGCAGGGCAGGGCAGGGCAGGCGGTGCAAATGAAGAGAGAGAGAGAGAGAGAAGAGAGAGAGACCCCGCGGGAGGTGATGGGGCTCGTCGATCTCGCCTCCATCACTGAAGCTATTATCCAAAAAGAAGAAAGGGATTTTGTCTCGCGCGAGAAGCTGAACAGTGCCCTCCCACCATTCCCTGAAGATCATCCACGGTTTCTGGTCGTCATCGCCGTCGCCGTCGCCAGAGAGAAGACGAAAGTGCGACGCCGGAGATGGCACCGCCGAGCCTGGACAGTCCTCTCCGCTTCATCAGAGAAGATCATGCTCTCTCTCTGTCTCTCTCCCGCATCTATGTCTGACAAATTCGTGAGTTCACGCTTCTTCACGCATCATTTCTCCCGATTTTCGTGAACCTTCCTCGATCGTCGTCTTCTTCAGCTAGGGCTCTACTTTTAGTAATTGAAGCGGGGAAAAGAATGAAAGGACAGTTATGGGGACATAAGCTGGTGGGTCGGAGGTTCGAAAAGATAACAAATCGTCTTCTTCTTTTTTTGTGGATAGAAATTGCTGAGGCGTCTTATGAATTAGAATCCAAGCCCTCTTATAGTGTTATCAAATTGCAAAGAATGTTGCTGCCTCCATAACTAGAGAGAGAGAGAGAGAGACCTAAAAGATAAGGGGGTGGCTTGTTATGATTCTGAAATTTCATTGTAGATCTATTGACTGATAACTTTGTTGTCAAATAGGAGATGCTTTTGTATTTTGTTATATTAATCATATTTGAGGAGGAAAAAGATGATTTTACTTTGTCAAATTGAACATATAGTTTGATAAAACCTTATCTCAGCTGCGCTTGAAAGAATTGAACAGCTTAAATTAAAATTTTCAATTCCATCCATAATCCAGTCATCGACGTCTTTGCTTTTTCCCCTGCGCTTGTGGTCTGTGTGGCTAAAATTCATGTGTGCATGTGTGTGTGTCTATAGGACATGGAAGGCTTCTTCTGAATGTTTACCCTATTGCACTCTAGGAGCATAGATTTTGACATTTGACTTTGGATTGCAGCTTAAGATTGACGACTTTCATTATATGGTTTACTATCTATTAAAACTCGTGAAACTAGCAACTACTGCCTTAAACTCGCGCTGTGTGTGATTTGATTCTCTCATTAGTGTATGCTTATGTTTGGTCTTTTTTCACCATATGTTGGGTTTTCAACCATGTGCATGGGCAGACTGCTTTTGCTCAGTTCATCAGGCAAACGAATTCAGGAAAACGAGCAAACTGTAAGCTATTCAGACAGGTCATGGACGGTGAAGCTGAGGAGCTATGGACGCGATCAGGGGGCATTCTTTTCTATTGGTTGGCCCGCATTTGCAAGAGCAACTTGTCTCCATGTAGAGGATGTTTGTGTGTTTATGCTCATTGATAAGGATGATGTTGTGTTCAGAGTCCACATATTCACTAGTGCTGGTAAGGACTTGATTTACATCGATCGATAACTAAAGAGAAAGACCTAAAAAATAAGGGGTTGGCTTTTTATGATTCTGAAATTTCATTGTAGATGTAATGACTGATATATTTGTTGTCAAATAGGAGATACTGTTGTATTTTGTTATATTGATCAGATTTGGAGAAAAAAAAGATGATTTTACTTGTCAAATTGAACCAATAGTTTGATAAAACCTTACTAGAGCTGTGGTTGAAAGAATCGAACAGCTTAAGTTTAAATTTTCAATTCCATCAATGTTCGAGTCATCAATGTCTTTGCTTTTTCCCCTGCGCTTGTGGTCTGCATGGCTGAAATGCATGCGTGTTAAATGTATATAGGACATGGAAGGCTTCTTCTGGTTACGTACCCGATTACACCCTAGGAGCATATATTATGACATTTGACTTCGGATTGCAGGTTGAGCTTGATGACTTTCGTTATATGGTTTATTGTTGATTAAAACTCCTGGAACTGGCAACTACTGCCTTAAATTCACATTGTGTGATTTGATTCTCTCATTAGTGTGTGCTTATGTTTTGGTCTTTCTTCACCATATGTTGGTTTTTCAACCATGTAAATGGGGAGACTGCTCCTGTTCAATTCATCAGGCAACATATTCAGAAAAACTAGCAAATTGTGACTCACAGGTATTGCGATAGTTCATGGATGGTGAAGCTGAGGAGCCCTGGACGTGACCGGGGGCATTTTTTTCTGATGGTTGGCCCGCATTTGCAAGAGAAACTCGTTTGCATGTAGGAAATGTTTGTGTGTTTGAGCTCATTGATCGGGAGGATGTTGTGTTCAGAGACTACATTTTCACTAATGCTGGTAAGGACTCGATTTACATTGATCAAAATGAACTCTGGAAGTGTCACTTTGGTTCATTTAAAATAAATTCAGTTTTCATTATTATATCTCCTTCGTTTAGTCTTGGTGAATCAATGAAGTGTACTTTTCCATTCCCATTGGGTTTGTGAGGTTCACAATAATCCAGATGCAAACTCATTGATGTCACATCCCATGTCCAAATGAACTGAAAAAGATGTGCTTCAAAGCAGAGCAAAAATTAAAACCTGAAACGCTCATCGTGAGAATTCAGAGGTGTGACTTGCTGGTTTCTAAGTTATGCTTATGTGTACAATATCACTGTCCTTTTCTTGGTCTCTCTCAAAATTTGTGACATTTTCCTAATAAGCTTTTGTATATTGATGGGTGACATTATGATTTAGGAGATGCTTAGTGTAGTTAATTAGTTATGGCTAATGTGAAGAACATGTACACGTTAGTATCATGATCGCGGGTATTGATTTATAGATTGTTGTAACTCGATACAAGGTTTACAATGGTACCTATGAGAAATCTCCTTGTTCTTTTGTGCATGTTGGACCGAACAGTCTAAATGTCAAGTGAGCCCCCCTGAGCAGGTTTTGCATGGTCCCACGTTTCCAAGGCTTCCCACTGCTCTTAAAAAAAATAGAGAATTTGAATCGGAGTATCCATTTTTTAAATTGGTGACGTAGCCACTTTTATCAAGGATAGAACTGGTAAGGCCCTTATGTCCTTTCATGATTGGCATATCTCAACCATGATGACATCTACATCTTGCCCTACAGTCCACTATTTTCCCAAGTTGTCTTGGTTTTTCATAGCAATCACAAGTGATGTTATTTTCTTGAAGTGCTCCTGGCTATATGGGTAAAACCGGGGCAGTTTTGATTTTGAAATTTCATTTTTTTTAATTTATGGATTCATATGTTTACCAGTTCTAAATTAAAAGATTGTATTTTTTTCACTAATCAGGTATAAAGAAGATTACTATTATTCATAGACTAAGAGGATGTGGTGGAGACGATCAGTGTTAGCAACTCCTGAAGCGTTATCATGAGAGTTCCAAAATTGCGCACACTATTGTAGAGTCTATGTGCACTATATTGTTACATTTTAACTTCAAATTGCTGGTTGGGATTGGAGAATTCTATTAGCCAGTTGAATTTTAATCGAATTTCCTGAAACTAGTAAATACTAGCATATATTTACATTTTGTTTGCCTTTTCTCTTTATTGTTTGTTTGTATTTAATCTTTTCCTCATCATACATTGGTTTGCAAATATCTACATTGGCAGTGTTCCTTGTGAATTCATAAAGAGATACAGTCAGAAGAACCAGCAAATTGCGACTCTTAGGTATTTAGACAAACCTTGGCTGGTGCAGCTCAAGACCTATAAACACCGATGTCCAGTAAACATCTCTGGTGGTTGGCCCACGTTTGTGAGAGAAGCTTGTCTGAATGTAGGGGATGTCTGCATGTTTGAGCTCATTGATAGGGAGGGACGATTTTATGGTCAAAGGCTCCATCTCCAATGATGCTATTACGAACCTCATTTAGGTCTATTGATATGAGCATTGGAAGCATCACTTGAGGCCATATATTACTAAAGCAGTTCATGCCTCCTTTATTCAGTTGCGATGAATCAATTGGAAGTGCACTTACTTTTGGCTTTGCTTCTCCTTTTTGACCTCGTTGAAGTCTCATCAGAATTATCTGTTTCTTTTGGGCAGGTCAGAACAAACAGTCTAAATGTGTAGGGAGCCCTCCTGAGCAGCTTTTTCATGGTTCCAAGTGCCCAAGGCCTCTCACTGCCCTTGAAAAAGCTAGAGAATTCAAATCGGAGTATCCCTTTTTCCAAACAGTGACTACTTGGTACTTTCTGTGGCTGCCTAGGCTTGGGAAGAAGAGGCGACACAAAATGTCCAGCTTAAGCCATAACTACTGCAACAGGACAGGATGACTGAGCTCACTGCAACAGCATGGGAACACTAGTCGGATATTGCTCCCTTGCAAAAATTGGTTCACGAGAGCTACTATGCAAGCAGGTTCAAACTTGCTATTGGAAATGAAGGGAAGTTAGTTCGACGCTGGACCTTAAAAATTAGTTCAACCACCTCGGTGGTATGAAAAGAAGAAAAGAAGATCACTTCTTTTTTGCAAGAGAAAAGAAGATTACTTGCTTTATTTGTATATGTATCCATCTAGGACCCTTAGTGCAGCTTTTCACGTTTGTTCGATGCATGTTGCAGTGCAAGATTGGTGACTCAGATATTCCCCAGATTCATACATGTCTCTATATTGATTACATGTGCTTATTAGTCTAAGAGCACACGATTGTGATATTTTGTTTTCAGATTGCAAGTTGTGATTAAAGACTAACTCATTAAGCCATTTGGACTGCAAATGTGGACTCTGGAAACTAGCAAATACTAGCATAAATGTCCAAATACTAGCATAAAAGTCCATCTAGTTTGCCTTTTCTCGTTAGCGTATGCTTGCATTCCTATGTCTTATCATGCATCGGCTGGTCGTATGTCTTCATGGACAGAGCGTTCCTTGTGAATTCATGGAGACGTACAGTCAAGAAAATTGGGACTCTTAGGTATTCAGACACATTGTGGCCGTGATGAATTATAGATACATCATCCCTCAAGCAGTGATGAATTATAAAACCCGGAGAGTGAATTCCTCTCGAGAAAATGGGGAAGATCCTGAAGACCTCATGGACCTCGAAGATTCAGAGGGTTCCACGCCATGTTGGAAACTGAGGGATAAGTTGCATTTACCATCTTATCAGCCTTCCAAGATGCTGAATTGCCTTTTCAATTTGTGAGTTTCAAAGTAATTAAATTGCATGCTTACTGGTGCGACTTTCCATATAAATATGTTTGGAACCAAAAATGATAAAGCTTCGAACATCAAAGAGCGACGGAAGTTCCGAAGTCCTCAGGATAATTTGGAGGTGTGACTTGTCGTTTTTTAAGTTGCGTATGTGCACAGGACATGCTTTTCTTACTCACTTTTCAAATTCTTACAAATTGGATGATAAACTTTTAGTATGCTGACTGATGGCATTGATACGAAGAGCGTCTAGAATTCAGTTTCCGCGTTCATATATATTGATTTGCAAACTCTGCTACATCATTTCGTTGTAACTCGATAAAGTTCACATATATGCCCATGAGAATTGTTCTTTCGCGCACTGCAGATCATACCATATAGCCTAAGTGTCAAGAGAGCATTGCTGAGCGAGTTTCTCATTGTTCTACTCATCCGGGTATCCCTTTTTCAAAATGGCGACTTGGCATTCTCTTGTTATGAAAGGAAAAGTTGTACCGCCCTCATCCACATGACCTGTTATTTTCGATGGAGTGTTTGTGGCCAACCGACCATCCTAATGATCAAGTAATGGAACTCAGTAAAAGATATGTCGATCCGAGCCCATGATTGATAGCCTTGAAGCTAAGGTGCAACCGCATTCTTGATGATGATCTCGAATAATTGCTTTTGCTTAAGCAAGACCGTCCATCAAAATCTATGTTTAAACATATCCATAAACTTGAGGTTGCTTGTATTGTCTCGGCTAATTGTGTGATCGTGGTCTTGTTGATGTTTAAACCTAAGCATTTGATCAACCAGTCCCAAAAAAAAAATGAGCATTTAATATATCCAATCTTTATTTTTGATATATTATTCACGTTCACGGTTGCTTTGAGTGGAAATTACCATGTTAGCATAACCGAAACATCGAATTAGTATTAATACTAGATTAATTAAAAAGAGAAATAATAATTTCCAAGATCCCTCATTCTCAATTCTCAACTCAACATGCTAATCCCTGAGATGTGGCTGTTCCAACTCATGGAAGAGTTTGCCACGTGATATTTTTAGTAGTATGTTTGAATAGGATTTAACAACAACTATGGATTCATGAAATATAGGTATCGAATTGTACATCAAGTTATTATATATCTTTGAAAATCTTATTGATATGTTTGAGAAATTTTGAAAATCAAATCATTTAACTACAACCTAATTCAAATGGTTTTACGCGTCCTAAAGTTCATTATATCAATGACAAATAAAATTCATGGTCGACTACAAAAGAAACAATTTTGTATATATATATATATAAGGTCTTTCACTCTGAAGTGTCAGAAAGTGTGTGTGTGTGTGGATATATGTATGTGTGCTTTTTATTTGTTCTTTTCTCTTTTATTTTCTGCATTCTGTTGTGTTGTTCTTTCATTTTGAATTCGGAATGAATATGTGATGGCCAATTTTCGATCTTCAGATACGAAGGGGACTCCAATTTCCATGAATTTGTATTTGATCAAGCCACGTCTGAGATAGAATATCTGCCACCAAATGCCGATGGCGAGGAACCAAGCCTGGGCAATTGTGGATTTGTCTCGATAAAAGTGGAAGACGCCGGTGATGGCCACGATGTTTCTGTCTGAGCTTGAAGTCTTGGGGGATCAATTGCATTCACCAAAGCGTCCTCTCGACTTTGTAAGTTTGCGAAGTTCATGGAAGTTCCTATTCGCATTAATTTCAGCATGGAGTTTGGAGGGAGACCGGAAGCTCGGACTGCTCATCACAAGATTTCCAAGGAGTGAATCTTAATCTACAAGCTAATTCTCCCCATGAGCGTATTGTTCTCCTCTCTTTGATTCGAATTGCATACAAGAACTCTCCATGTCGTTAGGCTAAGATAGACTGTGTTAGAGCTCATTCATCCTCACAATGTTTTTCTGTCTCTAGCTCGACCGTGTGCACATATGCATGTGTTGGGGGATCTCGTACATGTCAAGCCAATGGAAACATATCGAACTGGTCATATAGGATTTGATTGTGCTGAAAATGACATTGGTGTGCTTATAGGCCTCGAAAGTAGACCATTAGAAATACTCCATCTATTGATTTCAAGGTTGCTATATTGGTAGATATGAGTTTCACACAACAGTGCATGCCTCGAAAGCAAAAGCTTTCTTTTCATGTTCTGTTTGCAACTGATGCATGTAAGTTGAAAGAGCTAGGCACCGGCCATCAAATCTAAACCCGAGTATTTTGTCTTGCAAATTACGATGAGGTGAATATATCTAAATAAAGCAATCGGGTAAGATCCTCATGACAATGACAACTCTCGGATTTAAATCACATAATCAAAACATAGTAAACGAAACATCAAATAATAAACCAAACACATAACTAAGGCACTGTACGTAGGTAAATACGGAAAGTAAAGTGGGAGAATTTAAAACCCGATATAGTGTCTAGTAAAGAATATACATCCCCATGAGCCAAGTCTAAAAATCAAATCCAAGCCTAAATGAAGACATACATCAAAGTGAACCCTAAATGCAATCCTAATATAAACACAAACGGGATTTTTTTATTTCTAATTTTTTTTTATCGTTTTATTATTATTTTTATCCATTTCATCTAAGAAAAATACGATCTAAAATTTCAATTTATTTCAAGATTCAAGGAATATGGCTCTCGTCCTGGATGAATATGAATCAAATTAAATGAAATTAAAACTATTCTTAAAATGTAACTGCCTAACTGAAACTTGCATTTTCTACCATTTTTATTTTTTTCAATCTTTTTATATACTGAAAACAAAATAGGAGAATTTATCCGGAAACAAAAGTACCCAAAAATTATATCCATTGCAGCTATTTGACTCCTTCACCAAGTCATGCAAGTTCGAGATAAGAAATGACGACCACAGCATCAGAAAAAGTCATCACCGAAAGGATTGAGAATCCAGTCCACGAAGACATTCCCAGAACTTTTCCACCCCTTGCGCACGCATCAGGAAGGAGACAACGAGAAAGAGAACAGCACGCAAGGAAAGATCGATAACGACAAGTTTGGGGGCAGCAGTGGCCACTCTTCACAGATTGAATGTATAAACGCAAGATCAATGGCGATCCTGACGCTCCATTCTTCGCACGCAACACATACGCACACGCAGATGTCACACTCCTTCGCAACAGGATACACATTCAGAACTCGATTCTGTTCATATAGAGCAAACACTCAACTCGAACCAGAGAGATCAGCAAAGCCACTGAGACGCGATTTTCATGTCATACGTCGAGCCTACGGACGACGAGAATCACAACACCAGTTGACAAATGAGCATCATATTCGTACAAAGTCGGCCATAATAAGGGTTCAATAAGTCGAGAGCAAACTAAATTGATGTAATATGATTTTTCGGTTCAAGGATTGAATCGACGTTACATACTGATCTGGTTCAAGCATTCCGTCAAACCAGTGATATGCATTTCGAACAAGGAGCTCATACGCAAATACAAAGCAACGATTCACTCTCAGATCATCACGAAAACAACAGTGCAAACCTGATTTGTTAATAGAGTTTCAACCGCAACTGATTTAGTCACAAACATTAGCTAAAGTTCACAGGCTCTGTTTCGTTCATAAGCCGCAGAAACAGAGTGTGTGGAATTTTCCTTGACGAGAGTTGAGTTTCTGACCTCGGTCGGTGATCAGATCAGAGAAAAAGTTCGTGGAGGCATCGGCGTCGATGATAGCTGCTGGCGAAGGGGGAAAGACCGAGGTTCGCGCATTTTCGGCCTTCCTGACAAGAAAACAGAGCAGGACGAGATGAGGCGATGGCGAAGCGGTTACGGTGGCGGCTAACGGTGCGTGGAGGACGATGGAGAAGGAAGGAGAACCGATGAAGAAGCCTCTAGAATTCCCGAGAAAGATTAGTTTCTTCGGGAGCTTCAGCGTATGCGTTCTATCGTGTTATCGCTGAGCCTGCCGTGGCCGTCATGGTTCCAAGTGCCCGAGGCCTCTCACTGCTCTTGAGAAAGCTAGAGAATTGAAATCGGAGTATCCCTTTTTCCAAACGGTGACTACTTGGTACTTTCTCTGGCTGCCTAGGCTTGGGAAGAAGAGGCGACACAAAATGTCCAGCTTAAGCCATAACCGCTGCAACAGGCCTAGGCTTGGGATGACTGAGCTCACTGCAACAGCATGGCAACCCTAGTCGGATATCGCTCCCTTGCAACAACTGGTTCACGAGAGCTACTATGGCAGGCAGGTTGAAACTTGCGATCAGAAATGAAGGGAAGGTAGTTCGACCCTAGACCTTAAAAATTAGTCCAACCATCTCGGTGGTACGATGTTTGTTCAATGCATATCGCATTGTAAGACTGGTGACTCAGATATTCACCAGATTCATGCATGTCTCTTTATTGATTACATGTGCTAATTTTTTAGTCTAAGAGCACAGGATAGTGATATTTTGATTTCAGATTGCAAGTTGTGATAAAAGACTTTCTCATTAAGCCATTTGGACTGCTAATATGGACTCTGGAAACTAGCAAATACTAGCACAAATGTACATGTTGTTTGCCTTTTCTCTTTAGTTTATACTTGCATTCCTATGTCAGATGTCTTCATGGACAGAGCGTTCCTTGTGAATTCATAAAGACTTGCGGAGAGTGAATTTCTCTCGAGAAAATGAGATTCTGAAGACCTCATGGACCTTGAAGATTCAGGGGGTTCCTCGCCATGTTGGAAACTGAGGGCTAAATTGCATTTGCCTTCTCATCAGCCTTCCAAGATAATGAATTTCTTTTCGATTTGCGAGTCTCATAGCGATTAAATTGCACACTCACTGATGCGACTTTTCAAATAGATATGCTTGGAACCAAAAAGGACTAGGCTTTGAACATCAAAGAGTAACAGAAGTTGCGAATTGCTTCTCGGGATAATTTGGAGGTGTGACTTGTCGTTTTATAAGTTGTGTATGTGTACACGACATGCTTTTCTTAGCAACTTTTCAAATTCTCAAAAATTTGATGATAAGCTTTTGGTATGTTGATTGACGGCATTGATTTGGGTGGCCAAATTGTAGTTAGTACTTATGTCTAATACGAAGAGCGGGCTAAATCATTTCGTAGTAACTCGAAAAAGTTCACGTGTGCCCATGAGAATTCTCCTTGTCCTTACTGTAGATAAGATTAAACAGCCTAAATGTCGAGTGAGCCCTGCTGAGCCGGTTTTTCATTGTTCTACTCATCCAAGGCCTCTCACTGCCCTTGAAAAAGCTAGAGAATTTGAAACAGAGTATCCCTTTTTCAAAAAGGTGATTTGGCAATCTCTTGTTATGAAAGGAAAAAGCTGTTCTGCCCGCAATCTCTATTCATCACCAGCTTTTCTCAAATATGAAATCACATGACATGTTATTTCCGTTGAAGTGTACATGGCTAACCAACCATCCTAATGATCGAGTAATGCAACTTGGTAAAAAGGCAATCAGAACATTAATCATAATATAACCTTATGTTTGCGTGTGTATTGGTATAGGCGATTGATTTGAAACCATTGGACCGATATTGAACTGATATTATCCAAACTGAACCTAAAATGACCCAATAAAGTGGAAAAGTTATCTCCATGGGCAGAGTATTACTTGCGAATTCATAGAGAGACGTGTGTCGGAAATCAGCGAATTGCACCTCGTAGAATTCCAACAGATCGGGGCCTGTGCAGCTCAGCACCTATCAACAATACTGCCCTGCGAACTTCTCCGGTGGTTGGTCAACGTTTGCAAGAGAAACTCGTCTGAGCAAAGGCGATGTCTGCATGTTTGAGCTCATCAATAGGAACAACGTGGTGGCTGGTAAGGACCTGATTCAGGTTGAATTGAGATGAACACAGGAAGCGTCACTTTATGCCGTATTATCAGCTCAAAGCAATTGAAAGTGCACTTGTTTTTGCCTTTGTTCCCTTTTTTGAGCTAGTTGCAATCCTATCATTTTTTAGATTCTCTGTTGACTGATTGTTCTAACAAGTTGCTGGGATGTTGTGAGGGATCACTCTTGTGACTCTGCAATTGAAGAATGCAATTCTACCCTGACTGTTCGAGATCGTGAATCCATTCTCCGAACTATGTCAAGCCGAGCCTATGATTGATAGCCAAGAAGCTTAGGTAGAACCGCGCTCTTGATGATGATCTCAAATAATTGCTCTTGCTGCAGCAAGGCTGTCGACCACAATTTATGTTTAAGCATAACCGTAAACCTGAGGTTGCTCGCATTACCTTGGCTAATTGAGTGATTGTGATCTTGTTGATGTTCAGACATTTGACTCCCCCGAATCTCAACTTCTATAATAGCGCATGGCCATATACCAAATGCCGACATGGAAGCCCGTGAAGCGTCACCTATTAATTCGGCTTCTCTCCGGAGGTTATGATTTCTGATCGACGAAGTCATTCAATCCACCAGAAAACTGACCTGATCCAAACTCGAGTTGACTTACAAACTCGATGAACTCAAACCCGATCCGACCTAAATGTAAAAGGATCAATCCTCGTTTGAGGATATGCTGTTATGAAGGAAGTTAGAAACTAACCCAACGATTATACGCAAAATGTGCCTAACTGATATCGAATCTTTATTCTGATGTATTATTCACTTTGAGTGGAAATCAGCCTTTTAGCATAACCGAAACATTAAATAAGATGTTAATACAACTATCAATAAAGATAATTCGAGCCAAATTAATTAGAAAGAGAAATAATTTCCATGTTCCCTTATTCTCGGTTCTCAACTCAACATGCTAAATCCCGATACGTGGCTGTTTCGGCTCGTTGATAGGTTTGCCACGCAATACTGTTATATTTTGTTTGAATTGGATTTTAAAAAAAATACGGATTCATGAAATTGTAGCTATCCAATTGGACGTCAAGATATTGAATATCTTTAAAAAAAAATTGATATTTGAAAGAAATTTTGAGAATCAAATCATATAACTGCAACCTGATACAATTGACACAAACAAGTGATGCATTTAAATCGAGGAGCTCATACGGAAAATACAAAGCAACGATTCGCTTTCAGATCATCACGACACCACCAACAGTACAAGTCCGGATTGTTAATTGGAGCTTCGATCCCAACCGATTCACTCACAAACATTAGCTAAAGCTCAACGGCTTCTGTTTCGTTCGTAAGCGGCAGAAAAAGAGTGTGTGGAATTTACCTCGGTGAGAGAGGTGTTGACGTCGG
Organism: Syzygium aqueum; assembly: GCA_031216185.1. Classification (NCBI taxonomy): domain Eukaryota; kingdom Viridiplantae; phylum Streptophyta; class Magnoliopsida; order Myrtales; family Myrtaceae; genus Syzygium; species Syzygium aqueum. The sequence continues at coordinate 7,214,881 of CM062237.1, forward strand.
TCGGTGATCGGATCGGATAGAAAGTTCCTGGAGGTGTCGACCTTGATGATCGAGGCCGGCGAAGGGGGAACGACCAGACCAAGGATCCTTCACTTATGGCCATCCTGCGAAACCGGCGATGGCGGAGTGGCTATGGTGGCGGCTAATGGTGTCTGCAGGACGATGGAGACGGAGAAGCGATGAAGAAGCCTCTAGAGTGCCGATACGAGATGTGTGCAGAGAGATGATGATATCTCAAGATGAATTCGTCGCGAGCCTCGATTCCCTTCTTCCTCCACGAGCGCGCGCAAAGATGTCGGTACTCGAGATGGACCATCAAACATTAAACAGCACGTACATGTTATCTTTGGCTAAATGGATCTGATTAACAACATTGTCTAGATCAGCATTTCCATCATGTCACGCTTCAGTTTATCCGGGTCGAGGCCCTTTTTTACAGGATATCTATTCTATTTAGATCGGCCTCTTTGTAAAATTCAATATATCACCGTTACGTTTTCTTTTGATCAATCTCGTGATCGCGCGAAAGATAATTTGCCTATGTTGCTTATCTCTCACGCGTTAGAGATTAATACAGGATCTTAAGCCCCTGGAACTCTCGTAAGGCGCGTCGATATTAATACGTTTCGATATGCGTCACTTTTCCAGTCACATAAACTCATCTTGTTTTGTATACCAAAAATGAAGTTGTTTCCTCATGACGATCAGAATCGCAATCCCTTTACGATAATTTAACGAATTTGCTCTCATGACCAATTTGAACTAAATAAAATTGAAGGGAAAAAAAAAGAGAGTAATGGGCTAAAACTCTTGCAAAATGTACAGTCGGATTCTCGAACCTTTTTTGCTTTTTTTATGCAATTTTGTTGGATTCGTGCAATTCAATTTGCGATTTTATCTTAACGAAATATTGTCATTATCTTTTTTCCCTGTTTGCATGTCTTTTTTTACGTCGCTTGAGTTCCGATCGTCGTATTTCTTCCTTACGTAGCGTACTCACGGGCGATTTAGTTATCGACTCGAAAATCTCTACGTACTCCAACAAATTGATTACCGTATTCACATGGCTTGCGGGTTCTCGTCGTAATTGAAGAACAAAAAACGTGACAAAAAAGACAGTGAATAATGTTAATCGATCTGAGTATGTTAATGCAATTTCACATGAATGGCCGGTCATCGGAAATAGAAAGGCTTCTCGACGAAGGGTTGTTCATCATGGATTGATTGTTCTTTTTGTCCCTTTTGCTGGCCTCTGCATGTATATTATATTACGTATTTACATAATTTCATTGTGGTTGTGCCCTACGTACGTACGTATATGCCTTTCACGAAATTCAGGGGAAAATTTTATAACAAGTGAAAATGGCAAGAACGGCTGTGGTGAGTGAAATTGTATATGGGCTTGTGCTTGATGTGGTCTGGCGCTAATGGGTTGACGGTCCGAGGCTTGCTCTGATGGGCTTGGTATGGTCTTGGCTGTGAATGCGGGATCAGGCCCAACAGATCGGACCAAGCCCTTTCAATTATGACTGTTGGAGCTTTTCCATTACTTTCTTCTTCTTTTTTTCTAGTTATTTTATTTTTTTGTTATCTATTTTTACTTTAGTTATTTATTTTTACCAAAATGCATGTTCGACTTGCCGGAAAAAATTCAAGTGTCAACAGGAGCAACATTCCATCATCTGGCCAAAGAATAACTTCACACCGAGCTCTGCTACAATCCCTTATTTGCGCAATATTACGACGTCGTTTGGTGAAAGAATAATCCTCATAACTAACTCTACAATCCTCAAGTCAAATTTGAGCGCGATAGCATGGCTGCACCATGATTGAGTGAATTATCGCAAAATCGATGCATGCGGTGCAACCTAGGTCTTGAAGTGCACCATCGCACCCTCCATGCACGCAACATGCCGAGGTGGAATCATTATACTTGGTATAGTAATTGTACCCATGATTCACCATGTTAGCTCTCAAGTCGTTTAGGACGATGCTCACTATAGTTGCATATGGACCTAAAGGGAAATACTGTTGCCCGTTGTAGATTCTATTCAGTATGGTCGTGTCTACCGCACAGGTCACTTATATGCACTATAGAAAAGAGCTAATGATGTGTACAATTTGTGTTTTGTCTATAGGTGTATTTTTAAGACTACTACTTTATTTGTGTTCTTAGTACGTATCTCTCTGAAGTTGAGTTAGCCAGTTTTGGCTATATATCAATTACATCTATTAGGCTGCTACTTTTATGTCTCTTGTGCAAATGTGTGGCACATATTCCATCTATTATCCCATTGACTTCTCTCGTGAATACTCTTAGCCATGAAATTACAACGTCCTCGATTGACTAACATCCTCGTCTATGCTTTGTAGTACATAGTTGGTTAGGCATTATATAGGTTATATGCTTTTTGTGATCAAGAACAGTATTTTGCCATCCTACAGTACCAATTATCTTGTGGATCCATCCAGCTCTTACAAAGTGGAGGAGTTATTGCATGGATAGATTCGATCTAGTGAGTAAAGCATGTAGGTAACATGAATGTTGGGTATAACCACGACAAATTCAATAAGTGATTAAGCATTTTACTTAAGACATAGCTGAGTTGGCATCAGAATTTGACACGTCCAGCATGTGGAACTGTAATGAGCGTTTGACATTGGTGCTAGTGAGAGTTTGAGAGTTGGTATGAGAAGGGGTTAATCTCATAAGGCCAGGGAGTGTCAAACCTTTTTTTTTTCTCCTTTGAAGTATGAATTGACATTTGGTTACAAGTCCTGAGATACTCGGTGAAGTCGTATTCCTTGTATATGATTCTGCAATCTTGAAGTTGAAGTTGTGCTTTTACGTTATGTGGGAAAGCTTTTGTTATTTGCTTCCGAGCGAAATTCATGCAGTTGGCGCAGTCCAACTGAGTCAGTGCCCCATCGCACACTCCATGGTTGAAGCAATCGATGTCGCCAAACTTTGCTTTACCAGAGTTGTTGAACCCCTCAGTTTCGGTAGACATAATCCCAAGCTTCCGCGTAAGCTTCCAATTTGTCGTACTTCTCTCCATCGTAGATCTTTTAGATAAACGACATGTCCAGATCACGTGTTATGATACTCAAACTACATAAAATCCCCATGAACAGAAGTGTGATTCTATGTGATGTAGATATCATCATATATGTAGTTCTTTGATTCACTTTTATTTACTACGGAGAAACACACAATTGGATTTGGCTATGAAAAGGACTCAGTCTCATAAAGCACTCCATCATTTATCATTTGTATTTTAGGTTAAGTCGCTGATCACTTAGTCATTCATGACGTCAAATGAGTCTTATCTTTAACCAAAATTTGGAGTAATTTCAACTAATCATCCAGCCATAACTATGTTATATGGATGTCGCGACCTAAAATAAAAATCGGTTTGTTTCGATCTTAGGCTAATGGGTTACTAGATTAATTAAATTAATTAACCTAGCTCGAGTTCTCCCAAACTCTACCAAATCGCAACTTAGGTCCAATTGTGAACATGCAAACATTTTCAATGGGAGTCACCACTAATTATTTAGGGTAGGTTGATTAGAAACCTAAATAAAATAGCGGGAGTACTATTTTATTTCTACGAACCAGAAGTTATGGATTCGGGACTTGGTTACGTTAAACTCCTTAACGCCCTTTCGGTACCAATTTCAAGGAAAACACTCAATTTGACAATTTTTGAAAAAATTCTGATTTGAAGTTCAATGGTGCAGAAATTTCTTTTTGGGTTTTCTTTTATTTAAATGCAAACTAACCTATATGTAATGACGTGCAAAAATTGACATGCAATTAATGCAACTTAACATGCAAACTATATGTCATGCGACAACGTGACCTATTTCTAATGACGGGCATATTTTGTATTTTTTTTAAAGAAATTCGGAATTAAAATGCCAATTATATAAACATGCAATTCTAAACTAAAGAAATTAACCTATTCTAACGCAATCTTTTTGGTATTTTTTTTATCAAAATTCGAAATTAAAATACCAATCATCTAAACATGCAATCAACATATTCTAGAGAATCTTTTTTTTGGTATTTTTTATGAAAATTCGAAATTAAAATCAAGTAAAAAAAAATATAACCGCTTAATCTTTCGAATTAAGTTTCGATCTGAAGCCTGACAGATCGATCCTAAAATTCGAAATACCCGCTATGGAAATAACTCTATCTAAAGCCTGATAGATAGATTTATTTCCACGTGTGCGGTTGCGGATTAGGAAATTTTCCTAATCGATCACATCTTGAAAAAATTTAGATATCTCAAATATATTGGATATATTTAAAGGATTTTGAAAATTCTAAATTATATCCAAATTTGAAAAGTGATAGATATCTAAGGTTTTAAATAGGAAATAAAATCCTAAATGTGATAATGCAAATTCTTCAAATATGCAAAATCGAATATCAATAAACACAAATTAGGCAACGAAATATTCAAATTGATTCGGGATAAGAATAATTACCTAATTCGCGAAATTACTTTCCTAATTCGAACTTGCGACGATCAGGATTGCGGATCGGCGATGCATCGGGAGCGGCGGTGGCGTGCACGAAGGCTGTGCACGAACGGTGGTGGCGTGCTGCAAGCGGCGCGTCACGGTGGGACAGCAGCTGGTCCAACGTGAGCACAGGAGACAAACACGGGAAATTTACCAACAAAGAAAGATCACCCACTAATGTCCACAATTGTGTCTTCTTTATGTGCGCAGAACGTGCTCCTTCTTTGAATTGTAGTCAAAGTTCTTCAATTAAATTCCACCACTTGGCTTCCTCTTTGACTTTTCCTTGGACGTGATTGTCTCCATGGCTTGGCAGAGAAAAAAAAACGTGGACTTGGGTCAGCGAAGAAGCAGCAATAGCAGCGACGGAACGTCTTGGTTAAATAGGAGTCAACACAGCAAAGCAGCGTTGGCGTCAAGGGCAGCAACACGTCGGACAAGCTCAGATCAGTTGGGCTCGTCGAAGCAGCAAGCACAGCAGTTGGGTGACTTCGTCAACAGGGGGGACGCGTGCCGCGGCAGCGCGGCGGCGGCGGTGAGCGCCGGTGGTGCCATGCGGAGGCGCGAGGAACGATGCGAACGGCGGTGGCGATGTAGCGACACCGGTCTCGCTCTCTCTCTCACACTTGTTCTCTCTAAAAATTCTGAAATTATGAGCGCCCCCCTCCAATTCTGACCTAATGTTATGCTTATATAGTACTAATCTAGGTCAATTTAGATGGGCTTTATGTCCTAATGGGCTTAGGCTTGGGCTTAGGTTTAATGGGCTGAATTAACTTGGGCTTTTGATTAATTAAACTCAACGTATCAAATTAAACCCAAATTAAAATGACCGAGCCCGTTTGACTTGAAATTCCCGGCCCTTGCATTCCGAACGTGCCGAGTCTCGTTGAATGAAATTTAAGCTCATTCGCCACAACCAATTTGATGCAAAAAATACAATTAAACTAAATGAACCTAAACTATATGTTATGCAATTTAAATATTTTTGTTTTAGGGGTTAAAAATTTAATCCCTAATTTTCTATGCAAATTACATTAAATGACGCACCAAAATTTAGGTGTCAACAGCTGCCTCTCTTTGAGTGGAGGCTCGCAGAGGTTTCGCTCAAAGACTGAGACCCAAATTTAAACTATGCAAAATGATGAATGAATTTTTTATTTTTAAAATGATGCATGATATGCAAGCAATAAAGAACGTATGCTAAGGCTTCTCACTTCATGCGGAGCGGTGAAAGAGTCTAGCATACGGATCGCATAAAAAGCGTCCGAGTGACGGAATGCTTTATAATGCTTTCAATTCCCTCGATCTCTAAACTTCTGATCAACTGGAAGTAAGGTTTTCGAAGTACTGAAGTGCCTATCTGTTACCTGTAGTTTCCTACAGATGCGAAATAGCGCATGATATGAAGAAAGGGATATATTGATTGGTGTGCTTCGTACTCCACTTAGCGACACCAATTGAGAAACTATGTCGCCTATCCTGCTAGGCGAACATAAAATGAGATAGAGTGTGCCGCGTACTCCACTTGGCAACACCAAATGAGAATTTGTGCCGTCTATCCTGCTAGACGAACATGAAACGGGATGTTATGCCACCTATCCTGCTAGGTGAACAGAGAACTAGATATTACACCGCCTATCCTGCTAGGCGATCAAAGGACCGAATATTATGCCACATATCCTGCTAGGTGAACAGAGGACTGGATATTATGCCACCTATCTTGCTAGGTGAACACAGGACTGGATATTACGCCGCCTATCCTGCTAGGCGAACAAAGGACTGGATGTTACGCCGTCTATCCTGCTAGACGAACATGAGACTGGATATTACGCCGCCTATCCTGCTAGACGAACAAAGGACTGGATGTTACACCGTCTATCCTGCTAGACGAACATGAGACTGGTTATTATGCCACCTATCCTGTTAGGTGAACATGAGACTGGATGTTACGCCGTCTATCCTGCTAGACGAACATGAGATTGGGGTGTTACGTCGTCTATTCTGCTAGACGAACAGAGGACTGGGATGTTATGCCGCCGTGTACTCCACTTGGCGAACATGAAATGGGATGTGCTTCGTACTTCACTCAGCAACATCAATTGGGGTGTGCCGCGTACTCCACTTGGCAATACCATGCCGCCGCGTACTCCGCTTGGCGAACATGAAATGAGATGTGCTTCGTACTCCACTCAGCAACATCAATTGGGGTGTACCGCGTACTCCACTTGGCAACACCATGCCGCCGCGTACTCCACTTGGCGAACATGAAATGAGATGTACTTCGTACTCCACTCAGCAACATCAATTGGGGTGTGCTTCGTACTCCACTTAGCAACACCAAATAAGAAATTATGCTGCCGCGTACTCCACTTGGCAAACATAAAATAGGAAATTATGGCGCATATCCTGCTAGGCGAACAAAAGATGGGGTGTGCCGCGTACTCCACTTGGCAACACCATATGAGAAATTGTATTTCGAAAAGAGAAATGACGAAGAATAAGTAGTAAGCGTACCTGAATTCTTTTTATGACAGAGCCAATGGCATCGCTCCTGTTCTTACCTGAGAAAATGTCAAAATACTACATGCGCAGAGGCGGAGAAAACATAATTTATGAATCTGCTCATATCACAAAGCTTCATTGGGGATTTTATCAATAAGAACAATCATTCCGTCCTTTTGATAATTTGATCACATTAAATGAGAAACCTTTAATCAGAAAGGATTTTACACTCACTCTTAATGAAAGGCTTTTGTCCCGACCATTAACGCGAGTATAAGAATCACTCAAACTCTCTTCATCGTGCTTGACAAGGGTTCGGATATTCTCAAAATCAGTATAATTTAGCCAATCTGAGAGGTCTTTATAAGGACCGAAATATGGGTTTGTTCAATGGCTTAGCAAAAGGGACTCTTCGAGTCGAGGCTATTGAAAGAATTGATATCATCAGCTGCTCCGGATTCGCAAGTCAGGAATGCTGCAAAAATGAGATAGAAAAATCTTGCTCGCACTTCTTCGAGCAACATTTATAAGTATTTGAAACTCCACGTTAACTCAAGTGCCATATTCTGAAAAGACTTCGATAATGGTTGTAACGTAGGTTCGGGTAGGCTTGAAATGAATGGCCTATTTTCATCAAAGGGGTATTATGAACGTGGAGATTGGTAATCAATCAATTGATCTATCTCTGGCAATTGCTCCACAAATGAACCTTTAAATGGTCTTTTCCTTGAAGACTGATCTTGCATATTGACTTAGTTCTTGCTGAAGCTTTTCTTTCTCTCTTTCTTTTTTTTTTTTTTGAGAGAGAGATTTTTTTCTCTTTTTCCGAGAGAACTTTGATTCATTGGAGTCCTATTGCGTCCTTTCTGATGAATTTTCCTTCGAGCTCCCATTTACCCCAAGTCACCTTGAACTTGTTTTGAGATGATTTCATTTGTTCATCTCAAGAATGATCACCAATAGGGTTGAAATGAATTCGCCGCTCAAATTGGGTATGCAAAAGGTATAATGTGTAGGGATATAGAAAGAAATGCTCTTCGTCATATCTAAGGCACTCGAGCTAACACAAAATTTGCATGCAATAAATATACTTGAAGATTGATGCAAGTGAAAGCAAGAAAATTCTAAACATTTTGAACTTTCTGAGAAATTGCCCCAGTATAAGGATTGTTCCTGACAGGGGTAACAAATGAAACTCCGTTCAAAGGGGTTAAGTAAATGATAACCTGTAGTGTTTAGATAGAGGAAATGAATGCCTCTCATCATTTTGGCCGTCATACTTTTCGTGAGATAATCCTCTACCTTGTTAGCACGGAATTTTCACTCAACTCGCACTAGGGATTATTATTCAGGATGTGTATGAAAATGGCTTGCCTTTCGTGATCTTGAAGTCTCTCATGCAATATGATCACTTCATTAGAACATAAACAAATTGCCAAATCAAAAGCTTTCCTCAAACGAAACTTAGTAACATCAATTGATTCATGAAATTCAATTTGAAACTTGATTGAAACAAAGTCAGAATGAGTACAAATCAAGTGTAATACTTCTTTACAGAATCGGAATTAACTGTACTGGAAAAAACACGACCATCCATCTCGGCCAAAATTAAAGCACTTCCTGGAAGGACTTTCTTCACAAAATACGGACCGCCATAATTCGGGGCGAATTTTCCTTCTGCAAGAGGAACTATTGGCAACAACCTCCGTAAGACAAGGTCGCCTACCTGGAAATGTCGAGGCTTAACTTTCTTGTTGAAAGATTTAGCAACTCGCTGTTGGTAGCACTGGCCATGGCATAGAGCTCTAAGCCTTCTCTCATCAATCATGTTCAATTGGTCCAACCTCTGCTGAATCCAATCTGCTTCTGACAATTGCACCTGTGAAAGAATACGCAATGAAGGGATTTCAACTTCAACAGGTAGAACTGCTTCCATACCGTACACAAGAGAATACGGAGTTGCCCCTGTAGATGTCCGGATAGAAGTCCGATATGCCATAAGCGCAAAAGGTAATCTCTCGTGCCAATCACGATAATTTTCAGCTGTTTTAGCCAAAATCTTTTTGATGTTCTTGTTGGCTGCTTCGACCGCTCCGTTCATATCACACATATGAGGACCCACGATTTCCGTCCCTTCGCATGCCTCGAGATCAGTCCGGAAACATGAAAGAAAGGGATCAAAAAGACAAGACAGGGTTTAACCACATGCAATTTTCGAAAATTGTTCTTTGTTTCTTGAAATTCATTTTGCTTTCGAAGATCTTGAAACGAAAAATCTTGAGAAGCCCAACCCTCAGTTCTTACCGTAGATGACAAATTTTTCAATCGTTGGTTATCATCATCGGGTTGGTTTGGAATACTTCAACAAGATTCAAAATGATAAAAGCTTCTGTAATTTTATTGATATGGAATCAACAAATTACATCTTATTGGATGGAAAACTGGGAGAATAAAGTCATAGAATGAAAAATTCTAAAAAGCAGCTTCCGAGACGGGGCAAGTCCTAGAAAGCAATAGAAATTCCCACGCAGGGGAGTGTGTGAAAAAAGTAAAGGTGTTACTCTCGCGGGCCAGTGCCCACTCTTTCCAACGGTCCTTCCTCGATAGTTCCAATGAGCATGTTATTGAACAGAGCAGCGATTCCCTCCATCGCATCATCAGGATCTTCTGTCACTAGAGGTGATAGATCATCCATACCTTCCCATCCATCGGGGACGATATCACGCGGGTCAATATAGAAGCTCGGGGGAGCTGAATATTTCACGTAGTAGTCAAACTTGCCGCTCGGTTGCCCCATGGCGTCGATCACCTCCTTTTCTTCATGTATCATTCTTGCAGGACTCGGGGATGTGGTCTGGATGTCTGGAACTATGAGAAGATCATCTCGGCCTTCACAGAGCCACGAAGCACGAAATGTTGATGCCCCAGTATCTAAGAGTTCCTGAACCTCGTGCTTTATATCGTCGTACGACCATGGAACCATCTTGTCACTTTCATAAGCGTAGGGCTGAGATGATGCTAGGGTCAATACTTCCGAAGTGTCAGGTATAATGATCCCGAGGTCGTCGTCAGAGGCGTCTTCGAGAGCGGGCATGTCAGGATCCAACTTCCCTTGTTCATCAGTTATCTCTGCGAGTTCTTCATTCCAGTCAATGGTGACCTAGGGTATAGCGGCCACTACTCCGAATTCATCCACTGTCCCAATCATTCCTTTTCTCACTAACTCATCCACTTTCTTTTCTATTTCACTGAGTGACAATACTTCACCAGCCGAAACATAACCAGCTCGGACTAAAGCATCGAAGATATCTTCGAGAGAGACCCTGAAGCCTCGAACCTGCTTGACTCCCAGACCAAGGACAACATTTACATTGTTCGAATAATCAGGGAGTGGATTGTTCTGCACATTGGGCTTACCAGCTGGCTGTAGCGCAAACGCTCCAGTGTCGAGTAGATCCTGCACTCGATGTTTGAGTATTTGACAATCATCAGTTGAATGCCCTACCTCACCTCTATGGTAATCGCATTTCTTCGACGGATCATACTTTGCATAGCCAGCAGCGTTAGCTCTTTGTGGCTCTGAATTTAGCAAATTCTTCTTCCTTAGCACTGCCAGTACTTGAGATAACGTCCCGGGAAGTGGAGTAAACTAGCGAAGTTTGCGCTGCTGGCGTGGATCCTGCTGGCCTTGCCGTCCATAAGAGGTTGTCTGCTGGGTACTAAATTGTAGCTTCGGGGCTTGAGCCGGTGGCTTCTGCAGATAAGTCATGTTGACTTCGGGAAACTGCTCTTTGTCCTTCCTAGTAGTAAACCTCTTGGCCGATGAAACTGGCTCACCATACCATCCCCTCTTGAGCCCGGTTTCGATCTCTTCACCCATGGCTATCAGTTGGCCAAAAGATTGGGCGGCCGTCACTAACATTCGTGAACGAACCGGCTGCGGTAGGGTGGACACGAACAACTTCATTAGGTCACGTTCCGCGGGTTCCGGCATGATCTGTCCAGCCATGTTCCTCCAGCGAGTGGCGTACTCTTTTAGAGTCTCGCCCTTTTTCTGTTCAGCTCTTTCCAAATCTTCTCTTGTAATGGTGACATCGAGATTGAATTTGAAGTGCTTGACAAAAAGGTTGGCCACCTCTTCCCACGAGTCCTTCCGATTGATCTGGTGGTTGGTATACCACCTCATTGCAGCATCCTTCAAGCTTGCTTGGAAGGTTTGGATCATTAAAGGTCCGTTGGAAACATACCTATTCATGAGCCCCTGGTACATATCGATGTGCTGAATTGGATTTGAGGTGCCGTCGTACTTCTCAAGGGCTGGCATCTTGAATTTATCGGGCACTTGGACCCGGGTAAAAATGGACAAATCAACAGCCGAAACACTTTGAGTTCCCTCTACTTCACGTAATCTCTGGTCGAGCTTAGCCAGCAACTTGGCACTCTCATCATTGGGGGGTGACTGAAGAACAGGGACCGACGGAGAAGCACTGGTGTCAATCAGAATGACATCATCCGGTTGAAGGGTTGGATTAGTGTTCACTGCAGGAGTTTTGTCGAGGCGGAGGCCTTGACTAGTTGGAAGCGGAATCTCCGATTGAGAGGCGGTATTGACCTGCTGCTGCTTGGCCATGAAATCACCCATCATTTTGGACATAGCAGCTGTGATCTGCTCATTGATCGTATTCGTGTGTTCCTTCAGCTTTTCATCGATCATGGCTGCAATCTCAGCTTGATTGGCCATCCTTCTTTTGGTTACCGATCGAGTATTATGAGGATGAGGGGGATCCGTGGCAAATTACCTGCAAAAAGCAACGGTAGAATAAATACGACGAGTAAGAATAACGAGTCGGTCCATGACATCCTCTAGACCCTCAACATGAGATTTCTTTCGAAAGACCGATTCGTCCAGTAAATCTCAAAATTCCGAATTGCTTTATTCAATAAAACCTGGATCGATTCCAAAATTAACGTTTGATGCTTTTCATTGAATTACCTATTATGGGAAATGTCACAAAAGGATTCTTATCAAAATCGTTCAGAAACGACGTTTATTACAGAAAACATTAGTAACAAGCTAACATTTCTCCTAAAAAGAAAAGCTCCCTAAACCAAACTAGAAATCAAACGGTCTTCCTCTTTTTAGAGGCCCCGTGATCTATAGATGAATGGGCCTTTAAGGCGCGCCGTAATCGTGCATTCTCTTCAGCCAGAGCATCTGCCTTGTTCTGGGCCTTCATCGCATTTTCTTCGCTGATTTTGATTCGGATTTGAAGAGTATCCCGTATTGTCACGATCGGGATCTTCGGGAGTATCTCGGCAGGGATGGTATGACACTGAACATACCTGGCCGTAGCAAAGTGACTCTTCATTCTTCCGATGGGCTCATTTGCAAGCCAAATCAGCTTCTGAGGGGAGCAATTCTGCCAAGCGTCAGAATGACACCTAAGCTCAACTCTGTAGGATTCGCCCTTCTCGAATTGGACTTGGAATTCATTAGGTCTGAGTGGAGGTGGGACATCCTGCAGAACTCGGAATTGACGCGCAACCCGAAGGGGTTGATAGCAGGTTGCCCCATAAGTGCTCATCAAAGGTACGGGCTTCTGATTGCCATGGTATAGTCGAGCCTCAACTTCCCGAAACCATACAGCTTGCCAAAGGAAAATCTTAGAGCTTGGATCCTTGAACAGATGGACCCATTGTGTATAGTGCAAACTCTTTATTTGATCTTATATTTGCTTGAACCTTAAAATAGGATTATCAGTGATGTTCATTTCAAATACAGTCATATTTTCCCCGAATTGAGAAAGATGTGAGAAAAACCATATTTGCAAAAGCTCAATCGGGGCTCGAAAAACTCTATCTTTTCTTTTCTTGAATCGTGTCAGAGATATGAAAGTTTCTGCCAGAATTGTGTTTATAAAACTAACTCCGCCACATATTAATTTTACCGTCCAGGCTATGACAGGATCAATAGCATTTTGACGGAATGGAAAAATGATGAGTCCGAAGAAAGCTAAGATAAAAATCTTAGATCTCATGAGGACGGAGTTATTTTCGAAACACTCAATAAGAAAAGCTAATGGGCTCGCTTGACAATTGCTCTTTAACACTTTTTCAATTTCCTTTTTGGTTAAATTCAAAAATTTAGCAAGCACTACCATAGGGTCTGCCTTAATGGGTGGTTCGACTATATCCAACTCAATCGATTTCCCGATGGCAAAACTGTATTCTTCTAGAGTCGGTGTGAACTCAAACTTACCTCCTAACACGAATGTGGTTGTCTCGGGGCACCAAAAATGGGCGAGTGCTTGCATGATCCCGCTTTGAACCTCTATGTCCAGGATTGGCAGCATGAATCCAATGCGCTTGAGAACGTACTGCTGACCATCTGGCTTCAACTGGCTCCATAACTTCTTGAGCTCTAGCTTCGGAGTAGGCACAAAACGGATATCGAGGCGACCCATTTTTATATAGACCACGTGCCAAATGACTCAACCTAAATCATGGATCGACTCAAAATAAGATGAAGGAAACTAACGGTAAAGTTCAAGAAATTACCGCCTTTTGGGGAAAAATGTCAATCACAGAGACATGCACATGAATCGTGAGTTTAAACCTTAATCCATCTACCCTAAAGGCTTTACAAAATGAAATGATGAACAGAACGACATGTCGCAGCCTCGCGTACAATTATTATGACTAGTCGCAGCCTCGCATACAATAGTCATGACTAGTCGGGTCCAATCACTTTGGCTTGGTTCGGTCGACAAGGGGAACCTCCACGCGCAGTAGTCTCACGTGCACGAGGACGACCCTTGAGCCATTTTTTTGGAAAATTTTCGGGATCCAAATGGGATAACCTTTAGCGAGGTCTTACCACCAAGGTTAAAGAACCATCCAAATACCATCTTAGAACTATGGGTGTGACCCAGGTCCGGTCACAGGTTGTGTGTGGTGTAGTGCAAAAACTGTAAATCATGCACAACAGTTATATACAAACAACGCTTCAATAGTGCAAAAATTAAACCACAATTCCACTCTACCAAACCTGCAAAACAAAGGGTTAGCCAATCACTACTCCCCTTATACCTCCCAACCTGCAAAACCATTTAACACCTAAGAATGAGAATTCAACAAATTTTGTCAAATCGAGTGAATTTTCCATGAAAATCTTTTGGCCTAAGTCCTCCTTAAATTTTCAAAAAAATTCAAGTTTGTCCCCAGTGGAGTCGCCAAGCTGTCGCGACCTAAAATAAAAATCGGTTTGTTTCGATCTTAGGCTAATGGATTACTAGATTAATTAAATTAATTAACCTAGCTCGAGTTCTCCCAAACTCTACCAAATCGCAACTTAGGTCCAATTGTGAACATGCAAACATTTTCAATGGGAGTCGCCACTAATCATTTAGGGTAGGTTGATTAGAAACCTAAATAAAATAGCGGGAGTACTATTTTATTTCTACGAACCAGAAATTATGGATTCAAGACTTGGTTACGTTAAACTCCTTAATGCCATTTCGGTACCAATTTCAAGGAAAACACTCAATTTGACAATTTTTGAAAAAATTCTGATTTGAAGTTCAATGGTGCAGAAATTTCTTTTTGGGTTTTCTTTTATTTAAATGCAAACTAACCTATATGTAATGACGTGCAAAAATTGACATGTGATTAATGCAACTTAACATGCAAACTATATGTCATGCGACAACGTGACCTATTTCTAATGACGGGCATATTTTGTATTTTTTTTAAAGAAATTCGGAATTAAATTGCCAATTATATAAACATGCAATTCTAAACTAAAGAAATTAACATATTCTAACGCAATCTTTTTGGTATTTTTTTTTTATCAAAATTCGAAATTAAAATACCAATCATCTCAACATGCAATCAACATATTCTAGAGAATCTTTTTTTTTTTGGTATTTTTTATGAAAATTCGAAATTAAAATCAAGTAAAAAAAATATATAACCGCTTAATCTTTCGAATTAAGTTTCGATCTAAAGCCTGACAGGTCGATCCTAAAATTCGAAATACCCGCTATGGAAATAACTCTATCTAAAGCCTGATAGATAGATTTATTTCCACGTGTGCGGTTGCGGATTAGGAAATTTTCCTAATCGATCACATCTTGAAAAAATTTAGATATCTCAAATATATTGGATATATTTAAAGGATTTTGAAAATTCTAAATTATATCCAAATTTGAAAAGTGATAGATATCTAAGGTTTTAAATAGGAAATAAAATCCTAAATGTGATAATGCAAATTCTTCAAATATGCAAAATCGAATATCAATAAACACAAATTAGGTAACGAAATATTCAAATTGATTCGGGATAAGAATAATTACCTAATTCGCGAAATTACTTTCCTAATTCGAACTTGCGACGATTAGGATTGCGGATCGGCGATGCGTCGGGAGCGGCGGTGGCGTGCACGAAGGCTGTGCACGAACGGTGGTGGCGTGCTGCAAGCGGCGCGTCACGGTGGGACAGCAGCTGGTCCAACGTGAGCACGGGAGACAAACACGGGAAATTTACCAACAAAGAAAGATCACCCACTAATGTCCACAATTGTGTCTTCTTTATGTGCGCAGAACGTGCTCCTTCATTGAATTGTAGTCAAAGTTCTTCAATTAAATTCCACCACTTGGCTTCCTCTTTGACTTTTCCTTGGACGTGATTGTCTCCATGGCTTGGCAGAGAAAAAAAAAACATGGACTTGGGTCAGCGAAGAAGCAGCAACAGCAGCGACGGAACGTCTTGGTTAAATAGGAGTCAACACAGCAAAGCAGCATTGGCGTCAAGGGCAGCAACACGTCGGACAAGCTCAGATCAGTTGGGCTCGTCGAAGCAGCAAGCACGGCAGTTGGGTGACTTCGTCAACAGGGGGGACGCGTGCCGCGGCAGCGCGGCGGCGGCAGTGAGCGCCGGTGGTGCCATGCGGAGGCGCGAGGAACGATGCGAACGGCGGTGGCGATGTAGCGACACCGGTCTCGCTCTCTCTCTCACACTTGTTCTCTCTAAAAATTCTGAAATTATGAGCGCCCCCCTCCAATTCTGACCTAATGTTATGCTTATATAGTACTAATCTAGGTCAATTTAGATGGGCTTTATGTCCTAATGGGCTTAGGCTTGGGCTTAGGTTTAATGAGCTGAATTAACTTGGGCTTTTGATTAATTAAACTCAACGTATCAAATTAAACCCAAATTAAAATGACCGAGCCCGTTTGACTTGAAATTCCCGGCCCTTGCATTCCGAACGTGCCGAGTCTCGTTGAATGAAATTTAAGCTCATTCGCCACAACCAATTTGATGCAAAAAATACAATTAAACTAAATGAACCTAAACTATATGTTATGCAATTTAAATATTTTTGTTTTAGGGGTTAAAAATTTAATCCCTAATTTTCTATGCAAATTACACTAAATGACGCGCCAAAATTTAGGTGTCAACAATGGAAAAATAGCTTTGTGTTTCTCAATGAGCGTTAGAGTCTTGATTTAATGTGAATCATCCTTGTTTTCACTATTTCGAGGTTTGTTCCTCTTCCATTTCATGAACAGGCGAATTTGGCATTTGTCATACAATACAAATTTCTTGAAGTCCTTGCAAACCCTTCATCTCATTGCCTTGTACAAAGTAAAATGTTTTTTTTTTATGAATGTCTTTTTTCTATTTGCTTATCCACTGAAATTCACATAAGGTGTAATTGTATCAAGTATTCTTTCGCCATGAATTCAATCTGTATAAAATTTTAAATGTCCTCCTCACAATTGGTTCCCAGTTCACACACCAGTTTGCACGCTCGATGTTTGAAATTCCCAATTTGCATCTTAGATGAACTTAAAGGACCGAATCACACTTCAACAGTGAACAAAACTTAAGTTGGAGTTAGAAAAATGGAGGATCATTTTTTAAATAAAAGTGAAAACGTGGTCTAATTTAAACTCTACCAAATAATAAAAAATTCTAGATGATGCGTGACTGGTCAGGATTCATCCAAGTTATATCGCTTTTTCTTTTCCTTTTAAGGAAACTTTTATGTTCATGAAATTCATGCAACTTTTATGCAACCTAAGAAATTTTTATTTGCACACTAAGGGATAAAGATCCTTTGCCACGGTTTGTGTTCACGTCACACCATCAGTGCGGGGCTCTGTCTAGCTCGCTCTATCGCTTGCTAAGTTCTCTCTCCTTCTCTCTCCGTCTCTCAACACCACCATTGACAACGGCGACACGGAGCTCCATCTCCGTCGGGATCCACAAACACAACGATGCCACAAGTCCAAGGTCAGCACGTTGGGGAGAGAGAGAGAGAAGATCAAGGGTCAACAAAGATAGGGAAGGAGCGATGGAGTTCTCCATCTCTGATGGCGGTGGCCGGTTTTAGAGGTTATCGTGGTTGGGCTAGGCACGCGAGAAAACACGCGACGAGAGAAAGAGAGAAAGGGAGGATTTCTGATGTTCTTTTCTCATGCACGGCCAAAAACCAAGTGAGGATCTTCATGTAGCACACAGTTCGTAGCAGATGATCTTCATTCCTCCTTGTGTATGTATGCCATTGTCGTCGACCTAAACTAGCAATTCTGTCGCGACCCTAAAAAAATCTTGTCAAATTTTTCCGGGCTAATAGATTATTAAGACTAATCTTAACTCGGGCCCTCCCAAACCCTATCAATTCGCAACTTAGGGTTTAAATCTTTAACATGCAAATATTTTCATGTTTGGAGTCGCCACTAATCAATTTACGGTAGGCTGATTAGAAACCTAAATAAAACATAGGGAGATATGTTTTATTCCTACGAACCAGAGATTCTAAGCCCGGGGACTTGATTACGCTAGATCTAGTCTAACGTCGGTACCTTTTCTTTTCAAAAATATTTTGGCAGACAGTTTGGATCTATTTTAGCTTAGTCACTAACATGTGAGGTGTTCATGCGGGTGCGCAAACCACCAAATTAACACCCAGAAAGCATTAAATAAATTGCAAGCTTAGGAGAATTACTTACCTGAATGCCACGCTAGCATCTGCGTTGTAATGAAGAATCATACAGACAATCCTAATATGATTTCTAATTAACACGCAATTCACTCAATTTCTTTTTTTTGGATTTTCGCTTATTTAAATGAAATCTAGTCTACATGCAATGACGTGCAAATATGACATGCGAATTAATGCAACCTAGCATGCAAACTATATGTCATGCGACGACGTGACCTAATTCTAATGACGGATGCAATGATATATTTTTGGTAATTTCTGATGAATGAAATTCGGAATTAAAAATATGCCTAAATTAACATGCACCCTAATGATTTCTCTTTTTGGTATTTTCTATTAAAATTCGAAATTCAAAAATACCTAAATTAACATGCAATCTATAATGACTTAATCTACCCTAGAATGACTTATTTTTGGGATTTTTGTGTAAATTCGGAATAATAAAATAACCTAAATAATCTATTAAGATTAGAATATTACTTAATTTAAACTAGGAAATATATCATCTCAAGTCCTAATTTAAATTAAATAACTACTATATCTTCTAGATATATTTAGGATTCCTAGACATGCAAAAACTCTAATTCAAATCTAATTGATATTTTTTTGAATTTTCTGTTTATTTGAAAAAGGAAAGCAATTAAACAAATAAGGATAGCAAACACATTTAAAACGTCCACGCGATCCGCCAAATACGTTTCAAACTCGGATTAGGCACAAAAATCGAACTATCGGTCATATCTACAGGGTTATAGATATCGACGAAAAGTCGATCATTCAAATTTGTCGACGAAAAGTCGATCATTTTCCTTTTAAGAAAACTTTTATGTTCATGAAAATCATGCAACTTTTATGCAACCTAAGAAATTTTTATTTGCACACTAAGGGATAAAGATCCTTTGCACACAGTTCGTAGCAGATGATCTTCATTCCTCCTTGTGTATGTATGCCATTGTCGTCGACCTAAACTAGCAATTCCATATCAGGTATTATGAATTCTCCTTTTATATCTTTTTTAAAATATTAATATTTTTTATGTGATTATTGACTTAATTGGACCGGGAGTTTCATGCTCTAGGGACAGAAGCACCTAAAGTTGTTCATAACCCGCAGTCCACCGCTAATATATGAAATTCTCTCAATTATGATGAAATAAAACACTAGCGAAGGAGCACACGTCTGCGTGCTTGCAGAAAGAGAATTAAAATGGGTGTGAAGAGGGGTAAATGTTTAAAGAGACAAATTTCGAAAAGTAATATATATTCGACGTAATTATAACATATATTCTCTGTGTAGAAATAATTTTGTACAGATGTTTTATACACCATTGATTTGAGAGTAGTGTATGCTCCATTTTCCAGTATGCTTATGCGATTAGTTGAACTTGGTTTTTTGAGTTACGATTTCATTCTTTCTATTATACCATATTCCTATGTTACATTTCAACAAAAGACAGGCATTTCATGAAATTCTTCAACAAAAGTTTGAGATTGGAATCCATCCTCTTCGAATTTAATTAGTTTCTATTTAATCGAGATAACTTTTTTCTTGTCAAGATCTAACAAGAACGCCACATATTCAATGTTCATATCACGCTGTGACAAGATCAAATTGTCGGATCGGATTGATTCATACGTGTAGGCATTAATCGGTTCAAACGCATACAAAAATTAGTGGCGCAAACAATGCCACATATTTAACTTTCACCTCACGCTGTGAGGAGATCTTATCGAATCATCGAATTTTTAGACATGACACATTATGATATTGGATATTTTCCAACAGAAGCTTAGGTTATTCCGTGAGTGAAAACTGCTGGTACCTAAGTCTACAATTGCAAAGCCGAAGCTGCGCGTCGACACTTACGTGCGCACACTCTCTGGACTTCATCGTAGGGGAAATCCATGCAGCTAGCACAGTCGGCTAGTGCTGCACGCACCGAGGCCGAGGCACTGGGCATGGTGGAAAGAAGCATGGGTGTCGTAGTCGCACTCCTTTTCTGCTGTGGTGGACCTCAGAAAAGAGCAGAGCATCAACTCCCACGACACACCGTCACCTACCGAATTTCCTTTCTCTCTCATTTAACAAAATGCGATTCCCTTTCAAGCTTCGGCGCGCGCGCTCATGCGGAAGAGGAATACACAAAAACAAGAGCTCAGCAGAGAAATTTCTCTATCGGATCAACCCATTTCCAGAAGCTTCTCCATCTTCGCTCCCTCTCCGACGCCTCAGTCCACCGGTAGCCATGGCCGCTCATCCTCCATCGCCCGCCACGACAACTCTCGTACGCTCAGCACAGAGCACACGGGGTGGGTTGACTCAAGAGATTTCTGAACGTCCAGAAAATTATCTCTCTCGGCTTCTTGCTTCGTCTGGTAACCTCCAACAGACCTCCCGGCGCAGCTGGCATCATCTCCGTTCATCGCTCCACCGGCTGGCCGTAGCTCTGTTAGCACCTGTTTTCCGGTAAGTTTGCGTGGCAGCATAACCCTGAAACGAACCGCGTCGCTGCGGCACAACTCGTCCACAACCTCTCTCCCAACAACACAGCATCCAAGCCCTCCGGCAGTGGCTTTTCATCTTAGAATCGACAACATCTTGCTCTCTCGAACTTGAACTTGCTCTCACCACCATATAAAGCTAGCTGATTCTCTCTGTTGAACAGGTTTTCTTCAAAAGAGAGTCCAGCTTCGTCATTCCATCAAACACCTTCCTTGCAATACCTCCGCTACAGTGCAACCGACGGCAATGGAATGTCGGAAGACAGCGAAAGGATGGGAGAAAACAAAACGAAACAGAAATCAACAGTCAAATCTGGAATGAATCGAAAGTAATTCTAGAGTTCAATCGGAGATGGAAACGACCCGGCAAGTGCGAGTTTTGATTGATGAACTCCGTTATCGCCCGAATGTCGCGAGGAACCGGCTGTCTGTGGAGATTTCTCCAGGCGCATCTTCCTCTGCTTGTTGTTTCGGAATCGCCTCACTCTCTGTTCCTCTCTTGCGCAATTCACCGAACACCTTCTGCTCAGAAGACGCAGCGCATTCAACGACCGGGAAACTACAGTGGTCAAGTTCGACCGTCGTGGTGACGGCTAAACAATGAACAACGATCCTTTCGAAGATACTTCGAGTCGCAGCGACGCCATCCCCCCATCGCTAATTCCTCTCTGATTCAAAGTCTTTCCCCTCTCGTTGTCCTTCGCACACGTCTGGACCAGATTCATCCGTCGCAGGGCCATCTCGAGCTCACGCCGCCATGGCTGCTGAACCATCATCAGGTCGTTCCAAACATGTTCGTCGATTTTTTGCTTGGTTCTGACCTTTTCCACTTCATCGCTGCCTTTTGAATTCCATTTTGGCCGTCGCTCTCGCTTGCGTCCTTCGTTTCGCCCGTCTCCGCCGCGCGCAGAGGGGATGGATGTCGCCTGGTATTTGACAAGAGCTCATCCGGTTGCCAAAGCTCAGGTTGAGATCATCTGGTATTTATATATACATCCTTTTTTAATTTTTATTTTAAATAGTAAAATTTTAGATGTGACTATTGCCTTGTGCGAAAAGGAATTTTACGCAAACAACTGACAGATCATTGATTTGAGAGAGTTGGCAGTTATAATTCTTAAATCAATGACTGATCAAACCGCTTGTGTAAATTATTTTTTTTACATTGATCGTGCATTCTTTGTTTTCATATATCAGGCAATTAATTGACGATCATCTTGATTTTTTAAGTTATGATTTTGCCCATTTTACTATTCCGTATTTCTATAGTGCATTTTAACGATAGACACATGCATTTCATGAAATTTTCTAACAAAAGTTTGAGATTGAAATCCTTCCTTTTTTTGACCAAAAAAAAAATCCTTCCTCTTTGAATTTAATTAATTTTTCCTTTTAATTAAGATAACTTTGTAGGTGTCAAGATCTAAAACTGCCAATTCAGTGTGGGGTCAAGCCCAGACATTCTCGGATCAAATTGATCCACACTTATAAACGATTAATTAGTGTAGACATGTACAAAGATCATGGGCGCCAACAAAGTCACTCGTTCCATACCTAGTTATTCTCTATCTAAATGAAATCTTATTGCATTATACTTTTTCTTAGATGGGAATCATCATGATATTGGATATTTTCCAACAAAAGTTTAGGTAATTCCATGAATGAATACTGCTCGTACCTAAATCTACAATCGCAAAGCCAAAGCTATGGGCCGACACTATGGGTGTACACTATCTGGACTTCATTGTAGGCAAAATCCATGCAGCCAGTACGGTCGACGGCGTGTGTCAGCGCACCATTGCATGCACCGTGAGCGATGCCCAAAGCATGGTGGAAGGAAGCGTGGGTGTAGTTGTCGAACAAACCGCTTTTCTGCAGCAGTGGACCTCAGATAGCGCAGGACGGTGTACAATGCCACGGCATAATCGTCCCAATCGTAGTACTGCTCTCCATTGCACACCTTGTTCAGAAAAGTCACGTCCGGGTCACTTCTCACGATATAAAGACAGTACGAAAGTGCTACCATGAACAGGACAGCGATTTTGTGCAATGTGGACATTATGATGTATTGTGTTCACTATATTTCCCTCTAATTCTCTTTCGTTTTAGTCTAGAGAAACACACAAATTGGTTTGGGTGTAAGAAGGGTTCATTTCTCATTGGATCCTTAGTCATTAATTCGTCAGGCTTAAGAGTCTTTGTTAATCATTATGATCAATATGAGACTTGATACGAGGGCGAAAGACTGTATTTGTTATTTCCAAATGAAGTGACTTAGGATCTTGGTCGAATCTTCATTGGATCGGAAGGTTTTTTGCTCCTCTGTTTAACCGGAGAATTCGGCATATATATTATACAATACAAATTTGTTGACATCTTGGCAAACCACACTCTCTCGTATCCTTAGACATTAAAATGAGAATTTATGTCTTATAGCCAGCTTGTGCTAGCACAAGATATGATCCCTTGTTATGCTGGTCGAGTTAGGGAACCTACACCCGCGTATACCCTATTCGTCTCTCTACGAGCATAAATGAAAACCTACTAGGAGTGAAACTAAGTCGAGATCTCACAAGTTGTTCAAGCTTGGGTTGACGTTGGTTTGAGAACGGCTCAACCGCTTTCTAGTCAAGCTCTAGCTCAAACTACTCGAGTGTCGTGTCAAATTGAAACTAGAGCTTGTCAATACTCAGCTTAACAAACTTTTGAGCCTAATTAAAAATAATTTAATGTTATAAAATTAGGCATGGACATCCTTAGCCATATGCGTGCGCGCACTCGTGTACACAGGTTTATATATAAGCCTCAACTTTTTACTCGAGTCAAGCTCCAGTATGAAATTAATATATGATCGATGTAAATCAAGTTTTGAACACTAAGTATGGGGGTTGAGTCGATCTCGACTGGGGCACCATTGCGGCCTGTTGAGACGTCTAGGCTCAAAAGGTTAATTAGAGCCAAAGTCTCCATTGAAGCAGATGAGGATTCTCACATGCAAAACTCGAGTTGGAAGTTCTTAAGTCCCCTGTGACTTTTGTCCCCTATATTAAGCAACTAGCAAGATGCATGGGTCTAAGATTATATTTGTTATATAACTCTAAATGTTGGTGCTGACATAATTTTTCGCAAGACAAATAATATACTGAAAATTATGACAAGATAAATATTCACATCGATCAAATTTTCATTAGACTTTATGTGTAGTTTTATTTAATAAAGTGGATTCAAATCGCGTCGTGTAGTTTCGAGATATAAAATAGCAATATATTTATCAAGCATAATATAAGTGCATGTTCTAAATCAAGCAAAAAGAATTTAAATTCCTTTCTCTCGATAGCTTTCATATGTGGTGTCACCAGCGTTTGATGTGAACAAATTTATGGAAAACGACGTTGTTTTGCTTATTTTCATTTTATTTTTATGATTTCGTTTCTCTTTTCTTTTTATTCGTTTTATTCTTCCTTCCCTTCTTGCAATGCTCATCTTCCCTAACTTCGACCTCTCTCTCTTCCACGTAAACTCTCTGAAAACTCTCATATGACATAATAACTTGCCACCGATTCGAAATCATCAAACGCTTAGAAGAGAGCCATAAATTAAACAGATTGAAGGAGAGGCCATTCACTAACTCTAATAGCATTGGCACGTTCTTCCTGTGTTCTCCACGAAGTGACCATTCGCTTTATTCATGGATTCAGATTAAATGAATGATTGAATCTACGAGATCCCAATCGTTTACCACTTAAAAATCCCTGAGAGTTATCTATACATCCTACATGGGGAAATTAAGTGTAGGAGTCATCCTCGAGTATTGGATACATAATTGATATTGATGAGTTTATGCTTCTAATATTTCGGTCTCTCATAGTCAAAATCATCATCATCATCATCATTGATAAAAATAGTCACACATGTATAACAGTCCCAATTAGTTGAGAAAGACAATCTTGTCATCATATCTAGTTAGACCCGATCTCTTACATGGAGGCAACATTCCGTTATATAGCGAAAGATTAACCCTCACACTTAGTGTCATTCCGTAAATGAATATTCCTCATACCTAACTCTACAATCCTTCAGTTGAGTTTGAGCACAGATAGCGTAGCTGCACTCGTGATAGAGTTGCTTTCTCGCGGAATCGATGCACGCGGTACAATCTGGGTGTTCAAGCACACCATTGCCAGCTCCATGCACGCGATACACACCGGTGGAATTGTAATACACGCTGTAGTACTTTTACCCATGAGTCCCCGTGTTGGCGCTCAAGTCATATGTGACCATGCTCACTGTAATTGCAATTGGACCCAAATGGAAATGCTGTTGCCTGTTGCAGATTATGTTGCTCATGTTCGCCACGCCACTCACCATGGTGCACCAAGAAGAAAGCCCTATAGTGATGTGTGCGATTCCTTGAAGCGTCCGCATGATATTCATATAGGTGGTCTGTGTATCTTTAGACTACTACTTTAATTGCGTTCTTAGTAAATATTTCTCTTGAGTTTGAGTTAGCCAATTTTGGCTATATAAGGGGGTCAATTACATAGGTTGGGCTGCTACTTTCATGTCTCTATTCATTTGTGAAATGTCGATGAAATAGGTCACAACGTCCTCGACTATTCCATCCTCTTCTCTCTTAAATACTCTTAGCCAAGAGATTTACGTCTTCGATTGACTAACGTCCTTGTCTATGCTTTTGTAGTATATAGTTGGATAGGCATGAAATAAGTCCGATACTTTCTGTGACCAAGAATAATATGTTCCATCCTATATTATTGTTATTATTATTATTATTATTATTATTATTATTATTATCTTGTGGATATGTCTAGGTCTTACAAAGTGGAGTTATTGCATGGATCCATGTGACCCAATTAGTAAAACATAGGTAACATGAATAATGGGTATAACCACGACGAGTTCCATAAATGATTAAGCATTTGGCTTAGACATAACCGTTTGGGCATCGGAATTCGACACGTCTATCACATTGAACTACGATGAGCATTTGACATAGGTTCTAGTGAGAGTTTAGAAAGTCGGTATCGAAAGGGGTTAATGTCAAAAAGCCGGGGAGTATCAAAACATTTTTCTCCCTTTGAAGTATGAACTGATCCTTAGCTACAAGTCCTAAGTTACTCGGTGATATCGTATTCCTTGTATCTGGTTAAGCAATCTTGAAACTGAAGTAGCACTTCGACCAACACTATGTGGGCAAGCTTTTGTTATTAGCTTCCGAGCGAAATTCATGCGGCTGGCGCAATCCGATTGGATTAGTGCTTTGTCGCACACTCCGTGGCCAAAGCGGACGACGTTGCTAAACGTGGCTTTGCTGGGATGGTCGAACCCTGAGTTTCGATGGTAAACCTCAAATTGATCAAGACATAATCCAAAACTTCCACATGAGCTAAGCTTCCGATCGTGGTAGTTCTCTTCATTGCAACACTTCCAGGTCACTTGTTATGATACTCAAACTACATAAAATCTCAATGAACTTAAGTGTGCTTCCGTGTGATGCAGACATCATCGCATGTAGTTCTTTGATGTCAATTTTCTATAGAGAAACACATGATTGGATCTGGCCGTAAAAAGAACTCATTCCTGTAGGGCACTCCATCATTTATTATTTATATTCCAGGGTAAGTCGCCGATCTCTAGTCATTTATCATGTCAGATAAATGTTTTCTTTAATCAAACTCTAGAACAATTTCATCTAATCGTCCAACCATTACTATATTACAGGGAAAAACTACTTAGCCCTAATCTCATCAATTTTTTTTCAAGATTTCAATAAAAAAAAACTTATCAGACCTAACAATTGCTAAGATTGCATAATAAAGTTATGTCTATTGGTACATAACCAGACCTTAGCACAACAAATCTTGTCATACCCAAGTCCAAACCTTTTAAGATTGTTCTGTAGCCCATCAAATAAAATGGGCCCCATGGAACGCAAATTAAGCCCACAATAGCAAGGGCCCAGCCCGACATGCCCCCTTTCCTTCTCCCTTTTCTTGGTCACCGAGAGGAGACGCGGCGTGTGAGGTGCGCGCCCTTTCCCTGCTGCGCGACATCCATCGCCGCCTGAAGATGCGGAGGAAAGCCGGTGGTGTTCGCACCGCGGATGACGCTACGCTGATCCAGGTCTTGAAACTTCAGCTTCAGGACCATGCGACCGAGGTTGAGAAAGCGAGGGTCGAGTTTTGTGGAACAGATCGACTTTCGTCGTCAGCGAGATCCGTCGGCTCGAGGATCTGAGAGAAGAGGGCGTTCGTAAGATCGGAGAGGGAGTTCTTCTTCTCCCCTGCCGTCAACGTCCGGGAGCCCAGCCAGATGGTCCTCGGGGATTTGGCTTATAGTGTTTTTACGTGCGGGAGGCTGAGCGGGCCGGAGCTGTGCCCATTGCCTAAGAACGACCGAGGCATCAGCTTTGCCCTTGAGAAACATGATTCCAGGGTTCGCGATTCCGTGATGTTGGACTTCGCCAGGAGCCCCGAAGCATCGGAGTAGCTGCGGTCCTACCTCCGGAGGAAGGTTCTATGCTTCGAGGAAGCAGGCCCCGACTTGAAGCAGCGAAATTGATATATTCCGAGTATGTTTCTCTGATCATGAACGCCTTGCCCTGGCTTTGATAGTAACTGAAACTTTGGTTGTAATCTCGAGTTTGAGATGACAAAAATCTGTTCTGCAATCGATGGCTCATCACGTGTTCGATGAATTGTCTGGGGCATAAATGTGACCGAGATATGTTCTTATAAAGTGAACTTGCCTTAGGCTCGATTTCCTCTCGCTAGAACAAGTCCAGCCATGAATTGGAGTTTGAGATGATTAAAATTTACTCCTCGATTGACCGACCATAAACCGTTCGATGATATGTCTCCAAGACGAAGTTGTAAAGTAACTCTTGGAATTGGAATTGGAATTGTTATGTGGCTTGTACGATGCAGGGCGATTCGCTAATGCTAATTCTTGGGTTGTTAATAGGGCACTCATCCTAACGCTCCATCGTTGTTCCTCCGGTTAAACTTCTCAATTTTCACTTTCGCTCCATATATAATTGCAACAGCAAAATTTACCAATTGTTGGAGATGTACAGTAGATTCTCAATACCTTCGTCCGAAAAGATCGTCGAGAGGGAGCCCAAAGTTTAATCGCTCGATATGGGATTTTTTTTTAATACGACTTGCATGCGCATGTCAATAATATTCCCCCAAATAAATCATTAGGAGCTAAACTATCCTGCAGCTCCTATGAGTCAGACAGAGCCGGATAAGAAGAAACAGTACTGCCCGGGTTGGCCTTTTTGCTGATGAGATTGCTAAAGCGGTCGTTGATGAACGCTCCATAGATGCACCCCATCTTGGAGCTTTTCGTATCCAAGTATCATTTGTTCTCCTTTGTTACCAGAGGGACTCTCCCAAGTATTAGCCAATATGTCAAGCACTAACATAAAGGCGTCAAATGCTATGAAAACTCGGATGATGGAGTGATTCTTTATCCTAATTAAATCTTGTCTTTTAAAGATGAGAATTTGAAGCCTTGGATTTAGTCACCAGCTTCGTCTAGTAGTCCTACAAACTATGTACAATCTCTCACCGAGGTTCAACTACCTCTCATTTCACGTTAACGACATTAGTTTATTCAATATTCTCGATTCCGTAAAGCATAATGACAGTGACCATGAATCAACCTTATTCAGAATCTAAATTATGCACGACCTCTCACATCAGTCTAGTTTTCAACTTGAGGAAGAAATACCTGAGCACCAATTCCATGCTCTCTAGAGTCAACGGGCAATCCCAGCTCCGCATTTGCCTCCATGGTGTCACACCCATCGTCCTACAGGTTATAAGCAAATAGTCTGTGCCCCAACCCTATGCCTCTTCCTTCGTGCCCTTGGAGGTACACCAGCATGCCCTTACCAGCCGAATCTGTCTGCTGCATCGCAAGTGCAAGCTGGTTGCAAGCAGTTACATCTAGCAGATCCAAATATGTGTCTTGTGAGACATTCCGAAGGTATCCTCACAAGGACATCTGGACCATCTCCAATGTCACGTTGTTCAGACAATAAATTATGAAGTATGAATCACATCATGGAAAATATTATTGTCTGAAAGGGAGGACATAAAATAAGAAATGCTAAGGATACTATCTTCGATCAAAATTACAGCATTCTTATATCAATTGCAGACACATACAGGGCCCCCTTTTCAATCATATCAAAAACTATAATAATTTCAGAATCGCACTGATTCTCAAAGTTTACAATGGATCCATTCAAAACTCTCTATTTATTAGTTTCTGAATTCTTGGAATAGTTTTAGCATTTAACTCATGATGTATCTCGCCTTGACCATTTGCAATGTGCTCAATTCCATCAAATGTCGATCTATAGCAATATGAATGGCCCCCACCTCTTTGGTAATCTTGCAACGGCAGCACGTCTAACTAATTTATCTCTTTTCCGACAGTACTGTAAATTTATGTATTTAATAAGTAAAGTGAAATCATTGCTTGATCACACAGCATAAGAAGTTTCTCAATGTGCAAGTTGGAATACAACAGACAACTTAAGCACTTTTTTGTCAATCAAGACGTTCTATCCTCATTTCCCGGTGATAAATTATAATACATACATGACAACACTAAAGTTAGGGCAATGGGAAGCTTGATACTTTCCCAAATTGGTTGTTGAATAAGTGAATTTTACATTGATTAACACATTTCTGGGAAATATTTTCCACAAAACCAAAAATAACGAGGATGGTAAAAACAAGCTCTTCCCCTCCTAAAATTAGTCAAGTTTTAGAGTATAAGAATCAACATTACATTCTATATCGGCATTACCGGCAAGAATTTGTTAAATTGGCACTCCGCCTTTTCCTTGCGGATTCATCTCTTAGCTCTGATACACATGAATCAGTTTGAATATAATAATTCTCATTTTGGGACTCAAGATCTACTATTCTTTGAAAAGGAGGAGTATCAGAGAAAGCTTCCCTTGCGAGCGCGAGAGCGTGAGCAAAATCATGAGATAGGGCTTCGCTTCTGAGCCAGAAGGGGGGGTTTGCGAGTAAGTACAAATTGAAGATTGGTAGCGTGGAACACTTTGACCTGTTAGAGTCTCGGATTTGGGCCTTTTTCCGTCGACAAAGCCCTAAATCCGAAACATTTGAGCACTGCATTGTCAATTTGTGTGGGAAATTCAAAGAGATGAGGCTTTCAGACTATTCTATGTGCATTGTTTTGACTAATTAAGTACAAATAGATTCTTCACTTTTTTCGAACGAAGAATTTTATCAATCTTCTCTTTCTAGTGGCGACAATTGAAGGTGTCAATGAGGTTGGTTTTCAATTGTATATTGCTTCCAACAAAGACCTACTACAAAGATACTTAATGTTTTATACGAAGATGGTCATGAATTTATTCGAATAGGATATGATCCTGAAAGTCCCATTCAGAATAAAAAAAAGTTAGATCAATGTTGATGGCTCAAAAGGTGAAGTTGAAGGAGAAGGTACAACTGACAGAGGCTAGAGAGAAAGTGAAATCTTGAGAGAAATAACAAATCTCAAAAGAAGATTTGGAGGAACAAAATTCTGAAGAGCAAATATTTAAAAAGAGATCTCGCTTCTTATCAACGTGAATTAGAGATGGAATGACTACATGATTTATCAAGTTGGAGATGTCAATGAGAGAAGCAAAGGAGAGGACTCGTGTTGGAATGATAGTTTTACTTGTGATGTTTATAATAACAATCCTAAGTGTTAAAATAAAAATAAAAAGTTGGCTGAAAACTATTTAAAATTTCTTTCCAAACATAGAACTGCGATTGTAATTGGTAGGCCATAACCATACGATTGGGAAATTCTAGTTACCATCCATTGTTTGAATGAATTAAGTAAACCCTTTTTTACGTATCATATAAGTAAATTTCTAACTTAATTGAATTTTCTAAGTCAATGCTAATTAAGTGCATTAGGGCTGTCATGCAGGTTGACTAATCGAAGTTTGGATACCACACAATCTTAAAAACGAGGGAATACACTGTTTAGGCATGTGGGTTTTAAAGAAGGCTTTGTGTTGAGAGAAAATGACATAAATAGTCCTTGAACTTTGGCCCAATATGCAATGTAGTCTCTCAACTTTTAATTTATTCAATGTAGTTCCTAAAATTTTGGTACATGTTCAAGTTTGTCTCTGGACTATATGAAGATATTCAATATTGTTCCTGATTTTAAATTAATGGAAGGACTACATTAAACATTTCCATATAGTTCAATTACTACATTGAACATGTATCAAAAGTCCAAGAATCATATTGAATAAATTAAAAGTTTAAAGACCATAATAAATATTGGGTCAAAGTTCAAAAACCATTTATGTCATTATCCATTGTGTTGATTGTTTAGTGATTATGCGGTGTTTTACAGTTTTGCTCTAGGATTGGCAAACGGGTTGGGTCGGCCTGAGCACAACACGGATAATGACCATTCGTTGGCCCAGAATAATTAAAAATGGCATGAAGGATCAGGCCCTTGGAGCAAAGAAAAAATTAAATAAAAATGCTGGCATGAAATGAATCCTTTAGTTTAGTCATTTAGAAGTCCGGATATGAATTGGCCAAAAAAGTCATGGATACTCAGAAAAAATGGAAAAGTCTAATCTAATGCATAGGAACTCCTATGTATTCCTTTATTATCTAAGATACTAAATAATTTTTGAGCATTTAAAAAAATAGTTTTATAATAGCTATTGCATTAAGTTATATTGTATTGAACAAATCATAATATTCATGTAAAAACATAACTGTGCGGTACAAATAGAATGAATCGCCAAAACTCGTCCATAAAATGTATGCTAACTCAACAAAAATTTGGATACAGTACACTCGTGAATTTAAATAATTGATACATTGCTAAAGAAAGATATGAAAACAGCAAATGCACTAAGCCACTTAACTTCGTTTGGGAGCACATTAAATTTGCCATATAGTTAGCCATATCAGTTACACCAATGTTTCATAAGATCTATATAATTTCATTACTTAATACTACATACCTTTTCTTTTTATGTCTTTAGCTCATCCAATGAGAATTGACAAGTGAATTGGACTATATATCCCTCGGATGAAAACCGGCCTAAAGCTCTCCTTGAAGCAACTTCCATGTGTCCTTTCATAGTGGCCCGTGTTCCTGGAACCACTCGTCACTCCTTTTTTTGCTTCCCTTCAGTGTCTTATTGTTAAGCATCTTAGCCTCAGTCATCGAGCAATCTATTTGTTGTTTTTCATGATGTAATGACATGAATATCTTCACAGGATTCCCAATCGATAGAGCTCTGTCATTGGAAAAAAAGCTATGCATGTTGCTTAGGTCCACAAGGTGCTACAGTTTGACTAGACATTAGATAAATGTGGTATCCCCACTCCCTCTCGAGACCACTTTCAATAAAGATGTGGATGGATCTACTCCTGCCTTGTTCAATGGTAATTTGAAGCTTTAGCCGCTCAATTAAGCAACGACGCCATTTATCTAAGAATAAATAGTGTCATTTCATATAATTTTAGTTCATGTCACACCATCACCCTTACATGTAGGACAATCAACCATGATTATACCGACACGTCAAATAAATCAAGCAAAACTTGACCAAGAGGATGTAATCACATTTTCCCTCAAAGAGTTAAAACTAAATTGTTCAATCGAAAGGTTTAAGACTCAATT
Organism: Syzygium aqueum; assembly: GCA_031216185.1. Taxonomy (NCBI): domain Eukaryota; kingdom Viridiplantae; phylum Streptophyta; class Magnoliopsida; order Myrtales; family Myrtaceae; genus Syzygium; species Syzygium aqueum. Next base: position 7,247,155 of record CM062237.1, read on the forward strand.
ACGTTCCGTACAATACGTTCTCATGAAAATAGAAGTTTCTTGTGTATGTCTCCATACTAATCATGACACAATCTTAATCTCGTACATTTCGTAATTTAGATATACAATGTACGTACGCAATAGGCAAAAAAAGAGTCCAAAGACCTACTGTCAATTTTCTCAAAAAATTCAATTACTACGATACCTATATCCCTTATTAATTATCAAATCCTGCTCCAGAGAACTAGTTCAAGCCATCATCTATTTTTTGGGAAAATGCAATGAGTGAAAACCGTTTTTTTTATTATCAATCTTTGCTAAAATATGTGTAGCAACTCACGAGATATTACTTAGTATCATTTGAGGTGCACACATTTTGGTGATGAAGTGTCTAGAACAGCTTTGTTTCACATGTTGCCTTATTGACTCATGAATGATGTGCACAGTCTGCAAACTACTTCTACTTTGTGGGCCAACTGCAACACATGTCCCTCCGAGCTCCGTTAATGTACCATCAAGTTTCCATCAGTCTCCGCCAAAGAAGATGCGTTTGTCCGAGAATTTTCGAAAGGTGCATCGAGCATATTCAAAAGATCAATGGTACGATTCTAGTGAACCCACCAGGACCGACTATTGAAGAGTGGGAAATGGAACAGCTCATAAAGAAATTCGAAAGAGAAAATGATGGAAGAAGCTCTGGCAGCTCATATGAGAACTTTGAGTGGACACAAACACCATGGCATGACTACAACTAATTGTTGTTGAACACTAGTATGTATTATCCTAGTTAATGTCAAATAAGTGAGTGCTGTCAGCCTAGTGGCCTGAATCGTATGTACTGCGTAAGACATCTTGCAAGATGCCCCAGAAGTCTGTATTATGGAGTCCACGATGCTTTATTGGTGTGAGACTGGTTCTTTCTTTCTTAGAAGAAAAGTCAAAGAAAATTGTGTGATCCATGTTGCCGTTTAGGAATAATAGGAAAAATTACATTAAACTCATATCAATAAGTAATTTTGTAAAAGAGCAAGAACAGAGAGACATTAACAAAATTTCAACTATACCATCATATGGCAATGTTATGATAATTATTTCACATTCTAATCTAATAATTATGGTTGGCATAAAAAATTAAACAACTTCAAATTATTTAGTGAATCAAGTTTTTTCGTTTTTCACATAAAGGGACGCCTAGACACGCTTTGTGTCAACACATTTGTGAAAGATAGTAAATGAAAGTTCAATACTTGTTTTCTGTTAATGGTTAATATTAGTTAGACAAAAGGGTCTAAGTTAGCCCAAATAAAATGTTTCAATAAGGAGAACATTATCAAAAACTGCTATTCAATATATAATCTCTACAATGGCAAATCATCAAGATGGCCCCATCTCTTAAACTCTTAATGGGACATCACAACTCCTCATGCAACTAAGGGTTAATTGAAGTGAAGGGAAAGCTTGTTCGTTTGGGCCTCATCAGGAGAGTTTGTCGGTTTTAGCTTGACAATTGGAGACTTTTTTACTTAATTGACCATTGCCTCAGGAGGGGTGAAGTGGGAAAGCACCCGGTCAATTGTCAAACATTCATGACGATGCCTAAATGTTTGTCCAGTAGCAATGGACGAAAGGATGTGGATATAGACATTGGTGATGGTGACGGGTCAAGTAAATGAACAGTAATAATGTAGAAAAACCATCCATTTCTAGAAGAGGGACTTGTCGCGTTAAAGGCGATATCTCTGCTCCCGTAGCTATTCTCAATTGCTCTCTCTTTCTCTCCCCATCCCTCTCCCACAACTACCCTCAATCAAAGCAAAATCTCTCCGATATTTTAGACGGTGGTTGTCCACGAGCGGTGGAAGAAAGGACGTGGACACTTGGACATTAGCTATGGCAGTTGATCAAGGAACAGTCAAATGAAGAAAAATAGATTGTTTAAAAGTCATCGTTCTTATCTTGATGGAGGCGACCGTTGTCTTCTTGTATTTTCATTTTGGCGGAGTGGGGCAGTCTGCTTACCATTCAACTTCCCAAATGAAGCTCCAGCCATACCCTATCTCCTCTTTCTTCCTCGGGGTTCGAGTCATTCTTAAATTTCTAAATCGTTGGATAGCTAGTATTACAACTCAGCCGTTTATTATAAACTTTTCCAGCAAGATGTTGCTGTTTTTCGACGCTCCACTCCTTCGGAAAAAGGTAGAAGTGAAATAAAAATTAGGTTTATAAATTATGAAAACCCACATAACTTTACTCGTCAATAATTTTATGTTTTTAAAAAATTTTCAAAATCAATTTGTGATAATCACAATATTTGAAAAATAAAAAACTCCAAACAAACCCAAGCATTTGAAAGAAAAGGGAAAAACTCCAATCGAAATGAGAGACCATGAAACAATGTTAGTGGTGACTCGGAATCGTTTCGCATATAAATTTTGTCCCGTAAAGAGTAAAAGAAACTGGTTTAAAATGTTAATAAAGAATGGTGAAAGTTTAATTTAATTAGAAGTTTTGGTCTAACAATTCTATATGAAGTTACATCTAATGTAAAAATTGTAAATGACATTCTATTTAACAACTTGCTTGCTTATAATGTTGTTCTATATTTTAAATATAATTTCATTGATCAGCGTAAAGAGCGGGTTTTGAACTAGAACCTAATCAGTGTTTGTCCATTAACGGCGGAGGAAAGGATGGTTAAAGACTAGGACATTAAATGTGGAAAAGGATGAAAGGACCACTTAGGGTGGCAAAGGATGAAAGGATGGATAACTCATCAACATCTTACCAGTAGTGGTGGAGGAAAGGATGGAGATATGGACATTGGTGACGGTGATTGGTCCAATGAGGGAACAACAATGCAGAAAATCATCCATTTCTATGCCCAAGGAATTGACCGGTGTTTTGTTGAGGCCTAGCTAAGCTTAGGTTAGCGAGCTCCATAGTCTGTACCCATCTTCTCCGCTTTCCTCGTGGTTTGTGTCTTTGCTGAAAAATCATCTACTTTTTATGTCTATTGACTGGCGTCTCCATCTAAAAAATATACACTTGAATATAAATTTTTTAAGACTTTCATATCAAGTACCAAATATCTGCCATGACATGGTATTTGAGATGAACATTTTTAAAAAGTTACGATATTAAAGTGATCGATATAAATTTATGGTATTTAAGTGATCACTATATAAAAGTTATAATATTTGTGATGTCATTTTTTTTAGATCTTTAGCAGCAAAATATGGAGGAAATCATGAAAGTTTGATTGTTAGGTCTGGCATGCCTCATGCAGCGTGCAACCACTCAGACTAATTATCAACTTTTCCAGCAAAAAGTTGCTATGTTTTGACGCTACCCTTCCTTCATCCTCCTTTGCACTTAAATCTCCACCTTCTTCGTCTCTTGTCGTTCTTGCTTCGTTTCACTCTTTCTTCTCTTTGGCATAACCATTCTTCCTCTTCCTCCGCCTCTTCTATCATTTTCTCGTTCTTTCTTTCTCAAAAGAAAAATCAAAGAAATTAATCAACCAATGCTGCCGTTGAGAATAATAGGGGAAATTACATTAAACTCATATCAATAAGTAATTTTTAAAAGAGCAAGAACAAAGGGACATCAACAAAATCCCAACCATATAAACATAGGCAATTTTACGATAATTATTCTACTTGGACTATGAGTACATCTACCTCGAACAATCCATTTCTCTTGGGGTTCCATCAATTTGTCTTTTGAGTGGAAGACGTGATGTTTTTTTCTTGGGTTGCTACAAAATTTAACAGCGAGTACGGTTGGCCTCTGACACATAATCAATGATGATATTTATATTTATCTCTAATCTTCCATTCAATTACTTCATTGGACACACAGCTAAAACTTACTAGACTATAAAAGAAAATTTCCCTCTAGTGGGCCTTCCATTTCACCTGAACCTTTGAAAATTAGTTAGGAAGATCAACTCGTTGTGACTATCTAAAAAACAAATTTGTGTTGAGTAAAGATAAATCAACATTTTCCAGAATATGTATTTTATATATTAAAAAAATGTGGCCACCTAGGCTCCCCCTATACTAATGTTATGCACAACTAACTAGATAGATTACTCATATAAGATGATATTCTTATATCAGCTAATTCCTTATTAACTAGATAAAGCTTCTACTCTATCTAATTACAAGGAGAGTGTCCCTCGTTACTTTAATTTGTTTTTGTTAGTCAGAATATTTTCAAACTCTCGTAATGCATACGGGGATTTAGGGGTAGATTGACATATCCAACCTAACAATTTTGATAGGTAAGTTTGTCATGAGAGAGAGAGAGAGAGAGAGAGAGAGTTTTAGCCAACTTAATATTCAAAGTAGATCTTAGGCCAATACTATTAATATCTAGCATATGATACTACAATTATAACGTTATATTACTTAGCATCTCTATCTTACAATTATTGAATATTAATAATGTGATAATTTTATGTTAATGTTGTCATTTCTTAAGTAATGAAACCAAATGCAAAATGCACTTACTCCTTATAAAACAAAATTATGCTTATTTAACTCCATAATTTGCGCAATTGATAGGGGCATGGGGGATAGCTCATGAATTGGAGTTGCTCGTTCAAATCCTAAACACTAAGTGCATACTATTCTGCTATCTTCTCGGTCTAGAAGCCTGAGCGGTCCACAACGTCCCAAGAATCGATTAGATTAAATTATTCAAATGACTCAACTGGTCTACCACTTAAATATAATGATGATGCAATAGCCTTTAATTTACTTAGGCCAACCACAAAATTTGAACATTATGGTTTTCACGTGAGATCAAAATAATCAAATTGTGAGATCCGATCAGTCCAAGCGAGTAACTTGCCTAGTAAAAGATCTTACCATACTTTAGAAAAGAAATTTCTCCGGTGGAGAATATTATTGTATTGCATTTTAGTCAAAAAGAATTGTCAATCCGTTCATCTTCCCTATCACCAAAAGAAAACGGGCGACATAATCGTGGGGGATGTTCCTAAAAAGAGTCCCTACAGGAGTCACTTTTTTAGTAGTATGCATGCTCTAAAGGGGCAACTGTTGGGCTCGGAGAATTTGCACACCAATAATGTCGAGAGTAACATCTGTAGAACCATCCATATTAATATCATATTTCGTCTTATTCAAGTGTTCTGATATATGACATTTAATAGCATGAGAAAACACAATTTAATGGACCTAATTTCATAACAAAAAACCCCAACTTTAAATTTAGTCCCAATTTTGCCTTGAATTTTTTTTATTTAAAAAAAACCTAACTTGTACTCTAGTCCCAAATCTGCTCAAACGTCCAAAAATCGATACTAGTTTCTTCAAAATTATGAATATTAGGGCCAATTAGAGGTTCATTATCAGAACTTGCATATTCATCAACACCCTCACTTTCATATAGAACAATATTAGTCTTTTGATGTTGATAATTTTGAAGAAACAACAGGGATTATTGGACACGAGAGCAAATTCGGGAGTAGAGTGAAAGTTGGGGTTTTTAAGACAAAAAAAATTCGAATCAAAATTGAGATTTTTAAGAAATTTAAGTTGGGTTTTTTTTTAAAGAAATTAGCCCCAATTTAGTATGAGTTGTGCGCATATATTTGAAACTATCTAGACCTTAGTTTGTCTGAAGTTATGGTAATGCTACCGGCACTAATCAGAATTTCTATTGCTGAAACGCTTTCATGGCTGATCAGCCAGGTATTACAATTAGTCGTTGTAGGTGTTATATACATCTCAAAATCAAACTCAAAATCACGCAACACATGCTGATATCGAAGAAAAATGTTAATATTACGAGAAAGAATGAAGATGCCTCTTCGTGTTTTTTATTGAGTACTGTGGTAGTTCCAAGGGTCCACTTGTGCTTTTCCGCCTTGGTATTGTGGTCCACATTAAAAATTGAGTTGATGGCAGACCGTTTAAAGTTACATGTCACGTGTTCTCTCTGTCAAAAACAGTACAATGGGGTAAGGCTGCGCATGGCAACCATTCTGTGCCCGGGAACAGATTCTGGTCAGAAATGATTCTTTTTGATTATGTGCCTGGAACTGATTCTGAACATTTAAAGTCGTTTGGTAACGGTCCAAAATTCTGTGCCCAGGAATAGAAATGCGTTTGGTAACGACATAAAATTTCTTTTTATTAACGATATTTTAATAACATTTTAAATATTTTAATATTTCTTTCTTTTCTTTTTTTTCTCCTCCTTCTTGGCCATGACCGGTAAAATATTTTTTAATTAATAATAATTTTATTAAAAATAATTTTTTTTATTTTTTGGTCATGGCCAGTAAAAAATTTTCTTATAAAATTTTTTTTATTAATAAATTTTTTAAAAATATTTTACTAAAAAATATTTTTATTGAAAATATTTTTTTTATTTTTTTCGCCATGGTCTGGTCGCTGGCCATGGCCGGTAAAATATTTTTTTATAAATATTTTTTTATTAATAATATTTTAATAAATTATTTTTTTATTTTTTTTGCCATGGCCTAGTTACTGGCCATGGCTGGTAAAATATTTTTTTTATAAATAATTTTTTATTAAAATATTTTAAATAAAAAATATTTTTATTGAAATTATTTTTTTTGCCATGGCCTGGTCACTAGCGATGGCTGGTAAATATTTTTTTATAAATAAATTTTTTATTAAAATATTTTAAATAAAAAATATTTTTATTGAAAATATATTTTTTTTATTTTTTTTGCTATGGCCTGGTCGCTGGCCATGGCCGATAAATTTTTCTTTATTAATAATATATATTTTTTATTTTTTTTGCCATGGCCTGGTCGCTGGCCATGATCGGTAAAATTTTTTTTATTAATAATATTTTTTTATTTTTTTCCATGGCCTATAAAATTTTTTTATTAATAATATTTTTTTTATTAAAATATTTTAATCTTGCCAAGTACGACGAGAGTAGCTCTCGTGCCGGACATTAGAAGCTACATTAAAAACCAAGAAAAAGAAAAAGAAAAAAAATTGATTCTCATTTTTGTTCCCAGAATCAAGAAGCTACTTTTTTTTATTCTCGATTCTGTTCCAAAATTGATTCTGGGATCAATTTTTGGCAAAATTGTGCCCGGGCACAATTTTTTTAACAAACAGATTTCTGCTCCCAAACTGATTCTGGGAACAAAAGAACAGAATCAGACACTATTTGGCAAGTTGCCAAACAGAGCCTAAGTGTTGGAGCTCCATGTCACGTGGGTGTGGCCAGTCCTTATCTCGTACCCATTACCTTTTATTATATTATATTCTAGATATTCCGAGGGCGATGGTTTAAGTCGAATCGTTGTTGCTTACTTTAAGAGCCGATAATCATCTGTTTCGTTCTCCATTGATTGCTATTCGTCGCTCCCCTCCGACTTCATCCTTTTTTTGGCAGTCAAATCTCTTAGCCTTGTTCGTCTCTCGTCTGTTTCGCTCTTTCTTCTCCTGGGCTCAACCATTCTTCTTCGTCCTCCTCCTCCTCTTCTTCTTCAGCATCTGCTTCTCCTTTTCATCGTTCTCCCTCTTTTTCTCTCTTTTTTCTCGCCCCTTCTTTTTCGGGAAAAAAAATAAAAAAAAATGTCGGCAGATTCTGTCGTTACTATTGCGTGGGATGTCTTCAAGAGATATGTACTTGTTCCCATCGAGCGTGGGTTCGGATTCGTGATCTCCTCCAAGAGCTTCGCCGACCGTCTTCGGGAGGAAGTCCGGAATCTGGAGATCGAGGATCGGAGGGTCAAAGTTCTTGTGGAACGGGCCAGAAACAATGTTCGGAACTTGCACGATGTCTTCACGACGTGGCAGCAAAATGCTGACGGGGCCTTGGAGGAGGCGCGAGAGCTGTTGGACGTCTTCGAAAAGGCGACCAAGACTTGCTGCTATGGGACTCTTCCCGACCCCAAATGTCGCTATCAGTTCAGCACGAAGGCCGAGGGCAAGATCAAGGTCATTAAGCAACTCGCTCATGAATGCAGCGGATTCAGGGAATTGAACGACATCTCCTTCAGAGATCCTGCTCCAGGAAATGTCACTGCTCAGAATCTGGCCAACAGAGATGGCAAAGGAGTCGTCCAGTCGACCACCTCGATAGCTTCCATTGTTTCTGCCTCAATGTCGATTAAGCTTAGGGATGATGGCGTCTTCGAATCCAGAGCTCAAATCATACAGGACATCATGGACGCTCTTGCCGATAACAGCAATAGCGTGGTCGGGGTTCACGGGCTGGGCGGGCTCGGCAAGTCCACACTTTTGGTGGAAGTCAAAAGGATAATAAGCAAAGAGAAGTCGTTTGATTGGGTCGCTAAGGCCAACGTGTCGCAAAATCCGGACATCAAGAAGATTCAAGGAGAGATTGCGGACGCGTTGGACCTTAGTGAGATCAAGGACAAAGAGTCCATCGGCGGGCGAGCGGAACTTCTACACAGGAGGTTGGATGAAGAGAAGAGGAACAAAAAGAAGGTCCTCATAATACTGGACAACCTGTGGGAGGGGCTCGACTTAAACGAAGTCGGGATTCCATGCGGACACGACAACAAAGTCATGGGATGCAAGTTGTTGTTGACGTCGAGAGACCGTGATGTTTTGCGAAGGAAAATGGGCTGCGACAAGGACTTCCGCCTTGGTGGGCTGAAGGAGGAAGAGGCAAAAAGATTGTTTGAGAGGACGGTGGGAGACAAAGTCCATGATGACGAGTTCAAACCCCTGGTGGATGAAGCACTCCACAAATGCGAAGGTGTGCCTTTCCTGATTGTTGCAATGGCAAAACGTTTTAAAGACGCCGATTTATCTGAATGGAAGGACACTTTGAAAAAAATCAAGAAGTTTAAAGATAAAGAAATCAATGATTTGATGCATCAGATGTTGCAATGGAGTTATGAAAAATTAGAAGAGGAGGTGAAGTCATTATTACGACTCTGTGTTGTTTATGGTATCTCCGAGCCTTCTCTTGAAAACTTGGTGAGGTACGGTGTCGGTTTGGGGTTATTTCGAGGAGTTAGCAGCGTGGAAGAAGCTAGAGATAGGTTGAGGTCACATGTCCGCACTCTTCAAGCCTCCTCCCTTTTGTTAGACAGTGAAGATGTTGATGATTTCAAGATACATGACTTGGTTCGGGAGTTTGTTGCCTCGGTTTCTTCGAGAGATCACCCTCTTCTTGTGTTGACAGATGAAGTTAAGTCAGTAATAGAGCTGCCGAAGGACAAGCTCAGTAGTTATAGGGCGATATGCTTTCCCTACGGTGACATGGAGGAGCTTCCTCAAGAATTAGATTGCCCCGAATTGCAAATTTTTTTGTTGTTCACAAACAATGAATCTTTTCATATCCCAGATTCATTATTTAACTCTATGAAGAAACTCATGGTCTTAAATCTTACTGGGGTACGTCTCACTCGTTCGCCTTTACCGTTTCAGTTATTGGAATATTTACATACTTTGTGTCTTGACGATTGTTGTTTAGAGGATGTAGCCATTCTAGGCAAGCTACAACGGTTACAAATTCTTAGCTTTGTCAACTCTAAAATTCAACGATTGCCGAAAGAAATTGGGCAACTGGTAGAGCTGAGGTTGTTAGACTTGGACCAGTGTTCACAACTTGAGATAATCGAACCTGGTGTGCTTGGAAGCTTGATCAAATTGGAGGAGTTGTACATGGAGAATAGCTTTGACAAATGGAATGCAGTGCAGCAAACTACACCAACTAATGCCAGTCTAATTGAGTTGAATCACGCGAAGAATCTCTGCACTCTGCGCGTGTCCATTCCTAATCCGAGCATGCTCCCAGAGGATCTAAATGTCGAGAAATTAACCGAGTACAAAATACGAATTGGTGATGGGCTGCGCCGGCCGAGCAAGTACGAAGGATCGAGGACATTAGAGCTCATGTTGAATCCAATAAGCGATGTTCTCAAGAAAGGATGCATACAAAGTATCTTAGGCAAAATTGACAATCTGTTTTTGGATAGGTTGGACGGAATTGGGCAAAGTATTTGCATGTTGTCCCAAAAAGGTTTTCCACAATTAAAGCATCTATGTGTCAAGGATAGTCCCTCGGTCCGTTATATCCTCACATGGTCTTCCCTTCCTACTTTCAAGAAGTTGGAGACGTTACTTCTCCAGAATCTCAACAACTTGGAGCATATATGCCATGGCCATATGTCCTCCAAGTCATTCGGAACATTAAAAGTAGTGCGAATCAAAAGTTGTGACAAGATGGAAGTTCTATTTCGTCTTTCATCAGTGAAAGGACTTCCACAGCTAGAAGAGATCAAAGTTGTTGGTTGCAAGTTAATGCGGGGGATTGTAGAAGCTGATGATTGTGGCAAATTTGAGTTGCCTAAGTTGCGTGTATTGAAATTGCGTGACTTGCCAAATATCAAGAATTTTTTCACCACCGGGTCAGCTCCTTCGCGAAGTACATCAGACGATCAAGTTGGCACTCAAATTGCATTCTTCAATGGACAACAGGTAACTTTCTATCAAAAGAGGATTAATTATTTATTAATTTTTCCTTCCTTTGCTAATTAGATGTAACACAGATTATGATGCTTATTCAATTTATTATTTTCAGTTTATTTTCTTCATAATTGCCTTGTCCGTTCATGCCTTCCGTGTAATTAGATAAAGCAATCTTCCGTTTCTCTTAATTGAGTAGAAATCCAACTAATTGTGTGAAATCCATGTAAATTTAGTTTGTGATAGGTTCCGAGCTACTTTAAATTTACATTCTGCAAGTATATCTATATTGATAGGGCTTCATAAAGCAAAATTGAAGGGAATTTTTTGGCATTAAAGTAATTTCATAAGTAAAGTTATTTCTAATCTTTCAAAATGGATTCCATTGAATTTAGTTATGAAACTTTGTTATTATCCCCAAAATGTGTAATATAGGTGACTCTTTGAAAACCAATACCACAAAAGGGAAGGAGGACCGGGTTTTGAAATAAAATCAACTATGCTAATCTAATTGATGCACGTCTTCTGTGTATCATGCTTAAATAAGCACTTAGTCATTGCATATACCTCATAATTATAAGAGTACATAGTTGTGTGCATGTTCATGCACGCATATAGTATGTATAGATATATTTGTACGTACTTTTGGCGTCACAAACACAAAATCCACAAAGTTGTGTTTGATATCCTGTTAAATTGGTTATTGATAGTGATTTACTAACATTAAAGAGAAGTTTGTAAACTATAGGCAAACAATTGCGCAGTTAAGGAAAGCACACGACTATTTTGTCCAGCAAAAATTGCCGCGGCTATTTCGTTGACTAGACAAGATTGTCTTTTTACATGGCGTGATTATCACTGAAGTTGATGGTGGGTCTCAAGACTCCTGCAATATGCTAGTTTCTCCATCAATAAAAGGTCCCAGAAGTTAATGTGTCTAAGTATGACGTTCTTCTTCCCAGTTGTGGCTAGCTTCCAAAGATAATAGAACTAGAACGGGGAAATTTTGCAAAGAGCCTTCGCAGCAGTACTTTCTTTTGTTTTTGTCGTAATATTGTTGGGGATGACAATAGTCCAATGAATGAAATACAAAAAAGTTATACTTGTTGTATGGATGGGAGCGATGGGTAATGGCAAGGAAGATGGGAGCATGCGAGCAACTTTGCAGATGAAGGATTTTCATAAGAGTTGTAGCAATGAAATTTTGGAAAAAACTATTGACTCTTTACAAAAAAAAAGATAAAAAACGAAAAATAAAGCTTTCCATTGTAATCGGGGACAATTGGCTCTTTTTTATCTAAAATGTTACCGTTCCAGACGTGTTGACTGTGGATTTAGACTTGCCCTTAAGGAAATTACGACAACAAGGACGATTAATTGAGATAGGTTGTAAGAGCTTACCTCATAGGAAGTAATTTAGCTTGAAAGTACCTTTTTGCTTTATGGGTAACTAATTTTTGTTGTCATTAGTAAACTGAATGATTGCTAATTCTTGATGACTATAATTTTCCTTATTGTTAGGAAATTGCAAACAAAATCTAATCGGTTCAGTTCTTGTTGTATTGTAAGTAAATGGTAAAGTTCATTAGTTGTCTTTTGGGGTTATATAATTCCTTTTTGTATGTAAATTAGCTTTTGTTTATCATATATTTTTGTGAATGCAAAAATTATCCCAAAGTTTGTAAATTATATTGCTTGTAAATTTTCCTATGGTGACCATTTATAATAACCTGCTATAGCACGTAAATTTCCTACTCGTCCTTTGTAATTGTAAATTCTATTGTTGATGGGTCTGTATGTCAGGTTTCACTCCCATCCTTGGATTCCTTGATAATGGAAGGACTTCCCAATCTTAAAGAGATATGGAGCGATGAATCTCCATTGGAGTTGAGCAATCTCCAATCTCTCGAATTGGTGCGGTGCGAATCTCTCTCGAAAGTTATCAGCTCCACGTCGTCGTTAAAATTAAACAAGTTACAAACTTTAACCATCAAAGATTGCGTTTCGGTACAAGAAATTTTTGACCTTGACGGATCAAGTGACAGTGGAAATCTTGAGACACTCTCTAAGCTAACCACCATCTCTTTAGGGGGATTGCCAAGCTTGAGGCACATATGGAACAAGATTCCTTGTGGAATGGTGACTTTGCATGATTTAAATAAGTTACAGGTGGATCACTGTGACAACCTCGGGTTTATATTTTTTCCATCCATGGTTAGAACTCTCACACAATTGAGAGATCTAATGGTACAAAATTGCAATAATATGGAGGCGATCATCATGGAGGAAGAAGGGTTTGGAATGGAAATATTAGAAACTTTGGCATTCCCGATGTTAACCTATTTAAGCTTAAAACATTTGAAAAGTCTGACGTGCTTCTCTCGCGGAAAGTGTAAGATTGGTTTTTTGTTTTCATCAGCAAAGATTTTTGTGTAGATAGAAATTATCCCTACAATACAAATGGTGACATTCTTTTCATCCAATGACAAACTGATGACAGGTTCACAAGAAGCTCGGAGTCAAGACCACATCCAATCACGCTCCACTATACTCTTCAATCAAGAGGTACGTGAAATGTCAAAAAATTAAATATGACGGAGATAAAGCATAGCCAAAATAAAACCTAACCAAATTACTTGGAGAGTATACTTTGGTTAAAAAACTTTAAAAGAAAATGAGTGCTGTACAAGGCATTAGTGTTCAGAGTTGCCTAACATGCATGAGTTGCAATTTCTTACTTTTAATTTCTCTAGAAATAATTTGCACAAAGATGATTGAACATCTCTTATGTTACCTGCACAAAGCATGAACCAAAATTGGCCAGTCATGGAAAGCGCACCGCTATTTTGTCCAGCAAAAATTGCCGCAACTATTTCGTTGACTTGACAAAAGTGCCTGTCTATAATGACGCAGTTGTCACTAAAGTTCATGGTGAGGCCCAAGATGCATGCAATATCTTAGTTTCCCCGTCAGGCAGGGGATCGTGGACCATATGTTGTGGGCTTTTGTACGTCTCTTCTGTCATACATGAGTTATGGTTTTTAAATTGAACAATTGGATCATCCGGCACTCTTACAAAAAATTAACGAATCTTAAAAGGAAAATTTGATTAATTTAAGTATATTCAATTCTTTCAAGTGTGGAATGATGTAAATAAGAATTGTTCATTTGGCCCTGGCAATTCCCTTTTTAAGTGCCTTCTCTCAGCCCAACTTTTTAATTGCTTTAGAGTGATATAATATTGATTTGAGGCCCTCGGCAGTAGATAAAATCACGCCTCCTTCTGTAGTGGGCCATTTGATGGTTGATTGGGTCGCCTCTCTATAATCTCAATCTCTCCATCATTTTCTTTCTCTTAGCTGCACTTTTCTTCATCAATTTACCAGCTATTTGATACTTGGGCTGGCAAAAAAAGCACAAAGTGTGATTTGATTATTTTAGGAAATGCACTAAATTGAAGAGAGGAAGAGATTTTATTTACATTTGGGATTAATGAGAGACTAATGTGGTGATTATAAAATTGTTATTTGAGCATATCTAAATTATCATTTTGCCCGTTGTCAACAGAATCAAGTCAGAATTCCTACTTTTTATTTCGTCTCTAGTAATACCAATAGCCTTCTCATCCTGGAGTCATCAAAATAAGTATGGAGATATTTTTTACTAACTTTTCCTATTTTATTCTTTTTATTTCCTTTAATGCAACTTAAGACAACAACACCAATTCCGTGAATTCATAGTTTACATCTTGGCACTCATCAATATTTGCATCTTGAAAGTTCATGAATTCTTAATTTAACAGAATCACCAATTCTATGAAAGGTTAAAATGAAACAATTTTTAGGTGAATGCATGGAGCCCTTAGCAAAATCTCAACCCACAGTTAGAAGCATCATGCCAAGATGCAGTCGAGACTAGACAAGATTGCCCTTTTATAATGGCGCGATTATCACTGAAGTTCATGGTGGGGCCCAAGACTCTTCCAATGTGTTAGTTTCCCTTGCCAATAAAGAGTCGTGGAAATTTAAGTAGTGGGTCCCACATGCCAGTGAGTCTGGGTACAACTTATCTTCTTCCCATGCTTTGAGCTTCCATGAAGAGAGCTCGCTTTAAGAGATAATGGAACTAGATCGAGGAAACTTTGCGAAGAGCCTTTGCTGCTTTGCTTTTTTTTTTTTTCATCGTAATATAGCTGGGGATGACAATAGTCCAAATGAACGAAACACAAAAAAATTAAAACTTGTTGTATGGATGGGAGCGATGGGTGATGGCGAGGTAGATGGGGACATTGCGAGCAACTTTGCATATGACGGATATTCTAGAGTTATAACAATGAGCTTTTGGAAAAGACTAATTACTCTTTACGAAAAAAAAGAAAAACAAAAACAAAAAGTAAAACTTTCCCCCGTAATTAGGGACAATTGGGGTCTTTTCACCAAAAATGTTATGGTTGATACGTAGGCTGCAGATTTAGACTCACCCTTAAGGAAATTGCAACAAGAAGGACGATTAATTGGGGATAGGTTATATGAGCTTACCTTATAGGAAGTGATTTAGCTTGAAAGTACCTTTTTGATTTATGGGTAACTAATTTCATTGTCACGAGTAAACTGAATGAGTGCTAATTCTTGGTGACTATAATTTCCCTTATTGTTAGGTAACTGCAAATAAAATCTAATCGGTACATCTCTTGTTACATTTTAAATAAATGGTAAAGTCCACTGGTTGCCTTTTAGGGTCGTAAAATTCCCTTTTTGTATTGTAGACAAGCTTTTGCTTATTATAACCCGCTATAGCATGTAAATTTCCTACCCGTCCTTTGTAATTGTAAATTCTATTGCTGATGGTTTTGTCTGTCAGGTTTCAATCCCATCCTTGGAGTCCTTGACAGTTGAAGGACTTCCCAAACTAAAAGAGATATGGAGCGATGAATCTCCATTGGAGCTGAGCAATCTCCAATCTCTCAAAGTGGTGCGGTGCGAATCTCTTTTGAAGGTTATCAGCATCAGGTCGCTGGTAAAACTACAAAAGTTGCACACTTTAACTATCGAAGATTGCGTTTCGGTGCAAGATATTTTTGACCTTGACGGAGCAAGTGGTAGTGGAAATGTTGAGACTGTCTCTGAGCTAACCACCTTGGAATTAAAGAAAATGGGGAGCTTGAGGTGCATATGGAACAAGAGTCCTTGTGGAATAGTGAGTTTTCGTAATTTAAAGAAGTTAAAGGCGGATCACTGTGACAACCTCAGGTTTATGTTTTTCCCATCCATGATTAAATCTCTCGCACAGTTGAGAGATCTGACCGTACGAAATTGCAATAAGATAGAGGCGATCATCGCGGAGGAAGAAGGGATGGGAATGGAAACATCAGAAATTTTGTTATTCCCGATGTTAACCAATTTAAGCTTAAAATGCTTGGAGAGTCTGACGTGCTTCTCTCGCGGAAAGTGTAAGATTGATTTTTTTGTTTTTGTCGCGGAAGATCTTCGTGTAGATGGATTCATCCTTGCAATACAAATGATGACGTTCTTTTCATCCAATGACAAACCAATGATAGGTTCAGGAGAGGCTCGAAGTCAGGACCGCGTCCAATCACGCTCCACTGCACTCTTCAATCGAGAGGTACGTGAAAAGTCAAAATATTAAATATACCGGAGACAAAGCATAGCCAAAATGAAACTAACTAAATTACGTACAAAGTATACTTTGGTTAAGAAATTTTAAAAGAAAACGTGCAGCATGCAAGCATAAGTGTTCAGAGTCGCCCGACTTGTATGAGTTGCAATTTCTTACTTTTAATTTGCTGACATGTATGGTAATTGCGCAAAGCAAGAGCCAAAGTTGGCCAGTTAAGGAAAGCGCACGGTTATCTTGTCTAGCAAAATTTGCCGTAGCTATTTCGTTGATTGGACGGTATTGCCTTTTATATGCCGTGACTACTGTCACTAAAGTTCATGGTGGGGCCCAAGACGCATTAGTGAGCAACTTTTAGGAAAAATTACACGAAATCCCCCATGGAAGTTTTAGAGCGGTACACATTTACTCTTGGACTTTCAACCTTCACAAAAAATCCCTTGAGCCATCAACCCTTCGTCAATTTTTCCGTTTGCGAGTGCCCATTCTGTGATTTTCAAGAGTAAAATTGTTATTTTTTCTATTTTTTAGATGACTCTTTTGCTGGGTTCAAAAGGAAATTACTCTTTCGCCGCCAACTTGAGGCACTTGTTGAGAAACTAATTAAGAAAAATTTACAGTTTCCAATCAATTAATCTTCTTCATGTTATGCAAAATTCGTGCCTTGAAAACTGAATTATTCAGTTACGCGGTGCCCTAGGAGTACTTGTTAACATAATAACTACTTCTACGACTATCATCATCATCATCATCATCATCATCATCATCATCATCATTATTTAATTATTATTTCTTGTCCTCATACTATTTTTTAGATCATTACATCTTTTCAATTTTAGGAACAGAATAGTATGATGACAAAAAAATAGCAATCCTTCTTTAATTTTCTATTTTTTCGTTGAGTTTAATTAGTTTCCGTTAATAGTGATGTTTATCTTGTTGCGCATTTTTTTATTGAAAATGCCCCACTGCCCCTGGCAAAGTGGGTGTTGCTTGCCTTAGTAACTTGTGGTTTGATTTATCCATGTTATGTAAATTATTTTCTTCTTAATTGAATAAAAGCCCAATTTGATTTTTTTTTTGTGATTTCCCGTTTTCTAGTTACTTAAGCCCTCATTTAATTATTTAGTTTTTTCTTAACTCGTCTTTTTTTAAATTTTCTTTTCCGTTTAGATAAATTATGGTACTTGTTGTTGAAGATTACGATAGAGCATAGCTATGTGGTTTTATCATCCATGGTCCTTTTAAATAGCTAATTGTGGAGGCCATATGCAAAATGAAATACAATATTTTGACATTTCTATGATAGTTTTAAATGCTTGGGATATATTTGAAAGCCTACTAAAATTTTAGCTCTTCATGAAGTCAACCATATTATTATAAATTTTTCTCTTAATTTTTTTAAGATTGTTGCTTTTCTTTTACCTTATTTTTCTGTATATATTTTGGACTTTAATTAATTAAGCGTATTCGGGGGCCAAAGCATGATTTGACTAATACAAATACAGAAGAATTGCAACTTTACTGGTTAAAAATCACATGTAAAGCACATACCAATGGTAAAATGCACAAAGGGTTGACATCCACAATAAAATCAAAGTTTAAGGAATTTATGTAATAAGTAAAAGTTTAGGAGTAACAGTGTATTGAAATTGCGTGACTTGCCAAATATCAAGAATTGTTTCTCGACTGGGTTGGCTCCTTCGGGTAGTACATCAGACGACCAAGTTGCCACTCAAATTGCATTCTTCAATGGACAACAAGTAACTTTCTATTAAAAGAGTATTAATTATTTATTTCCTTTGCTAATTAGATGTAACACAGATTATGATGCTTATTCAATTTGTTATTTTCTGTTTATTTTCTTCCTCATTGCCTGGTCCGTTCATGCCTTCCCTGTAATTAAAAGAAGCAATGTCCTGTTTCTGCTAATTGAGTAGAAATCCAACTAATTGTATGAAATCCGTGTAAATTTAGTTTGTGATAGGTTCCGACCTACTTTAAATTTACATTATGCAAGTATATCTATATTGATAGGGCTTCATAAAGCAAAATTGAAGGGAATTTTTTGGCATTAAAGTAATGTCATAAGTAAAGTTATTTCTAATCTTTTGAAATGGATTCCATTGAATTTAGTTATGAAACTTAGTTATTATCCCCAAAATGTGCAATATAGGTGACTCTCTTAAAAACCAATGCCAAAAATGGGAAGGACGACCGGGTTTTGAAATAAAATCAACTATGCTAATCTAATTGATGCACGTTTTTGCGTATCGTGCTTAAATAAGCACGTAGTCATTGCATATACCTCATAATTATAACAGCACATAGTTGTGTGCATGTTCGTGCACGCATATAGTATGTATAGATATATTTGTATGTACTTTTGGCGTCACAAACACAAAATCCACAAAGTTGTGTTTGATATCCTGTTAAATTGGTTATTGAGAGTGATTTCCTAACATTAAAGAGAAGTTTGTAAACTATAGGCAAACAATTGCACAGTTAAGGAAAGCGCGCGACTATTTTGTCTAGCAAAAATTGCCGCGGCTATTTCGTTGACTAGACAAGATCGTCCTTTTATATGGCGCGATTATCACTGAAGTTGACGGTGGGTCTCAAGACTCCTGCAATATGGTAATTTCTCCATCAATCAATAAAGGTTGTCGACATATAAGTCGTGGGTCCCAGAAGTTAATGTGTCTAAGTATGACGTTCTTCTTCCCAGTTGTGGCTCGCTTCCAAAGATAATAGAACTAGATTGGGGAAATTTTGCAAAGAGCCTTTGCAGCTTTACTTTCTTTTGTTTTTGTCGTAATCTTGTTGGAGATGACAATAGTCCAATGAATGAAATACAAAAAAGTTAAAAACTTGTTGTATGGATGGCAGCGATGGGTGATGGTGAGGTAGATGGGCGATCAACTTTGCAGATGAAGGATTTTCTTAAGAGTTGTAGCAATGAAATTTTGGAAAAAGCTGTCGACTCTTTATAAAAAAAAATATATAAAAAACAAAAAAATAAACCTTTCCATTGTAATCAGGGACAATTGGGTCTTTTTACCTAAAATGTTATGGTTCCAGACATGTAGACTACGGATTTAGACTGGCCCTTCTATAATGACGCGGTTGTTACTAAAGTTAAAGGTGGGGCCCAAGACGCATGCAATATCTTAGTTTCCCCGTCAGTCAAGAGGGGATCGTGGACCATAAGTTGTGGGTCCCACGAGGTGGTGGACCATAATTATAAAATAATGTATAATTGGGTTTGCTTTATTATATATAGAGAGAGATGAGTAATGCACCACTTGCTAACTCATTTCTGAGGGAGAAAATCTTCAGATTGAATAAAATTGGTTCACTAATCAAATTAACCTCTACAATTCAAAGTTATTTGCCTAAGAAAAGACTGGAAAAATAATTTGTATCTTTTTTTTTTAGTTATTACTTTAGATAACTTTCTGTCTGAAATACTCTTGGAAATTAGAAACGGTATTTAGCATGTAGATTTTTTTTACTTTCTTTTTTTTTCCTTTTGCACAACTTAATAATCGCCATCTCTTCCCTTCGCACTCATCTATATTTAAATCTTGGAAGTTCATGAATTTGAGATTTAACCGAATCACCAATTCCGTGAGCGAATTCCGCAGGTTGCCTTGCCGAGATTGGAGACATTAGAAATCACTCGCTTGGATAACCTCGGGTTTGTGTTTTCCCCATCCATGGTTGAATCTCTCGCACAACTAAAAAAAATAACAGTAGGGTATTGCAAGAAGATGGAGGCAATCATTACGGAGGAAGAAGGGTTGGGAATGGAAACATCAGGAACTCTGGCATTCCCGATGTTAACTGATTTATCCTTAACATATTTGGAAAGTTTGACGTGCTTCTCTCACGGAAAGTGTAAGATTATTTTTTGTTTTCATCACTTAAGTTCTTATTGTAGACAGATTCATCCCTGCAATACAAATGGTGACATTTTTTTCATCCAATGAAAAATCGATGACAGGTTATCGAGAAGGTCAGAGTCAGAACCGCATCAAATCACGCTCCACTGCACTATTCAATCGAGAGGTACACGATTAACATTACGTCAAAATATTAAACATAGCCAAAATAAAAACTACTATGGATAAAATATTTTAAAAGAAAATAAGTGTTCAGAGTTGCCTACATGCACGAGTTGCAATTTTTTACTTTTAATTTCTCTGGAAATAGTTTCCATAAAAGATGGTTGAACATCTCTTATGGTACCTGCACGAAGCTTGAATGGGAAATACAATTGCGGAAAAGGATTTCTAAAAGCTTTCTGATTTTCACAAGAAACTTAAAACTCTTAGCAACCTCACATGTACGGCTCAAGACATTGCACGCATGTAGACCGAAAGAAAATGAAAAAAACAATTGAGAGGAAAGTGAGCAGTAAGGTTCAAGAGGCTGGAGATGAAGGGCCTTTAAGACTCGCACTTGACTTAATTTGCACTTATAAGATCTCACCTTTTTATCTTGATCGAAGCAAGCCTTACTCTCTCTTAATTGCACCAGCAAAAGGAATCTGAGCCCTCTCCCTCGCCAAACTGGGCTAGATCTCTAGGGTCTAGGGCTTCGGAAATCACCCTTTTTAGTTTTTACATGAATTGCTGGACTATTTAATGAGATATCGAGGACTATCTTCGACAATTTGGCTTGAGTAAATGTATGATTTATGGTTTTTAAATTAAACAATTGGATCATCCGGCACTCTTACAAAAAAATTAACGAATCTTAAAAACAAATTTTCATCAATTAAATATATTTAGTTCTTCCAAAGTGGGGAATGATTTAAATAAGGTTTGTTCATTTGACCCAGGCAATTCCTTTTTAAAGTGCTTTCTCTTAGCCTAACTTTTTAATTGCTCTAGAGTGGATATAATATTGATTTGAGGCCTTCGGTGGTAGATAAAATCACACCTCCTTCTGTAGTGGGCCATTTGATGGTTGATTGGGTCGCCTCTCTATAATCTCAATCTCTCCATCATTTTCTTTCTCTTAGCTGCACTTTTCTTCATCAATTTACTAGCTATTTGATTCTTGGGCTGGCAAAAAAAGCACAAAGTGTGATTTGATTATTTTAGGAAATGCACTAAATTGAAGAGAGGAAGAGATTTTATTTACGTTTGCGATTAATGAGAGACTAATGTGGTGATTATAAAATTGTTATTTGAGCATATCCAAATTACCATTTTGCCCATTGTCAACAGAATCAAGTCAGAATTCCTACTTTTTATTTCGTCTCTAGTAATACCAATAACCTTCTTGTCCTGGAGTCATCGACATAAGTATGGAGATTTTTTTACTAACTTTTCCTATTTTATTCTTTTTATTTCCTTTAATGCAACTTAAGACAACAACACCAATTCCGTGAATTCATAGTTTACATCTCGGCACTCATCAATATTTGCATCTTGAAAGTTCATGAATTCGTAATTTAACAGAATCACCAATTCTATGAAAGGTTAAAATGAAAGAATTTTCAGGCGAATGCATGGAGCCCTTAGCAAAATCTCAAACCACAGTTAGAAGCATCATGCCAAGATGCAGTCGAGACTAGACAAGATTGCCCTTTTATAATGGCGCGATTATCACTGAAGTTCATGGTGGGGCCCAAGACTCTTGCAATGTGTTAGTTTCCCCTGCCAATAAAGAGTCGTGGAAATTTAAGTAGTGGGTCCCACATGCCAGTGAGTCTGAGTACTGAGTACGACTTATCTTCTTCCCATGCTCTGAGCTTCCATGGAGAGAGCTCGCTTTTAGAGATAATGGAACTAGATCGAGGAAACTTTGCAAACAGCCTTTGCTGCTTTGCTTTTTTTTTTTTTCATCGTAATATAGCTGGGGATGACAATAGTCCAAATGAACGAAACATAAAAAAATTAAAACTTGTTGTATGGAAGGGAGAGATGGGTGATGGTGAGGTAGATGGGGACATTGTGAGCAACTTTGCAGATGAAGGATATTCTAGAGTATTCTAGAGTTATAACAACCGAGCTTTTGGAAAAGACTAATTACTCTTTATAGAAAAAAAAGGGAAAAGAAAAACAGAAAGTAAAACTTTCCCCCGCAGTTAGGGACAATTGGGTCTTTTTACCTAAAATGTTATGGTTGATACGTAGGCTGCGGATTTAGACTCACCCTTAAGGAAATTACAACAGGAAGAACGATTAATTGGGGATAGGTTATATGAGCTTACCTTACAGGAAGTGATTTAGCTTGAAAGTGCTTTTGATTTATGGGTAACTAATTTCATTGTCATGAGTAAACTGAATGACTACTAATTCTTGGTAACTATAGATTCCCTTATTGTTAGGTAACTGCAAATAAAATCTAATTGGTACATCCCTTGTTACATTGTTAATAAATGGTAAAGTCCACTAGTGGCCTTTTGGGGTCGTAAAATTCCCTTTTTGTATTGTAAACAAGCTTTTGTTTATCGTAACCCGCTATAGCATGTAAATTTCCTACCCGTCCTTTGTAATTGTAAATTCTATTGCTGATGGTTTTGTCTGTTAGGTTTCAATCCCATCCTTGGAGTCCTTGACAGTTGAAGGACTTCCCAAACTGAAAGAAATATGGAGCGATGAATCTCCATTGGAGCTTAGCAATCTCCAATCTCTCGAAGTGGTGCGGTGCGAATCTCTTTTGAAGGTTATCAGCATTAGGTCGCTGGTAAAACTACAAAAGTTGCACACTTTAACTATCAAAGATTGCGTTTCGGTGCAAGATATTTTTGACCTTGACGGAGCAAGTGGTAGTGAAAATATTGAGACTGTCTCTGAGCTAACCACCTTGGAATTAAATGAAATGGGGAGCTTGAGGTGCATATGGAACAAGAGTCCTTGTGGAATAGTGAGTTTTCATAATTTAAAGAAGTTAAAGGTGGATCACTGTGACAACCTCAGGTTTATGTTTTTCCCATCCATGATTAAATCTCTCACACAGTTGAGAGATCTGACCGTACAAAATTGCAAAAAGATAGAGGCTATCATCACAGAGGAAGAAGGGTTGGGAATGGAAACATCAGAAACTTTGTTATTCCCGATGTTAACCGATTTAACCTTAGAATGGTTGAAGAGTCTGACGTGCTTCTCTCGCGGAAAGTGTAAGATTGATTTTTTGTTTTCATAAGTGAATTTTTGTGTAGATAGAAATCATCCCTACAATACAAATGGTGACATTCTTTTCGTCCAATGACAAACTGATGATAGGTTCACGAGAATCTCGGAGTCAGGATCGCGTCCAATCATGCTCCACTGTACTCTTCAATCGAGAGGTATGTGAAATGTCAAATTATTAAATACAACGGAGACAAAGCATAGCCAAAATGAAAACAAGCCAAATTAATTATACAGTATGGTTTGGTTACAATTTTTTAGAAGAAAATGAGTGGCGTGCAAGCATAAGTGTTTAGAGTTGCTGACATGTATGAGTTGCAATTTCTTATTTTTAATTTCTGTGGAAATAGTTTCCATAAAGATGGTTGAAAATCTCTCATGGTACCTGCACAAAGCATCAACAGAAATTGGGCACTTAAGGATAGCGCACGGCTGTTTTGTCCAACAAAAATTGCCGTGGCTATTTCGTTGACCAGACAAAGATTGCCCTTCATATGTAGAGATTGTCACTAACGTTCGTGGTGGGGCCCAAGACGCATGCAATATCTTAGTTTCCCCATCAATCAAGGGTCGTGGACTATATAACCTGTGGGTCTCACAACGTAGTTTGTTTGAGTACGTCTGTTCCTCTTCCTAGTCTTTGGGGCTCTTAACTTTTGCCGTAGTTCTCATTAGACACTGGCCTTGCATATTATTTGAACTTTTGGGGTCAAAAGTTACGGTTGAAAAGTATTGTTGGGTTTTTCTTTATTATATATAGAGAGAGATAAGTAATGCACCACTCGCTAGCCCATTTCTGAAGGAGAAAATCTTCAGATTGAATAGAATTGGTTCACAAATCAAATTAACCTTTACAATTCAAAGTTATTTGCCCAAGAAAAAGATTGGAGAAATATTTCGTATCTTTTTTTTAGTTATTACTTTAGATAACTTTCTGTCATTCTATGAAATACTCTTGGAAATTAGAAACGGTATTTAGTATGGAAATTTTTTTTACTTATTTTTTCCTTTTGCGCAACTTAATAATCGCCATCTCTCCCCTTCGCATTCATCTATATTTACATCTTGGAAGTTCATGAATTTGAGATTTAACAGAATCACCAATTTCGTTAGCGAATTCTGCAGGTTGCTTTGCTGAGATTGGAGACATTAAAAATCACTGGCTTGAATAACCTCGGGTTTATGTTTTCCCCATCCATGGTTGAATCTCTCGCGCAACTAAAAACAATAACAGTAGGGTCTTGCGAGAAGATGGAGGCAATAATCACGGAGGAAGAAGGGTTGGGGATGGAAACATCCGAAACTCTAGCATTCCCGATGTTAACCAATTTACGCTTGTATCCGTTGAAAAGTCTGACGTGCTTCTCTCGCGGAAAGTGTAAGATTGATTTTTTCATTTTCGTCACTGAAGATCTTCATGTAGATGGATTCACCTATGCAATACAAATGATGACATTCTTTTCATCCAATGACCAATTGATGATAGGTTCAAGAGAAGCTCAAAATCAAGGCCGCGCCCAATCACGCTCCACTGCACTCTTCAATCGAGAGGTATGTGAAAATTCAAAATATTAAGTATACCAGAGTCAAAGCATAGCCAAAATGAAAACTTACTAAATTACTTACAAAGTATACTTTGGTTAAGAAATTTTAAAAGAGAATGTGCAGCGTGCAAGCATAAGTGTTCAGAGTCGCCCGACTTGTATGAGTAGCAATTTCTTACTTTTAATTCGTTGACATGTATGGTACTCACACAAAGCATGAACCAAAATTGGCCAGTTAAGGAAAGCGCACGGTTATCTTGTCTAGCAAAATTTGCCGGAGCTATTTCGTTGACTAGACGAGATTGCCTTCTATATGCCTTGGTTATTATCACTAAAGTTCATGGTGGGGCCCAAGACACACTCAATATCTTAATTTCCCCGTCGGTAAAAGGGTGGTGGACATATAAGTTGCGGGTCCCACGTGGTAGTGTGTCTGAGTAGCCTGTTCCTCTTCCCAGTTGTGGCTCGCTTTCAAAGATGATGGACCTAGATCGGGAAATTTTTGGAAAGATCCTTTGCGGCTTCGCTCTTTCTTAATCGCCCCTAGTCTTCGGGGCTTTTGACTTTCACCAGAGTTCTCATTAGACACTGGCGGTGTGTATCAGTTGAACTTCGAGCCAAAATTGAGGTTGTCAATATTGTTGAGGGAGAAATTCTTCAGATGGAATAAAACTTGCTGGCTAATCCAAATAAGCTATGCGATTCGAAGTTATTTTCGCAAGGAAAGGCTAGAAATTAGAAACCACACTAGCATGGAGATTTTTTTACTCCTTTTTTGTCGAATTTGTACTTTTTTTTGTTCACTTTGTGCGACTTAATAATCCCCCTCTCCCCCTGGCACTCTTCTATAATTACATCTTGGAAGTTCACGAATTCGAGATTGAACGTTATCATCAATTTCGTGAGCGAATTCCACAGATTGCCTTTCCGAGATTGGAGAGATTAGAAATCGGTGGCTTGGATAACCTCGAGTTTATGTTTTTGCCATCCGTGGTTAAATCTTTCGCGCAACTAAAATACCTAAGCGTACAATACTGCAAGAAGATGGAGGCGATCATCACGGAGGAAGAAGGGTTGGGGATGGAAACATCCGAAACTCTAGCATTCCCGATGTTAACCAATTTAAGCTTGTATCGGTTGAAAAGTCTGACGTGCTTCTCTCGCGGAAAGTGTAAGATTGATTTTTTTTGTTTTCATCATTGAAGATCTTGTAAATATATTCATCCCTGTGATACAAATAGTGACATTCTTTTTATTCAATGAAAAACTGATGATAGGTTCACAAGAAGGTCAGAGTCAGGATTACATCATATCACGCTCCACTGCATTCTTCAATCGAGAGGTACGTGATTAATGTGACACCAAAATATTAAATATACCAGAGACAAAGCTTAGCCAAAATAAAAACTATTTAAATTACTTACAAAGCGTACTTTGGCGAAAGAAAAGTAAAGGATAATGAGTAGCAAACTAGCATTAGCATCGAGAGTTGTCGACATGTACGAGTTGTAGTTTCTTACTTTTAATTTCTCTGGAAATAGTTTCCATAAAGATGATTGAACATCTCTTACGGTACTTGCACAAAGCATGAACCGGTAATGCAACTGTCTAACAAGATCTCTAAAAGCTTTCTGATTTTTATAAGAAATTTAAAACTCTCAGCAACCTCACATGTACGGCTTAGACATTGCACGCATTTACATTGAAAGCAATTGAAAAAACAATTATGAGGAAAGTGAGCACTAAGGTTCAAGAGGCTGGAGATGAAGGGCCTTCGAGAGGCTCACCTGGCTTCATTTGCACTTGCAAGATCTCACTTTTTTATCCTAACCGAAGGAAGCTTTACCCCCTCTTAATTGCACCAACAAAAGGAATCTCAGCCCCCTCCGTCGCCAAACTGAACAAGATCTCTAGGGTCCACGCTTCGGAAATCACCCCATTTAGTTTTTACATGAACTGCAAGATCATTCTTATAAAACTCTTGTTAAAGAAATAAAGTACATTTCGCAAATCAGCCTTGTCAGTTGAGTCATCTGAATTGTCGAGTGGATAGTAAAAGAACGTTTTAGTTGAAAATGAAATAGAGTAATGTACAGGCAGGTCCACTTCGACTAAACCTAAAGCAACATAGGCCATTCACCTAAAATGTTGTTTATGCAGCCCAATAAGCTGTGAAAATGGGCCCTCCCACAAGATTAATACGTTAACTTTCTTAGGTAAATTTAATCATCTATAATGAGATCTTCAGGAAAATCTTCAACTATTTGACTCGATTATATAAATGATCTGTCGTTGGTGTCTACCTATTGGTTCCTCCAGCACTAATAAAAGATCAATGCATTTTAAAAGGAAAATTCAATCGATTAAGTATATTTAGTTCTTTCAAGTGGGGAAAGATGTAAGTAAGATTTGTTCGTTTGACCAACGCAATTCCTTTTTTAATTGCTTTCTCTTAGCCTAACTATGTAATTGTTTGTAGAGTGATATAATATTGACTTGAGGCATTCGGTGTTAGATAAAATCATACCTCCTACTGTAGTGCACCATTTGATGGTTGCTTGGTTGCTTTTTTAATCTCAAATCTCTCCGTCATTTTCTTTCTCATGGCTAATATTCTTCCTCAAGCGATCCCTCAGCTGCATTCTTCTTTTACTACATCAATTCAGCGACTTCTATTTTCTAACGTTGATTACCCGTTTGTTTGACGTGCTTCTTGTTTCTTTAAATAAATTCTTCCTCGTTCTTAATTAATTTACGAAATGGTGCAATTTCACTGAAGAATTTCATCCATATTGCAACTTAAATAGCCATCTCTAAGGGATTTAACAATTGATACGTATAGGTGGCTATTTCATTCTTGGGCTAGCCAAAAAAGCAGAAAGGGAGAGATTTTATTTGAGTTTGGGATGTATGAGACACCAATGTGATTAGATGATTGGTATATGAGCATATCCAAATTACCATTTTGCCCCGTTCTCAACAGAATCCGATCGGAAATTCTACCTTTTCTTTTGTCTCCAGTAATTCCAATAGCCTTCTCGTCTTGGTGTCATTGACAATAGTATGGAGATATTTTTTTATGAACTTTTTTCCTTTTATTCTTTTTTCCCTATTTTGCAACTTAAGATAGAATCACCTATTCCATGAATTCGTAATTTACATCCTGGCACTCATCTATATTTACATCTTGGAAGTTCATGAATTTGTAATTTAATTGAATCACCAATTCTGTAAGCAAATACCGCAGGTTATTTTTCCTAGATTGGAGAGATTACAGATCGCTGGCTTGGATAACATCGTGATGATATGGGACGATCAAGTTACTGAAGATTCTTTCCCCAAGCTAAAATCCCTTTGTGTGGGTGAATGCAATAGGCTTGTGCACGTTGTTACTTCTTCCATTCTAGGATGGATCTTGAGCTTGGAAAGCTTGGAGGCACGATCGTGTCGTTCGCTTAAAGTTGTTTTCAAATTTCAGCCATGGGATTCTCTAGATGGGCATCCTGTTGCTCGTTCTCCATTAAAAGAGCTGAAGTTATTTGATCTACCAGAGCTAAAGTGTGTATGGGATAAGGAACTTCACCGTCAAGTTACATTCCAATGTCTACATTCTGTTAGCATTGAAAAATGTGAGAGCCTCACCTCTCTGTTTCCAGCGTCAATAGCACGAAATCTAATGCAATTTGAGTTGAAGATCAAAATATGTGGCATTGTGGAACTCATCGAGAAGGACGGACTGGAAGAGCCGAGCATCAATGTGGAAGCAATAGAAGGCGCAAGTCATGAGCTAAAAGTAATATTACCCTTTACAAGTTATTTTCAACATCTAAAAACTCTAAATGTGTCATGTTGTGATGGGTTATCAAATATGTTCACACCGACAATGGCTACAAATTTGGTGGCACTCACAAAATTAAGGATAAGTAAATGTAGAATGTTTACTGAAGTCATTAGTGATGAGGGAGGTAGGGAGGGGCACGTGGTGGCTTTCAATCAATTGAAGTATATGGAGCTTAAGGGGTTGACAAGGTTGAGATGTTTCAGCTCAAGTGAATATACTTTGATGTTCCCTCTCCTGGAAGATGTCATTGTGACCCGATGTCTCAACATGAATTTCTTCTCTAAAGGACGAATAGATGCGCCAAAGCTAAAGAGTGTACGGGTATCTAAAGATGATGCAGCAACATAGTGGTTTTGTAAGGAAAACCTCAACAGCACCATCCAAAATATGTTTGAAGAAATGGTACGCATCACTTACCAAATTCTGTGCAATTGGATGGTTTTGACCATGAATAGAATAATCGATTTTTGCTAACTAGAAGTTTATATTTAATGATGCAATTTTGACAGGGTATGTTTGCTGGAGTAAAGAAAATGCTGCTATCTGAGCTCCCTGATCTAATTGGAAAATGGCATAGCGAACTTAATCCCATCAAGTCATCTTGGCAATTAGAATCATTGACGGTGGATAAATGTCCATCATTTATTAAAGCAGTTCCATCCAAATTGATGCTTGTTTTAGACAACATGGAGACATTGCAAGTGCGCGATTGCGAGTCGCTAGAAGAAATATTCGATTTAGAAGGGCTAGAGGTAGTGGAAAACACTCGGGTGCTACC
Organism: Syzygium aqueum; assembly: GCA_031216185.1. Classification (NCBI taxonomy): domain Eukaryota; kingdom Viridiplantae; phylum Streptophyta; class Magnoliopsida; order Myrtales; family Myrtaceae; genus Syzygium; species Syzygium aqueum. The sequence continues at coordinate 7,276,542 of CM062237.1, forward strand.
TTCCTTTGAGACTTTGGACTTGGTCAATCTACCAAAATTGAGACGACTATGGAACAAAGTTCTTCAAGAATCGTTGCGCTTCGATTCTCTAGGTGTTCTCATTCTTTATAATTGCAGCACCTTGGGACATGCTTTCACTCCATTGATGGCTCGGTGCGTTGCCCATCTATGTCAAATTGAAATAAAGAAGTGTGGTCAGATGGAAGGAGTGATCACAAACGGAGATGGGCAGGGAAGCGCCGTGGAGAAGATTACATTCCCAAATTTGGAGTACTTGACGCTGGAATGCTTGCCCAATTTGACTAGTTTCCTCTTGGGAAAGAATCATACGCTGGAATGTCCCAAATTGATACGGCTGATCATTGCCCACTGCCCCAAGATGAGAAGTTTGACTTGGCAATCTTCGATGGAGAATGACCACGGCACCCCTTCGCTTTTCACTCCACAGGTCAGTTTTTTCAAGCTAATGCATTTTTGGCATTTCCTATGTAACAAATTCTCGTAGAATTGGACAAAAATGCTAGATATAAATGTTCGTAATATCAATCATCGGTGATTTGCTCGAATTTAGTGGGGACTTGTGTTTCATACCCGAACAAAGATGTATAGAATATTTACCTCCCCACATGAGTCCATGATCACATCCGTAAATTTTTAATGCAAAACAATTCAGACATTGGTACACATCTACGGATTCAAAATCATCTAATTATAAGTAAATGTCTAATAACTAGCAGCATTCCCGTGCTTTCTACGGATTTATGTACATAATCTTTAAATCTTTAGTACAGAGATCAACAATTCTCTGATCCTCAGCAAATATAACTATTAATTGTACATCTCCATATCTTTTTAGAAGTGTTAGTCTTGTGTCGGCTCATAAAATCATGTCGTGCGCAATACTCTAGAATTAATTAATGAGGTTCTTAAAATGTTATCACAATAAACATATAAAAACATTTACGTTTTACAATTTGAACTATAAAGCACTGAACATAGAATAGCATCTAAAAATGGCAAAAAAAGATGTTCGTATTGCCACTTCATATTTTCTTGCGAAGAAGCAAACTCGCATCGTTCTATGGAACATGAAGGAAGGGGGAAAAGAAAGCTTCATAATTGTAAAAACCCAGTTTCACAAATTGCTTAGCTATTACAGCTCATTGTACCATAATCATCTTCTCAATCGATAAAATTAGAGGAATTAGAGAGAGTGGCTCTTTTTAATTGGAGTGCTCTAGACTTCGATAATGATCAATGCAATCAACTTTTTATTTCTTAATATTCACCCATGCTTGACCGGGTCTTGATAAATAAAACAAATAAAAATAAAAAAGGTTGATATGCATGAAGCGGTTTGTCTTTTTTGTTCGTAAATCGTACTTGAATCACCGTACTCGAATAGCCTATCAAATTACGAAACTGTGTTTTACAATAATTAGTAATTCTGGATTATTGTGTTTAGTGATAATTAGTGTTATAATGCGGACAATCTATGTTTGGGAAGAGAAAAAGGTAGATTACTTTTTCTGGAAAAGTAAAAAGGCATAAAAAAGGAAAAAATAAAAGAGAGAAAATGACAGCTGGATAATATTTAGTAGACATTCAGTGGGCGGTTGCCGACATTGCAAGTCATACTTCATTACTAGGTAACAATATTTGGTCAATGTCCTGGCTACACAAAAAAAAGAAGAAGAAATTATCCAATCAACACTACCATTCCGTCTCATGAATACTAAACGCAATAAATGACGACCCTCAAGCACCTGAAATGCATGATATTAACCTAAGTTGTTAATAAGGATTGTTAATCGAGACACTTGTTAAATATATTGTATGATAATTTTTTTTATAAAATACAAACAAATACAATTTTAAAATCCTATGATTAATTTATCCATTAAACAGAATTTAGGAGAGGTTATTGTCAAAGTAGAATAATAAGGAATATACAAGTACCCACCATCGTCTAATTTTTTGAAGAATAAAAATCAATTTTCAAATTCATTTTGATTGATTAAGTGAATTACAAGCTTATATCTTTACCAAATTTATTGTAGTGCCCCTCCCCTCCTCGGCTTTTTGGACTTTTTCGTTACAGATTCCTTACAAATTTCGATTATTGCTTTCTCTTTTGAAAATGCTTGTGTGTTTTTGTTATTCTAATGCTTTTGCGCAATTTTTTCTATTGTTACTTGCAAGTAGAATGTTCACACATTTTTTCTTCTTAATCGTAATAGATATCGCTAATTATTTATTTACTTCTAATGTCATCTATATGTATGAGTTGTCATATAATAATAGGCATCCCCACATTCTGAGGATATTTCAAAAAGTAGTCATAACACTCAATCAAGAATACTAATAAATTTGAGAAAGTATGAAAATAGTCGTATGATTTTTTGGTCATGACAAGTTGTGATAGCATTAATTTCGTTTTTGTGTCAAATATGAGCCGTCATGTAATAATAAACATCTCTCACATGGTTATATAATTTCAAAAACTCATCAAAATCCTCAATTAAGAACATTAATAAATTTAGGGAAGTGTGGAAAGTCATTCTGTTTTTTTGGTTGTGACAAATCATAACTGCGTTAATATTATTGTAACCAAATGAATAATATCAATACTTGCTTCTCAATGGACATTTCGTCGAGGCCATAACACGGTAAAAAAAGCACAGTTGGTTTTCTCCAAACAAACATAATATGGTCATCCACTCTCCTTTTTTTTTCTTCTTTTGGTTTTGCCTCCACGCAAATTGGTTACCTGTTACACACACTTTTTGCTAGCGGTTGGATCACTGGCCCACCACAAGATTCTGTTTTCACTTTTCCACCTCAAAAGTTAATAAATATTATTTCAAGCAAGTCATTAATGGTCCAACGCAGAACTAGTAAATTTGACCCAATTTGCTCTTTCGGAGATCTTAACATACATTATTTATTGAAGTCATTACATTGTCTGTGCCTGTTACGAATTTATTTTCTTTCAATACAAAAAATTCCGCACATAATAAAGAAAAAACTGGTAAATAGTTGAAGTTAGTTTTCTTTTTTACTCTTGTTTGCCATCAATTTTTCATTACGCTTCTCATTAGTGAACTTACTCATTAGAAGATTTGTAAGTAATGTTCGCAATTAGTATTAGTGTTGAATAAGTAACGGTGCTCATAGTAAATAGAGGAAATAATGTGGAGCCATGCTTCGGTTTCATTCATTCCTTCATCAATATATATGCTGCTTAAATTCTCTGCACACGTTATTCATGGCTCGTCATCACCATGTCCTTGCTTTTTCTGCATTTGTGATGCATGTTCACCTTGAAGCAAATAAATCTAATAGATTCTCACCTTATCTAGTGTTGCATTGTCAAAAAGATCAGTTCTAGCAACTTTGATACTAACCACTGCAAACAAATCTGACAAATTGGATGTTCATCTTGGAGTGCTCTAAACTTTCTATTTCTTAATATTCACCTACGCACTCAAGTAAAATGGCCTTCTTCTATTTGTGATCGGCAAACATGAAAGTTGGAGAATCCGAGAATTAGTCATTGTAAATTTCCAAAAATTAAAAGGATAAGGCGTTGCTAGTATTAAATGTCAATTAAGCCACTTAACAGCCTATGCTCAATGTACTATTGATTATAAATGCATTTATCATTTCATGCTTGTTGCAATGCAATATACTTGGCCTTATTCATCAGTCAACTGAATGAAATGAAAGCATCAATTAGCCCTTCCCTGTTTATATCACTAAGAAGCTCTTGCATTCTCATAATTTGTGAGAGCGAGGGAAGTTTTGAAAATTCCTTCTTTGAGGTCATAACTCAATGTAATCACATTCATTGTGTCATTTTTTTCAATATGGCAGGTACAATTTCCTCAACTTAAGTGGATGGTTCTCTCCCACATGGACAATTTAACCAAAATATGGACCAACGGTCCTCAAGAAACTCGCACTTTTGACTATTTAGGGGAAGTGGAGGTTCAGAACTGTACGAGCCTTGAAAATTTGTTTCCGCATTGGGTGGCTACAAATCTTACCCAACTTAAGAAACTTCGAGTGGAGTGTTGTGGGATCGAGGAAATAGTCACTAGTGGAGATGACACTCCACACTCCAATACTGCTCGAGTGCTTTTCCCGAGACTAACCTCTCTAGTGTTACACGATATGTCACGGCTCAAGAGCTTTTGCCCTAATTTGCCCACTTTGAATTGGCCATTCATGGAGGAATTGCGAGTGACTCACTGTGACAAACTAAACACGTTGTCGTTTACAGCGTTCATGAACAATTGGCCTCAAAGAGATGATCAACAGGACCTTTCATACCAAGAGGCAGAGTCTTCATTTGAGAGGGTATGTTTATAGCTGCTCTCCCTCAGTTTCTACTTTGTTCTTTAAATCGCTCACTAATCTTATATCCACTACATAATCACGTCACACGTTATAATGCTATAGAAAATATGATCTCCCTTGCTTATTAGTTTGTCAACAGCATTAAGATATTTTTAATATATTAAGTATACTTTTCATTTGCGGACACCCATATTATATTCCATTACCTAGAATTACAAAAATATTTACAGATTTCTGTTGACAACACGATATATTCCTAATCTAATCTAATGGTGCTCCTTAGGGAAATCAATGAGAATTTGACATGAGGCCCTCCCCATTGTTGACACGTGTTTCTTCACTAATTTATCTTCTACATACTCTAAAAAATGAATTCAAACAATTTTTTCAAAACAAAAATAACATTAGTACCTTAATGCCCTATTTGCTATTGTTTTCGTTAATTCCCCTGTCCACTGCATAGTCTTCATATTATAATACTATAGAAAACCTGAAACCCCTTACCTATGAGTTTGAAGACAACATAAGATATGTCTTACATCTTAAGCACACTTTTAAGTTTGTGGACCCAAAACATTTTACTAACATTTTGAGTGCATCCCATTACATAAAATTCCATAGATGACAAATTTTTGTTGACAAGATAAGATATTCCTAATAAAAGACAAATTTGGTGAGTTGAAGGGCTCTTGAATTTAGATTCACTCTACCAACGTAACCATACCAACCTCTACTTGAGGCTTTTAAAAGCTTGAGATTGTATGTAGGGATCTTTTGATTTGATGAAACGTAAGAAGATGACCACCTTCCATGTGAATCATCTTAATTAGGTTTACATTTTACAACAAATGATTTATGGCCCAATCTTTGCTGAATTTACTTTTCTCGTTGTATTGGCAATTTGACAGGACTTTCCCAACTTAAAGAGACTTTTCTTAGTCGATAAAGAAGTTCAAATGATACGGGATGGAAAACTTCCTGATGACATCTTTGGCAAGCCAAAAGCACTAACATTGGCATGCTTTCATGGTGAAAATGCCACCTTTCCTTCCATATTCCTCCTAGAGAGATTTCAGAATTTACAAAGCCTCGAGATCTTTTGTAGCTCCTTTGAAGATATATTCCCCGACGAAGGGCTTGTTGACAAGGGAAAACATCCGGTGCCTGAAAATCTAAGAGAACTTAAGTTAAGCAAGCTGCATAACCTGAAACGTGTATGGAAAGAAGACTCCTTAATAGCGAAAATTCTTTGGGGTATCAAAACATTTGAGGTTTGGGATTGTCCTTGTTTGACAACAATATTTCCAGCTGAGACATCCTTCCAGAATTTGACAAAATTAGTGGTGAAGAGTTCCTCCGGATTGGTACATCTGGTAACAGTTTCAGCGATCACAAATTTGGTGCATCTCACTTGGATGACTATAATAGGATGTGAAAGAATGAAAGAAGTAGTGGCAAATGATGAAAATGGAGAAGGAAAAGTGATTTCTTTTAAGAAGCTAAGTCGGTTGACACTCCAAAATCTGCCAAGCCTAGAATGCTTCTCCTCCACCACAAGTTGCATCTTCACGTTTCCATCCTTGCATCGTATTGAAGTGGAAGAGTGCCCGCAAATGAAGATATTTTCGAAGGGTACGCTAAGCACACCACAGCTAAAACATGGGAGTCTGTTCAGATACAAGTTGGATCGGAATTGGGAGGTGGACGATCTCAATACAACCATACAAAAGTTATCGGCATGAACAGATATGCACATGAAATTGGTAAGATTCAATTAATGTCCGTTTTTTTTTCGCGCGTATTTTTGCTTTTTTCGCTCGCCTCTTGCTTCTCAAAATGCTCGACCCCTAAAACTTTCCATCCTTTTTTTTTTAAACTTGCCTAACCACTGATGAAGGGCAGGGCAGGGCAGGCGATGCAGCAAATGAAGAGAGAGAGAGAGAGAGAGAGAGGAGTAAAATGGCAGCCCCCGATCTCGCCTCCGTCGCTGAACAGTGCGCCCGCCCTCCCACCATTCCCTGAAGATCATCCACGGTTTCTGGTCATCGTTGTCGTCGTCGTCGCCGGAGAGAAGACGAAAGTGTGCGACGCCGGAGATGGCACCGCCGAGCCTGGACAGTCCTCTCCGCTTCATCAGAGAAGATCATGCTCTCTCTCTCTCTCCAGCATCTGTATCCAACAAATCGTGAGTTCACGCTTCTTCACGCATCATTTCTTCCTATTTTCATGTCTTATTGCGGGTGAGTTTCTCCCGATTTTCGTGAACCTTCCTCGATCGTCGTCTTCTTCAGCTGGGGCTCTTACTTTTAGTAATTGAAGCGGGGAAAAGAATGAAAGGACAGTTATGGGGACATAAGCTGGTGGTCAGAGGTTCGAAAAGATAACAAATCGTCTTCTTTTTTTTTTTTTTGTGGATAGATGTGCAGGAAAAGCAATTGCTGAGGCGTCTTATGAATTAGAATCCAAGCCCTCTTACAATGTTATCAAATTGCAAAGAATGTTGCTACCTCCATAACTTAAGAGAGAGACCTAAAAGATAAGGGGGTGGCTTGTTATGATTCTGAAATTTCATTGTAGATCTAGTGACTGATAATTTTGTTGTCAAATAGGAGATGCTTTTGTATTTTGTTTTATTAATCATATTTGAGGGGGAAAAAGGTGATTTTACTTTGTCAAATTGAACATATAGTTTGATAAAACTTTATCTGAGCTGCGCTTGAAAGAATTGAACAGCTTAAATTAAAATTTTCAATTCCATCCATAATCCAGTCATCGATGTCTTTGCTTTTTCCCCTGCGCTTGTGGTCTGTGTGGCTGAAATTCATGTGTGTATGTGTGTGTGTCTATAGGACATGGAAGGCTTCTTCCGAATGTTTACCCTATTGCACTCTAGGAACATAGATTTTGACATTTGACTTTGGATTGCAGCTTAAGATTGACGACTTTCATTATATGGTTTACTATCTATTAAAACTCATGAAACTAGCAACTACTGCCTTAAACTCGCGCTGTGTGTGATTTGATTCTCTCATTAGAGTATGCTTATGTTTGGTCTTTTTTCACCATATGTTGGTTTTTCAACCATGTGCATGGGCAGACTGCTTTTGTTCAGTTCATCAGGCAAACGAATTCAGGAAAACGAGCAAACTGTAAGCTATTCAGACAGGTCATGGACGGTGAAGCTGAGGAGCTATGGACGCGATCAGGGGGCATTCTTTTCTATTGGTTGGCCCGCATTTGCAAGAGCAACTTGTCTCCATGTAGAGGATGTTTGTGTGTTTATGCTCATTGATAAGGATGATGTTGTGTTCAGAGTCCACATATTCACTAGTGCTGGTAAGGACTTGATTTACATTGATCGATAACTAAACAGAAAGACCTAAAAAAATAATGGGTTGGCTTTTTATGATTCTGAAATTTCATTGTAGATCTAATGACTGATATATTTGTTGTCAAATAGGAGATACTGTTGTATTTTGTTATATTGATCAGATTTGGAGAAAAAAAAGATGATTTTACTTGTCAAATTGAACCAATAGTTTGATAAAACCTTATTAGAGCTGTGGTTGAAAGAATCGAACAGCTTAAGTTTAAATTTTCAATTCCATCAATGTTCGAGTCATCAATGTCTTTGCTTTTTCCCCTGCGCTTGTGGTCTGCGTGGCTGAAATGCATGCGCGTTAAATGTATATAGGACATGGAAGGCTTCTTCTGGTTATGTACCCGATTACACCCTAGGAGCATATATTATGACATTTGACTTCGGATTGCAGGTTGAGATTGATGACTTTCGTTATGTGGTTTATTGTTGATTAAAACTCCTGGAACTGGCAACTACTGCCTTAAATTCACATTGTGTGATTTGATTCTCTCATTAGTGTGTGCTTATGTTTTGGTCTTTCTTCACCATATGTTGGTTTTTCAACCATGTAAATGGGGAGACTGCTCCTGTTCAATTCATCAGGCAACATATTCAGAAAAACTAGCAAATTGTGACTCTCAGGTATTGCGACAGTTCATGGATGGTGAAGCTGAGGAGCCCTGGACGTGACCGGGGGCATTTTTTTCTGATGGTTGGCCTGCATTTGCAAGAGAAACTTGCCTGCATGTAGGAAATGTTTGTGTGTTTGAGCTCATTGATCGGGAGGATGTTGTGTTCAGAGACTACATTTTCACTAATGCTGGTAAGGACTCGATTTACATTGATCAAAATGAACTCTGGAAGTGTCACTTTGGTTCATTTAAAATAAATTCAGTTTTCATTATTATATCTCCTTCGTTTAGTCTTGGTGAATCAACGAGGTGTACTTTTCCATTCCCATTGGGTTTGTGACATTCACAATAATCCAGATGCAAAGTCATTGATGTCACATCCCATGTCCAAATGAACCGAAAAGGATGTGCTTCAAAGCAGAGCAAAAATTAAAACCTGAAACGCTCATCGCGAGAATTCAGAGGTGTGACTTGCTGGTTTCTAAGTTATGCTTATGTGTACAACATCACTGTCCTTTGGTTGCTGGGCTAGCCTTTCCCCGGGTTTAGTACCGATTAGCCTGTCGGGCGAAAGGGAGGTTCTCGGGTCACCAAAAAACAAAAAAAAAAAAAAATACAACATCACTGTCCTTTTCTTGGTCTCTCTCAAAATTTGTGACATTTTCCTAATAAGCTTTTGTATATTGATGGGTGACATTATGATTTAGGAGATGCTAAGTGTAGTTAATTAGTTATGGCTAATGTGAAGAACATGTACACGTTAGTATCACGATCGTGGGTATTGATTTATAGATTGTTGTAACTCGATACAAGGTTTACAATGGTACCTATGAGAAATCTCCTTGTTCTTTTGTGCATGTTGGACTGAACAGTCTAAATGTCAAGTGAGCCCCCCTGAGCAGGTTTTGCATGGTCCCACGTTTCCAAGGCTTCCCACTGCTCTTGAAAAAAAATAGAGAATTTGAATCGGAGTATCCATTTTTTAAATTGGTGACCTAGCCACTTTTATCAAGGATAGAACTGGTAAGGCCCTTATGTCCTTTCATGATTGGCATATCTCAACCATGATGACATCTACATCTTGCCCTACAGTCCACTATTTTCCCAAGTTGTCTTGGTTTTTCATAGCAATCACAAGTGATGTTATTTTCTTTGAAGTGCTACTGGCTATATGTGTAAAACCGGGGCAATTTTGATTTTGAAATTTCATTTTTTTTAATTTATGGATTCATATGTTTACCAGTTCTAAATTAAAAGATTGTATTTTCTTCACTAATCAGGTGTAAAGAAGATTACTATTATTCATAGACTAAGAGGATGTGGTGGAGACGATCAGTGTTAGCAACTCTTGAAGCGTTATCATGAGAGTTCCAAAATTACGCACACTATTGTAGAGTCTATGTGCACTATATTGTTACATTTTAACTTCAAATTGCTGGTTGGGATTGAAGAATTCTATTAGCCAGTTGAATTTTAATCGAATTTCCTGAAACTAGTAAATACTAGCATATATTTACATTTTGTTTGCCTTTTCTCTTTATTGTTTGTATGTATTTAATCTTTTCCTCATCATACATTGGTTTGCAAATATCTACATTGGCAGTGTTCCTTGTGAATTCATAAAGAGATACATTCAGAAGAACCAGCAAATTGCGACTCTTAGGTATTTAGACAAATCTTGGCTGGTGCAGCTCAAGACCTATAAACGCTGATGTCCAGTAAACATCTCTGGTGGTTGGCCCACGTTTGTGAGAGAAGGTTGTCTGAATGTAGGGGATGTCTGCGTGTTTGAGCTCATTGATAGGGAGGGACGATTTTATGGTCAAAGTCTCCATCTCCAATGATGCTATTAAGAACCTCATTTAGGTCGATTGATATAAGCATTGGAAGCATCACTTGAGGCCATATATTACTAAAGCAGTTCATGCCTCCTTTATTCAGTTGCGATGAATCAATTGAAAGTGCACTTACTTTTGGCTTTGCTTCTCCTTTTTGACCTCGTTGAAGTCTCATCAGAATTATCTGTTTCTTCTGGGCAGGTCAGAACAAACAGTCTAAATGTGTAGGGAGCCATCCTGAGCAGCTTTTTCATGGTTCCAAGTGCCCAAGGCCTCTCACTGCCCTAGAAAAAGCTAGAGAGTTCAAATCGGAGTATCCCTTTTTCCAAACGGTGACTACTTGGTACTTTCTGTGGCTGCCTAGGCTTGGGAAGAAGAGGCGACACAAAATGTCCAGCTTAAGCCATAACTACTGCAACAGGACAGGATGACTGAGCTCACTGCAACAGCATGGGAACACTAGTCGGATATTGCTCCCTTGCAACAATTGGTTCACGAGAGCTACTATGCAAGCAGGTTCAAACTTGCTATTGGAAATGAAGGGAAGTTAGTTCGACCCTGGACCTTAAAAATTAGTTCAACCACCTCGGTGGTATGAAAAGAAGAAAAGAAGATCACTTCTTTTTTGCAAGAGAAAAGAAGATTACTTGCTTTATTTGTATATGTATCCATCTAGGACCCTTAGTGCAGCTTTTCACGTTTGTTCGATGCATGTTGCAGTGCAAGATTGGTGACTCAGATATTCCCCAGATTCATGCATGTCTCTATATTGATTACATGTGCTTATTAGTCTAAGAGCACACGATTGTGATATTTTGTTTTCAGATTGCAAGTTGTGATTAAAGACTAACTCGTTAAGCCATTTAGACTGCAAATGTGGACTCTGGAAACTAGCAAATACTAGCATAAATGTCCAAATACTAGCGTAAAAGTCCATCTAGTTTGCCTTTTCTCGTTAGCGTACGCTTGCATTCCTATGTCTTATCATGCATCGCCTGGTCATATGTCTTCATGGACAGAGCGTTCCTTGTGAATTCATGGAGACGTACAGTCGAGCAAATTTGGACTCTTAGGTATTCAGACACATTGTGGCCGTGATGAATTATAGATACATCATCCCTCAAGCAGTGATGAAATATAAAACCCAGAGAGTGAATTCCTCTCGAGGAAATGGGGAAGATTCTCAAGACCTCATGGACCTCGAAGATTCAGAGGGTTCCACGCCATGATGGAAACTGAGGGATAAGTTGCATTTACCATCTTATCAGCCTTCCAAGATGATGAATTGCCTTTTCAATTTGTGAGTTTCAAAGTAATTACATTGCATGCTTGCTGGTGCGACTTTCCATATAAATATGCTTGGAACCAAAAATGATAAAGCTTCGAACATCAAAGAGCGACGGAAGTTCCGAAGTCCTCCTCCTCAGGATAATTTGGAGGTGTGACTTGTCGTTTTTTAAGTTGCGTATGTGCACAGGACATGCTTTTCTTACTCTCTTTTCAAATTCGTACAAATTGGATGATAAACTTTTAGTATGTTGACTAATGGCATTGATACGAAGAGCGGCGAGAATTCAGTTTCCGCATTCATATATATTGATTTGCAAACTCTGCTACATCATTTCATTGTAACTCGATAAAGTTCACATATGTGCCCATGAGAATTCTCCTTTCGCGCACTGCAGATCAGACTATATAGCCTAAGTGTCAAGAGAGCATTGCTGAGCGAGTTTCTCATTGTTCTACTCATCCGGGTATCCATTTTTCAAAATGGCGACTTGGCATTCTCTTTTTATGAAAGGAAAAGCTGTACCGCCCTCATCCACATGACCTATCGTTGGAGTGTTTATGGCCAGTCGACCATCCTAATGACCAAGTAATGGAACTCGGTAGAAGATATGTCGATCCGAGCCCATGATTGATAGCCCTAAAGCTCAGGTGCAACCGCATTCTTGATGATGATCTCGAATAATTGCTTTTGCTTTAGCAAGACCGTCCATCAAAATCTATGTTTAAACATATCCATAAACTTGAGGTTGCTCGTATTGTCTCGGCTAATTGTGTGATCATGATCTTGTCGATGTTTAAACCTAAGCATTTGATTAACCAGTCCCGAAAAAAATATATGAGCAATTAATATATCCAATCTTTATTTTTGATATATTATTCACATTCACAGCTGCTTTGAGTGGAAATTACCATGTTAGCATAATCGAAACATCGAATAAGATGTTAATACTAGATTAATTAAAAAGAGAAATAATAATTTCCAAGATCCCTCATTCTCAATTCTCAACTCAACATGCTAATCCCTGAGATGTGGCCGTTCCATCTCGTGGATGAATTTACAGTGTGATATTTTTAATAGGGAAACTTATATAAACAGTCTATGAACTTTGGCCCAATGTACAATAATGTAGTCCCTAAACTTTAGCTTAATGTTCAACTTGGTCCCTGAACTTTTAATCTGTTCAATGTGATCCCTGAAATTTTGGTACATGTTCAATTCAATCCCTGAACTATATGAAAATGTTCAATGTAGTTTAGTTCAGGGACCAAGTTGAACATTAGACTAAAGTTTAGGGACTACATTGAACAAATTAAAAATTTAGGGACCAAATTACATATTAAGCTAAAGTTCAGGGACTGTTTGTGTCATTATCCCTTTTTAATATTATGTTTGAATGGGATTTAACAACTATGGATTCATGAAATGTAGCTATCCAATTGTACATCAAGATATTATATATCTTTGAAAATCTTATTGATATGTTTGAGAAATTTTGAAAATCAAATCATTTAACTACAACCTAATTCAAATGGTTTTACGCGTCCTAAAGTTCATTATATCAATGACAAATAAAATTCATTATATATATATAAGGTTTTTCACTCTGAAGTGTCAGAAAGTGTGTGTGGATATATGTATGTGTGCTTTTTATTCGTTCTTTTCTCTTTTATTTTCTGCATTCTGTTGTGTTGTTCTTTCATTTTGAATTCGGAATGAATATGTGATGGCCAATTTTCGATCTTCAGATACGAAGGGGACTCCATTTTCCATGAAATTGTATTTGATCAAGCCACGTCCGAGATAGAATATCTGCCACCGAATGCCGATGGCAAGGAACCGAGCTTGGGCAATTGTGGATTTGTCTCGATAAAAGTGGAAGACGCCGGTGATGGCCATGATGTTTCGGTCCGAGCTTGAAGTCTTGGGGGATGAATTGCATTCACCTAAGCGTCCTCTCCACTTTGTAAGTTTGCGAAGTTCATGGCAGTTCATATTCTCATTAATTTTAGCACGGAGTTTGGAGGGAGACCGGAAGCTCGGACTGCTCATCAAGCTCGGACTGCTCATCACGAGATTTCCGAGGAGTGAATCTTAATCTACAAGCTAATCCTCCCCATGAGTGTGTTGTTCTCCTCTCTTTGATTCGAATTGCATACAAGAACTCTCCATGTTGTTAGGCTAAGATAGACTGTGTTAGAGCTAATTCATCCTCACAATGTTTTTCTGTCTCTAGCTCGTCCGTGTGCACACATGCATGTGTTGTGGGATCTCGTACATGTCGAGCCAATGGAAACAAATCGAACTGGTCATATAGGATTTGATTGTGTTGAAAATGACATTGGTGTGCTTATAGGCCTCGAAAGCTAGAGCATTAGAAAGACTCAATATATTGATTTTAAGGTCGCTATATCGGTAGATATGAGTTTGACATAACAGTGCATGCTTGGAAAGCAAAAGCTTTCTTCTCATGTTCTGTTTGCAACTGATGTAGGTAAGCTAAAAGAGCCAGGTGGACGCAGAGCCCTTGAACCGGCCAGCAAACTTAAACCAGAGTATTCTGTCTTGCAAATTGCGTCAAGGCGAATATATTTGAAGAAAGTAATATGGTAAGATCCTCGTGACAATGATAGCTCTTGGATTTAATTCACATAATTAAAACGTAGTAAACAAAACATCACATAATAAATCAAACACATCATCAAGGCACTGTACGTAGGTAAATACGTAAAGCAAAGTGCGAGAATTTAAAACCCAATACAGTGTCTCGTAGAGAATATACATCCCCAGGAGCTAAGTCTAAAAATTAAATCCAAGCCTAAATGAAGACATACATCAAAGTGAACCCTAAATGCAATCCTAATATAAACACAAATGGGATATTTTTATTTCTAATTTTTTTATCGTTTTATTATTTTCTTTATCCATTTCATCTACGAAAAAAACGATCTAAAATTTCAATTTATTTCAAAGATTCAAGAAATATGACTCCTGAAACTAGATGAACATGAATCAAATGAAATCCAATGAAAACTGTTCTTAAAATGTAACGGCCTAACTGAAACTTGCATTTTCTACCATTTTTATTCCTTCAATTTTTTTATTTACCGAAGACAAAATTGGAGCATTCCAGCTGTTTGAATCCTTCACCAAGTCATCCAAGGATTGAGAATCCAGTCCACGAAGACATTCCCAGAACTATTCCACCCCTTGCGCACGCATCAGGAAGGAGACAACGAGAAAGAGAACAGCACGCAAGGAAAGATCCGTAATGGCCACTCTTCACAGATTTGTTGTATAAACGCAAGATCAATGGCGATTCTTACGCCCCATTCTTTGCACGCAACACATACGCACACGCAGATCTCACACTCCTTCGCAATAGGATACACATTCAGAACTCGATTCTGTTCATATAGAGAGTTAACAAATGAGCATCGTATTACAACAAAGTCGGCTATAATAAGGGTTCGATAAGTTGAGAACAAATTTAATTGATGTAATATGATTTTCGGTTCAATGATTGAATCGAAGTACATACTGATCTAGTTCGAGCATTTCATCAAACAAGTGATATGCATTTCGATCAATGAGCTCATACGCAGATATAAAGAACCGATTCACTTTCACATCATCTCGATATTAACTGCAAAAGTCAGAGTTGTTAATAGAGCTTCAATCGCAACTGATTCACTCACAAGCATTAGCTAGAGCTCACGGGCTCTGTTTCGTTCATTAGCGGCAGAAACAGAGTGCGTGGAATTTACCGTGATGAGAGTGAGTTTCTGACCTCGGTCGGTGATCAGAAAGTTCTTGGAGATGTCGGTGTCGATGCAGATGATCGGAGCTGGCGAAGGGATAGAGACCAAGGTTCGTGCACTTTCGGTCACCTTGACCAGAAGAAAACAGAGCAGAACGAGAGGAGGCCTTGCTGCAGCCAAACCGGCGATGGCGGAGCGGCTACGCTAGCGGGCTAACAGTGTCTGGAGGACGATTCAGTTTATCCGAGTCGAGGTCCTTTTTTACCGGATATTCATTCTATTAGACCGACCTCTTTGTAAAATTCAATACATCACCGTCGTTACGTTTCTTTCAATCAATCTCGTGATCGCGCGAAAGATAATTTGCCCCTGTTGCTTATCTCTCCCCCGTTAGCGGTTAATACGGGATCTTAAGCCCCTGAAACTCTCGCAAGGCGCATCGATATTAATACGTTTCGATATGCGTCACTTTTCTGGTCACATAAACTCATCTTGTTTTGTATACCAAATCTGAAATCGTTTCCTCCTAACTATCAGAATCGCAATCTCTTTATGATAATTTAACGAATTTGCTCTCATGACCAATTTGAACTAAATAAAATTGAAGTTAAAAAAAAGGAGAGAGTAATGGGCTAAAACTCTAGAGAAATGTATAGTCGGATTCTCGAACCTTTTTTGCTTTTTTTATGCAATTATGTTGGATTTGTGCAATTCAATTTGCGATTTTATTTGAACGAAATGTTTTCATTATCTTTGTTCCCTGTTTGCATCTCTTTTTTTACGTTGCTTGAGTTCCGATTATTGTATTTCTTTCTTACGTAGCGTACTCACAAGCGATTTAGTTATCGACTCGAAAATCTCTATATACTCCAATGAATCAATTACCGTATTCACACGGCTTACGGGTTCTCGTCGTAATTGAAGAACAAAAAAGGTGACAAAAGAGACAGCGAATAATGTTAATCGATCTGAGTATGTTAATGCGATTTCACATGAATAGCTGGTCATCGGAAACAGAAAGGCTTCTCGACGAAGGTTTGTTCATCATGGATTCATTGTTCTTTTTGTCCTTTCTGCTGGCCTCTGCATGTATATTATATTACGTATTTACATAATTTCATTGTGGTTGTGCCCTACGTACGTATGTATATGCCTTTCACGAAAATTTCAGGGGAAGATTTTATAACAAGCGAAAATGGCAAAAACGGCTGCGGTGAGTGAGATTGTATATGGGCTTGTGCTTGATGTGGTCTGGCGCTAATGGGTTGACGGTCCGAGGCTTGCTCTGATGGGCTTGGTATGGTCTGGGCTGAGCTTGCGGGATCAGGCTTACAGACCGGACCAGGCCCTTTCAATTATGACTGTATTGGATCTTTTTCCATTACTTTCTTCTTCTTTTTTTCTTGTTGTTTTATTTTTTTGTTATCTATTTTCACTTTTTTTATATCATAGATATTTTTTATTTTACCAAAATGCATGTTTGACTTACTTGCCGGCAAAACTTCCAATGTCAACAAGGGCAACATTCGATCATCTGGCCAAAGAATAACTTCATATCGAGCTCTGCTACAATCCCTTATTTGCGCAATATTGCGATGTCATTCAGTGAAAAAGAATAGTCCTCCTACCTCACTCTACAATCCTTGAGTTGAATTTGAGCGCCGATAGAGTGGTTGCACTAGTGCTTGAGCTGATTTAGCCAGTTTTGGCTATATATGGGGGTCAATTGTGTAGATTAAGTGCTTTGTGAGAACTCCCATCACATGTATAAACAAACGAATTAGACAAAATACGTCACCCCCGCATGTTGTTGTCTAGTTTTCAAGTTAACGCTGATATTCCATCCTAGGCAATGAATCTTAGGATTAGATCGGTCCGACGAGAAGCAACCTTCGAAGTTTGGAGCTGCACGAGAATGTATCTTGGGTGAAATTAAGTGTGACCGCCACAAAAGATGCGAATGAAAGATATCCAATTCCAGATGCAGTGAGTAAGCTTTAAACGTGATGCTCATCAAGATCAAGCAAGGATTTTCTATTTCAGAAATGATTACCCAGAAGCTATGTGCTAGCTTTGGCGGAGGCATCACCGATGAGCTTAAATTCCTCGAGCTCGTAGGGAGGCAAACATTAAAAGTTGAGTTAATCAGAGTAATAACAAACAATGGTCCCATCCTGCGCCTACGTTAGTATGTCTAGAATATGTGTAACGCATACCTCACTTTTCTGTGCTTATGTTGATACCGTAGTGATAGCAACTGAAAAGGAGACTTGAGCAAACACCGATTAAATTTGTGACCACGCAAACTATCCACTCCTCGACGACAACGCGTTCAAATAATGCAACTAACCCACTACACTAGAAATTAGTGACTGCAAGTCTGAAAAAAGCAGAGGATGAGGAAGAACTCTGGTTGAAGGAACATACCAGAGATGTTACAAAGTTCATGAGCAACTCTTATTTCGTACGCCATGGATGATTCTCACATCCGGAAGATACTGAGGGTGATGAGTGATTTAATGAGGCCGGATCCGGTAAAGCTTCCTCCAAGTGGGATGGCGACATCTTCGCAGGGCTTCGGAGTGTTGGGCACCAACTCCTGCTGCAACTCCTCTTGAAACTATAGGGACTGATATATTGCCAGCCAGAGAGCAGTGCCGACTTCAACTCCAGTGAAACCAGCCTCTGTGATTGGAGTATCAACAACCCTCTCATGTTATTCAGAGCCTTGTAGACACCATGGTATTATCCGACCTCCTCACCCATTAGAAAGACTCTAGGATCTGCAGGCATTTCGTCATCAAGCGCAGTATTCAGAGCCTCTCTCACAGTCATCTCTTTCACCGCAGTAGAATAACTCTGTAACCACGTCACTGCGGCACAACTCTTCCGCAACCTCTCTCTCAACAACACAGCATCTGAGCCTCCTCCGGCAGTGGCTTTTCGTCTTAGAATCAACAAGATCATGCGCCCTCGAACTTGAACTCGCTCTCACCGCCAGATAAAGCTCGCTGATTCTCTCTCTCTTGAACAGGTGTTCTTCGAAACGGAGTCCAGCCTCATTATTCCATCGAACACCTTCCTTGCAAACTCGGTGCCTCCTACACAGTTCAGCTGACGGCAATGGAATTTCGCAAGACAACGGGAGGATGGGAGAAAACAAAAGCGAAACATAAATCAAAAGACAAAGTTGGAATGTATCGAAATGAATTCTAGAGTTCAATCGGAGATGAAACGACCTGGTAAGCGTGACTGTTGATCGACGAATTACGTCATCACCTGAATGTCGTGAGGAACTGTGGAGATATCTCTAGGCGTATCATTCCTCTCTATTTGTCGTTTCAAAATCGTCTCGCCTTCTGTTTCTCTCTTGCGCAATTCACCGAGCACCTTCTGCTCAGAGGACGCAGCACGTTCAACGACCGGTAAACTCCGGTGGTCAAGTTCGACCGTCGTGGCGGCGGCTAAGCAATGAAGGATGATCCTTTTGAAGATAGACGATGCGGTGGGAAGGTGATCCTCATCTCTCTGTCCATCTTCATTTTATTTTCTTCTCTCAAACTCACCGGCTCCACCATCACTATCGTCAAGCTCTTTCTCTAAGCCGCAATCGAAGGCATCTCGGACTCTCCCTCTCCAGATTGAAGTTTCAAGTTAATTTTCGATTCATTCCAAAACATGCTCGTCGATTTCTGCCTTGCTCTGTTCTCTTCCGCTCCATCGCGGCCTTTCGGATTCCATTGCCGCCGTCAGCTTGCGTCCTCCGTTTCGCCTCGTGTCCGCCGCGCGCCAAGTGGGGATGTGGGCTGGTGTTGACAAGAGCTCCGTCCGATTGCCAAGGTTGAGGTGGGATGGATCGTCATCATCATCTGGATTACGATACGATGCGATCCGCAGTGATTCGAAGGACGAGATTTTCCCGGTTTCGCTCGCGGCCACTTCCACCGGCCCGGCGTCGCTTCATCAACCGACGACGGCATCCGACCGACGCCAATCTGAGGGTCATCGTCCGAGACATAGGCCGAGCAGAGCATGAAGAGAAAACGAGGAGAATAAAAATAAAAAATAAAAAAAGACAAAAGAATATAGAAGATGGAATTCGTCGAGAGGAAGATTCACCCAATAACTCACCATTATTTTTTATATATAAAAAAAAAGCCACCATAAACTTCAAATTATGTTCATTATGACAAATTTACCGAACTCTTTTTGTAACATCGAAAATCCAAAATTATGTCAACTATGACAAACTTTTTCTTTCCACATCAAAAACTTCAAATTTATACTTATATGACATATTTACTCTATCATATCAACACCATTTGAGATTTTTAACGGTGCTCGTTAATAATGTAAATATGTCTCACATATATAAGTTTAAGATTTTTTGTGTCCTATTTTCTTCCTTATCCAATATTTTGTTTATTTTCGTGTAAAAGCAAACTCTCCAAAATTGGAGATCATTCATAAAAAAAAGAAAAAAAATTAGGATAAATAAATCATAGTAAATATAATTTTGAGTTTTTTGTTATTTCTTTCCCTTTTTTTTTCTAGGCTCTATCAATAAATGGCCACAACTCACAACGGAAAATACATCGATTTCTCCCGTGGAAGCAAGTCCCATTTGCTTGCCATGTACCGGCCACAGTTGAGCCGCCACTAGGCTCCCGTTAGGGGTGTCAAAACCGAACCGTATACCCGAACCGAAATATGACCCAACCTGAATTGGCTTGAATTTTTAGGGTATTTTTTGTTCGAGTCTCACTATGTTCGGGTATAGAATTATAAAATGGGTATTGTGACGTATTTCGATTCAGATCGGATCATAACACGAACCAAACTAAAACACGGTACTTTACCAAAACTGAGTTAAAACTCAAGTTCGCTTCTTCTCTGCTTCCTCTCGGCCAAGCAATACTCATGTTGTCACGGCCTATCGCCCACTGTAGAACTGTCTTCACCAAATATAGAGCGAAACAGAGACCAACATTCACCACGAGAGCTGTAGGCGAACC
This sequence comes from Syzygium aqueum, assembly GCA_031216185.1. Lineage (NCBI taxonomy): Eukaryota > Viridiplantae > Streptophyta > Magnoliopsida > Myrtales > Myrtaceae > Syzygium > Syzygium aqueum. The sequence goes on from CM062237.1 coordinate 7,296,799, forward strand.
AATCGGCGATCAGTGAATGGACATCAGCACACGCGCGACCATTCTCTGTTGCATCGAGCTTATCATCACTGCTTGCTGGGTTCACTCAACTCAGTCGGCTAAAATTGACCGGAATGACTCAATTGGCAAGAATTGAAAAAGTTTAGGACTGAATTGGTCGTCGTACAATAGGCTTAGGACTTTTTTTGACAATTTTTCCTACATCAGTGATGGTCACTAATCAAGGAACACTAGAATCCAAAAAAAAATCATCCATTTTTGTCACCTGGTTGTTTAAAAGTCTATTGTTCTTATCATTCAACTTCCCAAGTGGAGTGCGACCAGAAAAAAAAAAAGAAGTTCCCAAGTAGAGCTCCATCCATACCCATCTCCTCTTTTTTCCAAGTATTAAAACTCACTCGGCCATTTATTATAAAATTTTCTAGCAAAATGTTGTTGTTTTTCGACCCTTCCCGTCCTTCCAAAAAATTAAAAGTGGAAGAAAAATTAGGTTTGTAAATTATGAAAATAATAATTATATGTTTTTGAAAATTTTTAAAACCGATTTGAATCACTGCAATATTTGAAAAATAAATGCTAAAAGTAAAAAACTCCAAACAAACCTCAGCATTTGAAAGAAAATGGGGGAAACTCCAATCGAAACGAGAAACCTCGAAATCATATTAGTGGTGACTACGAATCGTTTCTCGTAGTAATTTTGTCCTGTAAAGGGTAGTAGTATTCAAGAAAGTAAACTGATCTAAAATGTTATCAAAGAATGTCGAAAGTATAATTTACTTGAAAGTTTTGATCTAGCAATTCTATATGAAGTAGCACTAATTTGTCATTGAAACTCGGAACTTGGCAATATCTTTGTGGAAAAAATCTCTAAGTTTGCCTTCATTGCAAGTTTTTTACCAAAGGAAAGGTTGGAAATTAGAAACAACATTAGTATGGAGATTTTCTTACTTCATTTTTTCGATTTTATTCTTGTTTTTCCTTTTGTGCAACTTAATAGCCCCACCTCTCCCCTTGGCACTTGTCTATATTTACATCTTGGAAGTTCATGAATTCAAGATTTATCACTAATTTCGTGATCGAATTCCGCAAGTTGCCTTTCCGAGAGTTGAGACATTAAAAATCATTGGCTTGGATAACCTTGGGTTTATGTTTTCCCCTTTCAAAGTTAAATCTCTCCCACAACTTAAAATACTAATTGTATGGAATTGTAAGAAGATGGAAGTGATCATTATGGAGGAAGAAGAGTTGGGAATGGAAGCATCGAAACTCTGGCATTTACGATGTTAACTAGTTTATACTTAAGATTTTTGGAAAGTTGACACACTTCTCTCACGAAAAGTGTAAGATTGATTTTTCGTTTTCATCAGTAAATATATTTTGGTAAATATATTCATCCCCGCAACACAACAGATGACATTCTTTTCATTCGATGAAAAATTAACAACAGGTTCTCAAGAAGGGTGGAGTCAGGATTGTGTCAAATCACACTTCACCGCACTCTTGAATCAAGAGGTATGTGATTAACGTTACGTCAAAATAGTAACTATACCAGAGACAAAGCATAGCCCAAATAAAAACTAACTAAATTACTTACAAAGTGTACTTGCTTGAAAGTTTAAGAGAACTAAAGCTAAACAAGCTATACAACTTACTGCGTGTGTGGAGAGAAGACTATTCAATGTCACATATTCTTCAGAGTATTAAAACATTTGAGGTCTGGCAACATTATTCCTAGCCGTATCATCCTTCCAAAATTTGACGAAGTTAGTTGTGAAGCATTCCTTTGGATTGGCTCATAAATTTGGTGCATCTTGTTTGCACTTGAATTTTCTCGACCATTTTGAAGATAGAAAGTTTTTGAGATTCGAGATCCCGATTGCGGCGATTTCTTGTTTTCTGACCAAAAATATATATATTTATTAGGTAAGTGCTTTTAGTATCCTATTAGTACGTAGAAATTAGAAGCATTGCATTTCGTCAGTTTCTAATCTTTTCTTTAGTTATTTGATTTAGGGACGGTAAAATTTAAGGATCACGGGTCCGATTAAAGAAATTCGCGTGGAGCCTCGAGACCGGTCAAATACTCAGAGCACCACACTCGGCATCCCACGATCTGTTCGCTTAAAAGGCGACGACACAAAACCTCGGTTTTCTGTTCTTTTGGGTTGGGATTGGGGGAGGGGGAGAGGGGAAGCATGCATGGGGGCTGGCGGCCACAGGGCGAGTGAAGGGGGGAGATACTCCTCGAATCGTCGTCTCTCTCTCTCTCTGTTTTTTTTTGTCAGCTAGGGCTCTGTCTGTTGTCAAATTCGTTCCACACATTCGGAGTTATCCATGTTTGTTTTTGTTCTGTTTTTCCCTTGCGCCTGTGACGTCAGATCGTGTAGCCTACCTTAGAGTCTAAAAAGCACATTCGTGCCACATTCGAGCATTTGCGATAGAAACACATCTGTGCAGGAGATTTATTGCGTGTTTGAGCTCATCGGTGGAGATGATATTTGTGTTCAAAGTCTCGACTTTTGGGTCTGCGGGTGAGTGCCAGAGTTCATTGATTGCGACGAACTTTGGACGTGCCTCTTTAGGCCACACTTGCAAGGCCAATATGGCTTAACACTTTACGACTTCCTTTCTGGGGGAAATTTTTTTCCTAAGGTTTCGGCATTTCTCACCCTTCTAGGTGACTCTACCTAGAAGCATGATAAAGAAATGGTTTGGTTGTGGAAGGGGTCGCATAAATTTCTGTAGCATTAGCCCAACGGTCATTATCGCCTCGCAGTTTCAAATACACAGGGGGCTCCATTTTTAGTGTTATAATGTTTGACAAAATTGCTTTAGGGACAGCTATCTCTCAAACATCAAGGGTAAATTTCTATCAGGAACTTGAAAGTTCAGAGAATTTTCCATGCCCTGTCAAAGTACGTGGAGTCACTTTTACGCCTTGTTCTCAATAAAGTCCAGACTGCTCATTATCATGAGAATTTGGAGGGATGTTGATCTGGACAAGCAAATTGCAAATAATATTGCTGTCTTCATAGCTAAAGGGGAAGACCTAAAAGATAGGGGGGGTTGGCATTTTATGATTTCTGAAATTTCATTGTAGATCTAATGACTAATAATTTTAATGTCAAATAGGAGATTCTCTTATATTTTGTTATATTAATCAGGTATTTGGAAAAAAAGAGATGAGTTTACGTTGTCAAACTGAACCCGTGGTTTGATAAAGCCTTATTTGAGCTGCGCTTGAAAGAATTGAGCAGCTTAAGTTAAAATTTTCAATTCCATCCATGTTCTGGTCATTGATGTCTTTGCTTTTTCCCCTGCGCTTGTGGTCTTTGTGGCAGAAATTGACGTGTTTTAAATATATATAGGACGTGGAAGGCTTCTTCTGAGTTTAACCCCTATTGCCCTCTCAGAGCATAGATTTTGACATTTGAATTCGAATTGCATGTTAAGATTGATGACTTTCATTATGTGGTTTATTGTCCATTAGAAATCCTGAAACTAGCAACTACTCCCTTAAACCCACGTTGTGTGTAATTTAATCCTCTCATTATTGCGTGGTTATGTTTTGGTCTTTTTTCACCTTATGTTGGCTTTTCAACCATGTACATGGTCAGTCTGCTTCTGTTCAATTCATCAAGCAACATATTCAGGAAAACAAGCAAATATTGACTCTTAAGTATTCAAATGGGTCGTGAATGGCGAAGCTGAGGAGCTGTGGACGCAATCTGGGGGTGTTCTTTTCTGCTGGTTGGCCTGCATTTTCAAGAGAAACACGTCTGCATGTAGGAAATGCTTGTGTGTTCACTCTCATTGATAGGGATGATGTTGTGTTCGGAGTCTACATATTCACTAGTACTGGTAAGGACATGATTTACATTGATCGAGACGAGCTCTGGAAGTGTCACTTTGGTTGGTCCAAAATAAATTCAGTATTACCAATAATATCTATTTTATTTAGTCTTGATGAGTCAATGAAGTGTACTTCTATTCCTTTTGGGTTTGGGAGGTTCATAATAATACAGATGCACACTCATTAATGCCACATTCCAAATCTAACCAAAAAGGATGTGCTACAGGATGTCCTTTTCGGTTTATGCATTCTTGTCGTGTTGTTCTTTATTTTGAATGTGAAATCAAGTGTCATATGCTTATTAAGATTATGGGTTTTATTTTTTCCACAGGGTATACCAAAGAGGTTCATGAGAAAATATGGTGAGAATATCTCTAAAAGGATGCTTCTGAGAGTGTCAAATGGTGCAATTATTTGGCCTATGGAATTGGAAAAATGTGATGAGATGGTTTGTTCATGACAGAGTTGGAATGAATTTGCAAGCAGTACTGTATCTGTGAGGGCCAATTTTTGGTCTTCAAATCTAAAAGGGACTCCATTTTCAATATAGTCATATTTTATACAAGCATGTCCTAGATAGAATATATGCTAACAAATGCCAATGTGAGGAACCGAGCCTCGACAATTGTGGATTTGTCTCGCCGAAAGTGGAAGATGCCGGCGATTGCCATGATGTTTCGGTCGAGCTTGAAGTCTTAGGGGATGAATTGCAATGAACCAGGAGTCCTCGGCTTTGTAAGGCAATGGAATCTGATCAGGTGCATGACAGTTCCTATGCACATTCATCAGCACGGAGTTTGGGGAGAGACAAAAGTTTGAACTGCTCATGACGAGATTTTTTAGGTCTGAATCTTAATCTACTAGCTAATTCTCCCCTTGACTGTGGTGTTCTCATGTTGGAATCGAATTATGTACAGTAACTCTCCACGTCATTAGGCTAAGAGAGACCGTGTCAGAGCTAATTCATCCTCGTAGTATTTCTCTGTCTCTAGCTCTTCGGTGTCTGCATATCTATGTGTTGGGGATCTCCTAAATGTCAAGCGAATGGAAACAAGCCGAACTGGTCATATTGGATTTGATCGTGCTCGACCCTTAGAAAGATCTATTAATTTAGGGTTGCTTCGTCAGTAGCTATCAATTTTACGTAATAAGAATAGTATATGCCTAGAAAGTGAAAGCTTTCTTCATGTTCTGTTCGCGACTACGTCAGGTAAGCTGAAAGAGCCGGGCTAGTGCAAAGCTTTTAAACCAACCAGTAAATTTAAATCCAAGTATCCTTTCTTCCAAGTTGGTTGAGGTGAATAGATTTGAAGAAAAGCAATGTGGTAAGATCCTCATGACAATGACAACTCTTGGATTTAAATCCTATATAGTCCCTAGATTATGCTAGCTCTAGGTTAATCGTGCATCATGTCGATAGTTTCTATTTTTATCCTTCACATGCTTTGAAAAGGAACCTCGTACTGTCTTCCCCAGAAATCATTAGTTGTTTTCTTCTTTCTAATGATAAAATCGTGAAACGTTTACTTGAGCAGAGAGTTCCCGGTTCATTCCCAAAGATGCACATCAAGAAAAGCCCGCAGCTGTGGCTCTCATTTTCAAGACAAATTGGTGAAGCTCATCAGCCACAAGCATTATGGAAAGTTATCTGGCTGCATTAACGAGAGGAACTTCTCTGAAGGCAGGAGAGATGTGTATGAGTTTTTATTAGAAGGAACGACTGATAAGACTTGGGTGAATAATACTACGCAATAGGACATAGCAGAGGAAGCATCGCCTTAGCTCACTTCTGGCGAGAACAGAATTTCAGAAATGCTTAGTCTAAAATCTGCTTCCCATTCAACAAGTCGGATAAAAGCATGAGTTTTGTTCTTACGAATGGAATGGTCCTGAATGTGTATGATACCTTGGCTTAATCCTAGGCTTAATAATCACCATGTGGGCAGGAGTCATGAGTCATGAGATGGAGGAAAGCTGATTGCTAATGACGATTCTATAAACTTCCATTTCGGAAAGAATCTCTCAAGTTAGGTGCTCCTTTAAGGTTTCTCGTAACCCACACCTTTAGAACTATAAAGTGCAGTAACATCGAATGCACTTCCCTTGAGCTGTATACTAACTCTGAAATTCAAGTAGCAACCCATGGTTTTTCAAGCTCTAGTGAACTTCCATCAGATTCTTTTCATTGTCTCTTTTCAAATTCTTGAAGATTTTATGAATAGTCTTTACACATGGGGCTGCGCAGATCGAAGTTTATTATTAGTTTCTTCACGTGCGAAGAGCATTCAGAGTTTATTTTGTCAAATTAACTTAACTTAATCATGGTATGCGTGGCAAAGCAATTTCCAATCTATGCTACATCTTCTCATGGTTAGTCAATTAAAAATACTTTCACACCGATGTCTACTAAATTCCTCATTGCTTTAAATGGGGAAAAACGATTTCTAGTACTCAGCCTTACCACTTGGCCATGCCTCTCTCACGGTCATCTCTTTCGCCGCGGTAGCATAACTCTGTAAGCACGTCAGCTGCTGCGCAGCTCTTCCGCAACCTCTCTCTCAACAATGCAGCATTCGCGCCTCTTCGGCAGTGGCTTTTCGTCTTGGAATCGACAACATCATTCGCAGCCGGATTGAGTTCGCTTATTCTCTCTCTCTCTCTCTCTCTCTCTCTCTCTCTCTCTCTCTCGAACGGGGTATTCTTCGGAACAGAGTCCAGCTTCGTCATTCCATCGAACACCTTCCTTGCGAGCACGATTCCTGCTCCACACTGCAACGGACGGCAATGAAAATTCGGAAGATAGCGAGAGAATGGGAGAAAACAAAAGCGAAACAGAAATCAACAGACAAATTCAGAATGTATGGAAATGAATTCTAGAGTTCAATCGGAGATGAAAACGACCTGGTAAGTGTGACTGTGGATTGACGAATTTCGTCATCGCCTGAATGCCGCGAGGCACCGGCTGTCTGTGGAGATATATCTCTAGGCGTATCTTCCTCTCTGTTTGTTGTTTCAAAATCGTCCCACCCTCTGTTTTTCCATTGCGCAATTCACCGAACACCTTCTGCTCAGAGGACGCAGCACATTCAACGACCTGGAAACTCCAGTCGTGGTGGCTAAACAATGAATGACGATGCCTCGGGAGATAGGCAAGGTGAACCGCAATGGGCTACAGGTCGCGACAAGGAGTTTATTATTTTCTTCTCAAGATCACCGTCTCCTCCACCGTCAATATCGCCAAGCTCGTTCTCTAAGCTGCGATCGAAGGCATCTCGAACTCTCTCTCCAGACTTTCTCCGACCAGATTTTTCTTTTTTGGCATCTTTTCTCTCTCTCTCTCTCTCTCCCTGGATTCCCCTGCTTCATCCGATTGCCAAGGTGAGGTTGGATGGATCATCATCATCATCATCTGGATACGTTCCGGCGACGCTTCATCGACCGACGGTGCAGCCGAGGCCAATCTGAGAGTCGTCATCGTCGGAGACGAGATAGGCGGAGGAGCGTGAAGAGGAAAACAAAGCAGAATGAGAGTGCAAAGCTAGGCGGTGGAGTTCCATTCGGATTTTGTGGTGGGATTTGTGTGGGGAAAAACGGTGGTTGTTGTCGGAGAGGAAAGAAGTAAAAATATATATATATAAAAGAAAGAAATAAAAAAAGACACGAGAAAATAAAGAGCCCACAAGAAGTCGGTCAAAGGAAGACTTGCACAAAAGATGGCGTTTGTTGAGAAGAAGATTCATCCACCAACAACTCACCTTCATCAATTCTTTTTTAAATGCGTCAAAAATTCCAAACTATATTAATTATGACATATTTACCCTGAAATTTTTTGTGATGTCAAAAATCCAAAATTATGTCCACTACGATATATTTACTCTAAACATTTTCTTTTGGACATCAAGAATCCCAAAAACTATACACGTGCGACTCATTTACCCTCCTTCAAAATTCAATCAGATAATTTTCTAATCAAATCAACATCGTTTTGATTTCACTTAAGCCACCATTTACCTTCCTTTTGTCCATGTAGGCAGATTTTTAACAGTATTCATCGACGGAATATTGACGGAGGGTAAATGTGTTGTACATGTACTGGTTTGAGATTTTTGGTGTCCTGTTTTTCTTCCCTGTCTAATATTTTGTTCTTTTCCATGTAAAAACAAACTCTCCAAATTGGAGATCAATCATAAAGAAAAATTTAGGATAAATGTGTCATGCTAAGCATAGTTTGAGATTTTTTATGGTTTTTTTTCCTCGGCTCCCTCAATAATTGATCACAACTCACAATTGAGACTACATCGATCTCTCTAGTGGAAACAAATCCATCCGCTTGCCATCTACCGGCCACAATCGACCCACCATTGGGCTCCTGTCACCCTATCCCTCCTAGATTACCTTGGCGTGGAGCCAGATTTGAGATAGCATTCGTAGTCATTCTAGGAGTAGGTTTACTTTTATTGATACATGATTGGATAAGATTATCGCTTTGCCGTGCCTTCTAATGTCATGCTTAGCCATTCCCGTGCTATTAATTCAAGTTGAGGTTTCGCTTTTTGAGTCTTGGGTAGGACACATAAGGATATGGGCAAGAGCATCCTTCTTGAATCCGACTCAATCTTGATTCATTCATCTCTTATTGTTGTTGCTCATATTGATTAGTGATGATTATGTTGTTTGTTCCTGTCCCTAGTACTTTTGGGGAGGCACTTCTGTCTTTAGATTGCTAGCATGTTGAATTGACTTAGCTTTTGTAAATCATGTGGGTTTGGTTGCTGTCAGCGGTATATTCTCGCTTCAATGAGCAGTGTTTTGATTTCATTTGTGAAAAGGAAAATTCCACTTTTATCTCTCGCTACTTCAATTCCGTAGAAATATTTTAATTTTCCCTAGGTCTTTCAATTTGAGATTCCTATTTAAATTTCCTCTAATTAGAAAATTAACCCAATGTCATTTTTGGTTATCAAGAATCATCGACAGAAATTAACATAAGGATAAATGAATTTCATCTCCTTAAAGCAAACATGGAGTAATCAACAATTAATTGCTTAAATCCTAACTTAGACTATGTCTCAAATAAACGTGCTATACCTTTATATGTATATAAAGTATACAAAAACACATTAAACGATTATTTGCCTTAACTAGTCCTACGGATTTTATTATATGTTTGTTGACATATGACATGCGTACTCACCAGTCACCAGTCGTGTGGTCCTTCTATATCAAGGAAACAACTAATCAGCTAGGCTTCAAAAAAATATATGCTTTTGTCCACGGCTCCAAATATTCTTTACAGGAAACACTCCCATCATTCTGAAAATAAGTGTTTCTCATGCCTTATTCTACAATCCTGGAGTTGGATTCTGGCCCCGGTGCTCTGTCCGCATTCGTTTTTTATTCGATCCCACGCGTTGCTCATCCATGCAGTACCATCCGGATTGCTCAATGCCCCATTGCACGCTCCATGGCCATGACATGACTCCTCGCTGTCTTCGGATTTGCTATAGTAACTGTATCCAGTTGTTTGCCGTTTTGGCACTCGGTTCATTGAGGACGTTACGTCGGGTGTTCGCAAAACCATCCCATGGCATGTACTCTTCGTTATTGCAGATTTTGGTGGTCATGGTTGTATCTGGATCACCTCCAACGGCATAGCAAGTAGATAAGAAGCCTAGGATGAAGACTTTGATACTCTATAAAATAGTCATGAGAATATAAATTTGTCTTTCTTTGATTTATCGCTTGGACCCACATTCAGCAACGTAACTTATATAGAGTTTACTGTTGTGGATTTCTGTGCTAATCTCACGTTTGATGACGTTTGGTTTAAGATTCAGTTTTTGTTTTGATTCTATTGAACAATATTATTTATTTATTTTATTTTTCACTCCATCTCCAAGAGACAGAAATCTCCACTTGACGAAACCTCGGAACATGAGTTTTGCGTTTCATCAAATAACCTCAGTTTGTCTCAATATTTTCAGTGCTAACCTAGTTTCACTATGTGAGCTATGTGAATTGAGCCACGAACTAGAAAGGCCCCCATTTTAACACCATCATTTTTAATTTTTTTTATTTCCAATTAGTTTATTATTTATTTATTTATTTATCTATTCTTTTTTGCTCCTTTTATTGTTTTTGCTATTTTCTATTTCTGTATTTTTACAAGGACAAACGCTTGAATTATTTTTACCAAAAAAAAAAACGCTTGAATTATCGACAAAAATTCAGGTGTCGACAACATATATAATAACAACAAGTTAGTGCCATCGGAAGCTTGATACTTTTGTAAATTGGTTGTTTAAAAGGTGCATTTTGCATTGAGTAACACATTCCTCATAAATATTTTCCACAAAATCAAAAATAATAACGAGGACGGAAAGAAAAGCTCTTCCCCATCTAAAATTAGTCAAATTTTAGAGTCTAAGAATCAAAATTACATTCTATATTGGCCTTACCGACAAAATTTTGTTAAATTGGCACTCCCACTACTCCTTGCGGACTCATCTCTTAACTGTAATACATGTGGGGCAGTTTGAATGAAATAATTCTCATTTTAGGACTTGAGATCTACCATTCTTTGAAAAGGGAGCAATAACAAAGAAAGCTGCCCTTGCGAGCGCGAGAGCATGAGCAAAATCATGAGATAGGGCTTCGCTTCTAAGCCAGAAAAGGGTCTGTGAGCAAGTCTAAATTAAAGATTAGTAGCATGGGGATGACACTTTGACCCATTAGAGTTTTGATATGGGGCTTTTTCCGTCGACAAAGCCCTAAATCTGAAACGTTCGGGCACTGCACTATCAATTTGGTTGGACTTTGAACAAAGAATTCTATCAATCTTCTCTTTTTGGTGGCGACGACTAAAGGTGCCAGTGAGGTTGGCTTTGAATGGATTTGTTTTCAATGCATATTGTAAATCCTGCCATGAGAATGAGTTGTATTGCTTCCAGCAAAGACCTACTGTAGAGATACTTAATGTTTTTATCAGAAGCTGATTGTGGATTTATTCGAATGGTATGATCCTAAAAGTCCCATTTTAGAACAAAGAAGTTATATCGATGCTGATGGCCCAAAAGGTGAAATTGAAGGAGAAGGTTGTATTGATAGAGGCTAGAGAGAAAGTGAATCTTGAAGAGAAGATTAACGAGTATTTTTGTCCATGTCCAAAATGGACGAGATTAATCTGCTTCGCTTGACACAGTGTTACTCGACAGATTAGGATCTTCGAAGTTTCTTTGTAGTCGAAAAGGGCAAAGTCTAACTTCATCTTGGTGTCAGCTTTTAATAATGGAATTTGAAGCTTTTGCTAATGAAACATCGATTCTTATTACAGTCCTGTTTCGTTGATCATCCCTTAACATCACATTCTTAAAGCATACACAAGCAAAGTGTAACCAAACCCTTGCCTAGACCTAGGCGATGGCGAGGGTTGAGGACAAATGTCGTTCGCCCTCTTGTAGTGGTGGCGCACTAGTGACGAGGGTCAGACGCGTAGAGGTTGGGTAGTCCTAGGTCCTTGTGTTGATTGGTACGCCACTAGCACATGAAGGTGAGAGCAAGTAAGCCCTCGTCGTGGCCCAGTAAGGTGTGTTTTGTCCTCGACGCCCAAGTAAGGGTGGCAATGGCACCACCCAAATTTTTTTAGCCACTTCGGACGTCATGTCGACATTTACTTGGTGCCTTATCAATCTCAACAATCATAATTTTTTTTGAAAAGACCACGTAATATTTTGGTCACTGAAAATGGAGGAGATAATGGGAAGTAATTGTTAATTTTTTTAACAAATTCTAGGAATTGATTGTACCACTTGAAAGTGTGATTTAGTCGGAATCTGCGCATGGCCTAATTGCACATTTCTTATGAATTTTACATCAGCGATATAACTGAATCTGGTACCCTTAATTTTTCCTTTTTATAGTTCAACTGATAAATGGAAACATTAATAGATGGAATACAAGACTAATGGTGTACTTATTTTATTTGATAAGCAAATTAATTGCTAGCTCTCCCGGATGAAAACCGGCCTCAAGTCTCTCGTGAAGCAACTTCCATGTGTCGCTTTGTCATAGCGTGTGCAGCTGAGCCAGAGCCGGTACATTTGGCCAAAGTAGTCACCGGTTGGCCTATCAATTCAAAGCATCCATCATGTAACCTCACCGGTCGCTCCAAGTTATGTGCACGATTTCAACCATCAAATAAAAGAAAATTGATGTCAACCATCGGATGACAAGGCATCTCGACCATGCGATGAAGATCAATTAATGTGAAAGGTTGGACTAATCATGAGCTGTGCTTTTATCACCATTGCACTAATCATAGTGTAAGTTATAGTTTGGATTCTCTAGTTTTACACTAGTGAAATGAAGCAACTATCACTAGAATTCAATGCACACCCATACTGAAGCACACTGCTTATGGAAGTTGATCTGCATCCATGTTGCAGAATTTAAAACTTCCTAGTTTTCTACCTTTTCTTTATGCACTTCGGTTTGACTATGATGAATTATTTTCCTGGACTTGTAGCTCTTTTTGTTTTTTTTATAGTAGAGAATTAATCCCAAGAAGTTCCTTGAGAAGATATGGAAAGGATCTCTCGAACTTGGTGCTTCTCAAGGTTCTGGCCGGTTCAACCTTGACTATAGAACTAGAAATGTGAAACAATGACATGGCTTCACCGTGGAAAGGGTGGCGGTACAATATTGTGACGTACAGTTATACAACAATTGCAATCACTAATTTAAACAAAGGATGATATTGTGAACATTCCGAAGGCTATTTAATACGTGCATGAATTCAATCGAACACATCGACACGGCTTCAGCTTTTTATTAAACGAGATTAACCTAGATTGACATGTAGTTCGAAAGTTATGGCACCCTATCATTCAATTTCACTCCCCTGCAGCAGCACTTTAGTATATAAAATAATAGCAATATGGACTAGCCAAATAGTGATATGAAAGAAATTAATCGAAGAAGAGAAAAGTGTCGTAATAGAGGAATGGCGAGTAACGAAAGTTCCAGATATGGATCAAGTCAGGCTCAGTAGTAAACCAGGGCGCATGCCGAAAACAAACCAGGGCACGTCTCGATCACGGGCTAGGCCCTGTCCTGGTCACGAATCAGGCTATGTCTAGTTTTGGCCCTATTCAGTGATGGTCATGATTTGAAGGAAGTTCTCGGTTTCTACGCGCGAAAAGGTCATCGAATATGACATAAGTGTTCGATCTACCCAGAATGCACGAGATGCCAGATAGACTTTAAACTAACGATTTGAAGAAAGTTCTCAATCTCCTTCTGTTTGTTTTTTTCCTCTGGGTCCTTCCCAATTTACCAGAATCTCTGCCTTTACTTCCTCAAAATGGAGGATTCTCCATGAGTATCCCTTGGACACGAAGCTGAACGGTGCTTCTTTCAATTGCCAGAGAAAACGTCCCTGGTATCATATATAATTGATGGAAAATCAGGACAGGTGGAGTCCCCACCTTCGACGAATACCTTCATTGTCCAAGGTGGCGAGGAATCATGCCCAAGCATGGATGTGGGGGGCGGGCGGCGGGCTTCAAAAGGGCTTTCCGACCTAACCTTTAGAAACAAAATGGGCCAAGGCTTCGCTTGAATGCTAGGGCTTAAAATTCTTGCATGGAATTTTGAGTCGGGTCGTAGATCGATCCGGTTCACAAAATTCTGAGGTCCTATCTGAAAAATGTCCCTAATTCCTAAATGTGAAAGAATGCGTTGAAAGAATGAGAACGCAAGACTATTCAGCTTGAATGTTTTTGTTTAGTCATAACATTTTTTTTTTGGAAATTAATCATAACCTTTTCAAATAGTCATAATAAGTATACAAGTTTACGAGTAATTTGACATTCTAATCTTGCAATTATTGTTGGCAGAAAAATTGAACAATTTCAAATTTTCCTTATGAACTGAGTTTTTTTTTTCACTTAAAGAGATTATTTGAAGGGATTTTTGTCAACAAACGTGTAAAAATTTGAAAGATAATCCATGAAAAGTCAAGGCTTAATTTTAACTAATAGTCAACATTAATTAGATATAAGGGTCTAAGTTAGCCCTAGTCTAATATGTCAATAGGTAGGACATTATCGAAAATTTCTATTCAATAAACATATATAACACAGCCATTTTCCTTTTAATTGAGTGTTTTCTTTATTGCTAATTTAGAAATTTATGTTACTCTGAAATTTAAAGTGATTAAAGATAGAAGTTTCCAATTGATTATGGCATTAGAAGAAGAATATCAAACAATATCTAATTTACGATGTGAACGAAGTCTCTATAGGGCAAATAGGAATAACTTATCGGCGAAGTAGCGAATCAAAAGGCTGGGGCTGCAAAAAAGCACAAAAGCGAACACTAAGATTTGGATTTGATAATGCTTGGTCCTTACGCAACTCAAAGCAAAAGGCAGAAAAAGGAAAAGGTAAAGCGCCTTAACATTAAGAGATGTTAGTCTATACTTTCGCTTTCCATGACATCCTTATTAAAGGTATTATTTTCAAGAAACCAGCCATGTATTATCACCAGAATCCCATGATTAAAAATGCAATAATATGAATAGACATTAAATAGAGGGCGTCCCATCTCCCTCTCGAGTCCACCTTTAATAAAAATACTTTATAAAAAAACTAAAAAGACGAAAGCATTGAATAACTTAGCGGCAAAGCAGTGAATCAAAAGGCTGGGGCCTGCAAAAAAGCACAAAAGCGAACACTAAGATTTGGATTCGATAATGCTTGGTCCTTACGCAACTCAAAGCAAAAGGTAGAAAAAGGAAAAGGTAAAGTGCCTTAACATTAAGAGATGTTAGCCTATACTTTCGCTTTCCACGACATCCTTATTAAAGGTATTATTTTCCCATGATTAAAGATGCAATAATATGAATGGACATTAAATAGTGGGCGTCCCATCTCCCTCTCGAGTCTACCTTTAATAAAAATGCTTTATAAAAAAGCTAAAAAGACAAAAGCATAAATTATTCGTAAATGGCTTAGCATAACGAGCATTACGCGCAAGAGATGTTTGCTACAATGTGGAAATAAACCAATAGATTAATGATAAAAAAACGGGCGTCAGTCGGCAATTTTCATTTTTGCCATTGAAATCGATTCTAGTTTGTTCCGTGCCTCTTTAGGGTGAGTTTGTTTTGGTGTACTTGTGTGATAGTCTTGTTTCAGACGGATCATGTCACTTGCTGGTGGGGGTGTTGGATCTTGCTTCTATTCGCTGCTATATACCGTCGACCCTTTTGTTTTAAGTCGAACCTTAGAGCTAAAGATTTGGTGATTTGCATTTGTCAATTTTGATTGTCTAATTTTATCTCCTCCCTTCATCGTGAGACGTTATTTCCACATGTTAAAAACTCCATGCTATTAAAATAATTAGATAGAGTAGTCTCTGAAAGATATTTAGGTTCAACACGTATCATTTCTCAAATAAAAATCACGTAATATAAAGAGTGAGTTCATTTGGGCACGTGAGGACTAGGTTCGTGCAATTAAAAAACCATTGTGTTTCTTCAAAATTTAGCTCCGATGGCCAACAAGGAACATCCCTGACTCATGGGTGACAGATTTTCCTAAGCCATGGTTATGGTCAAGGTCAAGCTGATCTTTTCTCTTCTTCTTATTTTGACAATCATTTGAGTCGAAATAGCTCATCTTTTTCAATACTCCTATTTTAGAAGTGGTAATGTCTTCTCGGTCCAGAGTTTAGAGCAAGCTTGTGTTTGCCGAGGCACCAATCAAGATAAAACTTTTTAATTCTTTTACACACACATCGTTTGAATATTATCAAGAAAGAGTAACACTACAACTACAAGAATTAATTCATAAAATTGATTTATAAAAGTGATGTGAATAAGTTAGTCGGACTATTACATTGTTTGGTCAATCATTTCCAAACGCATTATTCTTAGTAGAATTCACTTAGCCAACAAATTTGAATCGGAGCATCCGTTTTTCAAAGTGGTGATGCGGCCATCTGATAAAAAGAAATTTTTGGAAAGGTCCCAAGCTCAATTCTCATTAGTGGAATGTCTTCAAATTGGAACGCTTGCCTCGTATTTTAGTTTGTTTTTGAGTTTTCACTTTGTTTGCTTTATCCCTTATACTTGTAGCTAAGACTTGAGATTATATTATGTACCCGATGTATAGTCTAAGAGCACAAATTTTGACCGGTTTAAGATAGATGGCTTTCAAATTATGCACCCTATCATATAGTTAAGTCTGCAAATTATAACTCTTGAAACTAGTAAATACTGCCAAGTGCCGTGAATGTACATATTGTGTGTTCTCTCATTATGTGTGCTTATATTGTGGTCTTTCATATTCATACATTGCTTGTTCAAATATGCATGCAGCCAAACAATTCTCTTTGCATTCTTCAAGGAATATATTGAGGAAAATAATCATATCACAGCTCCTAGGCATTCGTGCACAGTGAAGCCAAGGATCCATCACATCTTATTAAAAAATGAGGATTAAATTACATTTACCTAGTTCTCTGCCAAGCCCGAACCGCAATTACAAGAATTTGGTGGTGGCGCTTATAGTTTTATTAGCCATGTGTTTGCTCAAATCACGCTCTTGTAACCGGTAGTTAAATCACATCATTTATAAATAACAGGCACTTAAAAATATGAATTCCTATTGGTGATACATACATGGTGAATGATATGATGATAGCATTTTGAAACTCTTAGTCTATACTTATGTTTCCTATGACATCTTTATTAGAGTTATTATTGTAAAAAAGCAGCCATGCATTATAATCGCAATCCCTTGATTGAACCATGGATGCAAAAATGGGGTCCATATGTATTCTTTTGTCTATTAGAGCTCTCTCATTGGAAAAAAAAAAAAAAAGCAATGCACATTGCTTAGGATCAGAACATGCAATAATTTAACTAGACATTAGATAATGGGAAGGTCCTAAGCATAACATGAAAAGTCTTCATCCAAGGCCTCGTCCAGATCTCGAGATCCTTTGGATGTAAAGTAAAAAGAAGGTATTCCGTTACTCTTGGGAAGATAAAGATTTAGAGGAAATTGGGAGGTGCGAGGCGTGTGAGCACCGGCACATTAAATTAAAGAATGCATCTATGGAGCTCACCCACCTATGGGACAAGCCATAGAGGCCCTCATAGGAGCGAAAGCTCCCTTCTTTGGTGAGGTAACCCTTCAACCACACCAATGATCCAATTAGGCCCTTGATTGACAAATAGCTTGTCCCCACTCCCTCTCGAGTCCACTTTTACTAAAGATGTTTTATAAGAAAAGCTAAAAAGACAAAAGCGCCGATCATTCAAGAATGGATTAGCATAAGGCACATCACACACGAGAGACTTTGGCTACAATGTGGATTCTTTGCTTTGGAAATTGAACCATTATGTAAGGAATGATTCGGCATTTTAATACTACATCTCAGCGGTTGAGTATCGACTTTTCCAGCAAAAGGAGTTGCTGTGTGTCGACGCTACCCTTCCTTCACCCACTTCTCTAGTGGCTCCATCAATTTGTCTTGGATGCTCCACTGAGAATTGCTTCAATGGACCGAAAGCAAAAATTCACAAGGCTATAAAAGAAATATTCCACTAGTGAGCCTTCCTTTCCACTAGAACCTTTGAAATATAAAGATGGTATTCCCTTACTCTTGGGAAGATAAAGATTTAGAGGAAATTGAGAGGTGCGAGGCGTGTGAGCACCGGCACGTTAAATTAAAGAATGCATCTATGGAGCTCACCCACCTAGGGGACAAGCCATAGAGGCCCTCGTAGGAGCGAAAGCTCCCTTCTTTGGTGAGGTAACCCTTCAACCACACCAAGGATCCAATTAGGCCCTTGATTGACAAATAGCCTGTCCCCACTCCCTCTCAAGTCCACTTTTACTAAAGATGTTTTATAAAAAAAAGCTAAAAAGACAAAAGCGCCGATCATTCAAGAATGGATTAGCATAAGGCACATCACACACGAGAGACTTTGGCTACAATGTGGATTCTCTGCTTTTGCAATTGAACCATTACGTAAGGAATGATTCGGCATTTTAATGCTACGTCTCAGCGGCTGAGTATCGACTTTTCCAGCAAAACGAGTTGCTATGTGTCGACGCTACCCTTCCTTCATCCACTTCTCTAGTGGCTCCATCAATTTGTCTTGGATGCTCCACTGAGAATTGCTTCAATGGACCGAAAGCAAAAATTCACAAGGCTATAAAAGAAATATTCCACTAGTGAGCCTTCCTTTCCACCAGAACCCTTGAAATATAAAGATGGTATTCCCTTACTCTTGGGAAGACAAAGATTTAGAGGAAATTGGGAGGTGCGAGGCATGTGAGCACCGGCACGTTAAATTAAAAAATGCATCTATGGAGCTCACCCACCTAGGGGACAAGCCATAGAGGCCCTCGTAGGAGCGAAAGCTCCCTTCTTTGGTGAGGTAACCCTTCAACCACACCAAGGATCCAATTAGGCCCTTGATTGACAAATAGCTTGTCCCCACTCCCTCTCGAGTCCACTTTTACTAAAGATGTTTTATAAGAAAAGCTAAAAAGACAAAAGCGCCGATCATTCAAGAATGGATTAGCATAAGGCACATCACACACGAGAGACTTTGGCTACAATGTGGATTCTCTGCTTTTGCAATTGAACCATTACGTAAGGAATGATTCGGCATTTTAATGCTACGTCTCAGCGGCTGAGTATCGACTTTTCCAGCAAAAGGAGTTGCCGTGTTTCGACGCTACCCTTCCTTCATCCACTTCTCTAGGGGCTCCATCAATTTGTCTTGGATGCTCCACTGAGAATTGCTTCAATGGACCGAAAGCAAAAATTCACAAGGCTATAAAAGAAATATTCCACTAGTGAGCCTTACTTTCCACCAGAACCCTTGAAATATAAAGATGGTATTCGCTTACTCTTTACAAAGATTTAGAGGAAATTGGGAGGTGCGAGGCGTGTGAGCACCGGCACGTTAAATTAAAGAATGCATCTATGGAGCTCACCCACCTATGGGACAAGCCATAGAGGCCCTCGTAGGAGCGAAAGCTCCCTTCTTTGGTGAGGTAACCCTTCAACCACACCAAGGATCCAATTAGGCCCTTGATTGACAAATAGCCTGTCCCCACTCCGTCTCGAGTCCACTTTTACTAAAGGTGTTTTATAAGAAAAGCTAAAAAGACAAAAGCGCTGATCATTCAAGAATGGATTAGCATAAGGCACATCACACACGAGAGACTTTGGCTACAATGTGGATTCTCTGCTTTTGCAATTGAACCATTACGTAAGGAATGATTAGGCATTTTAATACTACATCTCAGCGGTTGAGTATCGACTTTTCCAGCAAAAGGAGTTGCTTTGTTTCGACGCTACCCTTCCTTCATCCACTTCTCTAGTGGCTCCATCAATTTGTCTTGGATGCTCCACTGAGAATTGCTTCAATGGACCGAAAGCAAAAATTCACAAGGCTATAAAAGAAATATTCCACTAGTGAGCCTTCCTTTCCACCAGAACCTTTGAAATATAGTTAGGAAAATCTTCTAAAGTTAACTATATATATAGACACACACAAATTTACGCACCCAATTTAGCTTAAATCACATCCTTTTACCCAATTTAGATTTAAATTCACAAGGCCAAACTGTTTTCCTCACATAAGTGTACACTCAAGCATAAATAAATCCACCTTTTGGGGTCAGCGCAAGTGTCATAACTTTTGTACGGAGGACACTTAAGTGCCATAACTTTTTTTTTGTTAGAAAAGCCACGATCTTGGGCCCTCACGATCAATCCTTCTGACAAAGCTAGTCATGAGAGCCCAAAACCGCGGCTTTTCTGGTTGAACGTTGACCTTCCTGAAGAGGCGAGCACCACTAGCTTGAAGAGGGGGTGTCGGTGAATCATTTCATGGCCCCCGTTCGTCTCGAAATTTCCATTTTAGCCTCTGTTGACGAAGGTAAAAATGCTTTGTAGTCACACAATTTATCGAGCCGATTTGTGTGACTACGAAACTTTTTTACCTTCTTCAACGGAGATTAAAACAGAAATTTCGAGACGAAGGGAAGCCATGGAATGATTCACCGGCACCCTCTCTTCAAGCTGGTGATACTTGCCTTACCAAGACGGTCACCGTTCAGCCGGAAAAGCCGTGATTTTGAGCCCTCACGACCAGCTCGTAAGTGGCACTTAAGGGCGCGCATGAAATTTGTCATAAACAGAGGGGTAAAACCCAAAATCGGTACACATGTCATTAAACTTCGTAATTTGATAGTAAAATTTAATGGAAACTAACGGAGGGTAAATTTGTCATAAGTGTACCAGTTTGGGGTTTTTTGTGGCCAAAAAATTAGTTCGGGGGTAAAATTGTCACAGGTATACTAGTATAGGATTTTTTTATGGTCAAAAAAATAGTTCGGGGTAAAATTATCACAGGTGTACCAGTTTAGAGTTTTTTGTGGTCAAAAAAATAGTTTGGTGTAAATTTGTCACAAGTATACCAGTTTGGGATTTTCATGGTATTAACCCTTTTTTGAAAGGGTGAAAATTATCAAAAATCTTAAATTATGTTCATTATGACATAATTACTTTAATTTTTTTCGTAACATTAAAAACTCAAAACTTATACCTATACAATACATTTATCCCAAATTTGTACAATGTGACACATTTATTTGTGACATCTAAAACCTCAAACTTATATTCATGTAACACATTTTTCCCAAAAATTTACTGTCATAGAAAAAAGTTGACATTTTTTTTGAATAAATTTGTCACACAAATATAAATTTAAGATTTTCAGTGTCATTGAAAAAAGTTTAAGGTAAATATTTCATACGAATATAAATTTAAAGCTTTTAATGTCACAAAAAATAATTTAGAGTAAATGTGTCGTAAATAGTAAAGTTTAAACTTTTTTTGTGATTTTTTCCCTTATTGAAATATTAAAAATGGATTTGTGATAACTAGTACTCTGGAAGTTCCAAAGCGTCGACTTGCGCTTTCTGCCTTGGTGTACGGTCCACCGGTAAAAATTGAGTTGATGGCAGACTGTGTAAAACTTACATGTCACGTGAGTGTGGGCCCCTCCTTGTCCATTTATTCTCTTTATTAATTACATTTTAATATTTTATAATATTGGTGCTGACGCACTGTGTAAAACTTGTAAAGTACATTTCTTCTGTGCGTCGAATCATTTGTTTGCTTTAACAGCTGATGATCGTCTAATCTGTTTCTTTCTCCGTCCATTGCTATTCCACTCTCCCCTTTCCTTCATCCTTTTTGGCGCTCAAATCTCTTCGTCTTGTTCGTCTCTCGCTCTGTTTCGCTCTTTCCTTCTCCTCGGCCCAGCCATTCTTCCTCTTCCTCTTCCTCTTCCTCTTCTTCTTCTTCAGTATCTGCTCCTCCTTTTCATCATTCTCTCTCTGTCTCTCTTTTTTCTCGCTCTTTTTTTCTCGGAAAAAAAATCGAAGAAAAATGTCGGCCGATTCTGTCGTTTCTATTGCATGGGATGTCTTGAAGAGCTATGTAGTTGATCACATCAAGCGTCGATTCAATTATGTGATCGCCTCCAAGAGCTTCGCCGACCGTCTTCGAGACGAAGTCCGGAATCTGGAGAACGAGGCTCAGAAGGTCAACGTTCTCGCGGAACAAGCCAGAAACAATCTTCGGAATTTCTATGATGACTTCACGGAGTGGCAGCAAAGTGCTAACGAGGCCTTGGAGGAGGCGGGAGACCTGTTGGCCGACTTCGAAAAGGCGACCAAGACTTGCTGCTACGGGACTCTTCCCGACCCCAAGTGTCGCTATCAGTTCAGCAGGAAGGCCGAGGGCAAGATTGGGGTCATTAAGCAACTCGCTCAAAAATGCCGCGGATTCAAGGAATTGAACGACATCTCCTTCAGCAATCCTGCTCCGGGAGATGTCACTGCTCCGAATCCAGCCACGAGAGAAGGCAAAGATGTCGTCCAGTCGACCACCGCAACGGCCTCTGCTTCTTCTGCCTCGACGTCAAATGAGCTTACTGACGATGGCCTCTTCAAATCCAGAGCTGCGATCATAAGGGACATCATGGTCGCTCTTGCCGATCACAGCAATAGCGTGGTAGGGATTCACGGGATGGGCGGGCTCGGCAAGTCCACCCTTTTGGTCGATGCGGAGAGGAGAATAAGAGAAGAAAAGCAGTTCGATCTGATCGCTAAGGCTGATGTGTCGCAAAATCCTGACATCAAGATGATTCAAGGAGTGATTGCGCATGCGTTGGGCCTGGACATGAAGGGTTATGATATTGATAGCGTGCGAGCGGATCATCTGCGCGAGAGGTTGGGAATTGAGAAAAGGAAGGTCCTCATAATACTGGACAACTTGTGGAAGGGGCTCGACTTGAAATCAGTCGGCATTCCTTGCGGACATGACAACAAAGTCATGGGATGCAAGTTGTTGTTGACGTCGAGAGATCGAAATGTTTTACAAAGGGATATGGGCTGCGACAAAGATATCCCCCTTGATAGGCTGGAGGAGAAAGAGGCAAAAATATTGTTTGAGAGGATGGTGGGAGACATAGTTCATAATGACGAGTTCAGACACTTGGTGGATCAAGCGCTTCACAAATGTGCAGGTTTGCCTTTGTTAATTGTCACAATGGCGAAACATTTCAAATACGCTACTCCGCCTGAATGGAGGGATGCTTTAAATCAAATTGAGGGGTGTACAAACGAAGGAATAAGTGCAGTGATAAATACGATGTTGCAATTAAGTTATGATCATTTAGAAAGCGAGGACGCCAAAAATTTGTTACAACTCTGCGCCGCTTATGGCGTCTCTGAGCCTTCTCTTGAAAACTTGATGAGGTATGGCTTTGGTTTGGGGATATTTCAAAAATATAGCAGCATGGAAAAAGCCAGAGATAGGTTGAGCACGCTCATCAGCACTCTTCAAGCCTCCTCCCTTCTGTTAGGCAACAGAGGCGCAGTTGATTTCAAGATACATGACTTGGTCCGTGACTTTGTTGCCCAGGTCATTTTAAGAGATCACCCTCTTCTTGTGTTGAAAGATGAAGAAAAATGGGAAACAGAGTTGTCGATGGACAAGCTCAAAAGTTGTACAGCAATATGCTTTCCCTATATTGACATGAAGCAGCTTCCTGATGAATTAGATTGTCCCGAATTGCGTATCTTTTTGCTTTTCAACAACAATGAATCTCTTGAGGTTCCATATTCAACTTTCAACTCTATGGGGAAACTTGCGGTCTTAAATCTTACTAGCATACATCTCACTCGTTCGCCAACGCCATTTCAGCTCTTGGAGAACTTACATACTCTGAGTCTTCATAGTTGTTCGCTAGAGGATGTGGCCATTCTTGGCAAGCTAAAACAGTTACAAATTCTCAGCTTTGTGAACTCCAACATTCAGCGATTGCCAAAAGAAATTGGGCAACTGGTAGAGCTGAGGTTGTTGGACTTGAACTATTGTTCAGAACTCCAGATAATTGAACCAGGTGTGCTTGGAAGCTTGATCAAATTGGAGGAGTTGTACATGGAGGATAGCTTTGATCGATGGAATGCCGTGGATCAAACTCCACGAACTAATGCCAGTCTGATTGAGTTGAATCACATGAAGAATCTCTGCACTTTGCATGTTTCCATTCCTGACCAGAGTGTGCTCCCAGGGGATCTAAATATCGAGAAATTGACCAAGTACAAACTCAAAATAGGTCATCTTTATGACTCCAGGAGCTGGCGCTGGTTTAGCAAGTACAAAGGATCAAGGACATTGGAGCTCAAGTTGAATCCAACAAGTAATATTCTTCAAAAAGGATGCATACGAACTACTTTACACATAATTGACAATTTGTGGTTGGATGGGTTGAACGGAATCGAGCAAAGCATTTGCCAGTTATCCCTAGAAGGTTTTCCACAATTAAAGCGTTTACATGTTCAGGGAAGTCCTTCCATCCGTTACATCCTCAAACGGTCTTCCCTTCCCACTTTTAAGACCTTGGAGTTTTTATTTCTAGGGAATCTCATCAACTTGGAGAAGTTGTGCCACAACGATATCTCCTCCAAGTCCTTCAATGCATTAAAAGTCCTACGAGTTGATAGCTGTGACAAGATGGAACATCTGTTTCCCCTTTCATTACTAAGAGAACTTCCACAGCTAACAGAGATCGAAGTTCGCAGTTGCAAGGTAATGAAGGGGATTGTAAAAGATGATGATTATGGTCAAGTTGAGTTGCGTAATTTGCACATATTGAAATTACGTGACTTGCCAAGTATCAAGAACTTTGTTGCTGTCAGGACAGCTCCTTCGAGTAGTACATCGGACGACCGAGTTGGCACTCAACCTGCATTCTTCAATACGCAACAGGTAACTTTCTATCAAAAGAAATTATAATTATCTTTCCTTCTTTTGCTAATTGGATGTGACATGGATTATAATGCTTAATCATTTCTTTATTTTTAGTTCATTTTCTTCCTAAGTACCTTATCCGATGATGCCTTCTCTACGATCATGTGAAGCAATCTTCCGTTTCTCTTAATTGTGTAGAATTCCAACTAATTGTACAAAATCCATGCAAAATTTAGATTGTGATAGATTCTGAGTTATTTTCAACTTACATGCTGCAAGTATATTTTATATTAATAGGGTTCGATAAAGCAACATTAAAGGGAATTTTGGCATTAAAGTAATTCCGTAATAAAGTAATTTCTAATCTTGTGAAATGGATTCCATTGAATTTAGTCATCGAACTTTGTTATTATCCATCAAGTATATACTATAGGTGACTCTCGTAAAAACCAATATGAAGAATGGGAAGGAGGACTGGGTCTATAGATAAAAGCAACTATAGCAACCTAATTGATGCGCGTCTTTCATGCGTCGTGTTTAAGTAAGCACTTAATCATTGTATAGGCCCTATAATTATAAGAGTGCAGAATTTTGTGCATGTTCATGCACGAGTACAATACATATAGGTATATTTGTGTGCACTTTTGGCATCACAAGCGCCCCCAATTTATGTTTAATATCTCGTGGTTGTAGGCATTAGTGAGCAACTTTTAGGAAAAATTACACGAAATCCCCCGTGGAAGTTTTAGAGCGGTGCACATTTACTCTTGGACTTTCAACCTTCACAAAAAATCCCTTGAGCCATCAACCCTTCGTCAATTTTTCCGTTTGCGAGTGCCCATTATGTGATTTTTCAAGGGTAAAATTGTAATTTTTTCTATTTTCTAGTTGACTCTTCTGCTGGGTTCAAAAGGAAATTACTCTTTCGCCCCCAACTTGAGGCACTTGTTGAGAAACTAATTAAGAAAAATTTACAGTTTCCAATCAATTAATCGTCTTCATGTTATGCAAAATTTGTGCCTTGAAAACTGAATTATTCAGTTACGCGGTGCCTGTGCCCTAGGAGTTCTTGTTAACATAATAACTACTACTACCACTATCATCATCATCATCATCATCATCATTATTTAATTATTATTTCTTGTCATCATACTATTTTTTAGATCATTACATCTTTTCAATTCTAGGAAAAGAATAGTATGATGACAAAAAAAATAGCAATCCTTCTTTTATTTTCTATTTTTTCGTTGAGTATAATTAGTTTCCTTTAATAGAGCTATTTGTCTTGTTTCGCATTTTTTTTATTGAAACTGCCCCACTGCCCCAGGCAAAGTGGGTGTTGCTTGCCTTGGTAACTTGTGGTTTGATTTATCCATGTTATGTAACTTATTTTCTTCTTAATTGAATAAAAGCCCAATTTGGTTTTTTTGTGATTTCCCGTTTTCTAGTTACTTAAGCCCTCATTTAATTATTTAGTTTTTTCTTAACTCTTCTTTTTTTAAATTTTCTTTTCCGTTTAGATAAATTATGGTACTTTTTGTTGAAGATTACGATAGAGCATAGCCATGTGGTTTTATCATCCATGGTCCTTTTAAATAGCTAATTGTGGGGGCCATATGCAAAATGAAATACAATATTTTGACATTTCTATGATAGTTTTAAATGGTTGGGATATATTTGAAAGCCTACTAAAATTTTAGCTCTTCATGAAGTCAACCATATTATTATAAATTTTTGTCTTAATTTTTTTAAGATTGTTGCTTTTCTTTTACCTTATTTTCCTGTATATATTTTGGACTTTAATTAATTAAGCTCATTCGGAGGCCAAAGCATGATTTGACTGATACAAATACAGAAGAATTGCAACTTTACCGGTTAAAAATCACATGTAAAGCACATACCAATGGTAAAATGCACAAATGGTTGGCATCCACAATAAAATCAAAGTTTAAGGAATTTATGTAATAAGTAAAAGTTTAGGAGTAACAGTGTACCGCTCTCAAAGTTCATAAGGGGTTTTGTGTAATTTTCCTTTAATTTTTTTTATAAGTAGATGAATGTCATATTGATGGAAATTAGCATCATTGAAGAATGAGCCAAATATGAGAAAGTTACAATGAAGAAAGAGAGCCTGGGACAGGCAAAAAATAACCAGTGGATTATTGAGAGAGGAGTTCTCACATTGCCGAATAGGTAAAATGGCCAAAAGTAGCGGTGAAGCTCTAAGATGACTCCATGACAACACCTTTAATTACACGTATCGATATAATTAATGCAAAGACAGATACTTGGGGGAAAGTGTCATAGGAGTCCTAACATTTTGGTCGTAAGTAGTTTTTAGTTCTGAATATTTTATTTTGGTGAGTCCTCAACATTTTCGAAATAATACAAATCGAGTTCCACCAAGTTTAGCATCGAGAGTTGTCGACACGTACGAGTTGCAATTTCTTACTTTTAATTTCTCTAGAAATAGTTTCCATAAAGATGATTGAACATCTCTTATGGTACTTGCACAAAGCATGAACCGGTAATGCAACTGTCAAACAACATCTCTAAAAGCTTTTCAATATGTACAAGAAATTTAAAACTCTCAGCAACCTCACATGTACGGCTTAGACATTGCACGCATGTACATTGAAAGCAATTGAAAAAACAATTATGAGGAAAGTGAGCAGTAAGGTTCAAGAGGCTGGAGATGAAGGGCCTTTAAGACGCTCACTTGACTTAATTCGCACTTACAAGATCTCACTTTTTTTTCTTGATCGAAGGAAGCTTTACTCTCTCCTAATTGCACCAGCAAAAGGAATCCGAGCCCTCTCCATCGCCAAACTGAGCAAGATCTCTTGCGTCCAGGGCTTCGGAAATCACCCTTTTTAGTTTTTACACAAATTGTTGGACTATTTAGTGAGATATTGAGGACTATCTTCGACAATTTGGCTCGAGTAAATGTATGATTTATGGTTTTTAAAATGAACAATTGGATCATCCGGCACTCTCACAAAAAATTAACGAATCTTAAAAAGAAAATTTCATCAATTTAAGTATATTCAATTCTTTCAAGTGTGGAATGATGTAAATAAGAATTGTTCATTTGACCCAGGCAATTTCCTTTTCAAGTGCTTTCTCTCAGCCCAACTTTTTAATTGCTTTAGAGTGATATAATATTGATTTGAGGCCCTCGGCAGTAGATAAAATCACACCTCCTTCTGTAGCGGACCATTGGATGGTTGATTAGGTCGCCTCTCTATAATCTCAATCTCTCTGACATTTTCTTTCTCTTAGTTGCACTTTTCTTCATCAATTTACTAGATATTTGATACTTGGGCCGGCAAAAAAAGCACAAAGTGTGATTTGATTATTTTAGGAAATGAACTAAATTGAAGAGAGGAAGAGATTTTATTTACGTTTGGGATTAATGAGAGACTAATGTGATTATAGGATTGTTATTGGAGCATATCCAAATTACCATTTTGCCCATTGTCAGCAGAATCAAGTCAGAATTCCTACTTTTTATTTTGTCTCTAGTAATACCAATAGCCTTCTCATCCTAGAGTCATCGACATAAGTATGGAGATTTTTTTTACTATTCCTATTTTATTCTTTTTATTTCCTTTAATGCGACTTAAGACAAAAACACCAATTCCGTGAATTCATAATTTACATCTTGGCACTCATCAATATTTGCATCTTGAAAGTTCATGAATTCGTAATTTAACAGAATCACCAATTCTATGAAAGGTTAAAATGAAACAATTTTCAGGCGAATGCTTGGAGCCCTTAGCAAAATCTCAACCCACAGTTAGAAGCATCATGCCAAGATGCAGTTGAGACTAGACAAGATTGCCCTTTTATAATGGCGCGATTATCAGTGAAGTTGATGGTGGGGTCCAAGCCTCTTGCAATAAGTTATTTTCCCCTGTCAATAAAGAGCCGTGGAAATTTAAGTAGTGGGTCCCACATGCCAGTGAGTCTGAGTACGACTTATCTTCTTCCCATGCTTTGAGCTTCCATGAAGAGAGCTCGCTTTTAGAGATAATGGAACTAGATCGAGGAAACTTTGCAAAGAGCCTTTGCTGCTTTGCTCTTTTTTTTTTTTCATCGTAATATAGCTGGGGATGACAATAGTCCAAATGAACGAAACATAAAAAAATTAAAACTTGTTGTATGGATGGGATCGATGGGTGATGGCGAGGTAGATGGGGACATTGCGAGCAACTTTGCAGATGAAGGATATTCTAGAGTTATAACAATGAGCTTTTGGAAAAGACTAATAACTCTTTACAAAAAACAAGAAAAAGAAAAAGAAAAAGAAAAATAGAAAGTAAAACTTTTCCTCGTAATTAGGGACAATTGGGTCCTTTCACCTAAAATGTTATGGTTGATATGTAGGCTGTGGAGTTAGACTCACCCTTAAGGAAAATTACAACAAGAAGGACGATTAATTGGGGATAGGTTATATGAGCTTACCTTACAGGAAGTGATTTGGCTTGAATGTACTTTTTGATTTATGGGTAACTAATTTCATTATCATGAGTAAACTGAGTGAGTGCTAATTCTTGGTGACTATAATTTCCCTTATTGTTAGGTAAACTGCAAATAAAATCTAATCGGTACATCCCTTGTTACATTGTAAATAAATGGTGAAGTCCACTAGTTGCCTTTTGGGGTCGTAAAATTCCCTTTTTGTATTGTAAACAAGCTTTTGTTTATCATAACCCGCTATAGCATGTAAATTTCCTACCCGTCCTTCGTAATTGTAAATTCTAGTGCTGATGGTTTTGTCTATCAGGTTTCAATCCCATTCTTGGAGTCCTTGACAGTTGAAGGACTTCCCAAACTGAAAGAGATATGGAGCGATGAATCTCCATTGGAGCTGAGCAATCTCCAATCTCTTGAAGTGGTGCGGTGCGAATCTCTTTTGAAGGTTATCGGCATCAGATCGCTGGTAAAACTACAAAAGTTGCACACTTTAACTATCAAAGATTGCGTTTCGGTGCAAGATATTTTTGACCTTAACGGAGCAAATGGTAGTGGAAATGTTGAGACTGCCTCTGAGCTAACCACCTTGGAATTAAATGAAATGGGGAACTTGAGGTGCATATGGAACAAGAGTCCTTGTGGAATAGTGAGTTTTCGTAATTTAAAGAAGTTAAAGGTGGATCACTGTGACAACCTCAGGTTTACGTTTTTCCCATCCATGATTAAATCTCTCGCACAGTTGAGAGATCTGACCATACGAAATTGCAAGAAGATGGAGGCGATCATCAAGGAGGAAGAAGGGTTGGGAATGGAAACATCAGAAACTTTGTTATTCCCGATGTTAACCGATTTAAGCTTAGAATGGTTGAAGAGTCTGACGTGCTTCTCTCGCGGAAAGTGTAAGATTGAGTTTTTATTTTCATAAGTGAAAATTTTTGTGTAGATAGAAATCATCCCTACAATACACATGGTGACATTCTTTTTGTCCAATGACAAACTGATGATAGGTTCACGAGAAGCTCGGAGTCAGGATCGCGTCCAATCATGCTCCACTGTACTCTTCAATCGAGAGGTACGGGAAATGTCAAATTGTTAAATACAACGGAGACAAAGCATAGCCAAAATGAAAACGAACCAAATTAATTATACAGTATGTAGCTTGGTTAAAATTTTTTAGAAGAAAATGAGTGGCGTGCAAGCATAAGTGTTTAGAGTTGCTAACATGTATGAGTCGCAATTTCTTACTTTTAATTTCTTCGGAAATAGTTTCCATAAAGATGGTTGAAAATCTCTCATGGTGCCTGCACAAAGCAGCAACAGAAATTGGGCACTTAAGGCTAGCGCACGGCTATTTTGTCCAATAAAAATTGCCGCGGCTATTTTGTTTGACCGGACAAGATTGCCCTTCATATGTCGGGATTGTCACTTAAGTTCACGGTGGGGCCCAAGACGGATGCAATATTTAGTTTCCCCGTTATTCTAGGGATTGTGGACTATATAAGTTGTGGGTCCCACAACATAGTTTGTTTGAGCACATCTGTTCCTCCTCCTAATCTTTGGGGCTTTTGACTTTCGCTGTAGTTCTCATTGGACACTGGCCTTGCATATTATTTGAACTTTTGGGGTCAAAAGTTAAGGTTGAAAAGTATTGTTGGGTTTGCTTTATTATATACAGAGAGAGATAAGTTATGCACCACTCGCTAGCTCATTTCCGAAGGAGAAAATCTTCAGATTGAATAAAATTGGTTCGCTAATCAAATTAACATCTACAATTCTAAGTTATTTGCCCAAGAAAAGACTGGAGAAAGATTTTGTATCTTTTTTTTAGTGATTTCTTTAGATAACTGTATGTAATTCTATGAAATACTCCAGGAAATTAGAAACGGTATTTAGTATGGAGATTTTTTTCTTGATCTCACTCTCTTTTCTTGATCGAAGGAAGCTTTGCTCTCTCTTAATTGCACCAGCAAAAGGAATCCGAGCCCTCTCAATTGCCAAAATGTGCTAGATCTCTAGACTCCAGGGCTTCGGAAATCACCCTTTTTAATTTTTACATGAATTGCTTGACTATTTAATGAGATATTGAGGACTATCTTCGACAATTTGGCTTGAGTAAATGTATGATTTATGGTTTTTAAATTAAACAATTGGATCATCCGGCACTCTTACAAAAAATTAACGAATCTTAAAAAGAAAATTTCATTAATTTAAGTATATTCAATTCGTTCAAGTGTGGAATGATGTAAATAAGAACTGTTCGTTTGACCCAGGCAATTCCCTTTTTAAGTGCTTTCTCTTAGCCCAACTTTTTACTTTAGAGTGATATAATATTGATTTGCGGCCCTCGGCAGTAGATAAAATCACACCTCCTTCTGTAGAGGGCCATTTGATGGTTGATTGGGTCGCCTCACTTTAATCTCAATCTCTCCATCATTTTCTTTCTCTTAGCTGCACTTTTCTTCATCAATTTACTAGCTATTTGATACTTGGGCTGGCAAAAAAAGCACAAAGTGTGATTTGATTATTTTAGGAAATGAACTAAATTGAAGAGAGGAACATATTTTATTTACGTTTGGGATTAATGAGAGACTAATGTGGTGATTATAAAATTGTTATTTGAGCATATTCAAATTACCATTTTGCCCATTGTCAGCAGAATCAAGTCAGAATTCCTACTTTTTATTTTGTCTCTGGTAATACCAATAGCCTTCTTGTCCTAGAGTCATCGACATAAGTATGGAGATTTTTTTTACTAACTTTTCCTATTTTATTCTTTTTATTTCCTTTAATGCAACTTAAGACAAGAACACCAATTCCGTGAATTCATAGTTTTCATCTTGGCACTCATCAATATTTGCATCTTGAAAGTTCATGAATTCGTAATTTAACAGAATCACCAATTCTATGAAAGGTTAAAATGAAACAATTTTCAGGCGAATGCTTGGAGCCCTTAGCAAAATCTCAACCCACAGTTAGAAGCATCATGCCAAGATGCAGTCGAGACTAGACAAGATTGCCCTTTTATAATGGCACGAATATCACTGAAGTTCATGGTGGGGCCCAAGACTCTTGCAATGTGTTAGTTTCCCCTGCCAATAAAGAGTCGTGGAAATTTAAGTAGTGGGTCCCACATGCCAGTGAGTCTGAGTACGACTTTATCTTCTTCCCATGCTCTGAGCTTCCATGGAGAGAGCTCGCTTTGAGATAATGGAACTAGATCGAGGAAACTTTGCAAAGAGCCTTTGCTGCTTTGCTTTCCTTTTTTTTCATCGTAATATAGCTAGGGATGACAATGGTCCAAATGAACGAAGCACAAAAAAAATAAAAACTTATTGTATGGATGGGAGCGATGGGTGATGGGGAGGTAGATGGGGACATTGCGAGCAACTTTGCATATGAAGGATATTCTAGAGTTATAACAATGAGCTTTTGGAAAAGACTAATTACTCTTTACAAAAAAAAAAGAAAAACAAAAACAGAATGTAAAACTTTCCCCCGTAATTAGGGACAATTGGGGTCTTTTCAGCTAAAATGTTATGGTTGATATGTAGGCTGCGGATTTAGACTCACCCTTAAGGAAATTACGACAAGAAGGACGATTAATTGGGGATAGGTTATATGAGCTTACCTTACAGGAAGTGATTTAGCTTGAAAGTGCTTTTGATTTATGGGTAACTAATTTTATTGTCATGAGTAAATTGAATGAGTGCTAATTCTTGATCACTATAATTTCTCTTATTGTTAGGTAACTGCAAATAAAATCTAATCGGTACATCCCTTGTTACATTATAAATAAATAAAAGGTAAAGTCCAATGATTGCCTTTTGGGGTCGTAAAATTCCCTTTTTGTATTGTAAACAAGCTTTTGTTTATCATAACTCGCTATAGCATGTAAATTTCCTACCCGTCCTTTGTAATTGTAAATTCTATTGCTGATGGTTTTGTCTATCAGGTTTCAATCCCATCCTTGGAGTTCTTGACAGTTAAAGGACTTCCCAAACTGAAAGAGATATGGAGCGATGAATCTCCATTGGAGCTGAGCAATCTCCAATCTCTCAAAGTGGTGCGGTGCGAATCTCTTTTGAAGGTTATCATCATGAAGTCGCTGGTAAAACTACAGAAGTTGCACACTTTAACTATCGAAGATTGCGTTTCGGTGCAAGATATTTTTGACCTTGACGGAGCAAGTGGTAGTGGAAATGTTGAGACTGTCTCTGAGCTAACCACCTTGGAATTAAATAAAATGGGGTGCTTGAGGTGCATATGGAACAAGAGTCCTTGTGGAATAGTGAGTTTCCGCAATTTAAAGAAGTTAAAGGTGGATCACTGTGACAACCTCGGGTTTTTGTTTTTCCCATCCATGATTAAATCTCTCGCACAGTTGAGAGATTTGACCGTACGAAATTGCAATAAGATAGAGGCGATCATCACGGAGGAAGAAGGGTTGGGAATGGAAACATCAAAAACTTTGTTATTCCCGATGTTAACCGATTTAACCTTGGGATGGTTGAAGAGTCTGACGTGCTTCTCTCGTGGAAAGTGTAAGATTGATTTTTTGTTTGCATAAGTGAAAATTTTTTGTGTAGATAGAGATCATCCCTACAATACAAATGGTGACATTGTTTTCCTCCAATGACAAACTGATGATAGGTTCACGAGAAGCTCGGAGTCAGGATCACGTCCCATCATGCTCCACTGTACTCTTCAATCGAGAGGTACGTGAAATGTCAACCGAGATAAAGCATAGCCAAAATGACATTTTTTATCTCCTTTTTTTTTCCTTTTGTACAACTTAATAATCCCCCTCTCCCCTTCGCACTCATCTATATTTACATCTTGAAAGTTCGTGGATTCGAGATTTAACCAAATCACTAATTCCGTGAGCGAATTCCGCAGGTTGCCTTTCCGAGATTGGAGACATTAAAAATCACTAGCTTGGATAATGTCGGGTTCATGTTTTCCCCATCCACGGTTAAATCTTTCGCACAACTAAAAGAACTAAGTGTACAGTCATGCGAGAAGATGGAGGCGATCATTACGGAGGAAGAAGGGTTGGGAATGGAAACATCAGAAACTTTGTTATTCCCGATATTAACCGATTTAAGCTTAGAATGGTTGAAGAGTCTGACGTGCTTCTCTCGCGGAAAGTGTAAGATTGAGTTTTTATTTTCATAAGTGAAAATTTTTGTGTAGATAGAAATCATCCCTACAATACAAATGGTGACATTCTTTTCGTCCAATGACAAACTGATGATAGGTTCACGAGAAGCTCGGAGTCAGGATCGCGTCCAATCATGCTCCACTGTACTCTTCAATCGAGAGGTACGTGAAATGTCAACGGAGATAAAGCATAGCCAAAATGACATTTTTTATCTCCTTTTTTTTTCCTTTTGTACAACTTAATAATCCCCCTCTCCCCTTCTCACTCATCTATATTTACATCTTGAAAGTTCGTGGATTCGAGATTTAACCAAATCACCAATTCCGTGAGCGAATTCCGCAGGTTGCCTTTCCGAGATTGGAGACATTAAAAATCACTAGCTTGGATAATGTCGGGTTCATGTTTTCCCCATCCACGGTTAAATCTTTCGCACAACTAAAAGAACTAAGTGTACAGTCATGCGAGAAGATGGAGGCGATCATTACGGAGGAAGAAGGGTTGGGAATGGAAACATCAGAAACTTTGTTATTCCCGATGTTAACCGATTTAAGCTTAGAATGGTTGAAGAGTCTGATGTGCTTCTCTCGCGGAAAGTGTAAGATTGAGTTTTTATTTTCATAAGTGAAAATTTTTGTGTAGATAGAAATCATCCCTACAATACAAATGGTGACATTCTTTTCGTCCAATGACAAACTGATGATAGGTTCACGAGAAGCTCGGAGTCAGGATCGCGTCCAATCATGCTCCACTGTACTCTTCAATCGAGAGGTACGTGAAATGTCAACGGAGATAAAGCATAGCCAAAATGACATTTTTTATCTCCTTTTTTTTCCTTTTGTACAACTTAATAATCCCCCTCTCCCCTTCTCACTCATCTATATTTACATCTTGAAAGTTCGTGGATTCGAGATTTAACCAAATCACCAATTCCGTGAGCGAATTCCGCAGGTTGCCTTTCCGAGATTGGAGACATTAAAAATCACTAGCTTGGATAATGTCGGGTTCATGTTTTCCCCATCCACGGTTAAATCTTTCGCACAACTAAAAGAACTAAGTGTACAGTCATGCGAGAAGATGGAGGCGATCATTACGGAGGAAGAAGGGTTGGGAATGGAAACATCAGAAACTTTGTTATTCCCGATGTTAACCGATTTAAGCTTAGAATGGTTGAAGAGTCTGACGTGCTTCTCTCGCGGAAAGTGTAAGATTGAGTTTTTATTTTCATAAGTGAAAATTTTTGTGTAGATAGAAATCATCCCTACAATACAAATGGTGACATTCTTTTCGTCCAATGACAAACTGATGATAGGTTCACGAGAAGCTCGGAGTCAGGATCGCGTCCAATCATGCTCCACTGTACTCTTCAATCGAGAGGTACGTGAAATGTCAACGGAGATAAAGCATAGCCAAAATGACATTTTTTATCTCCTTTTTTTTCCTTTTGTACAACTTAATAATCCCCCTCTCCCCTTCTCACTCATCTATATTTACATCTTGAAAGTTCGTGGATTCGAGATTTAACCAAATCACCAATTCCGTGAGCGAATTCCGCAGGTTGCCTTTCCGAGATTGGAGACATTAAAAATCACTAGCTTGGATAATGTCGGGTTCATGTTTTCCCCATCCACGGTTAAATCTTTCGCACAACTAAAAGAACTAAGTGTACAGTCATGCGAGAAGATGGAGGCGATCATTACGGAGGAAGAAGGGTTGGGAATGGAAACATCAGAAACTTTGTTATTCTCGATGTTAACCGATTTAAGCTTAGAATGGTTGAAGAGTCTGACGTGCTTCTCTCGCGGAAAGTGTAAGATTGAGTTTTTATTTTCATAAGTGAAAATTTTTGTGTAGATAGAAATCATCCCTACAATACAAATGGTGACATTCTTTTCGTCCAATGACAAACTGATGATAGGTTCACGAGAAGCTCGGAGTCAGGATCGCGTCCAATCATGCTCCACTGTACTCTTCAATCGAGAGGTACGTGAAATGTCAACGGAGATAAAGCATAGCCAAAATGACATTTTTTATCTCCTTTTTTTTCCTTTTGTACAACTTAATAATCCCCCTCTCCCCTTCTCACTCATCTATATTTACATCTTGAAAGTTCGTGGATTCGAGATTTAACCAAATCACCAATTCCGTGAGCGAATTCCGCAGGTTGCCTTTCCGAGATTAGAGACATTAAAAATCACTAGCTTGGATAATGTCGGGTTCATGTTTTCCCCATCCACGGTTAAATCTTTCGCACAACTAAAAGAACTAAGTGTACAGTCATGCGAGAAGATGGAGACGATCATTACGGAGGAAGAAGGGTTGGGAATGGAAACATCAGAAACTTTGTTATTCCCGATGTTAACCGATTTAAGCTTAGAATGGTTGAAGAGTCTGACGTGCTTCTCTCGCGGAAAGTGTAAGATTGAGTTTTTATTTTCATAAGTGAAAATTTTTGTGTAGATAGAAATCATCCCTACAATACAAATGGTGACATTCTTTTCGTCCAATGACAAACTGATGATAGGTTCACGAGAAGCTCGGAGTCAGGATCGCGTCCAATCATGCTCCACTGTACTCTTCAATCGAGAGGTACGTGAAATGTCAACGGAGATAAAGCATAGCCAAAATGACATTTTTTATCTCCTTTTTTTTTTTTCCTTTTGTACAACTTAATAATCCCCCTCTCCCCTTCTCACTCATCTATATTTACATCTTGAAAGTTCGTGGATTCGAGATTTAACCAAATCACCAATTCCGTGAGCGAATTCCGCAGGTTGCCTTTCCGAGATTGGAGACATTAAAAATCACTAGCTTGGATAATGTCGGGTTCATGTTTTCCCCATCCACGGTTAAATCTTTCGCACAACTAAAAGAACTAAGTGTACAGTCATGCGAGAAGATGGAGGCGATCATTACGGAGGAAGAAGGGTTGGGAATGGAAACATCAGAAACTTTGTTATTCCCGATGTTAACCGATTTAAGCTTAGAATGGTTGAAGAGTCTGACGTGCTTCTCTCGCGGAAAGTGTAAGATTGAGTTTTTATTTTCATAAGTGAAAATTTTTGTGTAGATAGAAATCATCCCTACAATACAAATGGTGACATTCTTTTCGTCCAATGACAAACTGATGATAGGTTCACGAGAAGCTCGGAGTCAGGATCGCGTCCAATCATGCTCCACTGTACTCTTCAATCGAGAGGTACGTGAAATGTCAACGGAGATAAAGCATAGCCAAAATGACATTTTTTATCTCCTTTTTTTTTCCTTTTGTACAACTTAATAATCCCCCTCTCCCCTTCTCACTCATCTATATTTACATCTTGAAAGTTCGTGGATTCGAGATTTAACCAAATCACCAATTCCATGAGCGAATTCCGCAGGTTGCCTTTCCGAGATTGGAGACATTAAAAATCACTAGCTTGGATAATGTCGGGTTCATGTTTTCCCCATCCACGGTTAAATCTTTCGCACAACTAAAAGAACTAAGTGTACAGTCATGCGAGAAGATGGAGGCGATCATTACGGAGGAAGAAGGGTTGGGAATGGAAACATCAGAAACTTTGTTATTCCCGATGTTAACCGATTTAAGCTTAGAATGGTTGAAGAGTCTGACGTGCTTCTCTCGCGGAAAGTGTAAGATTGAGTTTTTATTTTCATAAGTGAAAATTTTTGTGTAGATAGAAATCATCCCTACAATACAAATGGTGACATTCTTTTCGTCCAATGACAAACTGATGATAGGTTCACGAGAAGCTCGGAGTCAGGATCGCGTCCAATCATGCTCCACTGTACTCTTCAATCGAGAGGTACGCGAAATGTCAAATTGTTAAATACAACGGAGACAAAGCATAGCGTAAATGAAAACGAGCCAAATTAATTATACAGTATGATTTGATTACAATTTTTTAGAAGAAAATGAGTGGCGTGCAAGCGTAAGTGTTTAGAGTTGCTAACATGTATGAGTCGCAATTTCTTACTTTTAATTTCTTCGGAAATAGTTTCCATAAAGATGGTTGAAAATCTCTCATGGTGCCTGCACAAAGCATCAACAGAAATTGGGCACTTAAGGCTAGCGCACAGCTATTTTATCCAACAAAAATTGCCACGGCTATTTCGGTTGACCGGACAAGATTGCCCTTCATATGTCAGGATTGTCACTAAAGTTCATGGTGGGGCCCAAGACGGATGCAATATTTAGTTTCCCTGTTATTCTAGGGATTGTGGACTATATAAGTTGTGGGTCCCACAACGTAGTTTGTTTGAGCATATCTATTCCTCCTAATCTTTGGGGCTTTTGACTTTCGCTGTAGTTCTCATTGGACACTGGCGTCGCATATTATTTGAACTTTTGGGGTCAAAAGTTAAGGTTGAAAAGTATTGTTGGGTTTGCTTTATTATATACAGAGAGAGATAAGTAATGCACCACTTGCTAAGCCCATTTTTGAAGGAGAAAATCTTCAGATTGAATAAAATTGGTTCGCTAATCAAATTAACCTCTACAATTCAAAGTTATTTGCCCAAGGAAAGACCGGAGAAAGATTTCTTATCCTTTTTTTAGTGATTACTTTAGATAACCTTATGTTATTCTATGAAAAATACTCTAGGAAATTCGAAACGGTATTTAGTATGGAGATTTTTTTACTTCCTTTTTTTTTCCTTTTGTGCAACTTAATAATCCCCATCTCTCCCCTTCACACTCATCTATATTTACATCTTGGAAGTTCATGAATTCGAGATTTAACTGAATCACCAATTTCGGGAGTGAATTCCGCAGGTTGCCTTCCCGAGATTGGAGACATTAGAAATCATTGGCTTGCATAACTTCGTGTTTATGTTTTCTCCATCCATGGTTGAATCTCTCGCACAACTAAAAAAAATAGCAGTACGGTATTGCGAGAAGATGGAGGCAATCATTACGGAGGAAGAAGGGTTGGGAACGGAAACAGCAAGAACTCTGGCATTCCCGCTATTAACTGATTTATCCTTAGCAAGCTTGAAAAGTTTGATGTGCTTCTCTCGCGGAAAGTGTAAGATTATTTCTTGTT
Organism: Syzygium aqueum; assembly: GCA_031216185.1. Lineage (NCBI taxonomy): Eukaryota > Viridiplantae > Streptophyta > Magnoliopsida > Myrtales > Myrtaceae > Syzygium > Syzygium aqueum. The sequence goes on from CM062237.1 coordinate 7,335,692, forward strand.
TTAATCACTTAAGTTCTTATTGTAGACAGATTCATCCTTGCAATACAAATGGTGACATTTTTTTCATCCAATGAAAAATCGATGATAGGTTACCGAGAAGCTCAGAGTCAGAACCGCATCAAATCACGCTTCACTGCACTCTTCAATCAAGAGGTACATGATTAACATTACGTCAAAATATTAAACATAGCCAAAAAAAAAATTAACTAAATCACTTACGAAGTATACTTTGGATAAAATATCTTAAAAGAAAGTAAGTGTTCAGAGTTGCCTACATGCACGAGTTGCAATTTTTTATTTTTAATTTCTCTGGAAATAGTTTCCATTAAAGATGGTTGAACATCTCTTATGGTACCTGCATGAAGCATGAACGGGCAATACAATTGCGGAACAGGATTTCTAAAAGCTTTCCGACTTTCACAAGAAACTTAAAACTCTCAAGCAACCTCACATGTACGGCTCAAGACATTGCACGCATGTAGATTGAAAGAAAATGAAAAAAAAACAATCGAGAGGAAAGTGAGCAATAAGGTTCAAGAGGCTGGAGATGAAGGTCCTTTAAGACGCGCAGTTGACTTAATTCGCACTTACAAGATCTCACTTTTTTTTCTTGATCGAAGGGAGCTTTACTCTCTCTTAATTGCACCAGCAAAAGGAATTTGAGCCCTCTCCATCGCAAAGCTGAGCAACATCTCTTGCATCCAGGGCTTCGGAAATCACCCTTTTTAGTTTTTACACGAATTGCTTGACTATTTAGTGAGATATCGAGGACTATCTCCGACAATTTGGCTTGAGTAAATGTATGATTTATGGTTTTTAAATTAAACAATTGGATCATCCGGCACTCTTACAAAAAAATTAACGAATCTTAAAAAGAAAATTTCCTCGATTAAATATATTTAGTTCTTTCAAAGTGGGGATGATGTAAATAAGGTTTGTTCATTTGACCCAGGCAATTCCTTTTCTAAGTGCTTTCTCTTAGCCTAACTTTTTAATTGCTCTAGAGTGATATAATATTGATTTGAGGCCCTCGGTAGTCGATAAAATCACACCTCCTTCTGTAGTGGGCCATTTGATGGTTGATTGGGTCGCCTCTCTTTAATCTCAATCTCTCCATCATTTTCCTTCTCTTAGCTGCACTTTTCTTCATCAATTTACTAGCTATTTGATTCTTGGGCTGGCAGAAAAAGCACAAATTGTAACTTGATTATTTTAGGAAATTAACTAAATTGAAGTGGGGGAGAGGTTTTATTTACGTTTGGGATTAATGAGAGACTCATACGATTATAGGATTGTTATTTGAGCATATCCAAATTACCATTTTGCCCATTATCAACAGAATCAAGTCAGAATTCCTACTTTTTATTTTGTCTCTAGTTAATTCCATAGCCTTCTTGTCCTAGAGTCATCGACATTAGTATGAAGATTTTATTTACTAGCTATTCCTATTTTATTCTTTTTTTTCCTTTTCTGCAACTTAAGACAAAAACACCAATTCCTTGAATTCATAATTTACATGTTGGCACTCATCAATATTTGCATCTTGGAAGTTCATGAATTTGTAATTTAACAGAATCACCAATTCTATGAGCAAATACCACAGGTTGCATTTCCTAACTTGGAGATGTTATCTATTGATGGCATGGATAATATCGAGATGATATGGGATAATCAAGTTATTGTGGATTCTTTCCATAATCTAAAATCACTTGATGTGAGGGCGTGCAATGAGCTAAAGTGTATATGGGATAAGGAACTCCACTATCAAGGTAAATTCCATTGCCTGCTTTTTGTCAGGATTTCTAGATGCGAGAGCCTCACCTCTCTGTTTGCAGCCTTAGTAGCCAGAGATCTAATGCATCTTGAGGAGTTGAAGATCGATGAATGTGGCATTGCGGAACTCATTGAGACGGAAGAAGGACTAGTTCCTAGGTTTGTATTCCCAAATTTAACCTCCCTCAAGCTTAAGCATCTGACAAAGTTGAAGTGCCTCTACACCGGAACACATACTTCCTATTGGCCGGCATTGAAGACCTTGGAAGTGGTCGGCTGTAACGAGGTGGAGATACTTGCCCAAACTGAGAATGAGATGCCATGTCATAAACAACCTCTCTTCTTGATAGAAAAGGTACGACCCAAGATTATTTGTTTTGCTTCAATGGAGAATATTTGAAGTGATCCTTAAGGCCACAACCAAGCATCTCATACAAGTAGCTCTATGTATAAAGATGTAAACTGCACTGACTCACCTTGAATCCATAAAAATATCGCAACATTAAAACATCACATGTTCTTCAAGTATTGACTGGGCACTCTTGGCAATGACTGATGTATCAAATGCATCCTCGTTGATCCCCCTTTTGACAAAGGTTTAGGCTAATTCCGATGGTTTAGCACTCTCCTAAGTACCACAAAGATTGAAAGCACGTGGCATGTGGTGTGATCTTACCATGGCAAAGTGTGTTGTCTAATTTGAACTCTATAAAGATGACTGATATTATTCCAAAAATGGGACATTATTGTTGACATTAAGCACTGACATTTGTGCAATTGTGACTGTAATTGATGCAGAAGTTATTTTCACAATGGATATATCTTTAGAAACGTGGAAGTAAGGAGTTACTTAAGTTATATATGGATACAAGTCAAATATATATGATTAGCGATTTTGTCTATTTGATGTGGGAACATTTGCTTCCATTGAAACACATGAGACTCAACATTTTAAAATGCAGTAATTGTGTGCGATATGCAGGACTAAAATCATAATATATGTATACTCTTTTAACTAAGATGGCATTAAGTTCTGATTTGACTATTTTCTCAGGGTGCATTCCCTAATCTTCAAGAGTTAGAATTGGATTTATTGGAACAGATGGAGATATGGCATGGGCATTTTCATGATGAAGAATTCTTCTGCAAGCTTAGAGTTCTTAAGCTTCATCATCTCGCCAAGGAATCTCTAGTATCCACATGTCGTTTTGTTGAGAGTTTAACCAACTTGGAAGAGCTAGTTGTAAGCAAATCTTACCTAGAAGGGCCAAGCAGTAATGAGGGAGCCATAGAAGGCACAAGTCATGAGCTAAAACTAATATCACCCTTTTTGAGATATATTCGACATTTACAGACTCTAGATGTGTCGTATTGTGATGGGTTATCATATATGTTCACACCGACATTATCTGAAAATTTGGTGGCACTCACAAAATTGAGGATAAGTAATTGTAGAACATTGACAAAAGTCCTTGGTGATGAGGAAGGTGAGGAGGGGCGTGTAGTGGCTTTCAATCAATTGAAGTATATGGAGCTTGATTGCCTGATAGAATTGAGATGTTTCAGCTCTGGTGAATGCACTTTGATGTTTCCTCTCTTAGAAGATATCATTGTGAATGGGTGTCCCAACATGAAGTTTTTCTGCGAGGGACCAATAGAGGCGCCAAAGCTAGAGAGAGTGCAAGTAGTTTTGAAGGAATTGTATAGACCAATAGAGTACCTGTATTTTTGGAAGGGAAACCTCAACATCACCATCCAAAATATGTTTGAAGAAATGGTATGCATCGGTTACTAAATTGTGTGTTATTGGATGCTTTTGATTACCAACCAAGTAATTGCTTTTCTGCTAACTAGAATTTTACGTTTAATGATGCATTTTCTAACAGGCTACAGTTGCTAGTGCTAAGTTTATGCGGTTGTTTGAGTTTCCCGAGCTGATTGGAAAGTGGCATAGCGAACTTAATCCCATCAAGTCATCTTGGCAATTAGAAACACTGGCAATGGATAAATGTCCATCATTTATTAATGCTATTCCATCCAAATTGATGCTTATATTAGAGAAAATGACTAGCTTGCACGTGGGCGATTGCGAGTCTATGGAAGAAATATTCGATCTTGAAGGGCTTGAAGCTATGGAAAGCACTCGGGTGCTGCCTCACTTAGCGAATTTGGACTTGGCCAACCTACCAAAGTTGAGGCAATTATGGAACAAAGATCTTCAAAGAACGATGTGCTTTGATTCTCTAAGTAATTTGACCCTTTATAAATGCAGCAACTTGAGACTTGCTTTCACTCCATCGATGGCTCGGTGCCTTGCCAATCTTGAATGGATGAAAATAAAGGAGTGTGGTCAGATGGAAGGAGTGATTGTAGAGGAAGAAGGACAGGGAAGCACGGTGGAGAAGATTACATTCCCTAAGCTCTGGTCGATGGAACTGGAATGCTTGCCCAATTTGACTACTTTCCTATCGGGGAAGAGTCATGCGTTGGATTATCCCAAAATGCAATATCTGACCATTGCCCATTGCCCCAAGATGAGAAGTTTCACTTGGCAGTCTTCGATGGATATTGACCATGGCACCCCTTCACTTTGCACTCCACAGGTTAGTCTTCTTTTTTCTTAATCCAAAGATTTTGTTTTTTTATTTAGAAAAATCATCTAGTCAAATGAATGGAATGCCGGTAATTGAAAATAGGAAATAGAATGGTGCTTTGCACACGTCACGCGAAACAATTTTAGTTTCAGTGCAATGCAACATCCACTTTTGTTTTTTTTAATTATTTTTATTTTGGACAAAAACAAAATCCTCGAAACACGGCATCAATCAAGGATAAGAAATTGGTTTCCTCTTACACACAATTTTTGCCAGCGGTCGGATCACTGGCGCACCTCGAAAGGTAATAAATATTATTCAAGCAAGTTATTAATATCCCACCGATCTTGATTTGGAGCCGAATCTTTTCAATGCAGAACCAGTAAATTGACCCAATTTGCTTTTCATGAGATCATAGCATACGTTATTTATTGAAGTCATTATGTTGCTCGTGCCTGTTACGAATTTATTTTTTTTTCAATACAAAAATTTCTGTACATAATAAAGAAAAAACTAGTAAACAATCGAAGTTATTTTTTTTTATCTTGTTTGCCATCAAATTATCATGACGCTTCTCATTAGTAAACTTTACTAATTTAAAGTTTCATAAGTAATACTTGCAATTAGTATTAGTGTTGAGTAAGTACCTATGCTCATAGTTAATAGAGCAAACAATCTCTATTGAGAGAAGACACGTTGAATAGCATCAGACTCGGGTTGCAAATTAATTATAAGTGAAGATGCTCAACTCTCATTTGTGCTCCCGTTCCGTGGCTTGTTGATCTATAAAAAAAGTTTGTTCTGGAAGTTATCACTCAATACATCAATGATTGATGATGATCGAGCCACCATACGGCGAAGAAACGGGGGTAGTGGATCTCCATCCTTTCCATATATACATGGACATGGTTATATAACCATCTTCCAAGTCCATGCTATAACGAGCCAATAAACATCACAGTACGAGAGTAATTTTACCTCCGTACTCATATAATACTCAGAAAATGTTATCGATTCGCTTTTGCTCATAATTTTTGGATTTTTCTAAATCTATGAGGGATGAAAATGGGAAGTTAATTTCTTTCCATTGTCAAGAAAGATATGTAGAACTGGCTTATACCTATCGCTGGAACGTCATAATCTTGCACCCACCAGCATGGCATTGGAGCCAACATTAGGAAGAGAGAAGAATATGTATATATGGAAATATACATATATCCCGAACGGATTGAAGCACGTACGTCAAAGCTGCTTCGAATCGTGCTTCAGCTTCATTCATTCCTTGAAGCAAACAAATCTCTGAAATTTTTAATTTGTCTAATGTTGCATTATCAAAAGATCAGTGCAAGCAACTTTGATAATGATCAGTGCAAACAAATCTGACAAAACTCATGCTTCTAAATTATATTTCTTAAAAACCGATGCTCAATGTACTTTTGATGATAAATGCATTTATCATTTCATGCTTGTTGCAATGCAATATACTTGGCCTAGTCATCAGTCAACTGAAATGAAATGAAAGCATCAATCAGCCCTCCCCTGTTTATGTCACTAAGAAGCTCTTGCATTCTCATGATTTGTGAGATCAATGGAAGTTTTATAAATTCCTTCATTGAGTTCATAACTCAATGTAATCACGTTCATTATGTTATTGTTTTCAATATGGCAGGTGCAATTTCCACAGCTTGCGTCGATGGTTCTCTCCCACATGGACAACTTAAGCAAAATATGGACCGACAATCCTCAAGAAATTCTCACTTTTGAACATTTAGGGGAAGTGGCGGTTCAAAATTGTAAGAGCCTTGAAAATTTGTTTCCACAGTGGGTGGCTACAAGTCTAACCCAACTTGAAAACCTTCAAGTGGAGTGTTGTGCGATCGAGGAAATAGTCGCAAGTAGAGATGACACTCCACACTCCAATGCTGCTCAAGTCCTTTTCCCGAAACTAACCTCTTTGGTGTTACATGATATGCCACGACTCAAGAGCTTCTGCCCTAACTTGCCCAATTTGAACTGGCCATTCTTAAAGGAATTGCGAGTCACTCATTGTGACAAACTAGACAACTTGTCTGTTGCGACATCCCTGAACAAGTGGATTCAGAGAGATGATCAACAAGACCTTTCGAATCAAGAAGCACGCTCTTCAATTGAGAGGGTATGATTAAAATGCTCTTTCCGAGTTTCTACTTCATTCTTTAGTGCATCTACTAATCACATGTCCACTGCATAATCACGTCACGTTATGACACTATAGAAAAAACGATATCGCTTGCCTATCAATTTGTCGACAACATAAGATATTTCTAATATCTCAAGTATACTTTTCATTTGTGGACATCCATAAGATGTTCCGTTAACTAAAATTACAAATTTTTTTTGACAACCCAATATGTTCATAATCTAATCTAATCTGATGGTGCTCCTTAGGGAAGTCAAATGAGGATTTGACACGAGATCCTCTTCATCGTTGACACACGTCGCACATTTGAACTTTTCTTCTCTATTTATTTTCTACAGACTCTAAAAAATAAACGCAAACAGTTTTCTTTTTTTAAAAAAATAACATCAGAACCTTAATTCACTGTATTCTACTTTATTCTTTAATTCTCCCATTATATTTCATGTCCACTGCAAAATCACATCACCTTATAATACTATAGAAATCCCAAACCCCTTATCTATAAGTTTGCGGATGACATAAGATATCTCTTGTATCTTAAGCACATTTTTCAGTTTATGGACCTATATGTTTTAGAAACATTATGAGTGCATCCCGTTACATAAAGTTCCAAAGATGACAATTTTTGTTGACGAGATACGATATTTTTAATAAAAGATAAATTTGTTGAGTTAGAGGGCTCTTGAATTTGGATTCACTCTACCAACGTAACCATACCAACCTCTACTTGAGACTTGTATGCAAGGATCTTTAGATTTGATGAAATGTAAAAGACGGCCACCTTCCATACGAATCATCTGAATTAGGTTTACCTTTTATTAACACATGATTTATGGCCCAACCTTTGCTGAATTTACTTCTCTGGTTGTGTTGGCAATTTGACAGGACGTTCCCGACTTACAGAGACTTTTATTAGTCAATAAAGATGTTCAGCTGATACAGGATGGAAAACTTCCCGATGACATCTTTGGCAAGCCAAAAGCATTAACATTGGCATGCTTTCATGATGGAAAGGCCGTCTTTCCTCTCAGATTCCTCCAAGAGAAATTTCAGAATTTACAAAGCCTTGAGGTCTTTTGTAGCTCCTTTGAACATATATTCCCCAACGAAGGACTTGCTGATGACGGAAAACATCCGGTGCTTGAAAATCTAAGAGAACTTAAGTTAAGCAAGCTGCATAACCTAAAATGTGTATGGAGAGAAGACTACTTAATGGCGAAAATTCTTCAGAGTGTCGAAACATTTGAGGTTTGGGATTGTCCTTGCTTGACAACAATATTTCCAGTCGCGACATCCTTCCAGAATTTGACGGACTTAGTGGTGAAGAATTCCTCTGGATTGGTACATCTGGTAATGGTTTCAGCGGTCACAAATTTGGTGCATCTCACTGACATGACTATAATAGGATGTGAAAGAATGAAAGAAGTAGTGACAAACGATGAAAATGGAGAAGGAAAAGTGATTTCTCTTGGGAAGCTAAAATGGTTGACACTCCAAAATCTGCCAAGCCTAGAATGCTTCTCATCCACCACAAGTTGCATCTTCATGTTTCCATCCTTGTGGGAAATTGAAGTGGAAGAGTGCCCGCAAATGAAGATATTTTCCAAGGGTACGCTAAGCACACCACAACTAAGTTATGTGAGCCTGTTCAGATACAAGTGGGACTGGAACTGGGAGGGTGATGATCTCAATACAACCATACAAAAGTTATCGGCATGAACAAATGTGCACATGAAATTGGTAAGATCCAATTAATGTCTGTTTTTTTTCGTGCATATTTTTGCTTTTTTCGCTCGCCTCTTGCTTCTCAAAATGGTCGACCCCTAAAACTTTCCATCTGTTTTTTTTTTTACTTGCCTAACCACTGATGAAGGGCAGGGCAGGCGGTGCAAATGAAGAGAGAGAGAGAGAGAGAGAAGAGAGAGAGACCCCGTGGTAGGTGATGGGGCTCGTCGATCTCGCCTCCATCACTGAAGCGCTTATCCAAAAAGAAGAAAGGGATTTTGTCTCGCGCCCTCCCACCATTCCCTGAAGATCATCCACGGTTTCTGGTCGCCGTCGCCGTCGACGGAGAGAAGACGAAAGTGCGACGCCGGAGATGGCACTGCCGAGCCTGGACAGTCCTCTCCGCTTCACCAGAGAAGATCATGCTCTCTCTCTGTCTCTCTCCCGCATCTATGTCTGACAAATTTGTGAGTTCACGCATCATTTCTTCCGATTTTCATGTCTTATTGCGGGTGAGTTTCTCCCGATTTTTGTGATCCTTCCTCGATCGTCGTCTTCTTCAGCGGGGGCTCTTACTTTTAGTAATTGAAGCGGGGAAAAGAATGAAAGGACAGTTATGGGGACATAAGCTGGTGGTCGGAGGTTCGAAAAGATAACAAATCGTCTCCTTTTTTTTTGTGGATAGATGTGCAGGAAAAGCAATTGCTTTCTTTACCAAAAAAAAAGAAAAGCAATTGCTGAGGCGTCTTATGAATTAGAATCCAAGCCCTCTTACAGTGTTATCAAATTGCAAAGAATGTTGCTGCCTCCATAACTAGAGAGAGAGAGAGAGAGAGAGAGAGAGAGAGAGACCTAAAAGATAAGGGGGTGGCTTGTTATGATTCTGAAATTTCATTGTAGATCTAATGACTGATAACTTTGTTGTCAAATAGGAGATACTGTTGTATTTTGTTATATTAATCATATTTGAGGAGGAAAAAGATGATTTTACTTTGTCAAATTGAACATATAGTTTGATAAAACCTTATCTCAGCTGCGCTTGAAAGAATCGAACAGCTTAAATTAAAATTTTCAATTCCATCCATAATCCAGTCATCGAAGTCTTTGCTTTTTTCCCCTGCGCTTGTGGTCTGTTTGGCTGAAATTCATGTGTGTATGTGTGTGTGTCTATAGGACTTGGAAGGCTTCTTCTGAATGTTTACCCTATTGCACTCTAGGAGCATAGATTTTGACATTGACTTTGGATTGCAGCTTAAGATTGACGACTTTCATTATATGGTTTACTATCTATTAAAACTCATAAAACTAGCAACTACTGCCTTAAGCTCGCACTGTGTGTGATTTGATTCTCTCATTAGTGTATGCTTATGTTTGGTCTTTTTTCACCATATGTTGGTTTTTCAACCATGTGCATGGGCAGACTGCTTTTGTTCAGTTCATCAGGCAAACGAATTCAGGAAAACGAGCAAACTGTAAGCTATTCAGACAGGTCATGGACGGTGAAGCTGAGGAGCTATGGACGCGATCAGGGGGCATTCTTTTCTATTGGTTGGCCCGCATTTGCAAGAGCAACTTGTCTCCATGTAGAGGATGTTTGTGTGTTTATGCTCATTGATAAGGATGATGTTGTGTTCAGAGTCCACATATTCACTAGTGCTGGTAAGGACTTGATTTACATTGATCGATAACTAAACAGAAAGACCTAAAAAAATAATGGGTTGGCTTTTTATGATTCTGAAATTTCATTGTAGATCTAATGACTGATATATTTGTTGTCAAATAGGAGATACTGTTGTATTTTTTTATATTGATCAGATTTGGAGAAAAAAAAGATGATTTTACTTGTCAAATTGAACCAATAGTTTGATAAAACCTTATTAGAGCTGTGGTTGAAAGAATCGAACAGCTTAAGTTTAAATTTTCAATTCCATCAATGTTCGAGTCATCAATGTCTTTGCTTTTTCCCCTGCGCTTGTGGTCTGCGTGGCTGAAATGCATGCGCGTTAAATGTATATAGGACATGGAAGGCTTCTTCTGGTTATGTACCCGATTACACCCTAGGAGCATATATTATGACATTTGACTTCGGATTGCTGGTTGAGATTGATGACTTTCGTTATATGGTTTATTGTTGATTAAAACTCCTGGAACTGGCAACTACTGCCTTAAATTCACATTGTGTGATTTGATTCTCTCATTAGTGTGTGCTTATGTTTTGGTCTTTCTTCACCATATGTTGGTTTTTCAACCATGTAAATGGGGAGACTGCTCCTGTTCAATTCATCAGGCAACATATTCAGAAAAACTAGCAAATTGCGACTCTCAGGTATTGCGACAGTTCATGGATGGTGAAGCTGAGGAGCCCTGGACGTGACCGGGGGCATTTTTTTCTGATGGTTGGCTTTGCAAGAGAAACTCGCCTGCATGTAGGAAATGTTTGTGTGTTTGAGCTCATTGATCGGGAGGATGTTGTGTTCAGAGACTACATTTTCACTAATGCTGGTAAGGACTCAATTTACATTGATCAAAATGAACTCTGGAAGTGTCACTTTGGTTCATTTAAAATAAATTCAGTTTTCATTATTATATCTCCTTCGTTTGGTCTTGGTGAATCAATGAGGTGTACTTTTCCATTCCCATTGGGTTTGTGACATTCACAATAATCCAGATGCAAACTCATTGATGTCACATCCCATGTCCAAATGAACCGAAAAGGATGTGCTTCAAAGCAGAGCAAAAATTAAAACCTGAAACGCTCATCGTGAGAATTCAGAGGTGTCACTTGCTGGTTTCTAAGTTATGCTTATGTGTACAACATCACTGTCCTTTTCTTGGTCTCTCTCAAAATTTGTGACATTTTCCTAATAAGCTTTTGTATATTGATGGGTGACATTATGATTTAGGAGATGCTAAGTGTATTTAATTAGTTATGGCTAATGTGAAGAACATGTACACGTTAGTATCATGATCGTGGGTATTGATTTATAGATTGTTGTAACTCGATACAAGGTTTACAATGGTACCTATGAGAAATCTCCTTGTTCTTTTGTGCATGTTGGACCAAACAGTCTAAATGTCAAGTGAGCCCCCCTGAGTAGGTTTTGCATGGTCCCACGTTTCCAAGGCTTCCCACTGCTCTTGAAAAAAAAATAGAGAATTTGAATCGGAGTATCCATTTTTTAAATTGGTGACATAGCCACTTTTATCAAGGATAGAACTGGTAAGGCCCTTATGTCCTTTCATGATTGGCATATCTCAACCATGATGACATCTACATCTTGCCCTACAGTCCACTATTTTCCCAAGTTGTCTTGGTTTTTCATAGCAATCACAAGTGATGTTATTTTCTTTGAAGTGCTCCTGGCTATATGTGTAAAACCGAGGCAATTTTGATTTTGAAATTTCATTTTTTTTAATTTGTGGATTCATATGTTTACCAGTTCTAAATTAAAAGATTGTATTTTTTTCACTAATCAGGTGTAAAGAAGATTACTATTATTCATAGACTAAGAGGATGTGGTGGAGACGATCAGTGTTAGCAACTCCTGAAGCGTTATCATGAGAGTTCCAAAATTGCGCACACTATTGTAGAGTCTATGTGCACTATATTGTTACATTTTAACTTCAAATTGCTGGTTGGGATTGAAGAATTCTATTAGCCAGTTGAATTTTAATCGAATTTCCTGAAACTAGTAAATACTAGCATATATTTACATTTTGTTTGCCTTTTCTCTTTATTGTTTGTATGTATTTAATCTTTTCCTCATCATACATTGGTTTGCAAATATCTACATTGGCAGTGTTCCTTGTGAATTCATAAAGAGATACATTCAGAAGAACCAGCAAATTGCGACTCTTAGGTATTGAGACAAATCTTGGCTGGTGCAGCTCAAGACCTATAAACGCCGATGTCCAGTAAACATCTCTGGTGGTTGGCCCACGTTTGTGAGAGAAGGTTGTCTGAATGTAGGGGATGTCTGCGTGTTTGAGCTCATTGATAGGGAGGGACGATTTTATGGTCAAAGTCTCCATCTCCAATGCTGCTATTAAGAACCTCATTTAGGTCGATTGATATAAGCATTGGAAGCATCACTTGAGGCCATATATTACTAAAGCAGTTCATGTCTCCTTTATTCAGTTGCGATGAATCAATTGAAAGTGCACGTACTTTTGGCTTTGCTTCTCCTTTTTGACCTCGTTGAAGTCTCATCAGAATTATCTGTTTCTTTTGGGCAGGTCAGAACAAACAGTCTAAATGTGTAGGGAGCCTTCCTGAGCAGCTTTTTCATGGTTCCAAGTGCCCGAGGCCTCTCACTGCCCTTGAAAAAGCTAGAGAATTCAAATCGGAGTATCCCTTTTTCCAAACGATGACTACTTGGTACTTTCTGTGGCTGCCTAGGCTTGGGAAGAAGAGGCGACACAAAATGTCCAGCTTAAGCCATAACTACTGCAACAGGACAGGATGACTGAGCTCACTGCAACAGCATGGGAACACTAGTCGGATATTGCTCCCTTGCAACAATTGGTTCACGAGAGCTACTATGCAAGCAGGTTCAAACTTGCTATTGGAAATGAAGGGAAGTTAGTTCGACCCTGGACCTTAAAAATTAGTTCAACCACCTCGGTGGTATGAAAAGAAGAAACGAAGATCACTTCTTTTTTGCAAGAGAAAAGAAGATTACTTGCTTTATTTGTATATGTATCCATCTAGGACCCTTAGTGCAGCTTTTCACGTTTGTTCGACACATGTTGCAGTGCAAGATTGGTGACTCAGATATTCCCCAGATTCATGCATGTCTCTATATTGATTACATGTGCTTATTAGTCTAAGAGCACACGATTGTGATATTTTGTTTTCAGATTGCAAGTTGTGATTAAAGACTAACTCATTAAGCCATTTAGACTGCAAATGTGGACTCTGGAAACTAGCAAATACTAGCATAAATGTCCAAATACTAGCATAAAAGTCCATCTAGTTTGCCTTTTCTCGTTAGCGTATGCTTGCATTCCTATGTCTTATCATGCATCGGCTGGTCATATGTCTTCATGGACAGAGCGTTCCTTGTGAATTCATGGAGACATACAGTCGAGCAAATTTGGACTCTTAGGTATTCAGACACATTGTGGCCGTGATGAATTATAGATACATCATCCCTCAAGCAGTGATGAAATATAAAACCCAGAGAGTGAATTCCTCTCGAGAAAATGGGGAAGATTCTGAAGACCTCATGGACCTCGAAGATTCAGAGGGTTCCACGCCATGTTGGAAACTGAGGGATAAGTTGCATTTACCATCTTATCAGCCTTCCAAGATGATGAATTGCCTTTTCAATTTGTGAGTTTCAAAGTAATTAAATTGCATGCTTACTGGTGCGACTTTCCATATAAATATGCTTGGAACCAAAAATGATAAATCTTCGAACATCAAAGAGCGACGGAAGTTCCGAAGTCCTCCTCAGGATAATTTGGAGGTGTGACTTGTCGTTTTTTAAGTTGCGTATGTGCACAGGACATGCTTTTCTTTCTCACTTTTCAAATTCTTACAAATTGGATGATAAACTTTTAGTATGTTGACTAATGGCATTGATACGAAGAGCGTCTAGAATTCAGTTTCCGCGTTCATATGTATTGATTTGCAAACTCTGCTACATCATTTCGTTGTAACTCAATAAAGTTCACATATGTGCCCATGAGAATTCTCCTTTCGCGCACTGCAGATCAGACCATATAGCCTAAGTGTCGAGAGCATTGCTGAGTGAGTTTCTGATTGTTCTACTCATCCGGGTATCCTTTTTTCAAAATGGCGACTTGGCATTCTCTTGTTATGAAAGGAAAAGCTGTACCGCCCTCATCAAATTGACCTGTTATTTTCGTTGGAGTGTTTATGGCCAGCCGACCATCCTAATGACCAAGTAATGAAAAAAATATATGAGCATTTAATATATCCAATCTTTATTTTTGATATATTATTCACGTTCACAATTGCTTTGAGTGGAAATTACCATGTTAGCATAACCGAAACATCGAATAAGATGTTAATACCAGATTAATTAAAAAGAGAAATAATAATTTCCAAGATCCCTCATTCTCAATTCTCAACTCGACATGTTAATCCCTGAGATATGGCTGTTCCATCTCGTGGACAGATTTGCCACGTGATATTTTTAATATTATGTTTGAATGGGATTTAACAACAACTATGGATTCATGAAATGTAGGTATCCAATTGTACATCAAGATATTATTTATCTTTGAAAATCTTATTGATATGTTTGAGAAATTTTGAAAATCAAATCATTAACTACAACCTAATTCAAATGGTTTTACGCATCCTAAAATTCATTATATCAATGATAAATAAAATTCATGGTCAACTACAAAAGAAACAATTTTGTGTATATATATACAAGCTTTTTTACTTTGAACCGTCAGAAAATGTGTGTGGATATATATGTATGCGTGCTTTTTATTTATTCTTTTCTCTTTTATTTTCTGAATTCTGATATGTTGTTTTTCATTTTGAATTCGAAATCAAGTGTCACGGGCTTATTAAAATCATGGGTTTTATTTTTCCCACGGGGGAATTCCAAAAGAGTTTCATGAGAAAATATGGCGAGAATCTCCCAAAAGGGTGCTTCTGGCAGTGTCAAATGGTGCAATTATTTGTCCTGTGGAATTGGAAAATGCGATGAGATGTTTTGGTCATCAAAAGGTCTGAATGAATATGTGATGGCCAATTTTCGATCTTCAGATACGAAGGGGACTCCATTTTACATGAAATTGTATTTGATCAAGCCGCGTCCGAGATAGAATAGCTGCCACCGAATGCCGACGGTGAGGAACCAAGCCTGGGCAATTGTGGATTTGTCTCGATAAAAGTGGAAGACGCCGGTGATGGCCATGATGTTTCGGTCCAAGCTTGAAGTCTCGGGGGATCAATTGCATTCACCTAAGCGTCCTCTCAACTTCATAAGTTTGCAAAGTTCATGGCAGTTCCTATTCGCATTAATTTCAGCACGGAGTTTGAAGAGAGACCGGAAGCTCGGATTGCACATCACGAGATTTCCGAGGAGTGAATCTTAATCTGCAAGCTAATTTCTCCCCATGAGTGTGTTGTCCTCTTCTTTGATTCAAATTCCATACAGGAACTCTCCATGTCATTAGTCTAAGATGGACTGTGTTAGAGCTAATTCATCCTCACAATGTTCTTGTGTCTCTAGCTCGCTCGTATGTGCATATGCATGTGTTGGGGGATCTCATACATGTCAAGCCAATGGAAACAAATCAAACTGGTCATATAGGATTTGATTGTGCTGAAAATGACATTGGTGTGCTTATAGGCCTCGAAAGTAGACCATTAGAAATACTCCATCTATTGATTTCCAGGTTGCTATATTGGTAGATATGAGTTTCACACAACAGTGCATGCCTCGAAAGCGAAAGGTTTCTTTTCATGTTTTGTTTGCAACTGGTGCATGTAAGTTGAAAGAGCTAGGCACCGGCCATCAAATCTAAACCCGAGTATTTTGTCTTGCAAATTACGATGAGGCGAATATATCTAAAGAAAGCATTGGGGTAAGATCCACATGACAATGACAACTCTTGGATTTAAATCACATAATCAAAACATAGTAAACGAAACATCAAATAATAAACCAAACACATAACCAAGGCACTGTACGTAGGTAAATACGGAAAGTAAAGTGGGAGAATTTAAAACCCGATATAGTGTCTAGTAAAGAATATACATCCCCATGAGCTAAGTCTAAAAATCAAATCCAAGCCTAAATGAAGACATACATCAAAGTGAACCCTAAATGCAATCCTAATATAAACACAAACGGGATTTTTTATTTCTAATTTTTTTTATCGTTTTATTATTTTCTTTATCCATTTCATCTAAGAAAAATACGATCTGAAATTTCAATTTATTTCAAGATTCAAGAAATATGGCTCTGGATGAATATGAATCAAATGAAATGAAATGAAAACTATTCTTAAAATGTAACTGCCTAACTGAAACTTGCATTTTCTACCATTTTTATTTTTTTCAATCTTTTTATATACTGAAAACAAAAATGGAGAATTTGTCCGGAAACAAAAGTACCCAAAAATATATCCATTCCAGCTATTTGACTCCTTCAACAAGTCATCCAAGTTTGAGATAAGAAATGAAGACCACAGCATCAGAAAAAGTCATCACCAAAAGGATTGAAAATCCAGTCCACGAAGACATTCCCAGAACTTTTCCACCCCTTGCGCACGCATCAGGAAGGAGACGACGAGAAAGAGAACAGCACGCAAGGAAAGATCGATAACGACAAGTTTGGGGGCAGCAATGGCCACTCTTCACAGATTGAATGTATAAACGCAAGATCAATGGCGATTCTGACGCTCCATTCTTCGCACACAACACATACGCACACGCAGATGTCACACACTCCTTCGCAATAGGATACACATTCAGAACTCGATTCTGTTCATATAGAGCAACACTTAACTCGAACCAGAGAGTTAACAAATGAGCATCCTATTACAACAAAGTCGGCCATAATAAAGGTTCAATAAGTCGAGAACAAATTTAATTGATGTAATATGATTTTCGGTTCAATGATTGAATCGAAGTTACATACTGATCTAGTTCGAGCATTTCATCAAACAAGTGATATGCATTTCGATCAAGGAGCTCATACGCAGATATAAAGCAACGATTCACCATCAGATCATCACGATATTAACTGAGTAAATCCGAGTTATTAATAGAGCTTCAATCGCAACTGATTCACTCGCAAGCATTAGCTAGAGCTTACGGGCTCTGTTTCGTTCATTAGCGGCAGAAACAGAGCGCGTGGAATTTACCTTGACGTGAGTGGGTTTTTGACCTCGGTCGATGATCAGAAAGTTCTTGGAGGTGTCGGTGTCGATGCGGATGATCGGAGCTGGCGAAGGGATAGAGACCAAGGTTCGTGCACTTTCGGTCGCCTTGACCAGAAGAAAACAGAGCAGAACGAGAGGAGGCCTTGCTGCAGCCAAACCGGCGATGGCGGAGCAGCTACGGTAGCTGGCTAACAGTGTCTGGAGAACGATTCAGTTTATCCGCGTCGAGGTCCTTTTTTACCGGATACTCATTCTATTAGACCAGCCTCTTTGTAAAATTCAATAAATCACCGTCACGTCTCTTTCAATCAATCTCGTGATCGCGTGAAAAATAATTTGCCCGTGTTGCTTATCTCTCTCCCGTGAGAGGTTAATACGGGATCTTAGGCCCCTAAAACTCTCACAAGGCGCGTCGATATTAATACATTTCGATATGTGTCGCTTTTCTGGTCACATAAACTCATCTTGTTTTATATACCAAAAATGAAATCGTTTCCTCCTAACTATCAAAATTGCAATCCCTTTATGATAATTTAACGAATTTGCTCTCGTGATCAATTTGGACTAAAGTTTTACCAAAAAAAAAAAAAATCAATTTGGACTAAATAAAATTGAAGTTAAAAAAAAAGAGAGAGTAATGGGCTAAAACTCTTGCGAAATGTACAGTCGGATTCTCGAACCTTTTTTTCTTTTTTTTATGCAATTATGTTGGATTCGTGCAATTCAATTTGCGATTTTATCTGAACGAAATGTTTTCATTATCTTTTTCCCTGTTTGCATCTCTTATTTTTACGTCCCTTGAGTTCCGATCATCGTATTTCTTCCTTACGAAGCGTACTCACGGGCGATTTAATTATCGACTCAAAAATCTCTATGTACTCCAATGAATCGATTACCGTATTCACACTACTTGTGTGTTCTCATCATAATTGAAGAACAAAAAACGTGACAAAAAAGATAGCGAATAATGTTAATCGATTTGAGTATGTTAATCACTATAATTTTTTAGATTCTCTGTTAACTGATTGTTCTAACAAGTTGCTGGGATGTTGTGAGGGATCACTCTTGTGACTCTGCAATTGACGAATGCAATTCTACCCTGACCGTTCGAGATCGTGAATCCCTTCTCCGAACTATGTCAAGCCGAGCCTATGATTGATAGCCAAGAAGCTTAGGTACAACCGCGCTCTTGACGATGATCTCGAATAATTGCTCTTGCTGCAGCAAGGCTGTCAACCACAATTTATATTTAAGCATAACCGTAAACCTGAGGTTGCTCGTTTTACCTCGGCTAATTGAGCAATTGTGATCTTGTTGATGTTCATACTGATACCAATTTGTTGAGCGTCAGAGACGCGGCAACAACTTGATTTGATGGAAGAAATTTTTTTGAAAGTGAAACAATCGCAACTTGTGTTTTTCTATTGCATATCTCAATTACAAGAGAAATAGACTATATATAGACCATAATTTGATTCAAAATAGGAAACCTCTTTCTAGGAAACCTATTCTAATTAGGAAACTTTCCTAAAATATAACTAGAAACAATATCTCACAATATCTTATCTTATCTCTTAATATCTCACCATATATATGAAAAATCAAAATATGAAAATACAAACAAATTGAAAAAAGGAAACAAGTACTAACAAATTTGGTTTAATTTCTAACACTCCCCCTTAAATCAAATTCTCTTCCATTGATCATTCCAAGCAGGCTCTTGAACTTTCGAAAAGCATTGATCTTGAGAGGTTTAGTAAAAATATCTGCTACTTGATCTCTGATCTTCACATGCAATACTTCAACTTCATTCTCTTTAACCTGCTCTCAGATGAAGTGATATCCAACATCGATATGTTTACTTCGTTCATGAAAAACTGGATTTTTCGCCAAAGCAATAGCAGAAATATTATCAACAAAAATCTCCGTTGCTTTCTTCTACTCCATGGCTGCGTTTGGTCGTCTGGATTTCTAAACAGGATAGGACTGGACAGGATAGGATAAGAAATCCTGGGATTTCTTTATATCCTGTCCACTGTTTGGTGGACTACGGATTTAAAGTCGGATAGGATAATTTTTATTTTTTATTTTTGCTATTCATGGGTCCGGAGGAGTTTGTGAAAGAAAAAAAGCGGAGAAATTTTTTTGGTAAAAGCGCACAAGGTGTAGGGATGAAGATGTCGGCGAGTGAAGTGTAGCGTTTTTGGAAATATAGGCATTAGAAATCCTATCCGGGTCTATCCCACCTCCCCCACCGGATTTTTTTATCCAGGCTATATCCGGTCTATATCCGACCTTATCCTATCCTAGATCACCACCAAACGCAGGATAGGATAAAACATATCCTATCCCGGCTTTTATCCGGTCGACCAAACGCAGCCCATAAGAATATCTTTGAGTAGTCTTCTCAACCATATTGCATGACATACACATGAAGATGCAGCTACATATTCAGCTTCACATGTCGATAGAGTAACACTTGATTGCTTCTTTGATGACCACGTGAAAGCAGTGTCGCACAAAAAAAATACAAATCCCGTGGTGCTTTTTCGATCGTCGATATCTCAACCATAATCACTATCCGAATAAGCTCTAAGGTTGTAAGATTCAGAGCAATAATAGTGTAAACCATGAGAAGTAGTACCTTTGATGTACCAAAGTATTCTTTTTGCAGCTTTAAGATGAGATGATTTTGGCTTCTCCATGTATCGACTAACAATTCCAACACTATACATAATATCCGGTCTCGTGCATGTCAAGTATCTCAAACTCCCAATCAAGCTTCTATAATATGTCGAGTCAACATCGGCACCATCATCAAACTTCGAAAGCTTGGTTCCGCGCTCCATTGGTGTATTGACTGGCATACAGTTCTTCATGTTAAATTTTTCAAGGATATTTTCTGCATATCCTTTTTGGGAAATAAAAATCCCATCGGCACTTTGCTCCATTTCAATACCAAGGAAATAATTCATGAGACCATTATCGGTCATCTCAAATTCTTTCACCATCGATGTCTTAAAAGCATCAATCATCATTAAATTATTTCCTGTAAAAATAAGATCATCAACATATAAACAGGCGAGCAGAATATTACCTTTTTCTTGCTTCAAATAGAGTGCATGCTCGTATGGACATTGAGAGAATCCATTCGCCTTGAAATATGCATCAATTATGGAATTCCATGCTCTCGGTGCTTGTTTAAGCCCATATAGAGCTTTCTTCAACCTCAATACTTTATCTTCATGACCTTTCACAACAAATCCCTCGGGTTGTTCGACATAAATTTCTTCTTCAAGGATGCCATTCAAGAATGCTGATTTGACATCCATTTGATAAATCCGCCAATTATTTTGAGCATCAATGGAAATAATCAATCTAATCATTTCCATGCGGATGACGAGGGCAAAAACTTCATCATAGTCAATTCCGGCTTTTTGCTTGTACCCCTTTGCAACTAATCTAGCTTTGTATCTTGTCACTTTACCTTTCTCATTCTTCTTGGCCTTGTACACCCATTTAACACCAATTGATTTCTTGTCCTTCGGAAGATTAGCAAGCTCCCATGTTTGATTTTTCTCGATGGCTTCAATTTCTTTGTTCATGGCTTTCCTCCACTTTTCTTCTTTGACCGCATCATCATAAGCAAGTGGTTCATAATCTGCAAGAAGACATATAAGATGAAGCTCTTCGGTAGCTTCGTAAATTTTAGACAATCTTCTTGATCTTGGCAATAGCGGTTCATCGACACTATTTGAAGAGGATGGTGTTGATGAACTTGTTGGAGAAGAAGGTGAAGGTTGATCTTTCAACTCCGTTTGATTGGAATCACCACGAACATTCGCTTCTTCTTTTGGATTTTCTTCCCACATTCCATCTTCATCGAACTTGACATCTCTACTTACATACACTTTTAAAGTGTTAGGATTAAATAATCGATAGGCTTTGGATGATAAATCATACCCGATAAAGATGAGCTTTTTACTCTTGTCTTCAAGTTTCGATCTTTTTTGGTCCAGGACATGAGCATAGGCAATGCTCCCGAAAATTCTCAAGTGCGAAACACTTGGTGTTCTCCCGGTCCATGCCTCTTGTGGAGTTACGCCTTCAAGTCCATATGTGGGACATCTATTTTGAAGATAGACGGCACACGAAATAGTCTCTTATTTTTACATCACTTGAGTTCCGATCATCGTATTTCTTCCTTACGAAGCGTACTCACGGGCGATTTAATTATCGACTCGAAAATCTCTACGTACTCCAATGAATCGATTACCGTATTCACACTACTTGTGTGTTCTCATCATAATTGAAGAACAAAAAACGTGACAAAAAAGACAGTGAATAATGTTAATCGATTTGAGTATGTTAATCACTATCATTTTTTAGATTCTCTGTTAACTGATTGTTCTAACAAGTTGCTGGGATGTTGTGAGGGATCACTCTTGTGACTCTGCAATTGACGAATGCAATTCTACCCTGACCGTTCGAGATCGTGAATCCCTTCTCCGAACTATGTCAAGCCGAGCCTATGATTGATAGCCAAGAAGCTTAGGTACAACCGCGCTCTTGACGATGATCTCGAATAATTGCTCTTGCTGCAGCAAGGCTGTCAACCACAATTTATATTTAAGCATAACCGTAAACCTGAGGTTGCTTGTATTACCTCGGCTAATTGAGTGATTGTGATCTTGTTGATGTTCAGACATTTGACTTCCCCGAATCTCAACTTCTATAATAGCACATGGCCATATACCAAATGCTGACATGGAAGCCCGTGAAGCGCCACCTCTTAATTCGGCTTCTCTTCGGAGGTTATGATTTCTGATCGACGAAGTCATTCAATCCACCAGAAAACTGACCTGATCCAAACTCGAGCTGACTTACAAACTCGATGAACTCGAACCCGATCCGACCTAAATGTCTAAAGATCAATCCTCATTTGAGGATATGCTGTTATGAAGGAAGTCAGAAACCAACTCGACGATTATACGCAAAATGTGCCTAACTGATATCGAATCTTTATTCTAATATATTATTCACTTTGAGTGGAAATTATCCTTTTAGCATAACCAAAACATTAAATAAGATGTTAATACAACTATCAATAAAGATAATTCGATCCAAATTAATTAGAAAGAGAAATAATTTCCATGTTCCCTTATTCTCGGTTCTCAACTCAATATGCTAAATCCCGATATGTAGCTGTTTCAGCTCGTTGATGGGTTTTCCACACAATACTTTTATATTTTGTTTGAATCGGATTTAAAACAAATACGGATTCATGAAATTGTAGGTATCCAATTGGACGTCAAGATATTGAATATCTTTCAAAAAAAAATTGATATTTGAAAGAAATTTGAGAATCAAATCATATAACTACAACCTGATACAAATGACACAAACAAGTGATATGCATTTAAATCGAGGAGCTTATACGCAAAATACAAAGCAACGATTCACTTTCAGATCATCACGACACCAACAACAGTACAAGTCCGGGTTGTTAATTGGAGCTTCGATCCCAACCGATTCACTCACAAACATTAGCTAAAGCTCAACGGCTTCCGTTTCATTCGTAAGCGGCAGAAACAGAGTGTGTGGAATTTACCTCGGTGAGAGAGGTTTTGACGTCGGTCGGTGATCGGGTCAGACAGAAGTTCCTGGAGGTGTTGACCTCAATGATCGGGGCCGGCGAAGGGGGAACGACCAAGGATGGTTCACTTATGGCCATCCTGTGAAACCGGCGATGGCGGAGCAGCTATGGTGGCGGCTAACGGTGTCTGGAGGACATGGAGACGGAGAAGCGATGAAGAAGCCTGTAGAATGCCGATACGAGATGTGTGCAGAGAGATGATGATCTCTTAAGATGAATTCGTCGCGAGCCTCGACTCCCTTCTTCCTCCACGAGCGCGCGTAAAGATGTCGGTACTTGAGATGGACCATCAAACATTAAACAGCACGTCATTGTTATCTTTGGCAAAATGGATCTGATTAACAACATTGTCTAGATCAGCATTTCCATCATGTCACGCTTCAGTTTATCCGAGTCGAGGCCCTTTTTTGCCGGATATTTATTCTATTTAGATCGGCCTCTTTGTAAAATTCAATATATCACCGTCACGTTTTCTTTCGATCAATCTCGTGATCGCACGAAAGATAATTTGCCCGTGTTGCTTATCTTTCACCCGTTAGAGATTAATACGGGATCTTAAGCCCCTGAAACTCTCGCAAGGCACGTTGATATTAATACGTCTCAATATGCGCCACTTTTCTAGTCACATAACCTCATCTTGTTTAACTCATAACTATCAGAATCGCAATCCCTTTACGATAATTTAATGAATTTGGTCTCATGACCAATTTGAACTAAATAAAATTGAAGGAAAAAAAAAAAGAGAGCAATGGGCTAAAACTCTTGCGAAATGTACAGTCGGATTCTCGAACCTTTTTTGCTTTTTTTATGCAATTATGTTGGATTCGTGCAATTCAATTTGCGATTTTATCTAAACGAAATGCTTTCATTATCTTTTTTCCCCATTTGCATCTCTTTTTTTACATCGCTTGAGTTCCGATCATCGTATTTCTTCCTTACGTAGCGTACTCGTGGGCGATTTAGTCATCGATTCGAAAATCTCTACATACTCCAACGAATCGATTACCGTATTCACACGGCTTGCGGGTTCTTGTCATAATTGAAGAACAAAAAACTTGACAAAAAAGACAGCGAATAATGTTAATCGATCTGAGTATGTTAATGTGACTTCACATGAATAGCCGATCATCGGAAACAGAAAGGCTTTTCGATGAAGTGTTGTTCATCATGGATTCATTGTTCTAATTGTCCTTTTTGCTGGCCTCTATATGTATATTATATTATGTATTTACATGATTTCATTGTGGTTGTGCCCTGCGTGCGTACGTACGTAAAAGCCTTTCACGAAAAGTTCAGGGGAAATTTTATAACAAGTGAAAATGGCAAGAACGTCTGCGGTGAGTGAGATTGTATATGGGCTTGTGCTTGATGTGGTCTGGCGCTAATGGGTTGACGGCCGAGGTTTGCTCTGATGGGCTTGGTATGGTCTGGGCTACTCTTGCGGATCAGGCCCAACAGACCGGACCTGGCCCTTTCAATTATGACTGTATTGGATCTTTTTCCATTGCTTTCTTCTTCGTCTTTTCTCGTTATTTTATTTTTTTTTTGTTATCTATTTTTAAATTATTTATTTATTTTTACCATAATGCATGTTCGACTTGCCGGCAAAAATTCAAGTGTCAACAGGGACAATGTTCCATCATCTGGCCAAAGAATAACTTCACACCGAGCTCTGCTACAATCCGTTATTTGCGCAATATTGAGACATCATTCGGAGAAAGAATATTCCTCGTAACTAACTCTACAATCCTTGCGTCAAATTTGAGCGCAATAGTGTGGCTGCACCATGCTTGAGTTGAATTATCGCAAAATCGATGCATGCAGTACAACCTGGGTCTTGAAGTGCACCATCGCACCCTCCATGCACGCAACATGCCGAGGTGGAATCATTATACTCGGTATAGTAATTGTACCCATGATTCACCATCTTAGCTCTCAAGTCGTTTAGGATGATGCTCATTGTAGTTGCATACGGACCCAAAGGGAAATACTATTGCCCGTTGTAGATTCTATTCAGCATGGTCATGTCTACTGCACAGGTCACTTATACGCACTATAGAAAAGAGCTAATGATGTGTACAGTTTGTCTATAGGTGTATTTTTAAGACTGCTACTTTATTTGTGTTCTTAGTACGTATCTCCCTGAAGTTGAGTTAGCCAGTTTTGGTTATATATGGGGGTCAATTACGTAGATTAGGTTACTACTTCTATGTCTCTTGTGCAAATGTGTGGCACATATTCCATCTATTATCGTATCGACTTCTCTTGTGAATACTCTTAGCTATGAAATTACAACGTCGTCGATTGACTAACATCCTCGTCTATGCTTCGTAGTATATAGTTGGTTATGCATTATATAGGTTATATGCTTTTTGTGATCAAGAACAGTATTTTGCCATCCTACAGTACCAATTATCTTGTGGATCCATCCAGCTCTTACAAAGTGGAGGAGTTATTGCATGGATAGATTCGATCCAGTGAGTAAAACATGTAGGTAACATGAACGTTGGGTATAACCACGACAAGTTCAATAAGTGATTAAGCATTTTACTTAAGACATAGCTGTGTTGGCATCAGAATTTGACACGTCCAGCATGTGGAACTGTAATGAGCGTTTGACATTGGTGCTAGTGAGAGTTTAGAGAGTTGGTATGAGAAGGGGTTAATCTCAGAAGGCCAGGGAGTGCCAAACCTTTTTTTTTTTTCTCCTTTGAAGTATGAATTGACATTTGGTTACAAGTCCTCATATACTCGGTGAAGTCGTATTCCTTGTATATGATTCTGCAATCTTGAAGTTGTGCTTTTAAGTTATGTGGGAAAGCTTTTGTTATTTGCTTCCGAGCGAAATTCATGCAGCTGGCGGAGTCCAACTGAGTCAGTGCCCCATTGCACACTCCATGGCTAAAGCAATCGATGTCGCCAAACTTTGCTTTACCAGAGTTGTTGAACCCCTCAGTTTCGGTAGACATAATCCCAAGCTTCCGCGTAAGCTTCCAATTTGTCGTACTTCTCTCCATCGTAGATCTTTTAGATAAACGACATGTCCAGATCACATGTTATGATACTCAAACTACATAAAATCCCCATGAATAGAAGTGTGATTCTATGTGATGTAGATATCATCATATATGTAGTTCTTTGATTCACTTTTATTTACTACGGAGAAACACACAATTGGATTTGGCTATGAAAAGGACTCAGTCTCATAAAGCACTCCATCATTTATTATTTGTATTTTAGGTTAAGTCGCTGATCACTTAGTCATTCATGACGTCAAATGAGTCTTATCTTTAATCAAAATTTGGAGTAATTTCAACTAATCATCCAGCCATAACTATGTTATATGGAAAAATAGCTTTGTGTTTCTCAATGAGCGTTAGAGTCTTGATTTAATGTGAATCATCCTTGTTTTCACTATTTCGAGGTTTGTTCCTCTTCCATTTCATGAACAGGCGAATTTGGCATTTGTCATACAATACAAATTTCTTGAAGTCCTTGCAAACCCTTCATCTCATTGCCTTGTAGAAAGTAAAATGTTTTTTTTTTTTATGAATGTCTTTTTTCTATTTGCTTATCCACTGAAATTCACATAAGGTGTAATTGTATCAAGTATTCTTTCGCCATGAATTCAATCTGCATAAAATTTTAAATGTCCTCCTCACAATTGGTTCCCAGTTCACACACCAGTTTGCACGCTCGATGTTTGAAATTCCCAATTTGCATCTTAGATGAACTTAAAGGACCGAATCACACTTCAACAGTGAACAAAACTTAAGTTGGAGTTAGAAAAATGGAGGATCATTTTTTAAATAAAAGTGAAAACGCGGTCTAATTTAAACTCTACTAAATAATAAAAAATTCTAGATGATGCGTGACTGGTCAGGATTCATCCAAGTTATATCGCTTTTTCTTTTCCTTTTAAGGAAACTTTTATGTTCATGAAATTCATGCAACTTTTATGCAACCTAAGAAATTTTTATTTGCACACTAAGGGATAAAGATCCTTTGCCACGGTTTGTGTTCACGTCACACCATCAGGGCGGGGCTCTGTCTAGCTCGCTCCATCGCTTGCTAAGTTCTCTCTCCTTCTCTCTCCGTCTCTCAACACCACCATTGACAGCGGCGACACGGAGCTCGATCTCCGTCGGGATCCACAAACACAACGATGCCACAAGTCCAAGGTCAGCACGTTGGGGAGAGAGAGAGAAGATCAAGGGTCAACAAAGATAGGGAAGGAGCGATGGAGTTCTCCATCTCTGATGGCGGTGGCTGGTTTTAGTGGTTATCGTGGTTGGGCTAGGCACGCGAGAAAACACGCGACGAGAGAAAGAGAGAAAGGGAGGATTTCTGATGTTCTTTTCTCATGCGCGGCCAAAAACCAAGTGAGGATCTTCATGTAGCACGCAGTTCGTAGCAGATGATCTTCATTCCTCCTTGTGTATGTATGCCATTGTCGTCGACCTAAACTAGCAATTCCATATCAGGTATTATGAATTCTCCTTTTATATCTTTTTTAAAATATTAATATTTTTGATGTGATTATTGACTTAATTGGACCAGGAGTTTCGTGCTCTAGGGACAGAAGCACCTAAAGTTGTTCATAACCCGCAGTCCACCACTAATATATGAAATTCTCTCAATTATGATGAAATAAAACACTAGCGAAGGAGCACACATGTCTGCGTGCTGGCAGAAAGAGAATTAAAATGGGTGTGAAGAGGGGTAAATGTTTAAAGAGACAAATTTCGAAAAGTAATATATATTTGACGTAATTATAACATATATTCTCTGCGTAGAAATAATTTTGTACAGATGTTTTATACACCATTGATTTGAGAGTAGTGTATGCTCTATTTTCCAGTATGCTTATGCGATTAGTTGAACTTGGTTTTTTGAGTTACGATTTCATTCTTTCTATTATACCATATTCCTATGTTACATTTCAACAAAAGACAGGCATTTCATGAAATTCTTCAACAAAAGTTCGAGATTGAAATCCATCCTCTTCGAATTTAATTAGTTTCTATTTAATCGAGATAACTTTGTTTTTTTTTTTGGGGTAAAGGTAAGAATATGTATAATTTTTCAAAACACCATTTACAAACTAACGCCAAGGCAATCTACGACCCAACAAGGACATAACATGTCCGAATGGGGTCAATTATGGCTTAGCAAAGCTATACAACAAGCAAAAAACCACCCACACTAACAAACTAGAACGCCGAACTAAGGAGCTTCTCGAATCACTTCAAAGATTTAAGGAGTGAGTCCCCAATTCCTTTGTAGCTTCCGGTTTCTAGGAGTATCCGTGATTGTTCCCATGGATATGGCTTTATCCTTCACTACCTTTACAAGATGTTTGCGCATACCCAGAATACAAACATTCTTATTTCTGAATATGGCGTTGTTCCTATCGAGATAACTTTGTTCTTGTCAAGATCTAACAAGAACGCCACATATTCAATGTTCATATCATGCTGTGACAAGATCAACTTGTCGGATCAGATTGATTCATACGTGTAGGCATTAATCGGTTCAAACGCATAAAAAAATTAGTGGCGCGAACGACGCCACATATTTAACTTTCTCATCACGCTGTGATGAGATCTTATTGAATCATCGAATTTTTAGACATGACACATTATGATATTGGATATTTTCCAACAGAAGCTTAGGTTATTCCGTGAGTCAAAACTGCTGGTACCTAAGTCTACAATTGCAAAGCCGAAGCTGCGCGTCGACACTTATGTGCGCACTCTCTGGACTTCATCGTAGGGGAAATCCATGCAGCTAGCGCAGTCGGCTAGTGTTGCACGCACCGAGGCCGAGGCACTGGCCATGGTGGAAAGAAGCATGGGTGTCGTAGTCGAACCCCTTTTCTGCTGTGGTGGACCTCAGAAAAGAGCAGAGCATCAACGCCCACGACACACCGTCACCTACCGAATTTCCTCTCTCTCTCGTTTAACAAAACGCGATTCCCTTTCAAGCTTCGGCGCGCGCATGCGGGAAGAGGAATACACAAAAACGAGAGCTCAGCAGAAAAATTTCTCTATCGGATCAACCCATTTCCAGAAGCTTCTCCATCTTCGCTCCCTCTCCGACGCCTCAGTCCACCGGTAGCCATGGCCGCTCATCCTCCATCGCCCGCCACGACAACTCTCGTACGCTCAGCACAGAGCACACGGGGTGGGTTGACTCAAGAGATTTCTGAACGTCCAGAAAATTATCTCTCTCGGCTTCTTGCTTCGTCTGGTAACCTCCAACAGACCTCCCGGCGCAGCTGGCATCATCTCCGTTCATCGCTCCACCGGCTGGCCGTAGCTCTGTTAGCACCTGTTTTCCGGTAAGTTTGCGTGGCAGCATAACCCTGAAACGAACCGCGTCGCTGCGGCACAACTCGTCCACAACCTCTCTCCCAACAACACAGCATCCAAGCCCTCCGGCAGTGGCTTTTCATCTTAGAATCGACAACATCTTGCTCTCTCGAACTTGAACTTGCTCTCACCACCATATAAAGCTCGCTGATTCTCTCTGTTGAACAGGTTTTCTTCAAAAGAGAGTCCAGCTTCGTCATTCCATCAAACACCTTCCTTGCAATACCTCCGCTACAGTGCAACCGACGGCAATGGAATGTCGGAAGACAGCGAAAGGATGGGAGAAAACAAAACGAAACAGAAATCAACAGTCAAATCTGGAATGAATCGAAAGTAATTCTAGAGTTCAATCGGAGATGGAAACGACCCGGCAAGTGCGAGTTTTGATTGATGAACTCCGTTATCGCCCGAATGTCGCGAGGAACCGGCTGTCTGTGGAGATTTCTCCAGGCGCATCTTCCTCTGCTTGTTGTTTCAGAATCGCCTCACTCTCTGTTCCTCTCTTGCGCAATTCACCGAACACCTTCTGCTCAGAAGACGCGGCGCATTCAACGACCGGGAAGCTCCGTGGTCGAGTTCGACCGTCGTGGTGGTGGCGTCTGAACAATGAACGACGATCCTTTCGAAGATAGTTCGAGTCGCAGCGACGCCATCCCCCCGTCACTAATTCCTCTCTGATTCAAAGTCTTTCCCCTTGTCCTTTGCACATGTCTGGACCAGATTCATCTGTCGCCGGGCCATCTCGAGCTCACGCCGCCGTGGCTGCTGAACCATCAAGGTCGTTCCAAACATGTTCGTCGATATTTTGCTTGGTTCTGACCTCTTCCACTTCATCGCTGTCTTCCGAATTCCATTTCGCCGTCGCTCTCGCTGGCGTCCTTCGTTTCGCCCGTCTACGCCGCGCGCAGAGGGGGATGGACGTCGCCTGGTACTTGACAAGAGCTCATCCGATTGCCAAAACTCAGGTTGAGATCATCTGGATACACTACTATTTATATATACTTCCTTTTTCAATTTTTATTTTAAATAGTAAAATTTTAGATGCGACTATTGCCTTGTGTGAAAAGGAATTTTACACAAACGACTTATACATCATTGATTTGAGAGAGTGGGCAGATATAAGTCTTAAATCAAATTACTCGTCAGACCGCTCGCGTAAATTATTTTTTTTTACATTGATCGTGCATTCTTTATTTTTCCATATATTCAGGTGATTAATTAACGATCATCTTGAGTTTTTAAGTTATGATTTCGCCCATTTTATTATACTGTATTCCTATAGTTCATTTTAATGATAGACACTGACATTTCATGGAATTTCCTATCAAAAGTTTGAGATTGAAATCCTTCCTCTGTGAACTTAATTATCGTCTATCTAATTGAGATAACTTTGTACATGTTAAGATCTAACACTACCAATTTCGTATGGGGGTCAAGCTCAAACATTGTTGGATCAAACTGATCCATACTTGTAGACAATTAATTAGCTAAGACATATACAAACATCAGGGGCGTCAACATTGTCACTCGCTCCATATTTAATTATTCTCCATGTAATTGAAATCTCATTGAATCATACATTTTCTTTGATGGTACGCATCATAATATTGGATATTTTCCAATAAAAGCTTAGGTTATTCTGTAAATGAATACTGCTCGTGCCTAAGTCTACAATCGCGAAGCCGAAGCTGTGCGCTGACACTACGGGTGGACACTCTCTAGACTTCACAGTAGGCGAAATCCATATAGCTAGTACAGTCGGCGTGAGTCAACACACCAGTGCACGCACCTTGGCCGAAGACATCGACATGGTGGAAAGAAGCATGGGTGTAGTGGTTGAACAAACCCTTTTTCTGTGGTGGTGGACCTTAGACGGCGTAGGACGGTGCATAATGCCACGGCATAATCGTCCCAATCGTAGGACTACTCTCCATTGCATACCTCGTCCAGAAAAAGTCACGTCCGGATCACTTCTTACGATACAAAGACAGTGCGAAAGTACTACCACGAGCAAACTCTCGGAAAACTCTCATCTGACATAATTACCTACCTCTGATTCGAAATCGTCAAACGCTAAGAAGGGAGCCATAAATTAAACAGATTGAAGGAGAGGCCATTCACTAAATCTAATAGCATTGGCAAGTTCTTCATGTATTCTCCACGAAGCGACCATTCACTTTATTCATGGATTCAAATTCGATGAATGATTGAATCTATGAGATCCCAATCATTTACCACTTAAAAATCCCTGAGAGTTATCTACACATCCCACATGGGGAAATTAAGTATAGGAGTCATCCTCGAGTATTAGATACGTAATTGATATCGATGAGTTTATCCTTCTAATATTTCGGTTTCTCATCATCAAAATCATCATCATCATCGTTGATTGAAATAGTTACACATGCATAATAGTCCCAATTCGTTGAGAAGGACAATCTTGTCATCATATATATTTAGACCCGATCTCTTACATGGAGGCAACATTCCATTATTCATCAAAAGATTAACCCTCACACTTAGCGTCATTCCGTGGACGAATATTCCTCATACCTAACTCTTACAATCCTTGAGTTAAATTTGAGCACAGATAGTCCAGCCACACTCGTGATAGAGTTGCTTTCTTGCGGAATCTATGCACGCGATACAGTCTGGGTGTTCAAGCACATCATTGCTCGCTCCATGCGTGCAACACACACCAGTGGAATTGTTATACAAGCTGTAATACTTGCACCCATGAGTCCCCGTGTTAGCGCTCAAATTATTAGGGACAATGTTCACTGTAGTTGCAATTGGACCCAAATGGAAATGCCATTGCCCGTTGCAGATTCTGTTGGTCATGTTCGCCGACGGACCGCAGTGCATCGAGAAGAGAGCCCTGTAGTGATGCGTGCGATTCCTTGAAGTGTCCGCATGATATTCATGTAGGTGGTCTGTGTATCTTTAGATTGCTACTTTAATTGTGTTCTTAGTAAATAGTTCTCTGAAGTTTGAGTTGGCCAGTTTTGGCTATATAAGGGGGTCAATTACATAGGTTGGGCTGCCACTTTTATGTCTCTATTCATTTGTGAAATGTCGATGAAATAGGTCACAACGTCCTCGACTCTTCCATCCTCTTCTCTATTAAATATAGCCAAGAGATTTACAACGTCTTCGATTGACTAATGTCCTTGTCTATGCTTTTGTAGTATATAGTTGGATAGGCATGAAATAAGTTAGATGCTTTTTTGTGATCGAGAATAATATGTTCCATCCTATATCATTATTATTATCTTGTGGTTATGTCCAAGTCTTACAAAGTGGAGTTATTGCATGAATCGATGTGACCTAGTTAGTATAACATAGTTAACATGAATGTTGGGTATAACCACGACGAGTTCGATAAATGATAGCATTTTGCTTGGACATAACCGTATGGGCATCAGAATTTGACAAGTATATCATGTTGAACTGCGATGAGCATTTGGCATGAGCTCTAGTGAGAGTTTAGAAAGTTGGAATCGGAAGGGTTAATGTCAAAAAGCCAGGGAGTGTCAAACTATTTGTCTCCCATTGAAGTATGAACTGATCCTTAGCTACAAGTCCTAAGTTACTCGGTGATATCGTATTCCTTGTATTTGATTAAGCAATCTTGAAGCTAGAGTTGCTCTCCGATCAACATTTTGTGGGCAAGCTTTTGTTATTTGCTTCCGAACGAAATTCATGCGGCTGGCGCAATCCGATTGGGTCAGTTCTCCGTTGCACACTCCATGGCCAAAGCAGATGACGTTGCTAAACGTGGCTTTGCTGGGATAGTCGAACCCTGAGTTTCAATGGTAAACCTCAGATCGATCAAGACATAATCCAAAACTTCCACATGAGCTGAGCTTCCGATTCGTGGTAGTTCTCTCCATCGCGACACTTCTAGGTTACTTGTTGTGATACTCAAACTGCATAAAATCTCCATGAACCTAAGTGTGCTTCCATGTGATGCAAACATCATCGCATGTAGTTCTTTGATTTCAATTTTCTATAGAGAAACACATGATTGGATCTGGCTATAAAAAGAACTCATTCCTGTAGGGCACTCCACCATTTATTATTTATATTCCAGGATAAGTGCCGATCTCAAGTCATTTATCACGTCAAATAAATGTTTTCTTTAATCAAACTCTAGAGCACTTTGAACTAATCATCCAATCATTACTATGTTACGGGGAAAAACAACTTAGCCTTAATCTCATCAATTTTTTTTTAAGATTGCATAAAAAAAAAAGAACTTATCAGACCCAACAAATCTTTATGTGCACACTAATCATCCGGTCATTTATCAGACCTAACAATTGCTAAGATTGTATAATAAAGTTTTGTCCATTGGTACATACCCAGACCTAGGCACAACAAATCTGATCGGACCCAAGCCCAAACCTTTTAAGATTGTTCTGTAGCCCATCATATAAAAGGGGCCTGTGCCCAATTTAGGCCCATCGAACGCAAATTAAGCCCACAATAGCAAGGGCCCACCCCGAAATTCCACCTTTCCCTCTGCCTTTTTTTGGTCACTGAGGGGAGACGCGGCGTGAGGTGGCGCCCCAGCCCGCCTGCGCGACATCCATCGCAGCCCGAAGATGCGGAGGAAAGCCGGTGGTGTTCGGACCGCGGATGACATGACGCTGATCCAGGTCTTGAAACTTCAGCTTCAGGACCATGCGACCGAGGTCGAGAAAGCGGGGGTCGAGTTTTGAGGAACAGATCGACTTTCGTCGTCAGCGAGATCCGTCGGCTTCGAGGATCTGAGAGAAGAGGGCCTTCGTAAGATCGGGGAGGGAGTTCTTCTCCCTTGCGGTCGACTTCCGAGAGCCCAGCCAGATGGTCACCGGGGATTTGGCTTATGGTGTTTACGTGCGGAGCTGTGCCCATTGCCTAAGAACGACCGAGGCATCAGCTTTGCCCTTAGAGAAATATGGTTCCAGGGTTGGCGATTCCATGATGTCGGACTTCGCCAGGAGCCCCGAAGCATCGGAGCAGCTGCGGTCCTACCTCAGGAGGAAGGTTCTATGCTTCGAGGAAGCAGGCCCCGACTTGAAGCAGCAAAATTGATATATTCCGAGTTTGTTTCTCTGATTATGGACGCCTTGCCCTGGCTTTGATGATAACTGAAACTTAGTTTGTAATCTCGAGTTTGAAATGACAAGAATCTATTCTGCAATCAAGCGCTCATCACGTGTTCGATGAATTGTCCGGGGTAGCAGCATCCAGGATTGTTCGAGCATAAATCTGATCGAGATATGTTCTTATAAAGTGAACTTGGCTTTGGCTCGATTTCCTCTCACTAGAATGAGTCCAGCCGTGAATTTGGAGTTTGAGATGATTGAAATTTACTCCTCAATCGACCGACCATAAACCGTTCGATGATATGTCTTCGAAAGGAAGTTGTAAAGTAACTCTTGGAATTGGAATTGTTGTATGGCTTGCACGATGCAGGGCCATTCGCTAATCCTAACTCTCGGGTTGTTAATAGGGCACTCATCCTGACGCTCCATCGTTGTTCCTTCAGTTAAACTTCTCAAGTTTCGCTTTCGCTCCGGATATAATTGCAACAGCAAAATTTACCAATTGTTGGAGATGTACAACAGATTTTCAATACCTTTACCCGAAAATATTGCCGAGAAGGAGCTTAAAGTTTAACTGCTCCAAAGAACATTAATTTTTCGATATGAGATTTTTTTTTTAATACCACTTGCACGGGCATCTCAATAATGTCTTCCAAATAAATCATTAGGAGTTATACTATCCAGCAACTCCTATGCGTTAGACAGAGCCGGATAAGGAAGAAACAGTACTGCCTAGGTTGCCCTTTTGCTAATGAGGCTGCTAAAGCGGTCATTGACTAAAACGCTCCATAGATGCGCCCCATCTTGGAGCTTTTCGTATCCAAGTATCATTTGTTCTCGTTTGTTACCAGAGGGACTCTCCCAGCAATAGTCAAGTCATCAAGTTTAAGCCCCCACATACTTCGGCTGGTTGTTTGTCATTAGCTTCATTATTCTGACTCCCAGTATTAGCCAATATGTCGAGCACTAATACAAAGGCGTCAAATGCTATGAAAACTTCGATGATGGAGTGATTCTTTATCCTAATTAAATCTCGTCTTTTGAAGATGAGAATTTGGAGCCTTGGATTCAGTCATCAGCTTCCTCTAGTAGTCTTACAAACTATGTACAGTCTCTGAAACAGTCACTGAAATGCAACTACCTCTCAATTCACGTTAACGACATTAGTTTATTTAATATTCTCGATTCCGTAAAGCATAGTGACAGTGATCATGAATCAACCTCATTCAGAAGCTAAATTATGCAGGACCTCTCACATCGGTCTAGTTTCCAACTTGAGGAAGAAATACCTAAGCACCAATTCCGTGCTCTCTAGAGTCAACGGGCAATCCCAGCTCCGCATTTGCCTCCACGGTGCCACGCCCATCGTCCTGCAGGTTATAAGCAGATAGTCTGTGCCCTAACCCTATGCCTCTTCCTTCATGCCCTCGGAGGTACACCGGCACGTCCCTACTAACCGAAGCTATCTGCTACATCGCAAGTGCAAGCAGTTACATCTAGCATATCCAAATATGTGTCCTGTGAGACATTCCGAAGGTACCCTCACAAGGACATCTTGACCATCTCCACTGTCACGCTGTTCAGACGATAAATTATGAAGTATGAATCACATCATGGGAAATATTGTTATCTGAAAGGGAGGACATAAAATAAGAAATGCTGAGGATACTATCTTCGATCAAACTTATAGCATTCCTATATCAATTGCAGACGCATACGGACACATACAAGGCCCCCTTTTCAATTATATCATAAACTATACTAATTTCATAATTGCACTGCCATAAACAAGATTCTCTAAGTTTACAATTGATCCATTCAAAACTCTCTATTTATTAGTTTCTGAATTCTTGGAATAGTCTTAGCATTTAACTCATAATGTATCTCGCCTTGACCATTTGCAATGTGCTCAATTCCATCAAATGTCAATCTATAGCAATATGAATGGGCCCCACAATGTTGGTAATCTTGTAGCCACAGCACATTCGACTAATTTATCTCTTTTCTGGCGGTACTGTAAATTTATGTATTTAATAAGTAAAGTGAAATCATTTCTCGATCACACAGCATAAGAAGTTTCTCAATGTGCAAGTCGGAATACAATAGACAACTTAAGCACTTTTTTGTCAATCAAGACGTTCTATCCTCATTCCCTGGTGATAAATTATAATACATACATGATATGACTAAAGTTAGGGCAATCGGAAGCTTGATACTTTCCTAAATTGGTTGTTCAACAAGTGAATTCTACATTGATTAACACATTTATGGGAAATATTTTCCACAGAACCAAAAATAATAACGAGGATGGTAAAAAAAGATCTTCCCCCCCCCCTAAAATTAGTCAAATTTTAGAGTATAAGAATCAACATTACATTCTATATTGGCATTACCGACAAGAATATGTTAAATTAGCACTCCACCTTTTCCTTGCAGATTCATCTCTTAACTCTAATACACGTGAATTGGTTTGAATATAATAATTCTCATTTTGGGACTCAAGATCTACCATTCTTTCAAAAGGAGGAGTATAAGAGAAAGTTTCCCTTGTGAGCACGAGAGCGTGAGCAAAATCATGAGATAGAGCTTCGATTCTGAGCCAGACGAGGGTCTGCGAGCAAGTTCAAATTGAAGATTGATAGCATGGGACACTTTGACCCATTAGAGTCTTGTATTTGGGGCTTTTTCCGTTGACAAAACCCTAAATCCTAAACATTCGGGCACTGCACTGTCAATTTGTGTGGGAAATTCGAAGAGATGAGGCTTCCGGACTATTCTATGCACATTGTTTCGACTAATTAAGTACAAATAGATTCTCCACTTTTTTTCAAACAAAGAATTTTATCAATCTTCTCTTTCTGGTGGCGACAACTGAAGGTGTCGATGAGGTTGGTTTTCAATGGGTTTATTTTCAATTGTATATTGCTTCCAGCTAAGACCTACTATAGAGATACTTAATGTTTTATAGGAAGATGATTGTGGATTTATTCGAATGGGGTATGATCCTGAAAGTTCCATTCACAATAAAAAAGTTAGATCGATGTTGATGACTCAAAAGGTGAAGTTGAAGGAGAAGGTTCGACTAATAGAGGTTAGAGAGAAAGTGAAATCTTGAGAGAAATAACGAATCTCAAAAGAAGATTTGGAGGAACAAAATTCCGAAGAGCAAATATTTAAAGAGAGATCTCGCTTCTTATCAACCTAAATTAGAGATGGAATGACTACGTGATTGGATTGAGTCGGAGATGTCAACGAGAGAAGCAAAGGAGAGGACTCATGTTGGAATGATAGTTTTACTTGTGATGTTTATAGTAACAATCCTAAGTGTTAACATAAAAATAAAAAGTTGTTTGAAAAATATTTAGAATTTCTTTCCAAACATAGAACTGCAATCATAATTGGTTGGCCATAGCCATACGATTGGGAAATTGTAGTTACCATCAATTGTTTGAATGAATTAAGTAAACCCTTTTTTACGTATCATATAAGTAAATTTCTAACTTAATTGAATCTTCTAAGTCAATGCTAATTAAGTGCATTAGGGCTGTCAAGCAGGTTGACTAGTCGAAAGTTTGGATACCACACGTTCTTGAAAAGGAGGGAATACACTATTTAGGCATGTGGGTTGTGTTGAGGGAAACTGACATAAATAGTTCTTGAACTTTTACCCAATGTGCAATGTAGTCCCTGAACTTTTAATTTGTTCAATGCGATCCCTAAACTTTTAATTTGTTCAATGCGATCCCTAAACTTTTAATTTGTTCAATGTAGTCCCTAAACTTTTGGTACATATTCAATTTCGTCTCTAGACTATATGAAAATATTCAATATACTCACTGATTTTAAATTAATGAAAAGACTACATTGAAGATTTTCATAGAGTTCAGGGACTACATTGAACATGTATCAAAAGTCCAATAGTCATATTGAACAAATTAAAAGTTTAAGGACCACATTGTATATTTGGTCAAAGTTCAGGAACTATTTGTGTCATTATCCATTGTGTTGATTGTTTAGTGATTAGGTGGTGTTTTACAGTTCTGCTCTACGATTGGCAAACGGGTTGGGTTGGCCTGAGCATAACACGGCTAATGACCATTCGTTGGCCCAGAATAATTAAAAATGGCCTAAAGGACCAAGCCCTTGGAGCAAAGAAAAAATTAAATAAAAATGCTGGCATGAAATGAGCCCTTTAGTTTAGTCATTTAGAAGTCCATATATGAACTGGCCAAAAAAGTCGTGGATACTCAGAAAAAATGGAAAAGTAAAATCTAATGCATAGGAACTCCTATGTATTCCTTTATTATCTTAGCTACTAAATAATTTTTGAGCATTTAAAAAAATAGTTTTATAATAGCTATTACATTAAGTTATATTGTATTGGACAAATCATAATATTCATGTAAACCCATAACTATGCAGTACAAATAGAATGAATCGCCAGAACTCGTCCATAAAATGTATGCTAACTCAACATAAATTTGGATACACTACACTCGCGAATTTAAATAATTGATACATTGCTAAAAAAGATCTGAAAATAGCAAGTGCACTAAACCACTTAACTTCGTTTGGGAGCACATGAGATTTGCCATATAGTTAGCCGTATCAGTTACGCCTAATGTTTCATAAGATCCATATAATTTCATTACTTAATACTACATACCTTTTCTTTTTATGTCTTTAGCTCATCCAATGAGAATCGACAAAGTGAATTGGACTATATATCTCCCAGATGAAAACCGGCGTAAAGCTCTCCTTGAAGCAACTTCCACGCGTCCTTTCATAGTGACCTGTGTTCCTGGAACCACTCGTCGCTCCTTTTTTTGCTTTCCTTCAGTGTCTTATTGTTAAGCATCTTAGCCTTAGTCACCGAGCAATCTATTTGTCGTTTTTCATAATGTAATGACATGAATATCTTCACAAGATTCCCAATCGATAGAGCTCTGTCATTGGAAAAAAAGCTATGCACGTTGCTCAGGTCCACAAGATGCAATAATTTGACTAGACATTAGATAAATGGGGTATCCCCACTCCCTCTCGAGACCACTTTCAATGAAGACATGGTTGGATCTACTCCTGCCTCGTTCAATGGTAATTTGAAGCTTTAGCCGCTCAACCGAGCAACAACGCCATTTATCTAAGAATAAACAGTGTCATTTCATATAATTTTAGTTCATGTCACACCATCACCCTTACATGTAGGATAATCAACCATGATTATACCGACACGTCAAATAAATCAAGCAAAACTTGACGAGAGGATGTAATCACATTTTCCCTCGAAGAGTTAAAACTAAATTGTTCAATCGAAAGGTTTAAGACTCGATTACGTTTTGTACAATACGTTCTGATGAAAATAGAAGTTTCTTGTGTATGTCTCCATACTGATCATGACACAATCTTAACCTCGTACATTTCGTAATTTATATATACAATGTATGGACGCAATTGGCAAAAAAAGAGTTCAAAGACCTACTGTCAATTTTCGCAAAAAATTCAATTACTACGATACCTATATCCCTTATTAATTATCAAATCCTGCTCTAGAGAACTAGTTCGAGCCATCATCTATTTTTTGGGAAAATGCAATGAATGAAAACCGTTTTTTTATTATCAGTCTTTGCTAAAATATGTCTCGCAACTCACAAGATATTACTCAATGTCATTTGAGGTGCACACATTTTGATGATGAAGTGTCTAGAATAGCTTTGTTTCACATGTTGCCTTATTGACTCGTGCATGATGTGCACAGTCTGCAAACTACTTCTACTTTGTGGGCCAATGCCAACACATGTCCCTGTGAGCTCCGTTAATGTACCATCAAGTTTCCATCAGTCTCCGTCGAAGAAGATGCGTTTGTCCTAGAATTTTCGAAAGGTGCATCGAGCATAATCAAAAGATCAATGGTACAATTCTAGCAAACCCATCGGGACTGACTATTGAAGAGTGGGAAATGAAATAGCTCGTAAAGAAATTCGAAAGAGAAAATGATGGAAAAAGCTATGGCAGCTCATATGAGAACTTTGAGTGGACGCAAAACACCATGGCATGACTACAGCTAATTGATGTTGACCACTAGTCTGTATTATCCTAGTTAATGTCAAATAAGTGAGTGCTGTCGGCCAAGTGGCCTGAATCGTATGTACTGCGTAAGGCATCTTGCAAGATGCCCCAGAAGTCTGTATTATGGAGTCCACCATGCATTATTGGTGTGAGGCTTGTTCTTTCTTTCTTAGAAGAAAAGTCAACGAAAATTGCGTGATCCATGTTGCCGTTTGAGAATAATAGAAAAAATTACATTAAACTCATATCAATAAGTAATTTTGTAAAAGAGAAAGAACAGAGAGACATTAACAAAATTCCAACCATATCATCATATGGTAATTTTATGATAATTATTTCACGTTCTAATCTAATAATTATGGTTGGCATAAAAAATTAAACAACTTCAATTTTGTTTAGTGAACCAAGTTTTTTCGTTTTTCACCTAAAGGGATGCCTAGACACGCTTTCTGTCAACACATTTGCGAAAGATAGTACATGAAAGTTCAAGACTTGTTTTCAGTTAATGGTTAATATTAGTTAGACAAAAGGGTCTAAGTTAGCCTAAATAAAATGTTTCAATAAGGAGAACATTATCAAAAACTACTATTCAATATATAATCTCTACGATGGCAAATTATTGAGATCGCCCATCTCTTAAACTCTTAATGGGACATCACAACTCCTCATGCAACTAAGGGTTAATTGAAGTGAAGGGAAAGCTTGTTCATTTGGGCCTCTTCAAGAGAGTTTGTCAGTTTTAGCTTGACAATTGGAGACTTTTTTGCTTAATCAACCATTGCCTCAGGAGGGGTGAAGTGGGAAAGCACCCGGTCAATTGTCATACATTCATGACGATGCCTAAATGTTTGTCCAGTAGCAATGGATGAAAGGATGTGGATATAGACATTGGTGATGGTGACAGGTCAAGTAAATGAACAGTAATAATGCAGAAAAACCATCCATTTCTAGAAGAGGGACTTGTCGCG
Organism: Syzygium aqueum; assembly: GCA_031216185.1. Classification (NCBI taxonomy): domain Eukaryota; kingdom Viridiplantae; phylum Streptophyta; class Magnoliopsida; order Myrtales; family Myrtaceae; genus Syzygium; species Syzygium aqueum. The sequence goes on from CM062237.1 coordinate 7,376,997, forward strand.
TTAATGGCGATATCTCTGCTCCCACAGCTATCCTCAGTTGCTCTCTCTTTCTCTCCCCGTCCCTCTCCCACAACTACCCTCAATCAAAGCAATCTCTCGGATATTTTAGACGGTGGTTGCCCATGAGCGGTGGAAGAAAGGACGTGGAGACTTGGACATTAGTGATGGCGGCTGATCAAGGAACAGTCAAATGCAGAAAAATAGATTGTTTAAAAGTCCATCATTCTTATCTTGACGGAGGCGATTGTTGTCTTCTTGTATTTTAATTTTAGGCCGGTGACGATGTGCAGTAGTCTGCTCGCCATTCAATTCCCCAAGTGTAGCTCCATCGATACCCACCGCGTCTTTCTTCCTTGGGGTTTGTGAGTCATCCTCAAATTTTTAAATAGCTGGATAGCTAGTATTAAAACGCAGCCATCTATTATAAACTTTTCCGGCAAAATGTTGCTGTTTTTCGACGCTCCCGGCCATTGGAAAAATGTAGAAGTGAAACAAAAATTAGGTTTACAAATTACAAAAAACATAACTTGTCAATAATTGTATATTTTTGAAAATTTTCAAAACTGATTTGTGATAATTGCAATATTTGAAAAATAAATTTTAAAAGTTAAAAGACTCCAAACAGACCTAAGCGTTTAAAAGAAATTCAATCGGAATGAGAGACCACGAAACAATGTTAGTTGTGACTTGGAATCGTTTCCCATATTAATTTTGTTTTGTGAAGAGTAGAAGTATTCAAGAAAGTAAATTGGTTTAAAAGGTTACTAAAGAATGGTAAAAGTTTAATGTAATTAGAAGTTTTGGTCTAACAATTTTATATGAAGTTACATCTAATAGAACAATTACAATTGCAATTCTAATTTAACAATTCGCCTAATTCTAATGTTCCTTCTATATTCTAAATATGATTTCATTGATTCGCGCAAAAAACGGGTTTAGGATTAGTAGCTAATTAGTGTTTGTCCATTAACGATGGAGGAAAGGATGGTTAAGGACTTGTACATTAGGGGTCGCAAAGGATGAAAGGACGGTTTAAGGTGGCACAGGATGAGAGGATGGATAAACTCATCAACATCTGTCCATTAGCGGTGGAGGAAAAGGATGGAGACATGGACATTGGTGACGGTGACTGGTCGAGTAAAGGAACAATAAAGCATAAAATCATCCATTCATATGCTTGAGGAATTGATTGGTGTTTTGTTAAGGCCTAGCTACGGTTAGGTTAGAGAGCTCCATAGTGTGTACCCATCTTCTCCTTTTTCCCCGTGGTTTGGGTCTTTGCTAAAAAATCATCCATTTTTATGTCTAGTGAATGGTGTTTCCGTCCAAAAAATGTTATTATAATTTTCAATCAATCACTTAAATATCATAAATTTGTTAAAGAGTTACTACGATGAAAAACCCAAAACTAGTACACATGTGATAATTTTACCTTAAACTAATTTTTTAACCACAAAAAATCTCGAACTAGTACGTGATAAATTTACCCCAAACTAATATTTTGACCACTAAAAATCTCAAAGTGGTACATTTATAACAAATTTACACTCCGTTAATTTTTGGTAAATTGGATTAATACCACAAAAAATCATAAACTGGTACACCTGTAACAAATAGAGAGTAAAACATAAAACTGGTACATTAGTGAACTGTCATGTATCATTTAACAAAGCAATTTGACAGTAAAATTTAATGGAAACAAACTGAGGGTAAATTTGTCACAAGTATACAAGTTTTGGATTTTTGGTGGTCAAAAAATTAGTTTAGAGCAAAATTGTCATATGTGTACCAGTTTAGGGTTTTATGTGATATTAACACTTTTTTAAAATATTCATCCTGAGTGTCGAAAATCCAACATAACATGGCACTTGGGATGAACATTTTTAGAAAATTACGATACTCAAGTGATCAAAAATAAATATATGGTTCTTAAGTGAGCGATACAAAAATTATGACACTGATTGTGCGGTATAGACAAACGACGCACACGCATTTCACAATAGACGATCTACATCCCATGTATGAAGTCCACATCATCATCAAAGCCAGTTGCATGTTTGACAAAAAGGACTTGAAAGAATAAAAATATATATATACAATGTACGGATGTAATTGGAAAAAAAAAAGAATTCAAAGACCTACCGACAATTTTCACAAAAGAGTCAATTACTACAATGCCTAAATTCGTTATTAATTATCAAATCCTGCTCCAAGTGTCTAAAAAATTTACACTTTTCGTCTAGGACAAACTATTGAAGAGTGGAAATGGAGCAGGTCATGAAGAAATTTGAAAGAGAAAATGACGGAAATTCTGAAGCTCATATGAGAACTTTGAGTGGACAGAAACACCATGGCATGACTACCACTAATTGCTGTTGACCATTAGTCTGTATTATCCTAGTTAATGTCAAATAAGTGAGTGCTGTCGGCCTAGTGGCCTGAACCGTATGTACTGCGTAAGACAACTTGCAAGATGCCCCAAAAGTCTGTATTATGGAATCCACTGAGCATTATTGGTGTGAGACTCATTCTTTCTTTCTTAGAAGAAAAGTCAAAGAAAATTGTGGGATGCATGTTGCGGTTTGAGAATAATAGGAAAAATTACATTAAACTCGTATCAATAAGTAATTTTTTTAAAAGAGCAAGAACAGAGAGACATTAACAAAATTCCAAACATATCATCACATGGCAATTTTATTGTAATTATTTCACATTCTAATCTAGTAATTATGGTTGACATAAAAAAATTCAACAACTTCAATTTTATTTAGTGAACTGAGTTTTTTCGTTTTTCACTTAAAGGGACGCCTAGACACACTTTCTGTCAACAAATCTGCGAAATATATTACATAAAAAGTCAAGACTTTTTCAGTTTATGATTAATATTAATTAGATATAAGGGTTTGAGTTGTTAGCCCAAGTATAATGTGTCAATCAAGGGAACATTATCAAAAAAAATTGCTATTCAATGTATAATCTCTACAATGGTAAATTTTCGAGATCACTCATCTCTTAAACTCTTGATGGGACATCACAACTCCTTACACAACCAAGGGTTAATTGAAGTGAAAGGACAGCTTGTTCATTTGGGCCTGATCAAGACAGTTCGTCAGTTTTAGCCTAATAATTGGCGACTTTTTACTTAATTGATCATTGCCTTAGGAGGGGCGAAGTGGGAAAGCACCCGGTCAATTGTCATACATTCATGAAGGTGCCAAAATGTTTGTCTAGTGGCAATGGATGAAAGGACTTGGAGATAGACATTGGTGATGGCAACTGGTCAAGTAAATGAACAGTAATAATGCAAAAAAAGTCAATACCGAAAAAAAATGCAGAAAAGCCATCCATTTCTAGAAGAGGGACTTGTCGCGTTGAAGGCGATATCTCTGCTCCCACAGCTATCCTCAATTGCTCTCTCTTTCTCTTTCGTCCCTCTCTCACAACCACCCTCCATCAAAGCAATCTCTCGGATATTTTAGACGGTGGTTGTCCAAGAGCGGTGGAAGAAAGGACGTGGAGACTTGGACATTAGCTATGGCGGCTGATCAAGGAATAGTCAAATGCAAAAAAATAGATTGTTTAAAAATCATCGTTCTTATGTTGATGGAGGCAACCGTGTCTTCTTGTATTTTCATTTTGGCGAAGTGGGGCAGTCTGCTTACCATTCAACTTCCCAAATGGAGCTCCATCCAAACCCTTTCTCCTCTTTCTTCCTCGGGGTTTGAGTCATTCTTAAATTTCTAAATCGTTGGATCGCTAGTATTACAACTCAGCCGTTTATTATAAACTTTTCTAGCAAGATGTTCCTGTTTTTTGACGCTCCACTCCTTCCGAAAAAGGTAGAAGCGAAATAATAATTAGGTTTATAAATTATGAAAACCCACATAACTTTCTTTTCAATAATTGTATGTTTTTGAAAAATTTTCAAAACCGATTTGTGATAATCGCAATATTTGAAAAATAAAATGTTAAAAATAAAAGGCTCCAAGTAGACCCAAGCATTTGAAAGAAAAGGAAAAAACTCCAATCGAAATGAGAGACCACGAAACAATGTTAGTGGTGACTCGGAATCGTTTTGCATATAAATTTTATCCCGTAAAGAGGAGCATTATTCAAGAAAGTAAACTGGCTTAAAATGTTAATAAAGAATGGCTAAATTTTAATTTAATTAGAAGTTTAGGTTTAACAATTCTATATGAAGTTACATCTAATGTAAAAATTGTAAATGACATTCTAATTGACAATTTGCTTGTTTATAATGTTGTTCTATATTTTAAACATGATTTCATTGATCCACACAAAGAGGGAGTTTTGGACTAGTACCTAATCAGTGTTTGTCCATTAACGGCGGAGGAAAGGATGGTTAAGGACTAGGACATTAAATGTGGAAAATGATGAAAGGACCATTTAAGGTGGCAAAGGATGAAAGCATGGATAACTCATCAACATCTTACCATTTGCGGTGGAGGAAAGGATGGAGATATGGACATTGGTGACGATGATTGGTCCAATGAAGGAACAATAATGCAGAAAATCATCCATTTCTATGCCCAAGGAATTGACCGGTGTCTTGTTGAGGCCTAGCTAAGCTTAGATCAGCGAGCTCCATAGTCTGTACCCATCTTCTCCGTTTTCCTCGTGGTTTGGGTCTATGCTGAAAAATCATCTACTTTTTATGTCTATTGAATGGCGTCTCCATCTAAAAAATATACACTTTGTATAAATTTTTTTAAGACTTTCATCTCAAGTACCAAAAATCTACTATGGCATGGCATTTGAGATGAACACTTTTAAAAAGTTACGGTATTAAAGTGATCGACATAAATTTATGGTACTTAAGTGATCACCATATACAAATTATAACAATTGTGATGTCATTTTTTTAGATCTTTAGCAGCAAAATATGGAAGAAATCATGAAAGTTTGATTGTTAGGTCCAGCATGCCTCATGCAACGTGCAACCACTCAGACTAATTATCAACTTTTTCGGCAAAAAGTTGCTATGTTTTGACGCTACCCTTCCTTCGTCCTCCTTTGCACTTAAATCTCTTTACCTTCTTCGTCTCTCATCGTTCTTGCTTTGTTTCGCTCTTTCTTCTCTTTGGCACAACCATTCTTCCTCTTCCTATGCCTCTTCTGTCATTTTCTCATTCTTTCTTTCTTAGAAGAAAAATTAAAGAAATTAATCAACCGATGCTGCCGCTGAGAATAATAGGAGAAATTATATTAAACTCATATCAATAAGTAATTTTTAAAAGAGCTAGAACAAAGGGACATCAACAAAATCCCAACCATATAAACATATGGCAATTTTATGATAATTATTCTACTTGGACTATGAGTACATCTACCTCGAACAATCCATCTCTCTTTGGGTTCCATCAATTTGTCTTTTGAGTGGAAGACTTGATTTTTTTTCTTGGGTTGCTACAAAATTTAACAGTGAGTACGGTTGGCCTCTGACACATAATCAATGATGAGATTTCTATGTATCTCTAATCTTCCATTCAATTACTTCATTGGACGGACAACTAAAACTTACTAGACTATAAAAGAAAATTTCCCCCTAGTGGGCCTTCCATTTCACCTGAACCTTTGAAAATTAGTTAGGAAGATCAAGTCGTTGTGACTATCTAAAAAACAAATTTGTGTTGAGTAAAGATAAATCAACATTTTCCAGAATATGTATTTTATATATTAAAAAAATGTGGCCACCTAGGCTCCCCCTATGCTAATGTTATGCACTACTAAGTAGATAGATTACTCATATAAGATGATATTCTTATATCAGCTAATTCCTTATTAACTAGATAAAGCTTCTACTCTATCTAATTACAAGGTGAGTGTCCCTCATTACTTTAATTTGTTTTTGTTAGTCAGAATATTTTCAAACTCTCGTAATGCATACAGGGATTTAGGGGTAGATTGACATATCCAACCTAACAATTTTGATAGGTAAGGTTGTCATGTGGAACTGAGAGAGAGAGAGAGAGAGAGAGAGAGAGAGAGAGAGAGAGAGAGAGAGAGAGAGAGAGAGAGAGTTTTAGCTAGCTTAATATTCAAAGCAGATATGAGGCCAATACTATTAATATCTAGCATATGATACTATAACTATAATGTTATATTACTTAGCATCTCTATCTTGCAATTATTGAATATTAATAATGTGATAATTTTATTATTAAAAAAAAATTCCGGACATTTCTGTGTCCTAATCAGGTCAAGGGTTGGCTTTGACGCTATATTGTATATGGTGTTTTGAAAAGTAATACATATTTTTATCTTTACCAAAAAAAAATAATGTGATAATTTTATGTTAACGTTGTCATTTCTTAAGTAATGACACCAAATGCAAAATACACTTACTCCTTATAAAATAAAATTATGCTTATTTAACTCCATAATTTGCGCAATTGATTGGGGCATGGGGGATAGCTCATGAATTGGAGTTGCTCGTTCGAATCCTAAACACTAATAAGTGCATACTATTCTGCTATCTTCTCGGTCTAGAAGCCTGAGCAGTCCACAACGTCCCAAGAATCGGTTAGATTAAATTATTCAAATGACTCAACCGGTCTACCACTTAGATATAATGATGATGCAATAGCCTTTAATTTACTTAGGCCAACCACAAATTTTGAACATTATGGTTTTCACGTGAGATCAAAATAATCAAATTGTGAGATTCGATCAGTCCAAGCGAGTAACTTGCCTAGTAAAAGATCTTAACATACTTTAGAAAAGAAATTTCTCCGGTGGAGAATATTATTGTATTGCATTTTAGTCAAAAAGAATTGTCAGTCCGTCCATCTTCCCTATCACTAAAAACACAAGCGACATAATCGTGGAGGATGTTCCTAAAAAGTCCCTACAAGGAGTCACTTTTTTGGTAGTATGCATGCTCTAAAGGGGCAACTGTTGGGCTCGGAGAATTTGCAGACCAATAATATCGAGAGTAACATCTGTAGAACCATCCATATTAATATCATATTTCGTCTTATTCAAGTGTTCTGATACATGACATTTAATAGCATGAGAAAACACAATTTAGTGGACCTAATTTCATAACAAAAAACCTCAACTTTAAATTTAGTCCCAATTTTGCCTTGAATTTTTTTTATTTAAAAAAAGCCTAACTTGTACTCTAGTCCCAAATCTGCTCAAACGTCCAAAAATCGTTACCAGTTTCTTCAAAATTATGAATATTAGGGCCAATTAGAGGTTCATCATCAGAACTTGCGTATTCATCAACACCCTCACTTTCATATAGAACAATATTAGTCTTTTGATGTTGATAATTTTGAAGAAACAATAAGGATTTTTGGACACGAGAGCAAATTCAGGAGTAGAGTGAAAGTTGGGGTTTTTAAGACAAAAAAATTCGAATCAAAATTGAGATTTTTAAGAAATTTAAGTTGGGTTTTTTTTTAAAGAAATTAGCCCCAATTTAGCACGAGTTGTGCGCATATATTTGAAACTATCTAGACCTTAGTTTGTCTGAAGTTATGGTAATGCTACCGGCACCAATAAGAATTTCTATTGCTGAAACGCTTTCATGGCTGATCAGCCAGGTATTACAATTAGTCGTTGTAGGTGTTATATACATCTCAAAATCAAACTCAAAATCACGCAAGTGAGCACATGCTGATATCGAAGAAAAATGTTAATATTACGAGAAAGAATAAAGATGCCTCTTCGTGTTTTTTATTGAGTACTGTGGTAGTTCCAAGGGTCCACTTGTGCTTTTCCGCCTTCGTATTGTGGTCCACATTAAAAATTGAGTTGATGGCAGACCGTTTAAAGTTACATATCACGTGTTCTCTCTGTCAAAACAGTACATTCTGGTAAGTGTTGTAGCTCCGTGTCACGTGGGTGTGGCCAGTCCTTATCTCTTTACCCATTGCCTTTTATTATATTATATTCTAGATATTCCGAGGGCGATGGTTTAAGTCGAATCGTTGTTGCTTACTTTAAGAGCCGATAATCATCTCTTTCGTTCTCCATTGATCGCCGTTCGTCGCCTCCCCCTCCGACTTCATCCTTTTTTTGGCACTCAGATCTCTTAGCCTTGTTCGTCTCTCGTCTGTTTCGCTCTTTCTTCTCCTCGGCTCAACCATTCTTCTTCCTCCTCCTCCTCTTCTTCTTCTTCAGTATCTGCTCCTCCTTTTCATCATTCTCCCCTCTTTTTCTCTCTTTTCTCGCTCTTTCTTTCTCGGGAAAAAAAAATCAAAGAAAAATGTCGGCAGATTCTGTCGTTGCTATTGCGTGGGATGTCTTCAAGAGATGTGTACTTGTTCCCATCGAGCGTGGGTTCGGATACGTGATCTCCTCCAAGAGCTTCGCCGACCGTCTTCGGGAGGAAGTCCGGAATCTGGAGAACGAGGATCGGAGGGTCAAAATTCTTGTGGAACGGGCCAGAAACAATGTTCGGAACTTCCACGGTGTCTTCACGACGTGGGAGGCAAGTGCTGACAAGGCCTTGGAAGAGGCGGGAGACCTGTTGGGCGACTTCGAAAAGGCGACCAAGACTTGCTGCTACGGGACTCTTCCCGACCCCAAATGTCGCTATCAGTTCAGCACGAAGGCCGAGGACAAGATCGAGGTCATTAAGCAACTCGCTCAAAAATGCAGTGGATTCAGGGAATTGGACGACATTTGCTTCATCGATCCTGCTCCGGGAAATGTCTCTGCTCCAACTCCAGCCAGGAGAGAAGGCAAAGATGTCGTCCAGTCAACCACCGGGACGGCCTCCGTTTCTTCTACCTCGACGTCGATTAAGTTTAGGGACGATGGCGTCTTCGAATCCAGAGCTTTGATGATACGAAATGTCATGGACGCTCTTGCCAATAACAGCAATAGTGTGGTCGGGGTTCACGGGATGGGTGGGGTTGGCAAGTCCACCCTTTTGGCGGATGTCGAAAGGAAAATAAGCGAAGAGAAGTCGTTTGATTGGGTCGCTAAGGCCGACGTGTCGGAAAATCCAGACATCAAGACGATTCAAGGAGAGATTGCGGACGCCTTGGGCCTTACTGACATAAAGAACAAAGAGACTATTAGCGGGCGAGCGAAAGTTCTGCACGGGAGGTTGAAAGACGAGGCGGGCAAGAACAAGAAGGTCCTCATAATACTTGACAACTTGTGGAAGGGGCTCGACTTGAAATCAGTTGGCATTCCTTGCGGACATGACAACAAAGTCATAGGATGCAAGTTGTTGCTGACGTCAAGATTTCAAGATGTTTTGCGAAGGGAAATGGGCTGTGACAGGGGCTTCAGCCTTGCTGAGCTGAAGGAGGAAGAGGCAAGAAGATTGTTTGAGAGGATGGTGGGAGAAAAAGTTCATGATGATGAGTTCAAACCCTTGGTGGATGAAGCACTCCACAAATGTGCAGGTTTGCCTTTGCTAATTGTCACAATGGGGAAACATTTCAAAGACGCTTCTCAACCTGAATGGAGGGATGCTTTAAATCAAATTGGGCGGTGTACAAACGAAGGAATAAGTGCAGTGATAAATGAGACGTTGCAATTAAGTTACGATCATTTAGAAAGCGAGGAGGCGAAAAGTTTGTTAAAACTCTGTGTTGCTTATGGCGTCTCTGATCTCTCTGTTGAAAACTTGGTGAGGTACGGCTATGGTTTGGGGATATTTTCAAAAGATAGCAGCATGACAGAAGCTAGAGATAGGTTGAGCACACTCATCCGCACTCTTCAAGTGTCCTCCCTTCTGTTAGACAATGGAGGCGCAGATGGTTTCAAGATACATGACTTGGTTCGTGATTTTGTTGCCCAGTTCATTTTAAGAGATAGCCCTCTTCTCCTGTTGAAAGATAAAGATATGTTGGCAACACAATTGCGGAAGGAGAGGCTCAAAAGTTGTACGGCGATATGCTTTCCCTATGTTGACATGAAGGAGCTTCCCAAAGAATTAGATTGCCCAGAATTGCGCATCTTTTTGCATTTCACCAACAATAATTCTCTTGAGGTTCCAGATTCATATTTCAATTCTATGAGGAAACTTGCGGTTCTAAATCTTACTAGCGTACGTCTCACTTGTTCGCCAACGCCATTTCAGTTCTTGGAGAACTTACATACTCTGAGTCTTCATAGTTGTTCGCTAGAGGATGTGGCCATTCTTGGCAAGCTAAGACAGTTACAAATTCTCAGCTTTGTGAACTCCAAAATTCAACGATTGCCAAAAGAAATTGGGCAACTGGTAGAGCTGAGGTTGTTGGACTTGAACTATTGTTCAGAACTCCAGATAATTGAACCAGGTGTGCTTGGAAGCTTGATCAAATTGGAGGAGCTATACATGGAGCATAGCTTTGATCAATGGAATGCCGTGGATCAAACTCCACAAACTAATGCCAGTCTGATTGAGTTGAATCACATGAAGAATCTCTGCACTTTGCATGTTTCCATTCCCGACCAGAGTGTGCTCCCAGGGGATCTAAATATCGAGAAATTGACCAAGTACAAACTCAAAATAGGTCATCTTTATGACTCCACTTACTGGCGCTGGTTTAGCAAGTACGAAGGATCAAGGACATTGGAGCTCAAGTTGAATCCGACAAGTAATATTCTTCAAAAAGGATGCATACGAACTACTTTACACATAATTGACGATTTGTGGTTGGATGGGTTGAACGGAATCGAGCAAAGCATTTGCCAGTTATCCCCAGAAGGTTCTCCACAATTAAAGCGTTTACATGTTCAGGAAAGTCCTTCCATCCGTTACATCCTCAAACGGTCTTCCCTTCCCGCTTTTAAGACCTTGGAGTTTTTATTTCTAGGGAATCTCATCAACTTGGAGAAGTTATGCCACGGCGATATCTCCTCCAAGTCCTTCGGTGCATTAAAAGTCCTACGAGTTAATAGATGTGACAAGATGGAACATCTATTTCCCCTTTCATTACTAAGAGAACTTCCACAGCTAAAAGAGATCGAAGTTGTCAGTTGTAAGGTAATGAAGGGGATTGTAAAAGATGATGATTGTGGTCAAGTTGAGTTGCGTAATTTGCACGCATTGAAATTGCGTGACTTGCCAAGTATCAAGAACTTTGTTGCTGTCGGGACGGCTCCTTCGAGTAGTACATCGGACGACCAAGTTGGCACTCAACTTGCATTCTTCAATAGGCAACAGGTAACTTTCTATCAAAAGAAATTATAATTATCTTTCCTTCTTTTGCTAATTAGATGTGACATGGATTATAATGCTTAATCATTTCTTTATTTTTAATTCATTTTCTTCCTAAGTACCTTATCCGATGATGCCTTCTCTGCGATCATGTGAAGCAATCTTCCATTTCTCTTAATTGTGTAGAATTCCAACTAATTGTACGAAATCCATGCAAATTTAGATTGTGATAGATTCTGAGTTATTTTCAACTTACATGCTGCAAGTATATTTTATATTAATATTGTTTGATAAAGCAACATTAAAGGGAATTTTGGCATTAAAGTAATTTCTAATCTTGTGAAATGGATTCCATTGAATTTAGTCATTGAACTTTGTTATTATCCATCAAGTATATATTATAGGTGACTCGTAAAAACCAATGTGAAGAATGGGAAGGAGGACTGGTCTATAGATAAAAGCGACTATATCAACCTAATTGATGTGTCTCTTTCATGCGTCGTGTTTAAATAAGCACTTAATCATTGTATAGGCCTCATAATTATAAGAGTGTAGAATTTTGTGCATGTTCATGCACGAGTACAATACATATAGGTATATTTGTGCGCACTTTTGGCATCACAAGCGCCCCCAATTTATGTTTAATATCCCGTGGTTGTAGGCATTAGTGAGCAACTTTTAGGAAAAATTACTCGAAATCCCCCATGGAAGTTTTAGATCGGTACACATTTACTCTTGAACTTTCAACCTTCACAAAAAATCCCTTGAGCCATCAACCCTTCGTCAATTTTTCCGTTTGCGAGTGCCCATTATGTGATTTTTCATGGGTAAAATTGTAATTTTTTCTATCTTTTAGATGACTCTTTTACTTGGTTCAAAAGGAAATTACTCTTTCGCCCCCAACTTGAGGCACTTGTTGAGAAACTAATTAAGAAAAATTTACAGTTTCCAATCAATTAATCGTCTTCATGTTATGCAAAATTTGTGCCTTGAAAACTGAATTATTCAGTTACGCGGAGCCCTAGGAGTACTTGTTAACATAATAACTACTAATACGACTATCATCATCATCATCATCATTATTTAATTATTATTTCTTGTCATCATACTATTTTTTAGATCATTACATCTTTTCAATTCTAGGAAAAGAATAGTACGATGACAAAAAATAGCAATCCTTCTTTTATTTTCTATTTTTTCGTTGAGTTTAATTAGTTTCCTTTAATAGAGCTGTTTATCTTGGTTCGCATTTTTTATTGAAAATGCCCCATTGCCCCTGGCAAAGTGGGTGTTGCTTGCCTTAGTAACTTGTGGTTTGATTTATCCATGTTATGTAAATTATTTTCTTCTTAATTGAATAAAAGCCCAATTTGATTTTTTTTGTGATTTCCCGTTTTCTAGTTACTTAAACCCTCATTTAATTATTTAGTTTTTTCTTAACTCTTCTTTTTTTAAATTTTCTTTTCCGTTTAGATAAATTATGGTACTTTTTGTTGAAGATTACGATAGAGCATAGCTTTGTGGTTTTATCATCCATGGTCCTTTTAAATAGCTAATTGTGGAGGCCATATGCAAAATGAAATACAATATTTTGACATTTCTATGATAGTTTTAAATGGTCGGGATATATTTGAAAGCCTACTAAAATTTTAGCTCTTCATGAAGTCAGCCATATTATTATAAATTTTTGTCTTAATTTTTTTAAGATTGTTGCTTTTCTTTTACCTTATTTTCCTGTATATATTTTGGACTTTAATTAATTAAGCTCATTCGGAGGCCAAAGCATGATTTGACTGATACAAATACAGAAGAATTGCAACTTTACCGGTCAAAAATCACATGTAAAGCACATACCAATGGTAAAATGCACAAATGGTTGACTTCCACAATAAAATCAAAGTTTAAGGAATTTATGTAATAAGTAAAAGTTTAGGAGTAACAGTGTACCGCTCTCAAAGATCATAAGGGGTTTTGTGTAATTTTCCTTTAATTTTTTTTATAAGTAGATGAATGTCATATTGATGGAAATTAGCATCATTGAAGAATGAGACAAATATGAGAAAGTTACAATGAAGAAAGAGAGCATGGGACAGGCAAAAAATAACCAGTGGATTATTGAGAGAGTTCTCACATTGCCGAATAGGCAAAATGGCCAAAAGTAGCGGCGAAGCTCTAAGATCACTCCATGACAACACCTTTAATTACACGTATCGATATAATTAATGCAAAGACAGATACTTGGGGGAAAGTGTCATAGGAGTCCTAACATTTTGGTCGTAAGTAGTTTTTAGTTCTGAATATTTTATTTTGGTGAGTCCTCAACATTTTCGAAATAATACAAATCAAGTTCCTCCAAGTTTAAAGAAGATAACATTTCCTAGGAGATCCTTTTTGGTATAATCTTTACACCAAGTTTAAAGAAGATGACAAATCATGCAAGTTCAAAAAGTGGAGCAATTACAGGTGAAAAATGCTTTGTTATTTTTTTTTATCAATGAAAATGATGCTACGCCGCTGTAGACAAATTTTATGGCCCTATCTACACTTCTACGGGACCAGTTCCGTATCCAACATCAGCCATTGGATTTAAAACAGAAAATTTCCACTTGTTAAACTGGTCATTAATAGTAATTTACTAACATGGATAAACAATTGCCCAATATAGGAAAGCTCACGGCTATATTTTATATGGGGGAAAACTGCTGCAAGCAGAGGGTTTTATTTCACTAGACGAGATTATTTTTTTATGGTGGCGAGGGCCCAAGGCTCATGCGATACGTTAGTTTCCCTGTCAATAAAGAGTCCTAGAAATATAAGCTGTGGATACCACAAGGTTGTGTGCCTGAGTACGACTTTTCTTCAACCCATGCTTTGAGCTTCCATGGAGAGAGCTTGCTTTCAAATATAATGGAACTAGATCGGGAAATTTTGCGAAGAGCCTTTGTGGCTTTGCTTCCTTTTTATTATTTTTTGGCCGTAGTGTTTGGAGCTTTTAACTTTCTAGGATTCTAAATCTTCATTGAAGAATTACTCTTGCCTTAGTATATTTTTTTATTGTTATTTTTTGTGTAAAACCTAGATATGCAAAAGATCCATGGGTTTATAATGAAATGTTTCTTAAAACTATAATAAATCTCCTCCGACATTATATAGCGGTGGCAGCCAACCATAGTAGTAGTCTAAGGTTGGCTTGTCGGGGATGACAATAGTCTCGTGAATGAAACACAAAAAAGTGAAACTTGTTGTATAGATGGGAGCGAGGGGTGATGGCGAGGTAGATGGGAGATTGTGAGCAACTTTGCAGATGAACTTTTGGAAAAGACTAGTTACTCTTTAAAAAAAAAAAAGAACAGAAAGAAAATAAGGCTTTCCATTGTCATCAGGGACAATAGGATCCCTTCACGTCAAATGTCGTGGTTTAAGACATCTAGGCTGTGGATTTACACTCACCATTAAGGAAATTACAACAAGAAGGATGATTAATTAGGATAGACTACATACGCCTCTGAATTTAAAGTAACTCTCGAGGTAATTTATGAAGGATAGGAAAAAAGAACTCCAAATAATCTCAAGTAATTTATTATTTTTTTAGGAGAGTTGGGATCTCAACTGGTGACGATGACTAGTGACTACTTAGTTATTGTGATATCCCAACTGCTGATGTGTCTAATTTTATGTTATTTTGCGGGAAAATTAGTCCCATTTTGCCTAATAAATTCGGAGAAATTGAAGACATATGAGAAGGAAAAGACAGATATGCCCGTTTCGGTTTGTCACAAGTCCTCTAGACCCAACTGGATGAGGAATGATGTCTTGTCCACTATCAACTCCCTACGGCCATAAGGTCTTTTTCATATTCCCATCGTTTGCCCAAGGTTTAATTAAAGGATAATGAGTAGCAAACTAGCATTAGTGTCGAGAGTTGTCGACGTGTACGAGTTGCAATTTCTTACTTTTAATTTCTCTAGAAATAGTTTCCATAAAGATGATTGAACATCTCTTATGGTACTTGCACAAAGCATGAACCGGTAATGCAACTGTCGAACATCTCTAAAAGCTTTTCGATTTTTACAAGAAATTTAAAACTCTCAGCAACCTCACATGTACGACTTAGACATTACACGCATGTACATTGAAAGCAATTGAAAAAACAATCATGAAGAAAGTGAGCAGTAAGGTTCAAGAGGCTGGAGATGAAGGGCCTTTAAGACGCTCACTTGACTTAATTTGCACTTACAAGATCTCACTTTTTTTTCTTGATCGAAGGAAGCTTTACTCTCTCCTAATTGCACCAGCAAAAGGAATCCGAGCCCTCTCCATCGTCAAACTGGGCAAAGATCTCTTGCGTCCAGGGCTTCGGAAATCACCCTTTTTAGTTTTTACACAAATTGCCTGACTATTTAGTGAGATATTGAGGACTATCTTCGACAATTTGGCTCGAGTAAATGTATGATTTATGGATTTTAAATTGAACAATTGGATCATCCGGCACCCTTACAAAAAATTAATGAATCTTAAAAAGAAAATTTCATCAATTTAAGTATATTCAATTCTTTCAAGTGTGGAATGATGTAAATAAGAATTGTTCATTTGACCCAGGCAATTCCCTTTTCAAGTGCTTTCTCTCTGCCCAACTTTTTTTTTTTTTTTGGTAAGGTCAGCCCAACTTTTTAATTGCTGTAGAGTGATATAATATTGATTTGAGGCCCTCGGCAGTAGATAAAATCACACCTCCTTCTGTAGTGGGCCATTTGATGGTTGATTGGGTCGCCTCTCTATAATCTCAATCTCTCCCATCATTTTCTTTCTCTTAGCTGCACTTTTCTTCATCAATTTACTAGCTATTTCATTCTTGGGCCGGCAAAAAAAGCACAAAGTGTGATTTGATTATTTTAGGAAATGCACTAAATTGAAGAGAGGAAGAGATTTTATTTATGTTTGGGATTAATGAGAGACTAATGTGGTGATTATAAAATTGTTATTTGAGCATATCCAAATTACCATTTTGCCCATTGTCAACATAATCAAGTCAGAATTCCTACTTTTTATTTCGTCTCTAGTAATACCAATAGTCTTCTCGTCCTGGAGTCATCGACATAAGTATGGAGATTTTTTTTACTAACTTTTCCTATTTTATTCTTCTTATTTCCTTTAATGCAACTTAAGACAACACCAATTCCGTGAATTCATAGTTTACATCTCGGCACTCCTCAATATTTGCATCTTGAAAGTTCATGAATTCGCAATTTAACAGAGTCACCAATTCTATGAAAGGTTAAAATGAAACAATTTTACGGCAAATGCTTGGAGCCCTTAGCAAAATCTCAACCCACAGTTAGAAGCATCATGCCAAGATGCAGTCGAGACTAGACAAGATTGCCCTTTTGTAATGGCGCGATTATCACTGAAGTTTATGGTGGGGCCCAAGACTCTTGCAATGTGTTAGTTTCCCTTGCCAATAAAGAGTCGTGGAAATTTAAGTAGTGGGTCCCACATGCCAGTGAGTCTGAGTATTGACTTATCTTCTTCCCATGCGTTGAGCTTCCATGACGAGAGCTCGCTTTCAGAGATAATGGAACTAGATCGAGGAAACTTTGTGAAGAGCCTTTGCTGCTTTGCTTTTTTTTTTTCATCGTAATATAGCTGGGGATGACAATAGTCCAAATGAACGAAACAATAAAAAATTAGAACTTGTTGTATGGATGGGAGCGATGGGTGATGGCGAGGTAGATGGGGACATTGCGAGCAACTTTGCAGATGAAGGATATTCTAGTGTTATAATAATGAGCTTTTGGAAAAGACTAATTACTCTTTACAAACAACAAGAAAAAGAAAAAGAAAAAGAAAAAGAAAAACAGAAATTAAAACTTTCCCCCGTAATTAGGGACAGTTGGGTCCTTTCACCTAAACTGTTATGGTTGATATGTAGGATGTGGAGTTAGACTCACCCTTAAGGAAAATTACAACAAGAAGGACGATTAATTGGGGATAGGTTATATGAGCTTACCTTACAGGAAGTGATTTAGCTTGAAAGTGCTTCTGATTTATGGGTAACTAATTTCATTGTCACGAGTAAATTGAATGAGTGCAAATTCTTGGTGACTATAATTTCCCTTATTGTTAGGTAACTGCAAATAAAATCTAATTGGTACATCCCTTGTTACATTGTAAATAAATGGTAAAGTCCACTGGTTGCCTTTTGGGGTCGTAAAATTCCCTTTTTGTATTGTAAACAAGCTTTTGTTTATCATAACCTACTATAGCATGTAAATTTCCTACCCGTCCTTTGTAATTGTAAATTCTATTGCTGATGGTTTTGTCTGTCAGGTTTCAATCCCATCCTTGGAGTCCTTGACAGTTGAAGGACTTCCCAAACTGAAAGAAATATGGAGCGATGATTCTCCATCGGAGCTGAGCAATCTCCAATCTCTCAAAGTGGTGCGGTGCGAATCTCTTTTGAAGGTTATCAGCATCAGGTCGCTGGTAAAACTACAGAAGTTGCACACTTTAACTATCCAAGATTGCGTTTCGGTGCAAGATATTTTTTACCTTGACGGAGCAAGTGGTAGTGGAAATGTTGAGACTGTCTCTGAGCTAACCACCTTGGAATTAAATAAAATGGGGAGCTTGAGGTGCATATGGAACAAGAGTCCTTGTGGAATAGTGAGTTTTCATAATTTAAAGAAGTTAAAGGTGGATCACTGTGACAACCTCAGGTTTATGTTTTTCCCATCCACGATTAAATCTCTCGCACAGTTGAGAGATCTGACCGTACGAAATTGCAATAAGATAGAGGCTATCATCACGGAGGAAGAAGGGTTGGGAATGGAAACATCAGAAACTTTGTTATTCCCGATGTTAACCTATTTAAGCTTAGAATGCTTGGAGAGTTTGATGTGCTTCTCTCGGGGAAAGTGTAAGATTGATTTTTGTTTTCATAAGTGCAAAATTTTTGTGTAGATAGAAATCATCCTTGCAATACAAATGGTGACATTCTTTTCATCCAATGACAAACTGATGACAGGTTCACGAGAAGCTCGGAGTCAGGATCCCGTCCCATCATGCTCCACTGTACTCTTCAATCGAGAGGTACGTGAAATGGCAAATTATTAAATACAACAGAGACAAAGCATAGCCAAAATGAAAACGAACCAAATTAATTATACAGTATAGCTTGGTTAAAATTTTTTAGAAGAAAAATGAGTGGCGTGCAAGCATAAATGTTTAGAGTCGCTGACATGTATGAGTCGCAATTTCTTACTTTTAATTTCTTCGGAAATAGTTTCCATAAAGATGGTTGAAAATCTGTCATGGTACCTGCACAAAGCATCAACAGAGATTTGAGCACTTAAGGATAGCGCACGGCTATTTTGTCCAACAAAAATTGCCGCGGCTATTTCGTTGACCAAACAAAGATTGCCCTTCATACGTAGAGATTGTCACTAACGTTCGTGGTGGGGCCCAAGACGCATGCAATATCTTAGTTTCCCCATCAATCAAGGGTCGTGGACTATATAACCTGTGGGTCTCACAATGTAGTTTTTGTTTGAGTACGTCTGTTCCTCTTCCTAGTCTTTGGGGCTCTTAACTTTTGCCGTAGTTCTCATTAGACACTGGCCTTGCATATTATTTGAACTTTTGGGGTCAAAAGTTACGGTTGAAAAGTATTGTTGTGTTTTTCTTTATTATATACAGAGAGATAAGTAATGCACCACTCGCTAGCCCATTTCTGAAGGAGAAAATCTTCAGATTGAATAGAATTGGTTCACTAATCAAATTAACCTCCACAATTCAAAGTTATTTGCCCAAGAAAAGACTGGAGAAAGATTCCTTATCCTTTTTTTTAGTGATTACTTAAAATAACTTTATGTAATTCTATGAAATACTCTAGGAAATTAGAAATGGTATTTAGTATGGAGATTTTTTTTACTTCCTTTTTTCTTCCGTTTGTGAAACTTAATAATCCCCCTCTCCCCTTCACACTTATCTACATTTACATCTTGGAAGTTCATGAATTCGAGATTTAACTGAATCACCAATTTCGGGAGTGAATTCCACAGGTTGCCTTCCCAAGATTGGAGACATTAAACATCATTGGCTTGAATAACCTCGGGTTTATGTTTTCCCCATCCATGGTTGAATCTCTCGCACAACTAAAAAAAATAACAGTAGGGTCTTGCGAGAAGATGGAGGCAATCATCACGGAGGATGAAGGGTTGGGGATGGAAACATCCGAAACTCTAGCATTCCCGATGTTGACCAATTTAAGCTTGTGTCGGTTGAAAAGTCTAACGTGCTTCTCTCGCGGAAAGTGTAAGATTGATTTTTTCGTTTTCGTCACTGAAGATCTTCATGTAGATGGATTCACCCATGCAATACAAATGATGACATTCTTTTCATCCAATGACCAATTGATGATAGGTTCAGAAGAAGCTCAAAATCAAGGCCGCGCCCAATCATGCTCCACTGCACTCTTCAATCGAGAGGTATGTGAAAATTCAAAATATTAAGTATACCAGAGTCAAAGCATAGCCAAAATGAAAACTTACTAAATTACTTACAAAGTATACTTTGGTTAAGAAATTTTAGAAGAGAATGTGCGGCGTGCAAGCATAAGTGTTCAGAGTCTCCCGACTTGTATGAGTAGCAATTTCTTACTTTTAATTTGCTGACATGTATGGTACTCACACAAAGCATGAACCAAAATTGGCCAATTAAGGAAAGCGCACACAGTTATCTTGTCTAGCAAAATTTGCCGCAGCTGTTTCGTTGACTAGACGAGATTGCCTTTAATATGGCGTGATTATTATCACTAAAGTTCATGGTGGGGCCCAAGACACACTCAATATCTTAATTTCCCCGTCAGTAAAAGGGTGGTGGACTTTAAGTTGTGGGTCCCACGTGGTAGTGTGTTTTGAGTAGCCTGTTCCTCTTCCCAGTTGTGGCTCGCTTTCAAAGATGATGGAACTAGATCGGGAAATTTTTGGAAAGATCCTTTGCAGCTTTGCTCTTTCTTAATCGCCCTAGTCTTTGGGGCTTTTCACTTTCGCCGTAGTTCTCATTAGACAATGGCGGTGCGTATCATTTGAACTTTGGACCAAAATTTGAGGTTGAAAGTATTGTTGAGGGAGAAATTCTTCAGATGGAATTAAACTTGCTGGCTAATCAAAGTAAGTTCTGCAATGCAAAGTTATTTTCCCAAGGAAAGACTGGAAATTAGAAACCACGCTAGCATGGAGATTTGTTTACTCTTTTTTGTCGAATTTATTCTCTTGTTTTTTTTCCCTTTGGTCGACTTAATAATCCCCCTCTCCCCTTGGCACTCATCTATAATTACATCTTGGAAGTTCACAAATTCGAGATTTAACGTAATCATCAATTTCGTGAGCGAATTTCGCAGGTTGCCTTTACAAGATTGGAGATATTAGAAATTTGGGGCTTGGATAACCTCAGGTTTATGTTTTTCCCATCCATGGTTAAATCTTTTCCGCAACTGAAAAACCTAAGTGTACGATACTGCGAGAAGATGGAGGCGATCATCACGGAGGAAGAAGGGTTGGGGATGAAAACATCCGAAACTGTAGCATTCCCGATGTTAACCAATTTACGCTTGGATGGGTTGAAAAGTCTGACGTGCTTCTCTCGCGGAAAGTGTAAGATTGATTTTTTTGTTTTCATCATTGAAGATCTTGTAAATATATTCATCCCTGTGATACAAATAGTGACATTTTTTTCATTCAATGAAAAACTGATGATAGGTTCACGAGAAGGTCAGAGTCAGGATTACATCATATCACGCTCCACTGCACTCTTCAATCGAGAGGTATGTGATTAATGTGATGCCAAAATATTAAATATACCGGAGACAAAGCCTAGCCAAAATAAAAACTATTTAAATTACTTACAAAGCGTACATTGGCTAAAAAAATTAAAGGATAATGAGTAGCAAACTAGCATTAGCGTCGAGAGTTGTCGACATGTACGAGTTGCAATTTCTTACTTATAATTTCTCTAGAAATAGTTTCCATTAAGATGATTGAACATTTCTTATGGTACTTGCACAAAGCATGAACCGGTAATGCAACTGTCGAACAACATCTCTAAAAGCTTTTCGATTTTTACAAGAAATTTAAAACTCTCAGCAACCTCACATGTACGGCTTAGACATTGCATGCATGTACATTGAAAGCAATTGAAAAAACAATTATGAGGAAAGTGAGCAGCAAGGTTCAAGAGGCTGGAGATGAAGGGCCTTTTAACACGCGCATCTGACTTAATTTGCACTTACAAGATCTCACTCTTTTTGCCTGATCGAAGGAAGCTTTGCTCTCTCTTAAGTGCACCAGCAAAAGCAATCCGAGCCCTCTCCATTGCCAAACTAAGCTAGATCTCTAGAGTCAAGGATTTCGGAAATCACCCTTTTTAGTTTTTACATGAATTGCTTAACTATTTAATGAGATATTGAGGACTATCTTCGACAATTTGGCTTGAGTAAATGTATGATTTATGGTTTTTAAATTGAACAATTGGATCATCCAGCACTCTTACAAAAAATTAACGTATCTT
The DNA here is from genome assembly GCA_031216185.1 of Syzygium aqueum. Taxonomy (NCBI): domain Eukaryota; kingdom Viridiplantae; phylum Streptophyta; class Magnoliopsida; order Myrtales; family Myrtaceae; genus Syzygium; species Syzygium aqueum. Next base: position 7,398,694 of record CM062237.1, read on the forward strand.
AAAAAGAAAATTTGATTAATTTAAGTATATTCAATTCTTTCAAGTGTGGAATGATGTAAATAAGAATTGTTCATTTGGCCCTGGCAATTCCCTTTTTGAGTGCCTTCTCTTAGCCCAACTTTTTAATTGCTTTAGAGTGATATAATATTGATTTGAGGCCCTCGGCAGTAGATAAAATCACACCTCCTTCTGTAGCGGACCATTGGATGGTTGATTGGGTCGCCTCTCTATAATCTCAATCTCTCCATCATTTTCTTTCTCTTAGCTGCACTTTTCTTCATCAATTTACTAGCTATTTCATTCTTGGGCCGGCAAAAAAGGCACAAAGTGCGATTTGATTATTTTAGGAAATGAACTAAATTGAAGAGAGGGAGAGATTTTATTTACGTTTGGGATTAATGAGAGACTAATGTGGTGATTATAAAATTGTTATTTGAGCATATCCAAATTACCATTTTGCCCATTGTCGACAGAATCAAGTCAGAATTCCTACTTTTTATTTCGTCTCTAGTAATACCAATAGCCTTCTCGTCCTGGAGTCATCGACATAAGTAAGGAGATTTTTTTTACTAACTTTTCCTATTTTATTCTTTTTATTTCCTTTAATGCAACTTAAGACGACAACACCAATTCCGTGAATTCATAGTTTACATCTCGGCACTCCTCAATATTTGCATCTTGAAAGTTCATGAATTCGCAATTTAACAGAGTCACCAATTCTATGAAAGGTTAAAATGAAACAATTTTACGGCAAATGCTTGGAGCCCTTAGCAAAATCTCAACCCACAGTTAGAAGCATCATGCCAAGATGCAGTCGAGACTAGACAAGATTGCCCTTTTGTAATGGCGCGATTATCACTGAAGTTTATGGTGGGGCCCAAGACTCTTGCAATGTGTTAGTTTCCCTTGCCAATAAAGAGTCGTGGAAATTTAAGTAGTGGGTCCCACATGCCAGTGAGTCTGAGTACTGACTTATCTTCTTCCCATGCGTTGAGCTTCCATGACGAGAGCTCGCTTTCAGAGATAATGGAACTAGATCGAGGAAACTTTGCAAACAGCCTTTACTGCTTTGCTTTTTTTTTTTTTTCAACGTAATATAGCTGGGGATGACAATAGTCCAAATGAACGAAACATAAAAAAATTAAAACTTGTTGTATGGATGGGAGCGATGGGCGATGGTGAGGTAGATGGGGACATTGCGAGCAACTTTGCAGATGAAGGATATTCTAGAGTTATAACAATGAGCTTTTGGAAAAGACTAGTTACTATTTACAAAAAAATGAAAAGAAAAGGAAAAACAGAAAAATAATGCTTTCCGTTGTAATTAGGGACACATGCAATGTTTTAGTTTCCCCGTCAGTCAAGGGTCGTGGATTATAAGCTGTGGGTCCCACTAGGTAGTGTGTGTGAGTACATCTGTTCCTCTTCCCAAGTTGTGTGGCAAAGATAATGGAACTAGAACGGGAAATTTTTGGAAAGAACCTTTGCTGCTTCGCTTTTTCTTAATCGCCCTAGTCTTTGGGGCTTTTAACTTTAGCCGTAGTTCTCGTTAGACAGTGGCCTTGCATATTATTTGAACTTTTGGGGCCAAAAGTTAAGGTTGAAAGTATTGTTGGGTTTGCTTTATTATATGCAGAGAGAGAGAGGTAAGTAATGCGCCACTCACTAACCCATTATTGAAGGAGAAAATCTTCAGATTGAATAAAATTGGTTCACTAATCAAATTAGCCTCTACAATTCAAATTTATTTGCCCAAGAAAAGACCGGAGAAATATTTCGTATCTTTTTTTTAGTGATTACTTTAGATAACTTTCTATAATTCTATGAAATACTCTAGGAAATTAGAAACGGTATTTAGTATGGAGATTTTTTTAGTCCTTTTTTTTTCCTTTTGCACAACTTAATAATCGCCATCTCTTCTTCGCACTCATCTATATTTACATCTTGGAAGTTCATGGATTTGAGATTTAACCGAATCACCAATTCCGTGAGCAAATTCCGCAGGTTGCCTTGCCGAGACTGGAGACATTAGAAATCACTGGCTTGGATAACCTCGGGTTTATGTTTTCCCCATCCATTGTTGAATCTCTCGCACAACTAAAAAAAATAGCAGTAGAGTATTGCAAGAAGATGGAGGCAATCATTATGGAGGAAGAAGGGTTGGGAATGGAAACATCAGGAACTCTAGCATTCCCGATGTTAACTGATTTATCCTTAACATATTTGGAAAGTTTGACGTGCTTCTCTCGCGTAAAGTGTGAGAATGGATATACTTTGATGTTCCCTCTCTTGGAAGATGTCATCGTGACCGGATGTCTCAATATGAGTTTCTTCTCTAAAGGACCAATAGAGGCGCCAAAGCTAAAGAGAGTACGAGCAGCTAGAGCTACAGCAGCAGTGTGGTTTTGGAAGGAAGACCTCAACATCACCATCCAAAATATGTGTGAAGAAATGGTACGCATCACTCACCAAATCCTGTGCAATTGGATGGTTTTGACCATGAATAGAATAATCGATTTTTGCTAACTAGAAGTTTATGTTTAATGATGCAATTTTTGATAGGGTACATTTGCTGGAGTAAAGAAAATGCTGCTATCTGAGCTCCCCGATCTGATTGGAAAATGGCATAGCGAACTTAATCCCATCAAGTCATCTTGGCAATTAGAATCACTGGTGGTGGATAAATGTCCATCATTTATTAAAGCAATTCCATCCAAATTGATGCTTGTTTTAGATAATTTGTGTGCATTGCGAGTGCACGATTGCGAGTCGCTAGAAGAAATACTCGATTTAGAAGGGCTAGAGACTGTGGAAAGCACTCGAGTGCTGCCTCAGCTATGGGAATTGAACTTGGTCAATCTACCAAAGTTGAGGCGACTATGGAACAAAGATCTTCAAGAATCGTTGCGCTTCGATTCTCTAGGTGTTCTCATTCTTTATAATTGCAGCAACTTGGGACATGCTTTCACTCCATCAATGGCTCGGTGCCTCGCCCATCTACGGGAAATTGAAATAAAGGAGTGTGGTCAGATGGAAGGAGTGATCATAGACGAAGAAGGGCAGGGAATCGCCGCGGAGAACATTACATTCCGGCATCTAAATTACTTGAAGCTGGAATGCTTGCCCAATTTGGCTAGTTTCCTCGTGGGAAAGAATCATACTCTGGATTGTCCCATATTGAACAAGCTTACCATTGCCCACTGCCCCAAGATGAGAAGTTTGACTTGGCAATCTTTGATGGAGATTGACAATGGTACCCCTTCGCTTTTCACTCCACAGGTCAGTTTTTTCAAGCTAATGCATTTTTGGCATTTCGTATGCAACATATTCTTGTAGAATTGGACAAAAATGCTAGATATAAACGTTCGTAATATCAGTAATCGGTGCTTTGGTCGAATTTAGTCGGGACTCGTGTTTCATACCTGAATAGAGATGTATAGAATATTTACCTCCCCACAGAGTCCATGATCACATCCGTAAATTTTTAATGCAAAACAATTCAAACATTGGTACATATCTACGGATTCAAAATCATCTAATTATAAGTAAATGTCTAATAACTAGCAGCATTCCCGTGCTTTCTACAAATTTATGTATACAATCTTTAAATCTTTAGTACAGAGATCAACAATTCTCTGATCCTCAGCAAGTATAACTATTAATTGTACATCTCCATATGTTTTTAGAAGTGCTAGTCTTGTGTCAGCTCATAAAATCATATCGTGCGCAATACTCTAGAATTAATTAACGAGGTTCTTAAAAAGTTATCACAATAACCACATAAAAACATTTACGTTTTACGATTTGAAATATAAAGCACTGAACATAGAATAGCATCTAAAAATGGAAAAGAAAGATCTCCGTATTGCCACTTCATATTTTCTTGCGTAGAAGCAAACTCGCGTCGTTCTATTGAACATGAAGAGAAGGGGAAAAGAAAGCTTCATAACTGTAAAAAACCAGTTCACAAATTGCTTAGCTATTATTGCTCATTGTACCATATATAATCATCTTCCCAAGCGATGAAATTGGAGGAATTAGAGAGAGTGGCTCTTTTTAATTGGAGTGCTCTAGACTTCGATAATGATCAATGCAATCAACCTTTAATTTCTTAATATTCACCCATGCTTGACCGGGTCTTGATAAATAAAATAAATAAAAATAAAAAATGCCGATATGCATGAAGCGGTTCGTCTTCTTCGTTCGTAAATCGTACTTGAATCACTGTACTCGAATAGCCTATCAAATTACAAACCTGTGTTTTACAATAATTAGTAATTCTGGATTATTGTATTTAGTGATAATTAGTGTGATAATGCGGACAATCTATGTTTGGGAAGAGAAAAGGCAGATTGGAAAAGTAAAATGGCAAAAAAAGGAAAAAATAACAGAGAGAAAATGACAGCTGGATAATATTTAGTAGACATTCGGTGGGTGGTTGCCAACATTGCAAGTCATACTTCATAACTAGGTAACAATATTTGGTCAATGTCCTGGCTACATAAAAAAAAAAAAAGAAGAAATTATCCAATCAACACTACCATCCCGTCTCATGAATATTAAACACAATAAATGACGACCCCTCAAGTGCCTGAAATGCATGATATTAACCTAAGTTGTTAATAAGGATTGTTAATCGAGACACTTGTTAAATATATTGTATGATAATTTTTTTATAAGATACAAACAAATACAATTTTAAAATCCTATGATTAATTTATCCATTAAACAGAATTTAGGAGAGGTTATTGTCAAAGTAGAATAATAAGTAATACACAAGGACCACCATCGTCTAATTTTTTGAAGAATAAAAATAAATTTTCAAATTCATTTTGATTGATTAAGTGAATTACAAGCTTATATCTTTACCAAATTTATTTTAGTGCCCCTCCCCTCCTCGGCTTTTTGGACTTTTTCATTACGGATTCCTTACAAATTTCAATGATTGCTTTCTCTTCTGAAAATGCTTGCGTGTTTTTGTTATTCTAATGCTTTTGCGCAATTTTTTCTATTGTTACTTGCAAGGAGAATGTTCACACATTTTTTCTTCTTAATCGTAATAGATATCACTAATTATTTATTTACTTCTATTGTCATCTATATGTATGAGCTGTCATGTAATAATAGGCATCCCCACATTCTGAGGATATTTCACAAAGTAGTCATAACACTCAATCAAGAAAACTAATAAATTTAAGAAAGTATGAAAATAGTTGTCTGATTTTTTGGTCATGACAAGTTGCGATAGCATTAATTTCGTTTTTGTGTCAAATATGAGCCGTCATGTAATAATAGATATCTCCCACATGGTTAGATAATTTCAAGAACTCGTCAAAATCCTCAATTAAGAACATTAATAAATTTAGGGAAGTGTGGAAAGTCATTCTGTTTTTTTGGTTGTGATAAATCGTAACTGCGTTAATATTATTGTAACCAAATGAATAATATCAATACTTGCTTCTCAATGGATATTTCGTCGAGGCCATAACACGGTAAAAAAAGCACAGTTGGTTTTCTCCAAACAAACATAATATGGTCATCCACTCTCCCTTTTTTTTTTCTTCTTTTGGTTTTGCCTCCACGCAAATTGATTACCTGTTACACACACTTTTTGCCAGCGGTTGGATCACTGGCCCACCACAAGATTCTGTTTTCACTTTTCCACCTCAAAAGTTAATAAATATTATTTCAAGCAAGTCATTAATGGTCCAACGTAGAACTAGTAAATTTGACCCAATTTGCTTTTCCTGAGATCTTAACATACATTAGTTATTGAAGTAATTGCGTTGTCCGTGCCTGTTACGAATTTATTTTCTTTCAATACAAAAAATTCCATACACAATAAGGAAAAAACTGGTAAACAATTGAAGTTAGTTTTCTTTTTTACTCTTGTTTGCCATCAATTTTTCATTACGCTTCTCATTAGTGAACTTACTCATTAGAAGATTGGTAAGTAATGTTCGCAATTAGTATTAGTGTTAAATAAGTAACGGTGCTCATAGTAAATAGAGGAAATAATGTGGAGCCTTGCTTCGGTTTCATTCATTCCTTCATCAATATATATGCTGCTTAATTTCTCTGCACACGTTATTCATGGCTCGTCATCACCATGTCCTTGCTTTTTCTCCAATTGTGATGCATGTTCACCTTGAAGCAAATAAATCTAATAGATTCTCACCTTATCTAATGTTGCATTGTCAAAAAGATCAGTTCTAGCAACTTTGATACTAACCACTGCAAACAAATCTGACAAATTGGATGTTCATCTTGGAGTGCTCTAAACTTTCTATTTCTTAATATTCACCTACGCACTCAAGTAAAATGGCCTTCTTCTATTTGTGATCGGCAAACATGAAAGTTGGAGAATCCGAGAATTAGTCATTGTAACTTTCCAAAAATTAAAAGGATAAGGCGTTGCTAGTATTAAATGTCAATTAAGTCACTTAACAGCCTATGCTCAATGTACTATTGATTATAAATGCATTTATCATTTCATGCTTGTTGCAATGCAGTATACTTGGCCTTAGTCACCAGTCAACTGAAATGAAAACATCTATCAGCCCCTCCCCGTTTATGTCACTAACAAGCTCTTGCATTCTCATGATTTGTGAGAGCAAGGGAAGTCTGGAAATTCCTTATTTGAGATCATAACTCAATATAATCACATTCATTGTATCATTTTTCTCAATATGGCAGGTACAATTTCTTGGGCTTCAATGGATGGTTCTCTCCCATATGGACAATTTAAGCAAAATATGGACTGACAATCCTCTAGAAACTCTCACATTCAGAAAATTATGGAAACTGGAGGTTCAGAATTGTAAGAGCCTTGAAAATCTGTTTTCACATTGGGTAGCTACAAGTCTAACCCAACTTCAGGAGCTTCGAGTGGAGTGTTGTGGGATCGAGGAAATAGTCGCTAGTGGAGATGACACTCCACACTCCAATTCTGCTCAAGTTCTTTTCCCGAAACTAACCTCTCTAGTGTTACACGATATGTCACGGCTCAAGAGCTTTTGCCCTAACTTGCCCACTTTGAATTGGCCATTCATGGAGGAATTGCGAGTGACTCACTGTGACAAACTAAACACGTTGTCCTTTACAGTGTTCATGAACAATTGGCCTCAAAGAGATGATCAACAGGACCTTTCATGCCAAGAAGCAGAATCTCCATTTGAGAGGGTATGTTTATAGCTGCTCTCCCTCAGTTTCTACTTTGTTCTTTAAATCGCTCACTAATCTTATATCCACTGCATAATCATGTCACATGTTATAATGCTATAGAAAATATGATCTCCCTTGCTTATTAGTTTGTTGACAGCATTAATATATTTTTAATATATTAAGTATACTTTTCATTTGCGGACACCCATAAGATATTCCATTACCTAGAATTACAAAAATATTTATAGATTTCTGTTGACAACTCGATATATTCCTAATCTAATCTAATGGTGCTCCTTAGGGAAATCTATGAGAATTTCACATGAGGTCCTCCCCATTGTTGACACGTGTTTCTTTGCTAATTTATCTTCTTCAAACTCTAAAAAATGAATTCAAACAATTTTTTCAAAACAAAAATAACATTAGTACCTTAATGCCCTATTTTCTATTGTTTTCGTTAATTCCCCTATCCACTGTATAGTCTTCATATTATAATACTATAGAAAACCTGAAACCCCTTACCTATGAGTTTGAAGACAACATAAGATATGTCTTACATCTTAAGCACACTTTTAAGTCTGTGGACCCAAAACATTTTACTAACATTTTGAGTGCATCCCATTACATAAAATTCCAAAGATGACAAATTTTTGTTGACAAGATAAGATATTTCTAATAAAAGATAAATTTGGTGAGTTGAAGGGCTCTTGAATTTAGATTCACTCTACCAACGTAACCATACCAACTTCTACTTGAGGCTTTTAAAAGCTTGAGATTGTATGTAGGGATCTTTTGATTTGATGAAACGTAAGAAGATGGCCACCTTCCATGTGAATCATCTTAATTAGGTTTACATTTTACAACAAATGATTTATGGCCCAATCTTTGCTGAATTTACTTTTCTCGTTATATTGGTAATTTGACAGGACTTTCCCAACTTAAAGAGACTTTTATTAGTCGATAAAGATGTTCAAAGCATCCAAGATGGAAAATTTCCCGATGATATCTTTGGCAAGCCTAAAGCACTAACATTGGCATGCTTTCATGGTGAAAAGGCCGTCTTTCCTCCCAGATTCCTCCTAGAGAGATTTCAGAATTTACAAAGCCTTGAGGTCTTTTGTAGCTCCTTTGAAGATATATTCCCCGACGAAGGACTTGCTGATGAGGGAAAGCATCCGGTGCTTGAAAATCTAAGAGAACTTAAGTTAAGCAAACTACATAACCTAAAACGTGTATGGAGAGAAGACTATTTAATGGCGAAAATTCTTCGGGGTATCAAAACATTTGAGGTTTGGGATTGTCCCTGCTTGACAACAATATTTCCAACCGAGACATCCTTCCAGAATTTGACGGCATTAGTGGTGAAGAATTCCTCTGGATTGGTACATCTAGTAACAGCTTCAACGATCACAAATTTGATGCATCTCAGTTGGATGACTATAATAGGATGTGAAAGAATGAAAGAAGTAGTGGCAAACGATGAAAATGGAGAAGGAAAAGTGATTTCTCTTGATAAGTTATATGGTTTGACACTCCAAAATCTGCCAAGCCTAGAATGCTTCTCCTCCACCACAAGTTGCAGCTTGAGGTTCCCATCCTTGAAATGGATTGAAGTGAAAGAGTGCTCGCAAATGAAGATCTTTTCCAAGGGTACCCTAAGCACACCACAACTAACAGAGGTGAGTCTGTTCAGATACAAGTGGAAATGGAATTGGGAGGGACGTGATCTCAATACAACCATACAAAAGTTATCGGCATGAACAAATGTGCACATGAAATTGGTAAGATCCAATTAATGTCTGTTTTTTTTCACGCGTATTTTTGCTTTTTTCGCTTGCCTCTTGCTTCTCAAATTGCTCGACCCCTAAAACTTTTCATATTTTTTTTTTAAACTCGTCTGCATGTAGGAAATGTTTGTGTGTTTGAGCTCATTGATCGGGAGGATGTTGTGTTCAGAGTCTACATTTTCACGAATGCTGGTAAGGACTCGATTTACATTGATCAAAATGAACTCTGGAAGTGTCACTTTGGTTCATTTAAAATAAATTCAGTTTTCATTATTATATCTCCTTCGTTTAGTCTTGGTGAATCAATGAAGTGTACTTTTCCATTCCCATTGGGTTTGTGAGGTTCACAATAATCCAGATGCAAACTCATTGATGTCACATCCCATGTCCAAATGAATTGAAAAGGATGTGCTTCAAAGCAGAGCAAAAATTAAAACCTGAAACGCTCATCGTGAGAATTCAGAGGTGTGACTTGCTGGTTTCTAAGTTATGCTTATGTGTACAACATCACTGCCGTTTTCTTGGTCTCTCTCAAAATTTGTGACATTTTCCTAATAAGCTTTTGTATATTGATGGGTGACATTATGATTTAGGAGATGCTAAGTGTAGTTAATTAGTTATGTCTAATGTGAAGAACACGTACACGTTAGTATCATGATCGGGGGTATTGATTTATAGATCGTTGTAACTCGATACAAGGTTTACAATGGTACCTATGAGAAATCTCCTTGTTCTTTTGTGCATGTCGGACCGAACAGTCTAAATGTCAAGTGAGCCCCCCTGAGTAGGTTTTGCATGGTCCCACGTTTCCAAGGCTTCCCACTGCTCTTGAAAAAAAAAATGGAGAATTTGAATCGGAGTATCCATTTTTTAAATTGGTGACGTAGCCACTTTTATCAAGGATAGAACTGGTAAGGCCCTGATGTCCTTTCATGATTGGCATATCTCAACCATGATGACATCTACATCTTGCCCTACAGTCCACTATTTTCCCAAGTTGTCTTGGTTTTTCATAGCAATCACAAGTGATGTTATTTTCTTTGAAGTGCTCCTGGCTATATGTGTAAAACCGGGGCAGTTTTGATTTTGAAGTTTCATTTTTTTTAATTTATGGATTCATATGTTTACCAGTTCTAAATTAAAAGATTGTATTTTTTTCACTAATCAGGTGTAAAGAAGATTACTATTATTCATAGACTAAGAGGATGTGGTGGAGACGATCAGTGTTAGCAACTCCTGAAGCGTTATCATGAGAGTTTCAAAATTGCGCACACTATTGTAGAGTCTATGTGCACTATATTGTTACATTTTAACTTCAAATTGCTGGTTGGGATTGAAGAATTCTATTAGCCAGTTGAATTTTAATCGAATTTCCTGAAACTAGGAAATACTAGCATATATTTACATTTTGTTTGCCTTTTCTCTTTATTGTTTGTTTGTATTTAATCTTTTCCTCATCATACATTGGTTTGCAAATATCTACATTGGCAGTGTTCCTTGTGAATTCATAAAGAGATACATTCAGAAGAACCAGCAAATTGCAACTCTTAGGTATTTAGACAAATCTTGGCTGGTGCAGCTCAAGACCTATAAACGCCGATGTCCAGTAAACATCTCTGGTGGTTGGCCCACATTTGTGAGAGAAGGTTGTCTGAATGTAGGGGATGTCTGCGTGTTTGAGCTCATTGATAGGGAGGGATGATTTTATGGTCAAAGTCTCCATCCGCAATGATGCTATTAAGAACCTCATTTAGGTCGATTGATATGAGCATTGGAAGCATCACTTGAGGCTATATTTACTAAAGCAGTTCATGCCTCCTTTATTCAGTTGCGATGAATCAATTGAAAGTGCACTTACTTTTGGCTTTGCTTCTCCTTTTTGACCTCGTTGAAGTCTCATCAGAATTATCTGTTTCTTTTGGGCAGGTCAGAACAAACAGTCTAAATGTGTAGGGAGCCATCCTGAGCAGCTTTTTCATGGTTCCAAGTGCCCGAGGCTTCTCACTGCCCTTGAAAAAGCTAGAGAATTCAAATCGGATTATCCCTTTTTCCAAACGGTGACTACTTGGTACTTTCTGTGGCTGCCTAGGCTTGGGAAGAAGAGGTGACACAAAATGTCCAGATTAAGCCATAACTACTGCAACAGGACCGGATGACTGAGCTCACTGCAACAGCATGGGAACACTAGTCGGATATTGCTCCCTTGCAACAATTGGTTCACGAGAGCTACTATGCAAGCAGGTTCAAACTTGCTAATTGGAAATGAAGGGAAGTCAGCTCGACCCTGGACCTTAAAAATTAGTTCAACCACCTCGGTGGTATGAAAAGAAGAAAAGAAGATCACTTCTTTTTTGCAAGAGAAAAGAAGATTACTTGCTTTATTTGTATATGTATCCATCTAGGACCCTTAGTGCAGCTTTTCACGTTTGTTCGATGCTTGTTGCAGTGCAAGATTGGTGACTCAGATATTCCCCAGATTCATGCATGTCTCTATATTGATTACATGTGCTTATTAGTCTAAGAGCACACGATTGTGATATTTTGTTTTCAGATTGCAAGTTGTGATTAAAGAATAACTCATTAAGCCATTTAGACTGCAAATGTGGACTCTGGAAACTAGCAAATACTAGCATAAATGTCCAAATACTAGCATAAAAGTCCATCTAGTTTGCCTTTTCTCGTTAGCGTATGCTTGCATTCCTATGTCTTCTCATGCATCGGCTGGTCATGTCGTCATGGACAGAGCGTTCCTTGTGAATTCATGGAGACATACGGTCGTGGAAATTTGGACTCTTAGGTATTCAGACACATTGTGTTCGTGATGAATTATAGATACATCATCCCTCAAGCAGTGATGAAATATAAAACCCAGAGAGTGAATTCCTCTCGAGAAAATGGTGAAGATTCTGAAGACCTCATGGACCTCGAAGATTCAGGGGGTTCCACGCCATGTTGGAAACTGAGGGATAAGTTGCATTTACCATCTTATCAGTCTTCCAAGATGATGAATTGCCTTTACAATTTGTGAGTTTCAAAGTAATTAAATTGCATGCTTACTGGTGCGACTTTCCATATAAATATGCTTGGAACCAAAAATGATAAAGCTTCGAACATCAAAGAGCGACGGAAGTTCCGAAGTCCTCCTCAGTAGGAGAATTTGGAGGTGTGACTTGTCCTTTTTTAAGTTGCGTATGTGCACAGGACATACCTTCCTTACTCACTTTTCAAATTCTTACAAATTGGATGGTAAACTTTTAGTATGTTGACTGATGGCATTGATACGAAGAGCGTCTAGAATTCAGTTTCCGCGTTCATATATATTGATTTGCAAACTCTGCTACATCATTTCGTTGTAACTCGATAAAGTTCACATATTTGCCCATGAGAATTCTCCTTTCACGCACTGCAGATCAGACCATATAGCCTAAGTGTCAAGAGAGCATTGCTGAGCGAGTTTCTCATTGTTCTACTCATCCGGGTATCCCTTTTTTCAAAATGGCGACTTGGCATTCTCTTGTTATGAAAGGAAAAGCTGTGCCGCCCTCATCCACATGACCTGTTATTTTCGTTGGAGTGTTTATGGTCAGCCGACCATCCTAATGACCAAGTAATGGAACTCGGTAGAAGATATGTCGATCCAAGCCCATGATTGATAGCCCTGAAGCTAAGGTGCAACCGCATTCTTGATGATGATCTCGAATAATTGCTTTTGCTTTAGCAAGACCGTCCATCAAAATCTATGTTTAAAACATATCCATAAACTTGAGGTTGCTCGTATTGTCTCGGCTAATTGTGTGATCATGATCTTGTCGATGTTTAAACCTAAGCATTTGATTAACCATTCCCGAAAAAAATATATGAGCATTTAATATATCCAATCTTTATTTTTGATATATTATTCACGTTCACAGTTGCTTTGAGTGGAAATTACAATGTTAGCATAATCGAAACATCGAATAAGATGTTAATACCAGATTAATTAAAAAGAGAGATAATAATTTCCAAGATCCCTCATTCTCAATTCTCAACTCGACATGCTAATCCTTGAGATGTGGCTGTTCCATCTCGTGGACGGGTTTGCCACGTGATATTTTTAATATTATGTTTGATTGGGATTTAACAACAACTATGGATTCATGAAATGTAGGTATCCAATTGTACATCAAGATATTATGTATCTTTTAAAATCTTATTGATATGTCTGAGAAATTTTGAAAATCAAATCATTAACTACAACCTAATTCAAATGGTTTTATGCATCCTAAAATTCATTATATCAATTACAAATAAAATCCATGGTCGACTACAAAAGAAACAGTTTTGTGTGTGTGTGTATATATATATATATATATATATATATATATAAGCTTTTTTATTTTGAACTGCCAGAAAGTGCGTGTGGATATATATGCATGCGTGCTTTTTATTTATTCTTTTCTCTTTTATTTTTTGAATTCTGATATGTTGTTCTTCATTTTGAATTCGAAATCAAGTGTCATGGGCTTATTAAAATCATGGGTTTTATTTTTCCCACGGGGGAATTCCAAAAGAGTTTCATGAGAAAATATGGCGAGAATCTCCCAAAAGTGTGCTTCTGGAAGTGTCAAATGGTGCAATTATTTGTCCTGTGGAATTGGAAAAATGTGATGAGATGTTTTGGCCATCAAAAGGTCAGAATGAATATGTGATGGCCAATTTTCGATCTTCAGATACGAAGGGGACTCCATTTTACATGAAATTGTATTTGATCAAGCCGCGTCCGAGATAGAATAGCTGCCACCGAATGCCGATGGCGAGGAACCAAGCCTGGGCAATTGTGGATTTGTCTCGATAAAAGTAGAAGACGCCGGCGATGGTCATGATGTTTCGGTCCAAGCTTGAAGACTCAGGGGATCAATTGCATTCACCTAAGTGTCCTCTCAACTTCGTAAGTTTGCAAAGTTTATGGCAGTTCCTCTTCGCATTAATTTCAGCACGGAGTTTGAAGAGAGACTGGAAGCTCGGACTGCTCGTCACGAGATTTCCGAGGAGTAAATCTTAATCTGCAAGCTAATTTCTCCCCATGAGTGTGCTGTTCTCTTCTTTGATTCAAATTCCATACAGGAACTCTCCATGTTATTAGTCTAAGATGGACTGTGTTAGAGCTAATTCATCCTCACAATGTTCTTCTGTCTCTAGCTCTCTCGTGTGCGCATATGCATGTGTTGGGGGATCTCTTACATGTCAAGCCAATGGAAACAAATCAAACTGGTCATATAGGATTTGATTGTGCTGAAAATGACATTGGTGTGCTTATAGGCCTCGAAAGTAGACCATTAGAAATACTCCATCTATTGATTTTAAGGTTGCTATATTGGTAGATATGAGTTTCACACAACAGTGCATGCCTCGAAAGCGAAAGCTTTCTTTTCATGTTCTATTTGCAACTGATGCATGTAAGTTGAAAGAGCTAGGCACCGGCCATCAAATCTAAACCCGAGTATTTTGCTTGCAAATTACGATGGGGCGAATATATCTAAAGAAAGCAATGGGGGTAAGATCCTTATGACAATGACAACTCTTGGATTTAAATCACATAATCAAAACATAGTAAACGAAACATCAAATAATAAACTAAACACATAACCAAGGCACTGTACGTAGGTAAATACGGAAAGTAAAGTGGGAGAATTTAAAACCCGATATAGTGTCTAGTAAAGAATATACATCCCCATGAGCTAAGTCTAAAAATCAAATCCAAGCCTAAATGAAGACATACATCAAAGTGAACCCTAAATGCAATCCTAATATAAACACAAACGGGATTTTTTTATTTCTAATTTTTTTTTATCGTTTTATTATTTTCTTTATCCATTTCATCTAAAAAAAAATACGATCTGAAATTTCAATTTATTTCAAGATTCAAGAAATATGGCTCTGGATGAATATGAATCAAATGAAATGAAATTAAAACTATTCTTAAAATGTAACTGCCTAACTGAAACTTGCATTTTCTACCATTTTTATTTTTTTCAATCTTTTTATATACTGAAAACAAAATAGGAGAATTTATCCGGAAACAAAAGTACCCAAAAATGTATCCATTGCAGCTATTTGAATCCTTCACCAAGTCATCCAAGTTTGAGATAAGAAATGAAGACCACAGCATCAGAAAAAGTCATCAACACCAAAAGGATTGAGAATCCAGTCCACTCTTCACAGATTGAATGTATAAACGCAAGATCAATGGCGATTCTGACAACGAGAAAGAGAACAGCACGTGAGGAAAGATCCATAACGACAAGTTTGCGGGCAGCAGTGGCCACTCTTCACAGATTGAATGTATAAACGCAAGATCAATGGCGATTCTGACGCTCCATTCTTTGCACGCAACACATACGCACACGCAGATGTCACACTCCTTCGCAACAGGATACACATTCAGAATTCGATCCTGTTCATATAGAGCAACACTTAACTCGAACCAGAGAGATCAGCAAAGCCACTGAGACGCAATTTTCATGTCATACGTCGAGCCTACGGACGACGAGAATCACAACACCAGTTGACAAATGAGCATCATATTCGTACAAAGTCGGCCATAATAAGGGTTCAATAAGTCAAGAACAAACTTAATTGATGTAATATGATTTTTCGGTTCAAGGATTGAATCGAAGTTACATACTGACCTGGTTCAAGCATTCCATCAAACAAGTGATATCCATTTCGATCGAGGAGCTCATACAAAGCAACGATTCACTCTCAGATCATCACGAAAACAACAGTGCAAGTCTGATTTGTTAATAGAGTGCCAACCGCAACTGATTTAGTCACAAACATTAGCTAAAGTTCACAGGCTCTGTTTCGTTCATAAGCCGCAGAAACAGAGCGTGTAGAATTTACCTTGACGAGAGTTGAGTTTCTGACCTCGGTCGGTGATCAGATCGCGGAGAAAAAGTTCGTGGAGGCATCGACGTCGATGATCGGGGCCGGCGAAGGCGGAAAGACCAAGGTTCCTCCAGATGAGGCGATAGCGAAGCGGTTACGGTGGCGGCTAACGGTGCGTGGAGGACGATGGAGAAGGAAGGAGAACCGATGAAGAAGCCTCTAGAATTCCCGAGAAAGATTAGTTTCTTCGGGAGCTTCAGCGTGTGCGTTCTATCGTGTTATCGCTGAGCCTCTGGTGGCCGTCAATGGGTGGGGGGGTTCGACGGTGGCCGTTGATGCAGATGTGGTATGGCGCGAATTTGTTGACGGGCCGAGGCTTACTCTGATGGGCTTGGTTTGGTCTGGGCTGCACTTATGGATCAGGCCCAACAGACCTGGCCCTTTCAATTATGACTGAACTCAGACCAAAAAAAAAATTATGACTGAATTGGAGCTTTTTTCATTACTCTCTCTCTCTCTTCTTACTTTTCTTTTTCTTTATTTTTATTTTTATTGCTTTTTATTTTTTTTATCCAAAATGCACGTTCGACCGGTCGGCAAAAAATCAGGTGTCAACGGGGTAATATTCTCTCTCTGGCCAAAGAATAACTTTCACACCAAACTCTACTACGATCCTTTATTTGCGCAATATTGCAACGTCATTCAGTGAAAGAATAGTCTTCGTACCTAACCCTACAATCTTTGAGTTGAATTTGAGCGCCGACAATGTGGCTACACTCGTGCTTGAGTTAATTCCTCACAAAATTGATGCCCGCGGTATGGCCTGGGTCTTGAAGCTCACTGTTGCACGCTCCATCCGCACAACAAACTACGGTGGGATCATTATTACATGCTATAGTAGTTGTACCCATGACTCGCCATCTTAGTGCTCAAGTCGTTTTGGACGATATTCACTACAGTTGCGTATGGACCTAATTGGAAATATCATTGCCCGATTCTAATTCTATTTGACATGGTTGTGTCCACCACGCATCTCGCTATGGTGCACAAGAGAAACGAGCTAGTCATGTGTATGATCCCTTGAAACGCCATCATGATATTCATATAGGTGATCCGTGAATTTAAGACTTAGCCTTTATTCCTATAGTATCAATTAACTTGTGGATCCATTCGGGTCTTACAAAGTAGAGGAGCTATTGCATGGATCGATGTGACGTAGTTAGTAAAACATGTACGTAACATGAATGTTGGGTCTAATCACGACGAGTTCAATAAGTGAATAAGCATTTTGCTTAGACATAACCATGTTGGCATCCGAATTTGACATTAGTGCTGGTGAGAGTTTAGAGAGTCGGCATGAGAAAGGGTTAATGTCAGAAAGCCAGGGAGTGTCGAACCTCCTCTTTTACCCTTTGAAGTATGAACTAATCTTTTGGTTCCAAGTCCAAAGTTACTGAGTGAAATCGCAGTACTTGTACCTGGTTATGCAAATCTTGAAGTTAAGGTTGCGCTCCAACACTATGTGGACAACCTTTTTCGTATTTGCTTCTAAGCGATATTCATTCACTTGGCACAGTTCAATTGGGTTAGTGCTTGTTACACACTCCATGGCTAAAGCAGTCAACGTCGCCAAATGTGGCTTTGCCAAAATAGTCAAACCCCTCAGTTTCGGCAATGAACCTCGTATCGAATACATGATCCAAAGCATCCGCATAAGTTTCTGATTCGTGGTACTTCTCTCAATTGCAAATCTTTTAGATAAACGATGCATTCGAGTCACTTGTCATGATATTCAAGCTAACACAAATTCCCATGAGCATAAGTGTGATTATGTGTGATGCAAACATCATCATATGGAGTTCTTTTATTCACTTTTGTTTACTACAGAGAAACACACGATTGGAATTTAGCTATTAAAAGGACTCATTCTCATAGGAAAAGCCATCATTTACTTCTTTTTTTCCTAACGTGGAAACACCTTCAACTTTATTATCGGCCTTTCACTTCGGCTCCTCCTCGGAAACCGCAAGCAGGCCTCACCCTGAAACTAAAAGAAGGAGATAATTGGTAAGGCTTCTGAAACTGAAAGAAGGAGATAATTGGTAAGGCTTCATCAATTTAGGACAATGGTTACAACTGTACGAGCAATATTGCTGCTAAACAAACTTAGCTCCCTGAAGCACGACATGATGTTGGGCAAGCGTGATTTTAACATGATCGGAATATAATTGCTCTAACTGACAATATTTAGCTACAATTTCATTGAATCATGCAACGACTATACAGAAAAATTACCTACAGAGCTCGTTAAGGTACAATCAAATAAAGCTACAAAAACCAAATCAAGAAGCTCGACTCTTCTACTAAGCATGGCAATCAAATATTCAGCGAGTTCTATGGAGAACAATACCATCTAAATTCAAACATTCAACCAATAGGGCGATAACCTATCAGCAATGCAGAAAGTGACTGTCTACTGGTCCTAGACACCGAGTGCAATTAATCTTTTAGTGTAAAAAACAAATTGGCAAGCCTTGAGCACTGAGACTGCAGATTGAACTGAGCAAAGAACCCCCATGACAGAGGAGTGCTTTGTGAGAACTCCTATCACATGTATAAACAAACGAATTAGACAAAATACGTCACCCCCGCATGTTGTTGTCTAGTTTTCAAGTTAACGCTGATATTCCATCCTAGGAAATGAATCTTAGGATTAGATCGGTCCGACGAGAAGCAACCTTCGAAGTTTGGAGCTGCACGAGAATGTATCTTGGGTGAAATTAAGTGTGACCGCCACAAAAGATGCGAATGAAAGATATCCAATTCCAGATGCAGTGAGTAAGCTTTAAACATGATGCTCATCAAGATCAAGCAAGGATTTTCTATTTCTAGAAATGATTACCCGGAAGCTATGCGCTAGCTTTGGCGGGGGCGTCACCGATGAGCTTAAATTCCTCGAGCTCGGGGGGATCCTCCCCCGGCTTCACCAAAACAATAGCTTTGTATACCTTCTGGACACCATCATCGGTTGCTTCTAAGGTGATATCGTACCTCAAACCCGCAGCCACCGGCTGCAATCTCACTCCATCCAACTTCACAAACTGCAGGTTCGCATTCTGGTCCCCCAACAACAGATTTCACACCATCAGCACATTATTGACAAACATTTGAACCAAAAACAAATGGGAACAATATAAACAAACATGACTTTCCGCTACTTCAAGCTCGCTTTTTCATGTCTAAGAAACTGCAGATCAAAAACTGTTTTTTGTCCTTCGAAAGACTCAAATCTCAATTCAATAAATTGATCGATCTTCTACTAAGATTTCCTTTATCCTGATGACATGATAACTGAAACTTCCGCCCCCACAAATCCTGGCAAATGCACGCAGACCGCCCTTGACACTGTGATCGTCTGCTTCAACCGAACGTGATTACGATCAATTTCGAGCAGAGATGACCAGATTAACTACACCCACATCCCAAATTTCCTTGTTTTCACGAGCATCACTTATAATTAGGGCAACCACAGTAATCATTCCAGCAGCAAACCATCAAAACCATGAAAGTTTCATCAAACTCCAATCACCCATCAAAAGCAAATCAAATTAAAAGAAAAAGGGAAAATGGCATAAATAGTCCATGAATTTTAGCTCGATGTGTAATGTAGTCCATGAAATTTTGATACATGTTCAATTTAGTTTTTGGATTATATGAAAATGTTCGATATTATCCCTGATCTTAAATTGATAAAAGTACAGCATTAAACATTTTTGTATAGGTCAGGAATTAGATTGAACATGTATTAAAAATCCATGGATCACATTGAATATTAGGCTAAGGTTCAGAGATCATATTGCAAATTGGGCCAAATTTCAAGGACAATTTGTGTCATTATCCTAAAACAAAGAAAGGAGAGACAAAAGGAAAGAGAAATTCCTAGGACCTCCTTCTTGTTGTGCTCATTGACCGCAAAACAAGCAAGGCCATTGATCTCAACGTTGTTCTTATTAATATCTACATCCTCCCAGCCTCCCGACGTCTCCATTGTTCCTCAGTTCGGAAGCGAATCTCTTCAGAGTCTCACGGTCTAAAGATATTGTAAGAGAGAAAAGGCCAAATTGAATTGTTTCAAATGGCAAAGCTATTATATGAAGACGCTCGCCGTGGCCTATGGGTTGCCATTGTATAGATTTTCCGCAGTAGCCAATCAAGTTCACCGATCAACCCTTCTTATTTTTTTATTTTTAATGGAATTTCAAAATCTTTAGCTTCTTACCATAGAAATAAACATCTGTCTAATCGGTCGGACGACTCTTACTTATAATTCTTAGGAAGTGGACGATTGCTTTTGTCTTTGGCGTTGCTTTGACTTCGTTCAACAAAATGAAGACAAAGCAATTCGATTTCTACAAAGCAATTGGAGTTTTTTCTTTTTATCTGTTCTATCTCTAACTCTCCTCTCTCTCTCTCTCTCTGACTTTTGCTCTATCTTTTTACATAGCGAAGGAGTTAAATCTCGCATCTATAATACTAGCGTCTCTCCCCCCAATCCCTTTACTAGTAAGGCAGCATGCCTATTGGCAAGCAATCGAAGTTGATGATTACAATTTTCCTACGTGTGAAGTTAATTCCATCTCTTGTCAAGCCATCATTTTGTTTAAAAAAAAAAACCAATCTGAACTTAATCTCTATTACTCGAGCGATTGAGTTGCTTCATAAGATAAGTTTATCTCATGAATCACCGTTGTATCGTTACGGAAAGAGCGAATATGATGGAGCCCATGTCATGGCTAACGCATATCTAAGTCGTTATTCGATGTGCAAGAAATAAGATTATTTTTCATTACTGATGATTCGGTCGATGAAGTGACAATAGTCGGGTCGTCTAAATACAAATAGCACGTTGTTAACCTTAATAGCTCAAAAGTCCCGATTATTAGTCACGTGATCATATTATGAGCGGGCTGATGTATTTAAATTTCTTACCAAATGCCCCTAGGTTAAGAGGAATTTCACATGCTCGTTGGCCTTCACATCACGCGACAGGAGTAAGGATCCGAGACCAACAAAAATGGAGACTCACGTAACTTGTGAAAGGGACGAGGAAGATAAACCGAAACACACAATCCTAAACTTAAGCTTAATACCTAAAGAAATTGGTTGAGTCAAAGGAGGGACATTGGCCTAAACTTTTCCTCGAATTTAGCCTTGCTAAAA
Organism: Syzygium aqueum; assembly: GCA_031216185.1. Taxonomy (NCBI): domain Eukaryota; kingdom Viridiplantae; phylum Streptophyta; class Magnoliopsida; order Myrtales; family Myrtaceae; genus Syzygium; species Syzygium aqueum. The sequence goes on from CM062237.1 coordinate 7,419,732, forward strand.
AGGCTGTGAACTTCTTGTTAAACGGGATGGAGACATCCCCTAGTTTGTTGCCGGCATTCTACTTTATTTGTCACTGGGCCTGACTTAATCCATGACCGGAACTTTCTTTATTAACCTTTCCTCTAGGAAAAATTATTTAAAAAACTTAAACCCATTGTATTGTGGCCAATTCAATCCTAAACTTTTCAATTTAGATAAATTTAGACCTAAATCTTTTGATAATTTATCAATACAGTTGTTCAAAAATCACTAACATGGATACCAGTACTGACTTAGACGATTTTTACAATATATTTTTTTTTAAATTCTGATTTTTTAAAATATTTGTCCCTTTTATTTTTTTTTCCCTTTTTCCCTCTATCAATCACCAAGGCCTTGAGATGGTTGGCGGAGGTCGCGACGGTTGCGATGCCCTTATTAGCCACTACGAGAGCTTGTAGGCCCTCACCCAAATCGAGCAAGGGCAGTTGGACATTGCGCCCGGCCTCCGCTGGTTATCATTGAGGTGGGATGGATCATCCTCATCATCAATTGACGGCGGCAGCCGAGGCCAATCTGAGAGTTGTCATCATTGGAGACGAGAATAGGCAGAGCGTGAAGAGGAAAACAAGGAGAATAAGGGTGCAAAGCGAGGCGGCGGAGCTTCATTCGGATTTTTGGGGTAGAACCGGTGGTTGTTGTTGGATGAGGCGGGAAGTAAAGTGTTAAAATAAAAAAAAATAAAAAAGAAATAGGAAAAAACAGACGCAAAAGAAAATAGAAAGTTCACAAGAAGTTGGTCAGAGGAAGACTTTTGCACAAAAGATGGCATTCGTTGAGAGGAAGATTCATCCACCAACACGGAGTCATCATCGATATTTTTTTAGGTCGTCAAAAACTCCAAACTACGTTTATTATGATATATTTATCCTAAATTTTTTTGTGTTGTCAAAAATCCAAAATAATATCCACTACGATATATTTACTCTAGACTTTTTTCTTTTGGACATCAAGTATCCCAAAAATTGCATTCAATTTTTTCTATTGTATGCTTTTCCAATCAAATCGATGTTGTTTTGATTTCACTTAAGCCGCGCGGATGCCATGTCAACACCGTTTGCCTTCCCTCGTCCATGTATGCAGATTTTCAACGTGCTCATTAACGAAATAATGATGGAGGGTAAATGTATAGTACTTGTACAAGTTTGATATTTTCTGTATCCTATTTTTCTTCCCTGTCCAATATTTTGTTCTTTTCCATGTAAAAACAAACTCTTCAAATTGGAGATCAATCATTAAAAAAAAGTTTAAGATAATTGTGTCATAGTGAACATAGTTTGGGATTTTTGGTATTTTTTTTCCTTGGCTCCATCAATATTCGATCACAACTCACAATCAAGAATGCATTGATCTCTCTCGCGGAAACAAGTCCATCCGCTTGCTGTCTATCGGCCACAATCAACCCACCATTGGGCTCCCGTTGCCCTATCCCTCCTAGATTACCTTGGTGTGGAGCCTGATTTGAGGTAGTATTCCTAGTCATTCTAGGAGTAGGATTACTTCTATTGATACATGATTGGATAAAATGATCGCTTTGCCGTGCCTTCTTATGTCATGCTTAGCCATTCCCATGCTATTAGTTCATGTTGAGGTTTCGCTTTTTGAGTTTTAGGTAGGACACGTAAGTATACAAGCGAGAGCATCCTTCTTGAATCTGACTCGATCTTGATTCATTCGTCTCTTATTGTTGTTGCTTATATTGATTGGTGTTGATTATGTCATTTGTTCCTGTCCCTAGTACTTTTGGGAAGGCACTTCTGTCTTTAGATTGCTCGTTTGTTGAATTGATGGCTTTAAATTCGCTTTTATAAATCATGTGGGTTTGCTTGTTGTCTACGGTGTGTTCTTGCTTCAATGAATAGTGTTTGATTTCATTTTTGAACGGAAAATTCCACGTTTATTTCTTGCAACTTCAATTCCATAGAAATATTTTAATTTCCCTAGGTCTTTCAATTTGAGATTCCAATTTAAATTTCCTCTAATTAGAAAATTAACCCAATGTCATTTTTGGCTATCAAAATGTCATCGACAGAAGTTAACACCAGGATAAATGAATTTCCTCTTCTTAAAGCAAACACGGAGTAATCAACAATTAATTGTTTAAATCCTAATTTAGACAAGGTCTCAGATAAACGTGCTTTATACCTTTATATTGTTTATAAAGTATACAAAAACACATTAAATGATTATTTGCCTTAACTAGTCCTACGGATTGTATTATATGTTTGTTGACATATGAAATGCGTACTCACCACTCACTAGTCGCGTGGTCCTTCTATATCAAGTAAGGAAGCAGCTAATCAGCCAGGCTTCATAAAAAAAATATGCTTTTGTCCAAGGCTCCGACTATTCTTCACAGGAAACACTCCCATCATTATGAAAATAAGTGTTTCTCGTGCCTAATTCAACAATCCTAGAGTTGGATATGGGCCGCGGTGCTCTGTCCGCATTCATTTTTTGTTCGATCCCGCGCTTTGCTCATGCATGCAGTACCACTCCGATTGCTCAATGCCCCGTTGCACGCTCCGTGGCCATGACATGACTCCTTGCTGTCCTCGGATTTGCTGTAGTAACTGTATCTAGATATTCGTTGTTTTGGCACTCAGTTCATTCGGGACATTACGTCAGGAGTTCGCGAAACCATCCCATGGCATGTACTCATCGTTATTGCGGATTTTGTTGGTCATGGTTGTATCTGGATCACCTCCAACGGCATAGCAAGTAGATAAGAAGCCTAGGACAAAGATGTCAATACTTTGTGAAGTTAAAGAAAGTATAGATTTCGTATCTCTATCTTTCTTTCATTTATCGCTTGGACACACATTCAGCAACGTAAATTATATAGCGTTTAGTGTAGTGGATTTCTTCGCTAATCTCATGTCTATTGACGTTTGCTTGAAGACTCAAGTTTTTGTTGTGATCCTATTGAACCATTATTATTTTCTTTTCTTTTCACTCAAGGACTCCAAGAAACAAAAATCTCCACTTGAGGAAACCTCGGGACATAAGTTTTGCAATTCCTCAAATGACTTCAGTTTGTCTCTACATATTCTGTGCTAAGCTAGTTTCACGTTCAATATGGAATCCATCTAGAATGTAAAAATCCCTCCTACTATATGTGGGAATATCTTAGAGTTGCATTGTACCTGATGGTCGATGTGGTTGATGGTATGAAAAGTGCTTGGTATAAACAATCGGTCTACCAAATTGGTGTACAAATGAGATTTTTCCATGAGTTGGGTAAATTTCATATGTAGTCATTTTGTACAATTAAGTCACTAAATTTTGATTTCCATCACCCGATGCACTAACATTATTTAGCAATCAATACATTATGAAAACTTTTTGAACAATTTTAGTTCTCATGTTTCACTACAGGTGGGATCAAACATTCTACGTGCAGAGGGAGCCATTCTAAGCCAGATTTTCATGGTCCTACACTTTCAAAGGCCTCTCACATCTCCTGAATTGGCCAGCGCATTGATTTGGAGCATCCCTTTCTCAACCTAGTGATCCCGTGATGTCATACCAATAGCCTGCTAAGATCTGGAGCTTAAATCATCACACATTTCTCATGTTCAATTTAACAATTTTCATGTATTGGCTGTTCAAAATATGTATACGTCCAGGGTGTTCCGGTTGGATCCGCCTAGCAACAGAAAACAAACAAATATCAACTCTTTGGTATTTGTACAAATCGTGGCCAGTGAAGCTCGTTAGGAGCCATGGACAGGCCAGAGGGACGTAGGATCTGTGCTTCTCTGCTGGTTGGCCGGCATTCACGAGAGAAAGGCATCAGTCACAGCTTCTTGTTAGACAACAATCACAAATAATACCTTTGATGGCTTATCAACTACTCGTGACTCGGATATCTCTACATAACCATGTGCTTTTTCCACCCATGTAGCATAAAAAAATCCACAAAGATACTTCCTCACATCTCCATGATTTGTCTTTCCAGAGTCTTTATGCTAATCAGCTATCACTAGATACATGTATACAAGAGAAACAAATGCAGCAAATGGCCTTACAATCAATAATGACGTTGCCTAGGAGTGAGCTTGTGGAGCTCACCAATTTCCTACACTGCACTATAACAGAATGAAACAGCACATACTATCGATATTAATAACCATGAAGCAAAGCAGATTCACATAAAACTTTATTCAACTCCTAGAACACCAGAGCACATAATTAACAAATTGAATTCGACACGACTGAATCATCAACTAATTACCCTTGTTTCCAAATGGAAAAACAATTTAGAGAACAGCGGTTAACCAATGCAACAATATGTCACTGATCAAAGTTTATGAGGGCAAAGAGTCATTGAATGGCAAAAGCAATTACTACTTCGAAACAAGAGGAGCATGTCCAGAATTTGCGAATGATTGCTTACCCTTTCAAACAAAAGAAGGCAGGAAAAGGACGAAGGAGACGTGAAGCTTTCCGAGGCTAAATACCAAGCATTACAAGCTGAGTTAATCAGTAATAACAATGGTCCCATCCTGTTCCAACGTTATTATATTGAGCATATGTGTCATGTATATCTCATTTTTTTGTGCTTATGTCGATAACGTAATAATAGCAACTGAAAAGGAAACTTAAGTAAACACCAATTAAATTTGCGACCACGCAAACTATCAACTCCTCAACGACAAAGCATTCAATTAACGCGACTAACACACTGTATTAAAAAATCAGTGACTGCAAATCTGAAAAAGCAGAGGATGAGGAACAACTTTGGTCAGGGGAACATACCAGAGATATTACACAGTTCATGAGCAAACTCTTATTTCGTACGCCACGGACGATCCTCCAGGTGGGATGGCGACGTCTTCACAGGGCTTGGGAGTGTTGGGCACCAACTCCTGCTGCAGCTCCTCTTGAAACTATGGGGACTGATATATTGCAAGCCGACATGTAGTTCATCTTTGCAGCAGAATTTATAATGTGGTCAATTGCCTGGACAGCGAAATTGAATGTCATAAACTCCACGACAAGGCTGAGACCATAGAAAGCAGCGCCAACATCAACTCCAGGGAAACCATCCTCTGTGATTGTAAGGCTCTTTAGTATTCTTCGACCTCCTCACCCATTAGAAAGACTCTAGCATCTGCAGACATTTCCTCATCGAGCGCAGCATTCAGAGCCTTTCTCACAGTCATCTCTTTCGGCGGGGTAGCATAACCCTGTAACGAACCGCGTCGCTGTGGCACAACTCTTCCACAACCTCTCTCCCAACGACACAGCATCCGAGCCCCCCAGCAGTGGCTTTTCATCTTAGAATCGACAACATCTTGCTCTCTCGAACTTGAACTTGCTCTCACCACCAGATAAAGCTCGCTGATTCTCTCTCTTGAACAAGTTTTCTTCAAAAGAGAGCCCAGCTTGGTCATTCCATCAAACACCTTCCTTGCAATTCCTCCCCTACAGTGCAACCGACGGCAATGGAATGTCGGAAGACAGCGAGAGGATGGGAGAAAACAAAACGAAACAGAAATCAATAGGCAAATCTGGAATGAATCGAAAGTAATTCTAGAGTTCAATCGGAGATGAGGAAGAACTTTGGTTGGAGGAACATACCAGAGATGTTACACAGTTCACGAGCAACTCTTATTTCGTATGCCATGGACGATTCTTGCGTCCGGTAGATCCTGAGGGTGATGAGTGATTTAACGAGGCTAGATCTGTAAAGCTTCCTCCAGGTGGGATGGGGACGCCTGCATAGCGAAATTGAATGTCATGAACTCCACGACAGGCCTGAGACCACAGAAAGCAGTGCCGACTTCAACTTCAGTGAAACCAGCCTCTGTGATTGACATATCAACAATCCTCTCAGGTCCATACTTCTCCGAAAAAAAAAAAGAACCTTTAAGACACCTTGTAAGGCTCCTTGGTATTCTCCGACCTCCTCACCACCCATTAGAAAGACTTGACTTCTGGATCTGCAGGCATTTCCTCATCAAGCGCTGTATTTTGGAGCCTCTCTCACGGTCATCTCTTTCGCCGCAGTAGCATAACCCTGTAACGAACTGTCGTCACTGCGGCACAACTGCTCTGCAATAAGTCAGATAAAGCCCGCTGATTCTCTCTCTCTCTCTCTCTCTCTCTCTCTCTCTCTCTCTCTCTCTCTCGAACAGGTATTCTACTAAACAGAGTCTAGCTTCATCATTCCATCGAACACCTGCCACGCAAACTCAATTCCTCCTCCACAGTGCAACCAACGGCAATGGAATTTCGAAAGACGGTGAGAGAATGGGAGAAAACAAAACAAAACGGAAATCAACAGACAAAGTTGGAATATATTGAAATTAATTCCAGAGTTCAATCGGAGATGAAACAACCTGACTGTTCATTGACAATTCCGTCATCGCCTGAATGTCGCGAGGAACCGGCTGTCTGTGGAGATTTCTCTAGGCCGTATCTTCCTCTCTGTTTGTTGTTTCGGAATCAAAATCGTCTCACCCTCTTTTTCTCTCTAGAGCAATTCACCGAACACCTTCTCCTCAGAGGACGCGACACATTCAGCGACCAGGAAACTCTGCGGTCAAGTTCGAACGTCGTGTTGGCTAAAACATCTTCGAACCGGTAGCGACGGTTTTTGTGCTTGGGTGGGTGCTGGAAGCAACAATCGTCAGAGAGAGTTCGATCTCGATGAATTGCAGGTGGTGCTCCATTCGCGGTTGCAGTGAATCATCATCAGCTAGAGGGATCAATCCCCCCTTCATTCCACCGGAGTCGAGTCATCTCTCTCCCTCCATTACTCTCCGTCCATCCTCGTTTTGCACAGAGTCTTCCTCCATTTCTCTTTCTCTCTCGCGTCGTTTCATATCCGATTGAACTTCCGAGTTAATTTTCGATTCATTCCAAAACATGCTCATCGATTTCTGCCTTGCTCTGTTCTCTTCCACTTCATCGCCGCCGACGCCGCGCCCAAAGAAGGGGGATGCGGGCTGGTGTTGACAAGAGCTTCATCCGATTGCCAAAGCTGAGGTGGGATGGATCATCATCATCATCATCATCTGGATTACGATACGATACGATCTGCCGTGATTCGAAGGACGAGATTTTTTCGGTTTCGCTCTCGGCCACTCCCACCGGGTCCGGCGCCGCTTCATCGACCGGCGATGGCATCCGACCGAGGCCAATCTGAGGGGGTCATCGTCGGAGACGAGATAGGCGGCGCGCGAAGATTGGCGGCGGCGAGCTTCAAGAGAAAACAACGAGAATTCAGTTCGGATTTTGTGTGGAATTTTTGGGAAAACGGGGGGGCAAAAAGGTCAAGCGAGTGTGAAAGAAAAAAAAAGAGAAAAATAAAAAAGAAAATAGACAGCCCGTAAGAAATAAGAATGAATTCGTGGCTTGGAATTCGCTCTCGTAAATCACGTGCGCTTTTTGTCCACCGGTCTGTTCTCGCTTGAATGAGCAGTGCAAATTTTGTTGGTCATGGTTGTATCTGGATCACCTCCAACGACACAGCAGTACATAAGAACCCTAGGTCAAAGACTTTGATACTCTATGAAGTAGTTTGAGAGAATATAGATTTCGTATCTCTGTCTTTCTTTGATTTATCGCTTGGACGCACGTTCAGCAACATATATTATATAGAGTTTGTTGTCGTGGATTTCCTCGCTAATCTCACGTCCAATGACGTTTGGTTGAAGATTCGGTTTATGTTTTGATCCTATTGAACAATATTATTTATTTATTTTATTTTATTTTCACCCAAGGACTTCGAGAGACCAAAAATCTCCACTTGAGGAAACCTCGGAACATCAGTTTTGCACTTCGTCAAGTAACTTCAGTATGTCTCGATATTTCCTGTGCTAAGCTAGTTACGCATTCAGTATGTAATATGGTATCTATGTAGAACATCATAATAATCGCTCCTACTGTTGGTGGGATTATTTTGCGGTTGCATTGTACTTGATGGTCGATGTGTTTGATGGTTATTGATGGAAGTAGGAGTATTTTGAGCAGAGAGTATATTGCAATTCGTCTATCAAATTGGTAAGCAAATGACGTAATAAAGAAAAGCAAGTAGTTTTTTACATAAGTGGGTAATATTTCATATGGAGTCGTTTTTTACAATTAGGTCACTAAATTTTAATTTCAATGCCCGATGCACTAACTTTTGATTGTGTTTTTTCTTTTGCAATCAATCCACTATGGCGATTTTTCGACTAATTTTTTGACGTGACACTAATATGGTGTTTTACATGTCTAATTGATGATGTTATAGCGATAATGTGGCGCCAGATGGGCACCATGTGACGCTTAACTAAGAAATTAGCCAAAAAAAAAAAGAAAAAAAGTTCAAAAGAAATTATATTAAGTTTTCGATGGTGAAACAATGCCTACATATTTTTCTTTATAAATTTTTTGAAATCGTAAGTAACTCTCGTTTTCATCGATATTATATTAGGTTTTTGTCAATTTATAATTTTCATTAATTTGTAAAATATGTTCTATCTAAAGTCTACTTTATTATGAGAAATTCTTCAAGACGTATCGGATCCATATAATGCTGAAACTCCTTGAAAAGCTCATTCAAGAACTTACTATAATTCTCAATTCAAAGTATTTTCTCGCCAATTTAGAGAGATATGAATCATCTTCATCAATTATAAAGTGATATTTTCTATAATTCACTTAATCATATCTGAACAATTTGGAATTTTAAAGTAACAGACATTGCTTTTGTTTTTCATGGTAGTAGAAGCGTAATTCTCAAATATGAATATTAAAAAACTATCTCATTAGAGTTATCAATGAGTTCATTCTCCAGCTGACTCCATTTGAAATATTTCGATGAATCCATTGCAATTTCATTTTTTTCATTTTGTGATCTCATTAGTAGATTTTGGAATTACAACCAAAACAATAAATGCTTATTTCACATAAGTATCCAAATTGCGCATATACCAAGTGCTAATGATCTTCTTCTTGGCTTCTTTTTTTTTTTAACCAAATGGGCACTTTTCGAAAAGCCACATGTAAAAATAGCTCCCGATTCCTTCTCACTGCTTTTGGCTTCCTCGATCTCCAGATCGATTCAATTTCAAGAGCAAGAGGCGAGCAAATGTATGCTTCATTTGAAATCTCCACCTCGTCGCCGTAGACAAGACGAAGTTGTTGCTGAGCAGGAGACTCCTCCAAGTAGTAGTCCTCACTTCTTCACTTCTTCAGGATCATACTCCTTGACGTGCTAACTTGGGAATAAGGACATTAGAAGTACCAAAAGTTGTGTACAATGTTCACTTTAGTGTCAAAAGTTTTTTTCGAATCACTTAAGTGTCAACTTTAAAAAAAATCACTTAAGTGTCAACTCCGATTTTGATCTCCAGAAATCCGACGTGGCCATATTTTATTAATTTCTCAGTCCTACGTGGCTCACCGGCATGCCCAGCCGGCATATAGCCCCTAAACGACGTCATCTAAAAGTTATAATTAGTGATCGTTTGAGTGCAAATTTCTTTTTAAAGCAATCACTTCAATGGCGGTCGTTGTTAAAAAGTGATCATTTTAGTGTCAAGCACACAGTGACACAAATATGACATTAATGTCGTCTCACTCTCGATCCGTGATCTTGGCTTGTAATTGTTCTTTTCATTTTTCTCTATCAGGTTCATTCATAAAACGGGGGTTCTAAACTATTGAATCAAAACAAATACGTTAAGTGCTTGTCTTTTGTGGAAGGAAAACTGTGTTGCGGATGCCATGGCAGTAGCATTCAGGTATTGGTTTTTTTTCTGCTCCGTAGCTCTATTGCTAGTGTTCTTGCATACAAATAAATTTGTCTGTCGCTTGGTGGCTATATTTTTTGCTCTTGTTGGAGCACTGACCGTCAAAATTCGGTTGAACCTAGGAAATCAATTTGGCATCAGGGATAGTCAACAACATTTAGAGTAGTTCTCGAAAATTACTTGGACAAGGAAATCCGATCCAACATTAATTTTAAATGGCCTTGGCAACGGTGGATTTGCCTATGCCTCCAACTCCACAGAAGCCAATCATAAGAACATCGTCCAGGCCAATTCCAAGAATTGGATTAATTCCATCTAAGGGTGTCATCTATGCCAATTGGGTGAGTTGCAACATTCAAAGAGGGGCGATTTAATTTACTCGAGACTTCTTCAACAATTGTTTGAATGAGCTTTGATTCGACCCTGCAAGTTCCATTGCATCAGCTCAGAAAAAGAAAAGGAAAAGGTCCCACACTGTACCAAGAACAGAAAACTAGTTAGTTTCAAGTTTAAGCAAGAGACATGAAATAAATTTATAATGAAGATTCAACTGCAGCTTTATGCTACGTCAATATACTTGTCATATTGACATCACCATCAATCTGTACATGAGTAGGTTATATAGTAGTGATAGAGAATCATTATAATCTTCAGTACAAGGAGATAACTTCAAAAGGAGTCACTGTATATGTATATTTCAACACTGAAATACTTAGAAAACCCCAAGCATAGGAAAAAGTGTATCCAACCTACTCTGTCAAACTTAAAGAGGGAGGAAGCAGTGGTACCCTTTTGAGAAGTGCCACCCAACCAAATTAGGCAAATCCTCAAGAGATTTCCTCCATTCCATGACCCTGTCAGAATCTTTCCTAAACCTGTCCTCATGTTTGGCTAGATAATCCCCTGTTTTGCCAGTTTGCTTTCGCAATCAGAAGGATCCACCCTACAAAAGATTGGCCTCGCCATCTGACCCTTTGTCTCTTTACAAATCTAGATCAATCTTCTCGGCGACAAAACAGGACCTCAGAAAGAAGAAAGCCTCTGCCTTTGGTGTTGATAAATCACAACACTGCCTCCAATTACTTTCCCGATTCACGATTTCGTAGCTCCGATCTAAACAGATGTGAAATCTCTGAACACAGTTCGTCCAAAAAAATCTCACAAAACAAGACAATCAAGGCACGCCTAATGATTCGATTCACGTGATAAGGCGCTCGACGCCAACCGGAAGCTCAGAATCAAAGAGAAAACGCAAATTTAAATAAACAAACGCAAGGCCGTGAAAACGTAGAAATGCACAAATCATGTCTCGACTCCTCCTCCCACACCAACCTCGAGCTCAAAATCAAAGAGGAAAATACGCAAGACCCATATCAACCTACACCCGTGGGACATACGCGTCCGCAAGCAAGCACGCGGGGTACAGCTCGGCAGATATGTACCTGAATGGCGGCGGGCTGGGCGCGAGCATCGGCGGCGACGATCGCAGTAGCGGCGGCGTTTACAGTGTCGGTGCTGTTGTTGTTGTGATTGTTGATGTTGTTGTGGTGATTGTGGTGGTGAACGCCTCTCATTTTGTGGGAAAGCAGAGAGGCTCTCTGAACATGAGGAAGAAGAGGATGAAGGAAGAAGGAGGAAGAAGGAAGGAGGAGCGTGTTGGGTTCCGATCTGGAAATGGACGCTCGCAGAGAGAATGTGCAGACAGGAAGAACTCAGGCATTTTGTCGAACACGCGGCGGGCGGCCATCCTCAATGCCACTGTCACAAACCCCCGCCCCCAGAACTCGGCCCCGGCGACGTAGCCGACGCGGGCGCGGAACCGCTCGTCGCCGGACCCGAGCTTGACGGAGACGTACCACATGGAGCGGTCGCCGATGTAGATGGAGCGACGCCATAGGTGGGGAATGGTGGCGGCCCGGAGATACGACTCGGTAGTCTCCAGGGAGGCGACGGAGTCCCAGCGGAGGTAGAGGGTGACTCTGTCGTCGCTGGCCCATGAGAGAAAGTCACCGGCGTCGGAGGGTCGGAGAGTGATTGCGGAGAGCTAGGGTTCCATGGAAACGGGAGAGGGAAGGTAGAATTTGGACTTTGGAAGGAGGGTGGACGTGGAGGGAGAGAAGGAACAAATATACACGTGGAAATGACACGTGGACTGATTTTTTTTTTTTAAAATTCAACTCAAATTAAAATTTTAATTATAAAAGCCTAGTAATTAATTTGGCAAAAATTTCTTGCCGGTGGCACTTACATGATCTTTTTTTTTCGATTTGGCACTTAAGTGAGCCGGCGAAAACTTTCGGCACTAAAGTGAGCGTTGTACATAACTTTTGGCACTTCTAGTGTCCTTGTTCCTGCTAACTTGCTAAGTACAGTAGTTTTAATCAACAGCCTTAAGAGGCTCATGAAAGTCAATAAACAGCAATCTAAAGCATTCTTTAGGAAGTAAATTGTCCATTAATGGCTGTATTCAGTTAGTTTACCATTCATGTGATTGTCCATCCTCTCACTTGGGCTTGGGGAGAACACTGAAGCGACTGCATTTACTTCTTCTTTTCCTGGTTTCACGTTACCCAGTCATTAGGATTCCCCATGGGCACATTGAGAGAAATTCACGTCATATAGTTTCCGATCCAAACCATATCAACTTGGGAAAACAAAATATCGAGGGTTCATTCTGGCCTTACTTGTAAGTTAACTCTTCACGTTTCTCACTCTCTCTTTCTCTCTCCTCTGCTGATTTTGTGTAAGGATGAAGGAGTCTCCTCTTTATTATTTTGCCCCCTTTGGGAGGAACCAAGGAGCCAAAGATTGAGTAATTACAATATACAAATTAAGCGCGGAAGATGTCACCGTAAAATTTTCTTTACACTAGCGCTGAATGGTCTATTTTCCTTACTTTCTTTTTTTGTGGTAAAAGATGCAGAAGCCTAAGATGCAAAGCCGTTGGCAATGGGTATATTTTTTGTGTAAACTTGGTCCGCTATGGACTCAATGGGTCTTAACAATTGATGCATTGGGGAATTTCTTGCTTGTACTGGGCCCATTAAGCCGAGTCCATGTCGGTCGTTGATTGTCTAAGCTTATATGCGACACACGTGAGACTCACCTGAGCAATAATTATGACGGACCCAATCTGGTAAAGTATAAACCCAAGCCCAAGAATGCACGTACTTCATATGATAAGTCCTTCACAATTGGCCATGATGGACCCAGGGTACCAATTGCACCTTTCCTTATTTTTGCCTCTTTTTTTTAATGAGCGATATTTGGATTCAACGCATATCGTTTGGGTCTCATATGAAAATCACGTAATATAATGAGTGAGAGCGTTTGGGTTCGTGCAAACTGGGTCATTGCAATAAAAAAAAGGCTCTTTGTTTCTTCAAAATTTGGCTCTAATGGCAACAAGGAACATCCTTCACTGCATGCGTGATGGATTTTTCTAAGCCATGGGTATGGTCGAGTTCAAGTTGATCTTTTCTATTCTTCTTATCTTTACCATTGTTTGAGTCGAAATAGCTCATCTTTTTCGAGTAATCCTATTTTTTAAAGTGTAACGTCTTCTCGATCTAGCCTTTAGAGTAAGGTTGTGTCTGGTCAGGCACCAATCAAAGTAAAAGTTTTCAATTTTTTATACACCTGTCGTATGAATATTATCAAGTAAGAGTAACACTACAACTAAAAGAGTTAATTCATAGAATTGCTATACAAAATTGTGGGTAAGACTATCACATCGTTTTGTCAATTGTTTCCAAATGCATTACTCTTATGACAACGAGCAACGGTTATTCACATTCAAATCTGCACTTGCACTGAACCACCTTGTGGAACCTATTCTTCAAATGACTGCCTAAAATGTAAAAGTTCTTAATTCTATGTCTGTTTTGTGGTTTTGCACTTTGGATCTAGCTGTGATGAATGAATCCCTGAACTTACTTTGAGTTGGGTTCTTAGGCCCATTTGATTCGGCTTTTCAAATGCCACTTGGGGGAATGCAAATATCTTTAAGTGGAAGCTACTTAGGGAAATGCAAGTGGCGTTTGGTAAAAAGAATTTTGTGAAGCTATTTTACCCTAAGTAGTGTTTGGCAATTTTTTTTTTGCAAAGGGCTTTGGCAATTTTTATTTTTAATATTTTTGTTTTGCCCTTGTTACTATTAATCTTCTTCACCAAAATGTGATCGCCAACCTAGGCCAACGTCGCCTGAGGTCGCGTGACCCAGGCGACAATGCTTGGGTGGTCACCCGACCCCAGGTGGCCTTCGCCTAGGTCAGGCGACCTCGCCGGCCCTTCGCTAGCCAAATCTGCCCTCGCCGACCCTTCGCCGGCCAAATCCGCCCTCGCCGACCCCTTGTCGGCCACCCTTGCGATGAAGAAGATAAACAGTAATAGAGGCAAAATCAGAATATTGAAATTTGAGTGAGGGCAATTTGGGAAGAGAAAAAAAGACTTTAGCATTTGTGGAATGCCCAAAGCCCAAAATTAGTCCGGACCAGCTTAGGGCTTTCGGCATTCCAAATGCTAGCTTTCGACTTTTCGGACTCGAAAAGCTAAACCAAATGGTTCAACATTTTGGGAAGGGGCTTTCGAGGCCAAAAGCCCATTCCTAAAGCTAAATCAAACTGGGCCTTAATAGGGAACTCCAAAAAGGTTCTTGAAGGAGATATGGAAATAATCTCTCCAATTCGATGCTTCTCAAGGTCCCAGACGGTTTGACCTGGGCGATAGAACTAGAAAAGAGTTAACAACAACGAATTTCGGTTTGTGGAAATCTATGGAGCGTTACTCCATTGGTCGGGGTCATCTCAACCTTTTCAAATATGGAGGCAACTCTATTTTTCAGGTGATGACATTCGATAAAAGTACTCCCGTGGTAGATTATTCCTCGAGCATTGGCGAAATACCGAACCCCTAGGATCGATTTCTCTCACGTGAAAGGGGAAGACATTTGTCGAACTTGAAGATTTAGAGAGCTTCGCACCATGTCGAAAACGAGGGATCAATCACTTTTACCCTGTACTAGCCAAGTATACGAACTCCTCATCCCTCGCTTATAATGAGAATCGGATGGTATGATTTGTAGTCTCATTTAGTCATGTTTCTACATTTATTACTATATTTTCTTTGTCCCTTCCAAATTCGTTAATGCTTTTCAATGAGCTTTTCATATGTTGGTTGATACCGTAATATTTCTGCGGTGCAAATTGTGGTCAATTTGTTCGGTAACTAGCTCTAATGTGAAGGGGATGTACACTACAAAACAACACCGGATTTGCGACGGAAATTTCGCAAAAATCCTTCGCAAATCAAATTTGCGACGGAAAAATTTCCGTCGCAACTAGCGCGTCGCAAATTTTTGTGACGGAAAATTGAAAAATTCGTCGCAAATTTGCGACGGAAAAAAATCCGTCGCAAAATTCGTCGCAAAATTCGTCGCAAATTTGCGACGGAAACAATCCGTCGCAAATAGTCCGTCGCAAATTTGCGACGGAAAAAAATTCGTCGCAAATTTCGTCTCAAAATCCGTCGCAAAATTCGTCGCAAATTTGCGACGGAAACAATCCGTCGCAAAATTCGTCGCAAATAGTCCGTCGCAAAATTCGTCGCAAAATCCGTCGCAAAATTCGTCGCAAAATCCGTCGCAAAATTCGTCGCAAACTCCGTCGCAAAATTCGTCGCAAATTTGCGACGGATTTATAAATTCGTCGCAAAATCCGTCGCAAAATTCGTCGCAAAATCCGTCGCAAAATCGTCGCAAATTTCGTCGCAAATTTGCGACGAACAAATTCCGTCGCAAAAACCCGTCGCAAATTACGTCGGCAATTTGCGACGACCTCCATCCGTCGGAAAATTCGTCACGCATTGCATCGGAAAACGCGTCGCGAAGTTCATCGCAAATTTGCGACAAACTTTAATAATAGCAAAATTCGGCTTGGAGATTTCCTCGTTATTTTTAGATCATTTCGGCCGTAAATTATTGTCCATATCAATCAAAATAGACAATGACATATAATTGAAACATAAAAACGAACAAAACATACATTCTGACAAACCGGCTACAATGACATATAATTAAAACAAATAACAGAAGGAAAGTTTTATAGTCTGACGTACTTTGCTATTTGATATCAAATCTTACAATACATTCAAAACATGAAGTAAGAGACGGGACAACCATAGAAGACGCAACAAAAATCATACAGAAGAAGACACAGCCTTGCCTTGGTACGATGGCAGGACACCAAAAGTAGTCATCTCCGTCGAGACCTGAGGAAATGTCGATACATAAATCAGTCCAGAATATAAAAAAAAACGATTATGCATGGATGTGGAAGTAACTAGGTGTAAAATAACACAAATACGTTTCAGAACGAACATAAATGTTCATACATATGAATATGAGTGAAATTATGAAAAACCAAGATTGCTTACCTAAAAACGTCAACTACAAACTGTCGAGAAAATCATCATCATCATCATCAGCAGCATCAGCATTCCCGGCATCAATGGGTTGGTCATCATTGTGCTCATCACCTGTTGGATTGGCTGAAGGTACAGGAGGACCGTAATTGTGATCGATGTTAAGGTGTTGCATAACCATTCTCATTTGTTCTTCCAAGTTATATATTCATTCATCCTTCTTAACAAGTAAATCATTCAGACGATGCACTTCTTGGGTCAATTGCTCGTTTGGTCGTGACCTCCTTCGACTAGTCCCAGCGCCTGATGAACTTCCAGGAGTATTCGGTATGAACATCCTTGACAACGATCCCAGCCCAAATATTTTCCCTTTTTTCACCCCACCCGTTGCCTCCATCCATAATGTCACATTATCAACTGGTGGCCGGGACTCAGGACAATCATCACTACCACTAGCAGTGCTCATTACAAGTTTATCATAGTTGTCCTACATTAACAATTGAAAATGAAAATAAAATAACTATATATATATATATATATATATACCATCAATCAGCAAAGCATTCACGGTCAAACTTGTAGTTTATATATAAGCTAAAGTATAACTTTACATACCTTAACAGTTTTTGCTCGCTCGCCAGTCCATGTCTTATCTTTCTTTTGAAATGTGCGTTCAAATGTAACTGCAAATGTCGGTTCCGTCCCCAATTCTTGTGCCTATAAAATGTAATCTTCAGTAATTGAATTAAATTAACTTATAACGCATTTAACAGTCTTACCAATCGTTTGCGATGCTCCGCAATGTTGATAGAGCCCCCGGCATATGTGGCTGACCCATCACTAGAACTAGAAAATCGATTCTTCTTATTCTGCTCACAGAGTTGCCGACTCTGTTCAGATTCCCAAAATCTGGTAATTGCCACCCAATTGTCAGCTGTGAAGAAAGACGGCTTCGCACGCCGGCTTTTCGCTCTATTCATGACATTTCGCATAAAATCACTTATTTTCCTATCGAAAATTCTTCTCACTTCATTGTCTTCCGCTTCCTCCCACTTAAACCTCCGCTGCAATAAATAAAAACATAAATTGAAAATTATGTTGATGATCACATATCCATAATCATGAACCAGACACATATATAAATATCTTGTACAGTTCATGTTGGGAAACTATCCGGTCCTTTAGGTATCGAGAACTACAGAGTTGTTCTGGTCCCTTTACATCATTCTTGACCATCAATATACTACACCAAACTGAATTGACGAGCAAATAAAATATGTAAAACTTACCTTGAACTCATTCCACCACATTTCTTTCGCTTCTTGTGGAACACTTCTGTAATTAAGATACTCTCCCATCCAAAAGTTTCTTACTATTTTGTTCAATTCTTTGACAACAGACGTAGCATCCGTGAATCTGCATTTATACGAATATTGTGCAACATGGACAATTCAGTTGACATCAATATCTAAAGCCCTAAATATGACATATACTAAAATAAAAATGAAGCACTTACGAATCTCCAAATGGGCATATGAAGAATCGGTTATCTTCTTGACCGATGTTTCCGTCAATATTCGATTGTTCCGCCGAATAATTGGGTGGAACGGAAGGAGAGGGAGCTAAAGGAGATCGAACTGGAGAACGTTCAGTTCGCATGTGGTCAAGTCCCGTAACATGTTGTTCAGTGTGGGAGGAAGGGCCAACGTGCCCATATTGCGTAGGATCATATTGTGGTTGAGGGTTAGATGCCGGGATCTGAGAAGATGAAAGGGACGGGGACGAGGACGAGGACGAGGAATAGCCTTGTTTTCTAGGCATGTGACCTCCACGTTTATACTGACAAGTAGGAAGGTTATGCGAATATGTAAAGAACTATTTGAAGAGGCTAGCAAGGATCACCTAGAGGGGGGGTGAATAGGTGATCTTAAACAATTTTAACAAATTTAAGCGGAAATGATAAAATACAGTTTGAGTCTGAATAATATTCAGATTCTATAAGGACGTGCTGTTGAATGTGCAGTGTATAAAGTAAAAGATTAAGAGATGGAGAAGCTGCACACAGAATTTATAGTGGTTCGGCTTATGATAAGCCTACGTCCACTCTCCCACGCTGACAGCCTACCGGCTGGATTTCACTATGTAATCAAGAAGTTTTACAGATCTAGAGTGATATCACTCTTGTGTAAAATAGGACTTTCTCACACAAACAAGTCTGTAAAGTAACCCTCAAGATTCTAAAGTTGGGCTCAAGGAAGAGAAAGAATTGGAGTAATCTCAGGCTTTGGACTTGATGATTCTTGAATCTATTTTTCTTCTGCTGCTCGTTGATCTCCTTAAATACTCCTCCACTTCCAAACTAGCCGTTGGATAGTCTTCAGAGGATCATCTTCACCTTGGACAGATTTGTATAGAAAGGATTGAGTAGCCGTTGAATGACAGATTCTGAATCCCGCTGATCCTGGTCGCCCATACAATCAGAATCTTGGTTTCCATAAGTAGAGATTAGTCCGTTGTGATAATGTTTGATTGACAATCAAATTGTTTTAGATTGAGTCAATCAAAACCTTCCTTGTGAAATCCAAGCCAGATCACTAGCTGTATTGTTAAGTTCTTTGTCTGCATAATTCAGCGTCTGAGTCTGGAAAATATCTGCGTCTGGAAAATCTTCAGAGTCTGGAAATTTTCTGAGTCTGGAAAATCTTCAGAGTCTGGAAAATCTTCTGAGTCTGGAAATTTTCTGAGTCTGGAAAATCTTCAGAGTCTGGAAATTTTCTGCGTCTGGAAAATCTTCAGAGTCTTTCCTGCGTCTGAATTTCCAAACCAAAAAGTAACTTCATGTTATTTACGAAAGTTTTGTCAACTTCAAAATCTTTTGGGGTTTTCCTCAACAATCTCCCCCTTTTTGATGGTGACAAAACTTTCATGCAGATTCAAATAATATTGACTGAATAGATATTTTAAGTGCATGAAATACAATATAAAGCAAGATTTTATGATATCTGTATTTCTCATGTTCCTGCACAACCTGCAATTCAAGGAGTGTTAGTATAACACTATCTGCATAACTTCTCCCCCTTTTTGTCATCAGCAAAAGAGTAATATGCAGAATATGCAGTATATATATATATAGAAAATCATTCAAACAAAATGTCAGAAATAAGAATTATAAGTACAGACTGTTGAATGTTTGAAGAAGAAGGGGACAACAAATAGGTCATTTTTTGGAAGGGGTTCGAATGAGTTGAAAATTTTCGAGAATCGAAACGGCTTCATCAATTTTGTTGTTGCTTTGACCCAAGGCTTGCTCCAGAGTTGATGAACACTGAGCAATCGCCTCCTGTAATTTTGCCTTGTCCTTTTCTGCCTGAAGTTTGTGAATGTGATTGTTTTCCTCAACAATCCGGTGAAGGTTCTTCATACCTTCCTCCAGTACATCTTGTTTTTCTTTGATTTCCAGCAGAAGGGTCAAGATAGACTGATTATCTGAAGCCTGATTCTGAACATTTTCTTGAGTATGCTGTTCAAATCCTCCCCCTGTCTCTGGTGGAATCTCCCCCTGAAATTCTGCATGTACTTCAGAAGGATCTGCATGAACTGGTTCTTCAGGTTGGTCTTGGGAGGGCATAGTAGCAGCCCCATGTTGAGCACCATCCTGACCAGGCATATTTGATTCTCCAGAGCTAGGTTCTGGAACCTCTGTTGTGATATCTGGATCAGCAGTTCTTCCAGTTTCAAGATCTTCTTCTTCTTCATCCTGAAGAAGGATTCTTCTCTTCTTTTTGTAGACCTTGATTATAGTTGAAGAACCTGTCTGTTTCATAGCTGGTTCTTTTCTTTTCTTGACCTCTGTTGTCCTGTCACCCTTCTTTCTGCCTTCTGAGGGCAGAGCTTCCTTGCCTTTGGATTTTTCTATTTTCTCCCGAACATCATCAAAGTTCTTCATTTTGTTAATCATTCTTTCTCCAACACACATAGTGGGAATCACAGTGGCACACAGTTCATGAGGAATGGGAATTTTCAGATGCAAAAATATGTAATAGATGAGAGAACCATATGGAAGAAATCCCTTGCCCTTATGAAGTGTGCGATACATGTGAAAGATGACAATGTGAGGTAGAGAGAAAGTCTTCCCTTTGAGTATTGCCCAAATAAGCTTGATTTCAGATTTCGAAATATCTGTTTTGGAGGCTGCTTTGGGTCTTAAACAGTTGATGATTATTTTGTGAAGAATCACAGATGTTCTGGTTAAGGCAGAATAGGAGATAGACTTCTTTGATCCTGAAGGAAATTTTTGAAGTCCAGAGGCTGTCAACCAAGCATCTTCAAGACTGACATCAACAGGAGTGAAAGTTGAATGTTTGGCTCCCATTATCACGGCAAGATCATCAACTTTCAAATCATATCGATTATCACCAACAGTGAACTGGATCCAGTTTGGTGATAAAATGGAAAGATTTGAGTAGAAATATGCAGTTAATTCAGCATAAACCTTGGCAGACTGCATACAGAATTCAGCAATGCCTAATCTATTAAAAAGATCCAAAATAGGAAATCCAGCCCGATCTAGATAGCCAAAATCAACGTTCCTGTGATTCATCACTCCTCGTGCAAGAAGCATCTTGTAAAACACATTGTGCTCTGTGCTTCTGAATAAACCACCAGAACCTATTAATCCATAGGCAATACCAGCTCTCATAACAAAAGTCTCGTAGAACTTTGCATCATCATCAGGTATAACATATTTAGAAGAGCTGAGAGGTTTAGGGCTAACGGGAGTGGATTCCTCAGGGGGTTGAGATGATTCTCCGACCTTTTCTTTCCCTTTGCGAGAGGAAGACTGAGGAGGAGTAGAACGAGCTTGTTCTCCAGCAGATTCAGAATGAAACTTTGTGTATTCTTGAACAAGATGAGTCTCATCACGGAAAAGGTTTTCTTTTAGACAGGCGAATAGAAGATGGTCAGAGGCATTAAGCCGTTTGAGACGTTCATAGGTCTTCCACACCAGATTTATATCTTTACAACGAAAATCTTTTGTACCCGTTGTAGCTGGTGGAGACGTGGAACGACGTTGCTCCTGGTGGGTAGAAGCCGTAGGGTTTGACTGCTCGGACTCCGTATCAGACACTTCCATATGCTCTGGCGAGGCCGTAGATCGACAATCACGGTTGAGAATCCTTGTGGACTTCATCTTATACTTCATGATGAACAAGAGTGAAGAAGAAAAATCGGAAATTTTGAAGAGGAGAGGAGAAAGATGATCTTTTTAGTTTGGAGACTGTGGAAGATGATCGAGAGAGACGGTCTGAGAGAGATTTGGCCGATAGGGTTTTTACGGTGAGAGACGGTATATAATGAAAGGAGTTACGGGGAAGAGTTATTAAAAGAATTTAAACAGACAGAGTATATATGTATATCTATCATAAGCAACCAATCAAATAAAATAGAATATTTACCTGGTTTGCTTGCCATAATTAATAACTATGAAAATATCTTGCCAAAAATTTTCCCGCCAAGTTAAACCTGCCATAACAGTTTGGAACGTACCTTTCTATTGAGTCTGAATTATTCAGAACGAGAACCTCCGAGTCTGAATTATTCAGAACGAGAACCTCAGAGTCTGAATTATTCAGACCGAGAACCTTTAAGTCTGTAAGATTCCTGTCTACAGAATACTTTAAGAAAAAGGATAAGTAATGCACAGTTGGGTTCTAATATGCTCAAAAGAAGATTTATCAAGTGGTTTTGTGAATATATCAGCTAATTGATTCTTAGAATCAATGAATTGAATATTCACATCACCATTATGCACATGATCTCGAATAAAGTGATGCTTGATTTCAATATGCTTTGCACGGGAATGTAGAACGGGGTTCTTGGACAAATTTATAGCACTTGTGTTGTCACATTTGATTGTAGTACTTGAATCTTCAATTTTAAAATCTCTTAGTTGCTGCTTTATCCATAGAATTTGTGCACAGCAACTCCCCAGCGCAACATATTCTGCTTCAGCTGTTGAAAGTGCTACTGTGTTTTGCTTCTTTGAGTACCAAGATACCAACATGTTTCCAAGTAGTTGACATGTTCCTGTAGTATTTTTCCTGTCCACTTTACAACCAGCTAAGTCAGCATCAGAAAAGCCAGTCAGAGTAAAATCTGAGTCTTTAGAGTACCAAAGACCTAACATTGGATATGTTCCAATGTATTTGATTATTCTCTTTACTGCAGAAATATGTGTTTCTTTTGGGTCAGATTGAAATCTCGCACACATACAGACACTAAAAAGTATGTCAGGTCGAGAAGCAGTAAGATATAATAAAGATCCTATCATGCTTCTGTAAACTTTCTGATCAACCTTTTTACCGTTTTCATCCTTGTCCAGCTTGGAAGATTGAGACATAGGAGTGTCTGTTTTCTTGCAGTTTTGTAGACCAAACTTTTTGACAATTTCCTTGGCATACTTCTCTTGGCAAATGAAAGTTCCATTCTTGGTTTGTTTCACTTGTAAACCAAGAAAGAATGTTAGTTCGCCCATCATGCTCATTTCGAATTCGTTCTGCATATCTTTTGAGAAATCCTTGCATAATAACTCATTAGAAGATCCAAATATAATATCATCAACATAGATTTGAACTAATAGAAAGTCCTTACCTTTTCTCTTGATGAAAAGAGTCGTGTCAACTTTACCTTTTGTGAAACCATTTTTCAGAAGGAAGTTACTCAATCTCTCGTACCAAGCACGAGGTGCTTGTTTCAGACCATAAAGAGCTTTATTGAGTCTGTAAACTTGGTCAGGTTTCTTTGGTTCTTCAAAACCAGGTGGTTGTTCCACATAAACTTCTTCTTTGATGTAGCCATTTAGGAAGGCACTTTTCACATCCATCTGAAAAAGTTTAAAGTCATGGAAACAAGCATAAGCTAATAATAGCCTAATGGCTTCTAACCTAGCAACTGGTGCATAGGTTTCATCATAGTCAATGCCTTCTTCTTGAGAGTAGCCTTTTGCAACCAGTCTTGCTTTGTTTCTTGTGACTTTCCCTTTGTCATCCAGTTTGTTCCTAAAAACCCATTTAGTTCCGATTACTGGATGATTTTTGGGTCTTGGCACAAGTTCCCAGACTTCATTAATTCTGAACTGTTGTAGTTCCTCCTGCATGGCTTCTATCCAGCTTTCATCTGATAAAGCTTCATCAACTTCCTTTGGTTCTATTTCTGAGATGAATGCAAGGTTGCTGATGTTCTCTTTGTATTTTGACCTTGTTCTGATCCCTTCTTCTATATCACCAATGATGAGATTCTTTGGATGACTGGATTTGTGTTTCCAGTTTCTGTTGAATTTTTCTTTCTGGAGTTCATCAGATTCTGAAATATTGGTTTGAGTCTGAATTATTTCTTTTCTGCTTCCTTCTTCAGACTCAGCAATCTTTGGAGAGATTTCAGATTCTTGTATGAGGGGATATGGTTCAGATTCATCTTTTTGAGTCTGGATGTTCTCAACAAACTTTACGTTCATTGTTTCTTCCATTGACTGAGAGCTTTTGTTGAAGACTCTGTATGCCTTGCTTGTAGTTGAGTATCCAAGGAAGACACCTTCATCTGCCTTCTCATCAAACTTACCAAAGCGGTCATTTGGATTTTTAAGAATAAAGCACTTACAACCAAACACACGAAAATACGAGATGTTGGGTTTTCTACCTTTAAAAAGCTCATAGGGGGTTTTCTCAAGAATTGTTCTGAGAAAGACTCGGTTTATGATGTAACAGGCTGTAAACACTGCTTCTGCCCAAAATTGTGAAGGAGTCTTGCTTTCAATCAACATTGTTCTTGCCATTTCTTGTAAAGAGCGATTTTTCCTTTCCACAACACCATTTTGTTCTGGTGTATATGGAGTAGAGAAATTGTGTTGAAAGCCATTTTCCTCACAAAAGTTTGAAAAGCTTTGATTATCAAATTCTCCCCCATGATCAGTTTTGATGCTTGAAATAGTATAACCCTTTTCATTCTGAATTTTTCTTGCAAACTTTGAGAAGTATGAGAAAGCTTCATTTTTATGAGCAAGAAAAAATACCCATGTAAACCTGGTGAAATCATCAACAATGACTAGACAGTATTTCTTACCACCAATGCTCTGTATTCTGGTTGGTCCAAAAAGATCCATATGAAGAAGCTGCAAGGCACGATTAGTGGAAACATGATGTATAGGCTTAAAAGAACTTCTTACTTGTTTTCCTAGAGTGCAAGCATTGCACAGTTCTGTTTTTCTGTATCTCAAATCTGGTAGTCCTTGTACCAGTTTCTTATTTGATATTTTTGAGATCTGCTTCATACTAATATGTCCCAGTCTTCTGTGCCAAAGATCTTCATCTTCTTTGACTGAGATCAAACAGTGAGTGTAGTTTGAGTTGACGTCAAGAAGATAGATGTTCCCATGTCTTCTTCCTGTGAAAGTTTGAGAACTGTCTCTGCTTGTTCCTGAACAGATATCTTCTTGAAAGTTGATTCTGAAACCTGAATCACATAGTTGGCTTATGCTTATCAGATTGTAGTTGAGACCTTTTACCAATGAAACATCATTGATTGTAAGTCCTCCAATCTCAACAGTTCCTTTTCCAACTATTTTTCCTTTATTATTTCCTCCAAAGGAAACTTTTCCACCATTCAGACTTTGTAGTTCAGCGAAAATACTAGGATCTCCAGTCATGTGTCTGGAACATCCACTGTCCAGGTACCACTTTCTTTTCCTCTTTGTGGTGACCTGCAAAAGTTACAACTTCTCATGTTTTCTTTGGTACCCAAACTTGTTTGGGTCCTTGAAGGTTAGTATAGGCTGTCTTAATGAAATCTCTTCGAATAGGTCTCCAGACCTTAGGACATTCATTCTCAAAATGTTGTGGATTTCCACATTTTGAGCACTTTAAGGCACTTCGACCAATAGGTTTGACAAAGTTCTTATTGAAATGATTTTTGTAAGCTTGTCGAGGAGGTCTTTGTTTTAGTCTCTCCTTGACCTTTGGAAAATCAATTAAATTTTTATTTTCCTTTACGAATCCAAGACCAGATTTGTTGAAATAAGGAATCTGTACAGAAAGAATATTTTTCAAGGTTTCTGAACCTTTTGAAAATTTGGAAACCAGTTCTGTAACTTCCTTTTTCAAGGCAGTATTTTCTTTGGAAAGAAAATCTCGATTTTCCTTGAGTTGATGAAATTCTTTTTGAAGAAAATCAATCTTTTCTTTTTGAGAGATCTCCTGTTGTCTAAGTGATGAATTTTCCTTTTTCAGAGAAGAGATTCTTTTAAGAGCAGCCTTGAATTCGAGACATAATTCATCAATATAGTTTGAAACTTCAATAGGCATTTCAGAATGATTTACCTCAATCTCAATTTTTGCGTTTGATTCTGAATCTGAGTCTGTATCTGAGTTGGCCATTAGACAGAAGTTTGAGATATCTTCATCACTGTCTTCGCACTCTGTATCACTCCATGTTTCTGCTTTTAAGGCTTTCTTTGCCTTCTCGAATTTGGTCTTCTTTTTAAGGAGAGGACAGTTTGGTTTGATATGTCCTCGCTTTCTACAGTTGAAGCAGATTATTTCCTTTGATTTATCTACTTCATCAGAAGTCTTTTTCTTTTCAAAAGGCCTCTTTCCTTTGAGGTTTCTCCCTTTGATCTTCATCCTCTTGTACTTCTTAATGAAGAGAGCTAGTTCTTCATCATCGACATCTTCGTCTTCAGAATCTGCATCAGAATCAATGTTAGTCTTTAAAGCGATTGATTTATTACCTCTGGATTCATTTTCTTCAATCCGTTTTTCTGTTTCGTATGATTGAAGAGTTCCAATTAACTCGGTCACAGAGAGAGGCATGATTCTTTGAGTTTCCCTGATGGAAGTTTTGATGTTCTCCCACTGTTTTGTCAATCCTCTCAGAAGTTTATTGACTTTCATCACATCTGGAACTGGTTGTCCTTGATACGCAAGACCATTTACAATTTCTGTAAATCTGTCATACATATCGGCAACAGGTTCTTCAGGCTTCATTTTGAAGGATTCATATTGGCCAAGCAGTATGTTAATCTGAGTTTCCTTGGCACGATCTGTTCCTTCATAGGTGATGTAGAGAGTGTCCCAAATTTCCTTAGCTGATACACAGGAAGCAATCTTTTTATACTCAACAGGTGCTAAAGCACAATAAAAAGAATAAATTGCTTTGGAGTCTAAAGATTCTCTTTTAGATATCTCAGTTTGAGATAATGGAAGGTCTGTTGGCATATTTTCATCCATCTGCTCTTTTGAATCAGAGGGTTTTGGTCTGACTCCTCTAATGATGACATCCCATTGCATGTGATCAATTGACTTTACGAAAGCCTTCATCTTGTTTTTCCAGATGCTGTACTCCTTGCCATCGAAATAGGGAGGTCTGTTATTACTTTGACCTTCAATGAGACCTGGAGCACCAAAGCTAGCCATATAGATCGTAAGCTCAGAAGTAAAACACTTCAACAGATGAGCAACCTGCTCTGATACCAATTGAAGAGGCTAGCAAGGATCACCTAGAGGGGGGTGAATAGGTGATCTTAAACAATTTTAACAAATTTAAGCGGAAATGATAAAATACAGTTTGAGTCTGAATAATATTCAGATTCTATAAGGACGTGCTGTTGAATGTGCAGTGTATAAAGTAAAAGATTAAGAGATGGAGAAACTGCACACAGAATTTATAGTGGTTCGGCTTATGATAAGCCTACGTCCACTCTCCCACGCTGACAGCCTACCGGCTGGATTTCACTATGTAATCAAGAAGTTTTACAGATCTAGAGTGATATCACTCTTGTGTAAAATAGGACTTTCTCACACAAACAAGTCTGTAAAGTAACCCTCAAGATTCTAAAGTTGGGCTCAAGGAAGAGAAAGAATTGGAGTAATCTCAGGCTTTGGACTTGATGATTCTTGAATCTATTTTTCTTCTGCTGCTCGTTGATCTCCTTAAATACTCCTCCACTTCCAAACTAGCCGTTGGACAGTCTTCAGAGGATCATCTTCACCTTGGACAGATTTGTATAGAAAGGATTGAGTAGCCGTTGAATGACAGATTCTGAATCCCGCTGATCCTGGTCGCCCATACAATCAGAATCTTGGTTTCCATAAGTAGAGATTAGTCCGTTGTGATAATGTTTGATTGACAATCAAATTGTTTTAGATTGAGTCAATCAAAACCTTCCTTGTGAAATCCAAGCCAGATCACTAGCTGTATTGTTAAGTTCTTTGTCTGCATAATTCAGCGTCTGAGTCTGGAAAATATCTGCGTCTGGAAAATCTTCAGAGTCTGGAAAATTTCTGAGTCTGGAAAATCTTCAGAGTCTGGAAATTTTCTGAGTCTGGAAAATCTTCAGAGTCTGGAAAATCTTCTGAGTCTGGAAATTTTCTGAGTCTGGAAAATCTTCAGAGTCTGGAAATTTTCTGCGTCTGGAAAATCTTCAGAGTCTTTCCTGCGTCTGAATTTCCAAACCAAAAAGTAACTTCATGTTATTTACGAAAGTTTTGTCAACTTCAAAATCTTTTGGGGTTTTCCTCAACACTATTGACTCGTATTACGAACACATAATGATGTTACCGATGACGAAGCTTACCATTTTGATGGAATGACTGAGAAAAAGTTTCCTTGATATGAGCCAATGTCGAGTGTTTATGACGTGCAATTTCCTACAAACAAATATACTCAAAATCCCATTCATTTTTTATATGAAACATCAATGTATGAGCACGATATGGGTGGCCACCGGTATGAAACATCACTATATGAATCGCATTCATTTTGATTAAATTTTTTTAACCACGTACAAAAATATAAATTTCACTGAAAGTGGGTGGCCACAAATATTCTAAGTCATTATGTAAAGTTTTGTAAGAAATAAATTATTATTATTGTTAAATTTTTTTGGGACCTAACAAAAAATTTCACTAAAAGTTGGTGGCCACCGATATTCTAAGACATTCTGTAAATTTTTGAAATTTTAAAATTTTAAGAATTTATAAATTATGAAATTTAATATAAAATTTTTCCGTGGAAAAAAAATTTCCATACTAAAATTGGGTGGCCACAGGTAGTCTAAGCTATTAGATACAATATTCCAATTTTTTTAAGTCATTCTTTATTTTAAAAATTTTTAGGGCACGTTAAAACAATTAAATATAACTAAAAGTGGGTGGCCACAAGTATTATAAGCTATTCCGTGAAATGTTGAAAATTTTTAAATTATGATTTTTTTTGCCATCTAAAGAAATTTAAATTTCACTACAAGTTGATGGCCATCTAAAGAAATTTAAGTTTGTTATAAATTTTTAAAAACTTTTACAGTCAAATTTCATATTTGTTGTCAACATATACCGTTTTTTAAATTTTCCATAATTTTGCAGGAATTTTTGTAGAATTGTTTAATTTTCAAGCATTTTCTGTGAAAACGCCTAATTAACGCTAAATCATCCACATAATAAACAAATTAAACAGTCGACCATCGATCAATGCCACATGCAATCCTGAAATCGACCCGTAATTTAACTAATGACAAGTTATCCTAAATAATCCCTAAACAACTCCGACTAATTACCTAATTATACTAACTAGTGCTTAAAGAGTTGGCTTACTTGGTTCAAGCACAACAAAAACCGGCGAAATGGACACTGGCGAACCCGGCACGGGCGTGGGCGACGGCGGCAATGGTGATTGCGGCGTCGGCGGCGGCTGTAGTGCGACCACGGTCGCTGTGCTCCAGTGCGGGCGGTAACGGGCGAGGGCTGCTCCGGCTCGAGCCTCGGCGCGCTAATGGTGGGCAATGAGGGCGACAGCGGCGGAGGGCGGGGACGGGGCCGGGGCGGGGAGGGGGCCGGGCCGGGAAGGGGGCAGGGGCCGGGGCGAGGGCGAGGGCGAAGGGGGGTGGCGGGGCGGGGCGGGGGCGGCGACGGGCGCGGAAGGGGGCGGGGCGGGCCGGGGCGGAGGGGCCGGGCCGGAGGGGGCGGGGGCGGGGCGGAGGGGGCGGAGGGGGCCGGAGGGGGTGGGGGCCGGGGCGGAGGGGGCGGGGCGGAGCGGGGCGGAGGGGGCCGGAGGCGGGCCGGAGGGGGCGGAGGGGCCGGGGGCCGGGGCGGAGGGGGGCGGAGGGGGCCGGAGGGGGCGGGGGCCGGAGCGGAGGGGGCGGGGCAGAGGGGCGGGGGCAGGGGCTGGGCGGGGCGGAGGGGCGGGGGCAGGGGCTGGGCGGGGCGGGGGCGCGGGGGGGCGGGGCCGGGGCGGAGGGCGAGCGGGGCGCGGCGGAGGGGGGCGGGGCGGGGCCGGAGGGGAGGGGGCAGGGGCGGCGCGGAGGGCGGGGCGGGGCCGGGGAGAGGGGCGGAGGGCGGGGCGGGGCCGGGGAGAAGGGCGGAGGGGGCGGCGGGGCGGGCAGGGGCGAGGGGCGGGGCGGAAGGGCAGAGGGCGGAGCGGGGCCGGGGCCGGGGCGGGCGACGGGCGGGGGGTGCGGCGACGGGGGGCGGGCGCGACGGCGACGGATCTGCAAACGTGCGAAGAAGAAAGGAGGGACACGGTACAAATGCAAGAAATTTGCGATGGACGAGGGTGTCCGTCGCAAATTTGCGACGGAAGAACGCGGTCCGTCGCAAAATTTTTCGGATTACTTTTTCCGGTTGAAATTTGCCAAACATTCGAAATTTGCGACGGACAAGTATATCCGTCGCAAATTTGCGACGGACAAGTTGATCCGTCGCAAATTTCGAACGTTTCGCAAATTTCTACCGGGAAAAATTCCCGGGAAAAATTTGCGACGGACAAGAGTGGTCCGTCGCAAATTTGCCTCGTCCGTCGCAACTTTGCGACGGACCACTCTTGAGTTTTGAGACGGATATAAATTTTTAAATTTCGACTGGTAAATATTCCCTGGCAAAATTTGCAACAGCCAGGTCTGAGTCAGTCGAAAATTTCAAACGGTAGAAATTCCATAGCAAAAATTGCAACGGACCAGTTTTTCGGTCAAAAATGTAACGTCGCATTGGTATGGGTCCTAAATGTGCTACGTGTTTTTTTTTACTTGTCTTTTTTTTCAGTCTGAAATTTCAGATGATACATTAAATTAGAAAGAATAATCAACAATAACAATAATAAAAAAGCACAATAACAATAATAACAATAACAATAATGATAACAGCCAAAATAGCAATTGTAGCATTAATAATTACACATCCGTAGTGTTCTGTGACAACAATGTCAATCTTCGTCTTCGGCTTCGTCTTCGTCGTCGTCGGCTTCGTCTCCATCGTCGTCTTCGTTGTCGTCTTCGTCTTCATCTTCGTCTTCGTCCTCGTCTTCGTCTTCGTTCTCGTCTTCGTCATCTGTCTGCAAATCAGATTCGGAACATTCTGGTACATTTAATTCGTAAATTTCTGTTGGTTCCACATCTGTCATTGCTCCGGACGGATCTCGTAAAGTTGGTATGTCATATTCCTCAACTTCAACAGTGTTACACACTTCCTCTTGTTGGTAGGCTCTATCCTTCCAGTGTTCCTCGATTTTCCTCCGTGCTTTGATTTTACAAACAGCCCACCAATCAGCTTTGTCGCGTTTCAAACTAGGATATGATGCATAACATACTTGAATTGCTTGTTGTTCCAAGACAAATGGTTCATACTTCATATACATTTTCTTGTGATTTATTTCAATCAAATTGAACTTCGTATGCACCTTCATTCCTTTGACGGGGTCAAACCACGTGCACTTAAATAACATAACCCGCATCATTAATGGTCCAGGGTACTCAATCTCAATGATTTCATCCAACAATCCATAAAAATCATCTTGCAAACTGTCACTATTGGATGACCGAACAGACACACCACTATTCATTGTGGATTTTCCCATTCCATATTCTTGAGTATGAAAATTATATCCATTTATGAAATATGCTGGCCAACTTCGAACTCTTAACTGTGGACCCCATGACAGATAATATAGCAATCCTTGCCCTCCAAATTCATCATACTTACTATGAACCTAAGGTTAGACATGCAAAGTTAATAATATATATTTCACTAAATGATGTATATAATTTTCATAACTTGGTTTTAATCCACAGGCAACTTACATATGTCTTGAACCATGCTGCAAATTGTTCATCGCACAAACGGTCAAACTCATTTGGTTGTAGTCCAAACATTGAAGTTTAGAAAATCCTAATATTAAAAACAATATCATTATTAGCAAATATTTGACACGCAAAACATATATTCGCAAATTTACACTTACTTGAAGTATGGCTCCACTTCTGGGTAGTTCAGTAAAATATAAGTATGGGCTGCATGCAATTCTTCGCCTGATAAGTAACGAAACTGACATGCGCCGCTTGGTCGACCAAGATAATTGAAAATAGAGAATGCCGTGCAATTGGGATCAATGGGGCCCTCATCATTTCTGCCTGCTCTCCGCCTCTTGCACTGAACGTGCGGCTCAAAATAGTATGATGCAAATGTTGTCACTTCTTCCACAATATATGCATTACAAATTGAAGCCTCAACACGTGCCTTATTCTTCACTTTTTTCTTCAAATGATATAAGAATCTAGTTGAAATAACAAGAAGCTTATCAGAATATATTATATGATAAACTAATTTGAACCGCATTTAAAAAAAAAACATTACCTCTCAAATGGATACATCCAGCGAAATTGGACGGGACCTGCAACTTTGGCCTCATAAGGCAAGTGAACTAAGAGATGCTCCATCGAATCAAAAAACGCCGGAGGAAATATCCTTTCTAAGTTGCAAAGAATAATTGGAATATCTCTCTCTAGTTTTTCCATGTGCGATGCTTTTAACACTGTCGAGCAAATATCATGGAGGAAATTGCTTAATTCTGTAATGGCGCCCCATACAAAGTTCGGTAGAACTTCCTTCAAAGCTATTGGAAGTAGTCTTTCCATCAGGATGTGACAATCATGACTCTTCAAACCTGTCAACTTGCATTCATTCAAATCAACACATCTCCCGAGGTTCGAAGCATATCCATCAGGAAACCGCACAGATTTCAACCAGTGACAAACAACTCGCCTCTGCTCCTTAGCCAATGTATAAACTGCTTTCGGTTTTGGTCCCATGCTGCTTGCATCCACAGCTAGTATTGGCCGATCGCAAATATCTGTCATATCTTTTCTTGCGTTCAAGTTGTCTTTTGTTTTTCCGGCGACATCCATCACAGTATTGATGACATTGTCGAAAACATTCTTTTCTATGTGCATGACGTCAAGATTATGATGAATAAGATGGGCCTTCCAATATGGTAGATCCCAAAATATACTGCGTTTTGTCCACTTATGTGTACTTCCGTACGCAAAAGTCGTGCCGTGCGGGTTCTCAATAACAGTTGGAAAGTCATGCACACGTTCCCAAATTTGATCGCCGGTTAACCTCAGTGGTGGACGCGTTCTTTCAGTCCTATTCTTGATGAACTCTTTCTTATTCCTTCTGAAAGGATGATTTGGCGGTAAAAATTGTCTGTGACAGTCAAAATAGCTAGGCTTCTTTCCATGTTTTAACCTAAATGACTTTGTCCTCTCCATACATATCGGACAGCCTAAGATCCCAGCTGTACTCCAGCCAGATAACATTCCGTAAGCTGGAAAGTCATTTATTGTCCAAAGAAGGGCAGCTTTCATGACAAATGTTTGATCGGTAGAAACGTCATACGTATGGACACCTTCAACCCAAAGCCGCTGTAACTCCTCAATCAATAGTTGCATATAAATATCTATCAACTTTTTCGGATTTTGCGGCCCTGTCACGATCAATGTCGAAAACATAGAAGGTGTCTTCATGCACATACCAGGTGGAAGATTGTACGGCGTTAAGATAACTGGCCAGCATGAATAACTTCTTCCTGTTTTCCCAAATGGAGCAAATCCATCGGCACAGAGACCTAACCTGATGTTCCGAGGCTCCATTGCAAACTCAGGGTATGTTCTATCAAAATGTTGCCATGCCTCCACATCTGAAGGATGACACATTAGACCCTCTTCTGTTTCATGATTTGCATGCCAAGTCATGTGTTCAGCAGTGGCTTTAGACGCATAAAGCCTTTGCAATCTGGGGATTAAGGGCAGATAAAACATTTGCTTGCATGCTCTACGCTTCTGATGACGACCCGACCTCCTGTTAATCTTGTACCTAGGTTGGCTACAGAATTTGCAAGATTCTGCATTTTCATCATCTCTCCAATATAGCATACAACCCCGACTACATACATCAATTCTTACAACCGGAAGACCTAAGTTATCCACTAGCTTTTTCATATCATAAAAATCACTTGGCATGTTGTTATCATGAGGCAATGACTCTCGCATTACTTCAACAAAAGAGTTGAAGCAATCCGCAGACACATTATGCTCTGCCTTGATATTTAATAGTCGGGCTGTTACCGATAACTTTGTGTGGTCCTCACAACCTGCCCATAGAGGTTCATCTGCTGCTTTCAACACATCCCAGAACTGATTAGATTGAAAAGTTTCATTATACACATTCTCCTCAAAACCCGTTACTCCTATATCTTCCAATTGTGAAGCATGACTACTACCCAATTGTTCACGTGTAGGAGTAAAACTAGTACTTGCATGATTTGATTCTGTGCCAAAATTATAACGAGCTCCATCAATCACCATCCTCTCGTATGGGTTCAATTGCTCATAATAGCCACATTCTTCACTAACTGAAAATTGGTCACTTCTTCCATATCCTTCATCAGCTATAAATGGTTCACCATGGGAAGTCCAATTATAATAGTTCGGAGTAAACCCATATCTAATAAGGTGTTCTCTAACTTGATCACACTTCTGGAATTTACCATTACCGCACTTTTTACACGGACACCTTAACTTATTTCCATCCATAAACTCATATTTACTACTAGCAAAGTCCAAAAATAGTTCCAACCCAGTACGAAACTCATCCGTCAATCCTTGACGTCCAGGTAAATTCTTATTATACATCAAAGCCCTTTCTCTTTGCATTATGTCTGTATTAAAATAATAAATGCTGGTAAAATATTTAAAATATCATATCTATTGTTCGTAATTAAAACTATAAAATTTTGGAAATTAGAATTTTTTTTCTTCACACAACAATTAATATGAAATTGCAAAAATAGAAAAATTTACAATGCAAAGAAGACTTACCCAAATATTTGACTGAAATATTGATAGGACAAAGTGATCAATTGGATGAGAATTGCAAAGTCCACTTGGATTGCGAGACCTTCAATTAGGCACAAACCCAAAAAAAAATAATCACTTAAGAATTATTTTGTAATATTTTTTAAAGTACGATGGAAACGGAATTCATCCCTAGCAAATTTGCGACAAATAAAAGCAAAATCCGTCGCAAATTTGGGACGGAATTTGCATTTATTCGTCGCAAATTTGCGACGGATACGATAATCCGTCGCAAATTTGCGACGGAAACGATAATCCGTCGCAAATTTGCGACGGAATTTCATGACATTCCGTCGCAAATTTGCGACGGATACCTCATTCTGTCGCAAAAGGCGCGGCCTTTCGGCTCATCCGAAGGCCGGCAACGTGTAACCGGTCGCCGGTCATTAAACCGGTCGTTAAATTGGTGATGCAGATAAGAAAAAAATACAAATATAAACATATATTAAAAAAAAATTACAATGTAACAACGAATAGTGACGAAGATAGCAATTTTGCACTTACCGGTACAAAAGCTTCACCGAGATTAATATGTGCGTCCGTAGATGTTGCTGAGTTCAGTGACATGAAAGGGGGAGAAAATCAACAGAAAGCGAGAGAAAGCGAGAGAGAGCGAGAGAGAGAGAAAGTGATTATCAGTCGGGCTGATAAACTACGAATTTGCGACGGATGTACGTTTTCGTCACAAATTTGCGACGGAAGTACTTTGCCGTCGTAAATTTGCGACGGATTTTGCGACTGTATTATTTTCCGTGGCAAATTTGCGACGGAATTTGCGACGTATTAGATTTGCCGTCGCAAATTTGCGACGGAATTTGCGACGGACGTAAGTTTCCGTCGCAAATTTGCGACGGCAAATAAGACCGTCGCAAAATCCGTCGCAAATTTGCGACGGATTATTTCCGTCGCAAATTTCATGTTTTTTTTGTAGTGGTAGATTCATTTCATCAATCTTTTTCTGATTCTCCATGGTAATACTAATTACCAATCTATGCTAAATCATTTATGCTAAGTCAACTAATGGGACATATATACCATGGTCCATTAAAGCTTTCATCTACTGGCATGATCAAACGGTGGAATTCTTGATTCAGTCCATGTTCGAGTTTTCCATTTGCTTGCTCTTTCACTGACACCTGTGGCTAAAGACTTCAGATTATATTACGTACCCTATGCATAGTCTAAGAGCACAAATTTTGACGGGTTAAGAGTGACGACTTTCTGATTGTTCACCCTATCATATAGTTAAGGCTGCTGATTATAACTCTTGAAACTGGCAAATACTGCCAAATGCCATGAAATATACATTCGTGTGTTCTCGCATTTTGGACGCGAATGATAACTACTATGTTCCAAAAATAGATTTTTCTATTTATATTCCCTAAATGAGTTACTGAACAGAGATAGCGTTTGACAACGACGCATATTGAAATTCGTTTGATAACGACACAAAATTTCTCTCTTATAAGCCCTTTTCCATTCATCAACGGGCGATGGGAGGCGGCGCACAGCATGCAACGAGGGGTGGCGGGCGAGGGGTGACGATGGCCGATGGGCGGTGGCAGTTGGCAGGCGACCGACCGGCGAGGGGTGGCAATGGCAATCAGCCAGTGGGAGGCACCGAGCGGCTGACGAGGGGGGGGCGATCAGCTGACAGCTGACAAGGGGACGCGAGTGACGAGCGGCGGGCGGCCACAAGGGGTGGTAGCGATCGGCAGCCGGCTGCAAGGGGGCGGCGGCGGTAGGAGATGAGGGCAAGCGATACAAAGAGTTTTTATTTCTCTTTTCGTTCCAAAAATAGAAAAGTAGAAAATTTTTACTTCTCATTTCTGTTTCAAACCTATTTCTAAACTAAAAATTTGTTCCAAAAATAGAAAAATGAAATTGTATTACCAAACGGATTTTTGTTCCAAACCGGTTTTCGGGAACAGAAAAATAAAAAAACAAAGAAAGATCCGAAGCTTAATCCATCCGTGGCATATCTCAAATTGCAATGTTGGTGCTATTTATACTGCCTCGTATTCTGAGTGGTCTTGCTAAGTTGATTTGGTTTGTGTAGGAAAGCATGTGACATGTTTTTTCTTCAGAGTTTTCAGCTTAATCCAAGGTGCACCTTTGCCTAGCTTGAGGTAGCTTCCTAGCTATGCCTCCGTTATGCAGTTGTGATGAACGATGAAAAGTGCAAGTCTTTCGGCTTTTGTTTTCTTCTTTTTGAGCTAGTTTCAATTTATTCGTTCTTTTTTTTTCTCTTTCTTTCTTTTATATTTTATATTTTTGAAATGGTTCTCTCAACATTGGTGCTTCTCGTGTTTTTATTAGTTGTTATTATTATTTTTTTGGGGGGCAATCTCTATTCCACTTCGTGGCAATTTCATGATAGGCCTTTTGGATGTTGGTTGATGACATGATGATTCGGGAGTTGCAAATTGTTGTTAGTTAGTTACTTCTAATTTGAGGGACAGGTAAATGTTTAGTTATTTTGATATACAAACAACATCTTTGATGTTTTCATGCTAAATGAATGATGAAAATTCAGACCATTGTTCCTTTCTTTATGTAGTAGGCTGGATCAATCTAAATGGCGAGAGGCCTTTTGAAACGTAACTTATGTGATGTGGTAACTTTTCATTTATTTGTAGCATTCGCATGTGATTAGTGATTTTCTTATACATCAAAATAACTTTCAAGATGCTTAGTAAATTTTTTGAATAAATATTATATGGTCGGTAAATTTTATTATGCTTGGATAAGTTGCGTGTGTATTTGGAGTTAATTTGGCCATTGAATTCTTCCATGTGCCACCCATTATTGATCCAATAATGAATGTGGAAATTATATTTTAGATTGGCGGTGGGCCTAATAAAAACTGAGAAAGTTACTAAAATTAATATGAATAGCGCATTTCCAGCTAAATTATAAACTCCATCTCAAATTTAAGATCAATTCTAAATATGTTGACCTAATGTGTTGGGCCGACAAACATTACAAAAGTCCTAAAAAACGAATATGGGCTTATTCTGGACACTTAATTGAGATGACGGTCCAACTTTAGTCTTAAGGTATCCTTATGCGACTCCTTTTTGCTTTTTCATTTAGGTTTCTGGCCCACTCGGAACTCTAAGAAAATTAAGTGCGGTCACTCTTCGCTTTCAAACAAGAGCCTTCGAGTCGGATAAACTAAGGTGCAAAAAGGGAATCTTTCATTTGATTATAATTATCATGATTTCCAAAGCAGAGTTTAATAAACAAAAGAAGCCTTAAAAGGCACAAAGAAACAGAGATCGAAGCAGGGCTCAACAAACAACATAAAGTTTAAGCAAAGTTAATGCGCTACTAAGTAGATCCGCATTTCACGGTTAATGACAAATGAAATCACGTGAAGAGCAATATCATTGGATACCACGCACTCACTCACGATACTAGTAGTAGTGGAACCGCAACTTGTTAACTATTTGAGAGACCCAAGGCCACACTCATTACTCTTGTCCGTTCGTTGCATGGGGTCTAAAACTATATTTTTCATGTATTATTCTAAATGTCGGTTTTAACCTATGTTGCCTTTGTTCATACTTCAAGTTAATCATTTACATTTTTAATTGAAGGTATTAAATACATTCGAAATCCTAATTTGTCACCCTATGTTGATTCCCGCGAGGCCGCACATGCACATGTCGATGAAAATATTAACTTTACGACAAAGCTTAATGATTCTACTCATCACGTGTTTGTGGGGGTGTGTGGCCTGTCCTTGTCCATTTGTCTCCTTTATTAATTACATTTTGTTATATTGATAATGACGGACTATAAACAAGCGATAATGCTAGCCGAATCATCTTCTTACTTTAGCGTTTGGTAATCATTTGTTTTTTTTTTTTTGTTTTTTTAGGCCACTTGATGGAACTGCCATTTAGATTTTATAAAGCGGAGAAATCAATTAAAGTTCAGAAATTTTGTCTCGATTGGGAAGACCGAGAGCGGTCATTTTCTATTGTTTTTTTTTGGCCAATGACAAACTTGAAAAGTGTGCAACCAAGTTTTCAGCTTCCCAAGGATTTGATAGTGCTTAGTTGTAACTTAACTAAGGTTACATTACGGAACTCCATAATCGATACCCATCTCCTCTTTTCTAGTGGTTTGAATCTTCATTTAAGATTTTGAATCGTTGGAGCTCTAATACTAAATCTCGACCATTGATAAGTAAAACATTATCAACAATTGCTATTCAATATACAAATAAAAAACATGGCCATTTTTTGTTTTAGAGATGTTTCGAACTATATACCATTTCAAAAATTAAACTTCAATCTTTTTCTCGTTCAATTAGATTAATTATAATGTTACTCCTATATTTTTAATATGGTTTCATTGAACCACAAAAGCAGCAGGTTTAGGACTACTACCTAATCAATATTTGTTCATTAGTGGTGGAGGTAAGGATGTCGAGACTTGGACATTGGTGATGGTGCCTAGTCAAGTAGAGAAACAATAAAACCATCTATATATAATCTAGCGAAGCATATTATTATTACCAAGTTCAACTTTTAATTAAAAAGTATGGGGATACATAGAAAGGAGATCTCTTCCACCACGATAGTTGTAATAGATTATTTGCTCATTTTACCTTATAATTTGGTTGGATATGAGTCTGGTGCAAACCCACATGGAGTTGGCTTTGATTTTTTAGTCTCATTTCGATCTGTTGTTAAAATATTTAGCGTCCTATAACCACTTGGTACACTAAAATTGAGTTAAAAATTGAATTCTGACACATATTGCCACCTCTAATTAGAACTCTGTGTCACATGGATCTGAATTATCCTTGACCGTTTGTTTTCTTTATTAATTTGTTATGTTGATGATGACAGACTGTATAAGGTACTTATTACAGCAGGGATGATTTAAACGAATAATTTTATTCATTAGATCTTGATTCACACAAGCCCCCACATACAAATATCGATTAAAATATTAATATAATTAGAAGGATTAAAGATGCTACTTGCAACGTGCATGTGTGGGTGTGGCCTGTGCTCGTCCATTTCTTCTATTAATTACAATTTGTTACACAGACAATGACAGACTATAATAAGTCCTTATTAAACAAGCTAATCCAAGTCGAGTCATTTTCTTACGATAACAGCTGGTAATAATTTGTTTTTGATTTTTTTTAACCCACTTGATGGATCTGTAGCTTAATTTTTAGGGTTAATATTACGAAAAATCTCAAACTGGTACATATACGATAAATTCACCAAAAACTAATTTTTTTACTATGAAAAATTCCAAACTGATATACCTACAATAATTTTACCCTATGTTAGTTTCCTTTAAATTTTACCGTCAAATTTCTGAGTTGATGACACGTGACAGTTGATGAGTATATCACTTTGGAGTTTTACTTTCTGTTTGTTATAGATGTACCGGTTTGTAATTTTTTGTGGTATTAATTCAATTTAACTTAGAGTAAATTTATCACAAATGTACAAGTTTTGGGTTTTTGGTGATCAAAAATTAGTTTGAGGTAAAATTATTACAGCTGTATCAATTTGGAGTTTTTAATAATCAAAAAATTAACTTTTAATAAATTTATTATATGTATATTAATTTAAAATCTTTCGTAATATTAATCTTAATTTTTATAATACGAAGAAATCAAACAAAGAAAATCAATTTAAGTCCCCAGTTGATTGAGAAGATCGAGAGCGGTCATTTTTTATTTCTATGTTAGATCAGTGAGGACTTGGAGCAGTGTGCTATCAAGTTTTCAGCTTTCCAAGGATTTGACTAGAGCTTTGTTAAGGCCTCAATTAATTAAGGTGATACTATCGATATGCACAGTCCATGTCCCTTTCCTCTTTCTTTCTCGTGACGTGGGTCTTTGTGAAGGTCCTAAATCATTGAATCTCGGCCGTCGAGAATCACATATGTCAGCAAAAAGTTGCTGTGTTCCTACCTATCACCAGAATCTGAAGATGATCGACCTGTCAAGGACCAAAATCCGACTGAATGGAAAAAGAAGCAATGCTTATGTATAAAGACTCATCACGTATCTCTCTCTATCACCCATGATTAAAAATAACAAATATTATTGTAGCCTTAGTAGAGGCTTGGTGTTCAGAAAGAAGTCATAGTACTATCCCACCATTAATATTCACTGCGGAGGAAGGGCGTGAAAAAGACTTCAAGTCACCGCTTAAAGTAATTGGCATCTCCCACCAAGAGCCAAGTTACACTTCGTATCAGTGTGTCCATCTGCACTCACCACTGCCAGACTTTTTTGACTCCGTAAAAAGATGATTCCAGCTAACCAGCATCTCCGACAAAAAAAGCCAGACTTTTCTGACCAAAAAAGCTAACCAGCATCTCTCTCGGGCGTGTGCCCATGCGCGTGCAGAGAGAGAGAGAGAGAGATATGAAAGCTGTCCATCAAAATGAAATCAACTTTTTATCTTGCAAAAAGGGCAGCTGTCAAGGAAAATCAATGTATGCAAGTTCCAAAGAAGAGACCTCGTGAACACTGTACAGCAATATATACAAAAAAAAGTTGTGTAGAGCTTGATAAGGGTTAATATCAGTTACGATAAATTACTTTAAACTAATTTTTTCATCGTTCAAAACTTCAAACTGGTACATTTATGATAAATTTATCCTAAACTAATTTTTTCACCACCAAAACCCCAATTGATATATTTGTGATAAATTTATCCTCAGTTAGTTTCCGTTCAATTTAATTAATACCATAAAAAATCACAAATATGATAACCCAAAAATGGTATATCCATCAACCGCTGCATGTCGTTTAACAAAGCAATTTGACAATAAAATTTAACGGAAACTAAGGAAGGGTAAATTTGTCACAGGTGTGCCAGTTTAGAGTTTTTGACTATCAAAAAATTATTTTGAGATAAATTTGTCATAAGTGTATCATTTGGAGTTTTTCATGGTAGTAATCCGAAGAGTAAATAGATATTGCTAGTTTGAACCATAGTATATAATAAAGACAGATCTTAGGACACGTACATCAATGGCCATACTATTGTACTCGCCTCACCTGACATAAACTTGACTAAAGTTTTTGAATCTTTATTGTATTCTTTTTTTGGAGTTTCAATTGCAGAGAATTGGTGTTTAAGCACAATCTACCTTCATTGGTTTGACCAATAAAACTGGCCCATTCCCCAAAATATGCTTTTATCCTATAATACTTTTATTTATCTTTTTTTTCTTTTCTTTTGATTAACCATTATTTGATTCGGTTGATTGAATTTTGTTGATTTTACACTGATGAAAAGGAATTATCACTAAAAATAACATGTTACTACTTATGGGTGATTTCACAAAATATGAAATATTTTACCATCGAATCTGTTTACACTATGATAGATACATTTACTCGATACATTAAGAATAATGTGCAATCTTATGAATAGGTTAAAAAGTGAATGGTACATATTACTTGTAATCATTAAGGGGTCTTGCTTTTTTATGGATGCCATAAGAAAATTAATTATGAAGTTACTTCAATATTATTTATATGATTTCATTGACTTGCCCATAGGACTAGTATCTAATCAATGTTTGTCCATTAGCGGTGGTAACAAGGATGCAGAGATTTCGACGTTGGTGATGGTGACTAGTCAAGTAAAGAAATACTAAAATCATTTCTATATAATCTAGCGAATCATATTACTATTACCATATTCAACTTTTAATAAAAAGTATTGAAGACATCGAAAGGGGATCTCTCCCATCATTATAGGAACACATCAAAAGCGTGTCTCAATCGGACACGGTCCACGCATATTATACGAAGAGAAGTTTCTTTTATGTGCCCCTCGTTCCACTCCCTTTGTTAGTGAAGTTTATAGTCTGCGATCTTCCTCGTGGTTTATCGTCTCCACAGGATGTCAAAGTCGACAGAATTTACATTCTGTTTTGAGTTCTATTCATTCATAGTTTTGGCAGAAATTGGAAATGTTCGATAAAGATTAATAAAATCACCATTTTAGCATCAAGAGACTGTTCAAAACGGTCAAAGGGTGGCGTAAAATTCTGCAAAAAGGTCAGCAAAAGTTTCGGGTGACTTGAGGACTTCTTTACTATATAGCAAGATTACGGCTTCATCTCATAAGTTCTTGTTCAGTGTATGCATAAAGCATTCCCAAAATAAAAAAATGAAACTGAGGCAAAGTCATCCATAATAATGGCTGCATATGTAGCACAGAACCCACGAGTTTCATGGGTATGGAAAACAAGAAGTTCTTGTTCAGTGTATGAAAAATAAGCCCTAACTGGAAAACCCCAAAAC
Organism: Syzygium aqueum; assembly: GCA_031216185.1. Taxonomy (NCBI): domain Eukaryota; kingdom Viridiplantae; phylum Streptophyta; class Magnoliopsida; order Myrtales; family Myrtaceae; genus Syzygium; species Syzygium aqueum. The sequence goes on from CM062237.1 coordinate 7,462,480, forward strand.
TCACGCCACTAGCCTCTGACCCCAAAATTAAACTTCAATGCCCTAATTGAAAGACAAAAAATCACACCATATTCAAGAGACCATGGAAAATCCCAACGCCAAAGTGACAACACGAGTGAGACGAAGAGGGGAAGCCCACCAATTGAGTGGAAAAGCCGGTAAATCACAGTTAGTTGGAGGTATCGAGAAGAGAGACTCGTGTAGTCGATGAGGGCGTTGTTCTGTGAGGGTCGACAAGGAGGATAGAGTCGAAACCGGCGAGGAAAAAGGAGTCGGAGACGACGCCGACAAGGAGGACAGAGTCGAATTTGAAGTGGAGGTGAGCGACGACGTTCCTAGGGTTTTTGGTCGAAGTTTGTTGAAGAGAGGTGGGGGAGAGTCCTTCGTGTTGTCTTCTCAAGGCTAAGGCTTTCTATTTCTATTTTATGTCAAGCGCACAGGTTCTTGGGCGAAGACCAGAAATTATTTCTGTTGAAGTAAAAAACTTTTATTTCTGACTTTTATTCCAAACCTATATCTGGAGTAAAAATTTGTTCTAGAAATTGAAAAAAATGAAATTGCGTTACCAAACGAATTTTTATTTAAAACCCGTTTTTGGGAAAAAAAAATTAAAAAAAAATAGAGAAATATAAATATTATTATGCGCTCCCTTATTATTTTTACTTTGGGCCAGTGGCGCCTTTATGTTTTTAGCTTCCTAAGGGATTGATTGTGATTTGAGTAAGGCCTTAACTTAGGTTAGGTTACCGAGCTGCATATTCTATACCCATATCCTATTTCTTCCTCATGGTTTGCATCTTTGTTAGGTTCTAAATCGTTGGATATCTAGTATTGAATTTCGGCCATTTATAATCCAATATTCCATAAAAATTGCTATATTTCCATCACCAAAATCCGAAAATCATTGGCATGTAAATATGACATACGGGAAAAAGAAAAAGTAATGCTCAAGCGTAAAGACTCATCACATCTCTTTCTATCACCCTTAATTAACAATAAGGGAAAAAGACATAAACAGTCCCTGAACTTTGACCCAATATGCAATTTGATCTCTGAACTTTTAATTTATTCAATACAATATATGAACTTTAGCCTAATGTTCAAAATGGTCCTTGAACTTTAGCCAAATATTCAATGTGGTCTCTATATTTGTGGTATATGTTCAATTTAGTTCCTGAGCTATATAAAAATGTTCAATGCAGTCAATAAATTAAAAATTCAGGGATCAAATTACACATTAAGTTAAAGTTCAGAAACTATTTGTGTCATTATCCCTAATAATAACGAACACTATTATAGCCCCTTTATGCATAATTCTATCCCACCATTAATAATCCCCGCAGAGGAAGTCCGTGAAAAGGACTTGAAGTCCGCCAATACAACCGGCGTCTGACACCATGTGCCATGTTATACGACGTATCAGTGTATCCATCTTCACTAGTTTGTTTTGACCATTAGAACTGCCCAAAATTTGTTTTTATTCTAACTTAATACGTTTTTTGCATCTTATTTTTGGCTTTTCTTTTGGTTAACCATTATTTGATTCAATTGATTGATGTTTGTTGATACTACACCGAGAAAAGTACATATCACAATGAATAACATTTTTTTTGCTATTAATGAGTTTTTACACAACATATGGAATATTCTACCATATATGAAAATCCCATACCCTATAACAAATACATTAACCAAGTCCGAGTAGCTTGTATCAAGAGTAGTGTGCAATCTTATCAATATGTTTAAAAATTATCGATATGGATTGATTGTAATATTATTCAACGGCAAAAGATCTAACCTTATGGCTAAGTAAGTTGACAATAGAAGCCCTTCCTAAAATATATATGGTCTTCCTTTTTTTGGGTGCTATGAGAAAATAAAATTTCATATGTGATACTTTGTCAAGGTTGCTCCCAAATTTGTCTCCATGTACTATTTCCTTAAGAGACCAAAAAGGACAAAATGCTAAAATACCCATTCTGCTGTGGTTGTCTTCCCACATTCCACATTTTTAGCTTGCGGTTACTTTTATTTGGTCTTTTTTTATTTTTCCATTTTCACCTGCGGAATCTGTGTGTGTGGAAAGTGCTCTGAATTTCATTATGCTTGCCCGTGAGGTTGCTGGGTGTAAATTCTCTTTGTGAGAAGTTATACTCTTTGACATAAAATTATGCACTAACTTCACAAAATAAAAACAATGCGAGAGTCTATATATAATTATATAATAATAGTCTCTACCTTAAGGATTGCCTTTGAGGTTGACACGCGAAGTTCTACCAATTATTTATTTCTTTATGGCTTGAACGAATCCATTCGCTCTCCGTAAAATATGTGGCCATCTTGGCTCCACATCAGCTAATATAACGCACTACAGACTTGATAGATAATTGGGATAATTGCACAACCTCTTATATGGAAATCAATCAAGTTTTAAATCATTTAATTGAATTAATGTAGTAGTAAATCTTCGAGGAAAAATGTAATCCAGTCATTTTGGCCAAGTTGGGTCTGATTTATCCAACGCGTTAATCCAGTCATGGTTGGCAATTTTACATGTAACGGTTCAACAAAATGACGCCCTTTTTGTTATGATTTTATTGAATTTTTTTTTCACATAGTTACATTTTGGGCTTGAGCTAGTAATCAAAATGGGTTGGATATGAGTCTATTGCAAAACCCACAAAGACACACGTAGAGTTGGGTTTTGATGTTTTAAACTCATCTCGATCAATTTTTAAAATTTTAAATGACTTATATACAACCTAGCACACTAAAATTCAATTGGAAAATGAATTTTATGACTCATATTCCTACCTCTAAACAGGTTACATGTCACGTGAATGGGGCCCGTCCTTGTATGATTGTTCTCTTTATTATTCACATTTTGTTATATTGACTATGACACTGTATAAAGTACTTGGTACACAGGGCGATGATTTGAGTCTGAGTCATTTTGTTATTTGGATAGCTTGTAATTATTTGTCTTCGATTTTATTTTGAAGTTCCATGATGTGCGTGCATTTTTAAATTTTAGAAAAAGAAATCAAGCAATGAGAGTCCTTACCAAAAAAAAAAAAATCAAGCAATGAGAGACTGTGTACGATTTTGTGACTCGTTACTTTTACAATTTTCTCACACCTAATTAATGTTTGTGCCTTAGCGGTGACCGGAGTCTTCTACCAAGCAGCAACTTAAGTAATTAACTGGTGTTTAGTTAAGACCTTAACTATGGTTAGATTACATGCCTTTCTTTTTTGCTTAAATTGATTTTTCTTCGACGCCCCTCTTCCTTCATCCTCGTTTGCACTCAAATCTCTTGGCCTTCTTCGTTTCTTCATCGTTCTTGCTCTGTTTCGCACTTCTCCTCATTTGCACTCAAATCTCTGTTTCGTTCTTGCTCCCCTTCCTTCATCCTCATTTGCACTCAAATCTCTTGGCCTTCTTCGTCTCCCACCGTTCTTGCTCGCTCTTCTCCTCATTTGCACTCAAATCTCTGTTTCGTCCTTGCTCCCCTTCCTTCATTCTCATCTGCAATCAAATCTCTGGACCTTCTCCGTCTCCCACCGTTCTTGCTCTGTTTCGCTCTTCTGCTTCTTCCTCCTCGGCTTCTTCTTCTTCTTCTTCTTCTTCTTCTTCTTCATTATCTGCTGCTCTTTTTCATCACTCTCTCTCTGTCTCTCTGTTTTCGCGCTCTTTGTTTCTTGGACAAAAAATCAAAGAAAAATGTCCGCCGATTCTGCCGTTTCAATTGCGTGGGATGTCTTCAAGATCGTGTTTGTTCACATCAAGCATCGATTCGAATACGTCATGTGCTCCAGGAGATACGCCGACGGTCTTCGGAAGGAAGTCGGGAATCTGAAGTACGAGGATGATAGGGTCCGCGGTGCTGCGGAAGGGGCCACAAACAATCTTCGGGATACCCACGAATGGGTCGAAAAGTTTCTGGCAAGTGCTGAGAAGGCCTTGAACGAGGCGGGAGATATGTTGGATAAATTCGAAAAGACGAGCAAGACTTGCTGCCACGGGACTCTTCCCGACCCCATTTGTCGCTATCAGTTCAGCAGGAAGGCCAAGCACAAGACCGATGACATTAAGAATCTCATTCTAGAAAACAAAGACAGGGAGATCTCCTTCAGCCGTCCTGCTCCGGGTAACGTCGCTGCTCCAACTCCAGCCTGGAGGGAAGGCAAAGATGTCGGCAAGTCGACCACCGCGATGGCCTCTGCATCTTCTGCCTCGACGTCGATTAAGCTTAGGGACGATGGCGTCTTCGAATCCAGAGCTTCTGTCATACAGAAGATCATGGATGCTCTCGCCGTTGACACGAACAGCATGGTCGGGGTTCACGGGTTAGGCGGGGTCGGCAAGTCCACCCTTTTGGCGGATGTCGAAAGGAGAATAAAGGAAGAAAATATGTTTTATCCGGTCGCTAAGGCCGACGTGACGCAAAATCCAGACATCAAGATGATCCAAGAAGAGATTGCGCACTGTTTGGGCTTTAGTGACATAAAGAAGGAAGAAAATGTCAAATTGCGAGCGAAGCTTCTGCGCGAGAGGTTGGAAAATGAGGAAAGGAAGAAGAGTAAGGTCCTCATAATATTGGACGACCTGTGGGAGCAGCTCGACTTGAAATTAGTCGGCATTCCTTGCCGACCTGACAATAAAGTTATAGGATGCAAGTTGTTGTTGACGGCGAGAGAACAACGTGTTTTGCGAAGGGAAATGCTCTGTGACATTGCCTTCCCCCTTGGTGGCCTGGAGGACGAAGAGGCAAAACGATTGTTTGAGACGACGGTGGGAGGCAAAGTTCGAGATGAGTTAGAAACCTTGGTGGGGGAAGCACTCAGCATATGTGCAGGTTTGCCTTTCCTAATTCTCGCAATAGCAAGACTTTTTATAGACACTAGTTACTCTGAATGTAAAATTGCTTTGAAACAAATTTGGGACGAGGAAACCGGAAAGGTGATTGATAAGACATTACGAGTAAGTTATGATCGTATAAAATGCGAGAAGGCAAAGTCATTGTTACAACTTTGTGCTGTTTATGGTGTCTCTAAGCTCTCTCTTGAAAATTTGGTGAGGCACAGCGTTGGTTTGGGGTTATTTGGAGAAGATAATAACATGGAATATGCTAGAAATATGTTGAGCTCACTGATTCGTACTCTTCATGCGTCCTCCCTGTTGTTACACAGTGGAGAAGATGATGGTTTCAAAATACATGACTTGGTTCGTATGTTTGTTGCCACGATGGTTTCAAGAGATCACCCTCTTCTCGTGTTGAAAGATGAGTCAGTTGCAGAGTTGCCGAAGGACAAGCTCAAAAGTTGTGGGGCGATATCCTTTCCCTACGCTGACTTGGAGCAACTTCCTGAAGAATTAGATTGCCCCGATTTGCGAATCTTTTTGTTGTTCACAAAGGAGAATTCTCTTGAGGTCCCATATTCATATTTCAACTCTATGAGAAATCTCATGGTCTTAAATCTTACCGGGATACGTCTCAGTCGTTCGCCTTTGCCGTTTCAATTCTTAGAGAAGTTACACACTCTATGTCTTGATCATTGTTCGTTAGAGGACGTGGCCATTCTTGGTGAGCTAAAAGAGCTACAAATTCTCAGCATTCGATACTCCAACATTGATCGATTGCCAAAAGAAATAGGGCAACTAACGAAGCTGAGGTTGTTAGACTTGAATTATTGTTCACAACTTGGGACAATTGAACCAGGTGTGCTTGGAAGCTTGAAGAAATTAGAGGAGTTGTACATGGAGTATAGCTTTGACCAATGGAATGCTGTGGACCAAATTCCACCAACTAATGCCAGTCTTATAGAGTTGAATAACATGAAGAATCTCTACACTCTACATGTATCCATTCCCAATCCGAGTGTGCTCCGAGAGGATTTAAACGTCAAGAAATTAACCAAGTACAGAATCCGAATAGGTAATGTGCGGTGCTGGGAGTGGAAAGGATCGAGTACATTGCAGCTCCAGTTGGATCCATCAAGCGATGTTCTTTGGAAAGGATGCATACAAAGTATCTTAGGCAAAACTGACGATCTGTTTTTGGAGGAGCTGGACGGAAGGGAGCAAAGTGTTTGCGTGTTATCCCAAAAAGGTTTTCCAGAATTAAAGCATTTACAGGTCCAGAATAGTCCCTCTGTCCATTACATCCTCCAATCGCCATCCCATACATATTTTAAGGCGTTGGAGTCGTTACTTCTCGAGAATCTCATCAACTTGGAGAAGATATGCCACGGCCATATCTCCTCCAAATCCTTCAGTACATTAAAAGTACTACGAGTCAAAAGTTGTGACAAGATGGAAGTATTGTTTCCTCTTTCAGTGGTGAGAGGACTACAAGAGCTAGAAGAGATCGAAGTAGTCGGTTGCAAGTTAATGCGCGGCATTGTAGAAGCTGATGATTGTGGCAAAGTGGAGTTGCATAATTTGCGTGTATTTAAATTGGAGGACTTGCCAAACATCAAGAACTTTTTCAACACAGGGTCGGCTCCTTCGTGTAGTACATCAGACGACCGAGTTAGCACTCAAATCACATTCTTCAATGGGCAACAGGTAACTATTTATTTACTTTTCCTTTCTTTGCTAATTAGATGTAACACAGATTATGATGCTTATTCAATTTGTTATTTTCAGTTAATTTTCTTCCTAATTGCCTCATCTGTTCATGCCTTCTCTAAAATTAGATAAAGCAATCTTCCGTTTCTCTTAATTGGGTAGATATCCAACTAATTATATGAAATCCATGTAAATTTAGTTTGCGATAGGTTCTGAGTTATTTTCAACTTTATGTTGCAAGTATATTAATAGGGTTTGATAAAACAAAATTGAACGGAATTTTGGCATTAAAAAAATTCTATAAGTAAAGTAATTTCTCGTCTTTCGCAATGGATTCCGTTGAATTTAGTAATCAAACTTTGTTATAGTCCACACGATGTTATAGTATAGGTGACACTCTTAAAATCAACACAGAGAATGGGAAGGAGGACCGGGCTTTAAATTAAAGCAACTATGCTAATCTAATTGATGCACGACTTTTGTGTATCTTGTTTAAATAAGCACTTAGTCATTGCATAGGGCCCTGAAATTATAAGGGTACGGAATTTTGTGCATGCTCATGCATGCATATAGCATAGATAGATTTATTTGGACGTACTTTTGGCATCACAAACACAGACTCGTGTTTGATATCCTGTTAAATTGGTTACTGATAGTTATTTACTAAAAAGTAAGAGAATTCAGTAAACCAGGGACAAACAATTGCCCAGTTAAGGAAAACGCACCACAATTTCGTTGGGCAAAAATTTGCTGCGGCCATTTCGTTGACTAGACTTATGATGTTCGGGTATGACTATTCTTCCCATGCTTTGAGCTTTCATGGAGAGAGCTCGCTTTCAAAGAGCCTTCGCGGCTTTGCTTTTTTTTTTCGTTGTAATCTTGTCATGGATGACAATAATCCAATGAACGAAACCCAAAAAAGTTAAACTTGTTGTATGGATGGGAGCGATGGGTGATGGCGAGGTAGTTAGGAGATCGCGAGCAACTTTTCAGATGAAGGATTTTCTAGAGTTAAAGCAATGAACTTCTGAAAAAAAAACTAGTAACTCTTTACAAGAAAAAGAAGAAAGAAAAACAGAAAATAAAGCTTTCCATTGTAGTCGGGGATAATTGGGTCGTTTTACCTGAAACGTTATGGTCTCAGACATGTAGGCTGCGGCTTAGATTCCCCCTTAAGGCAATAACAACAACAAAGACGATTACTTGGGATAGGTTATAAGAGCTTACCTTATAGGAAGTAATTTAGCCCTTTTTTTTGTCATAAAGTAATTGAGCTTGAACGTACATTTCGCAGATTAGCCATTTTAGTTGAGTCTTTTGACTTCTCCGGGCGAAGTGGAAGAACATTTAAATGGAAAATGAAAAAGAGTAATTTTCAGGTGTGTCCACTCTGACTAAACTAAAAGCAAATATAGGCCATTCACCTAAATTGTTGTTTATGCAGCCAAATAGGCTGTGAAAATGGGCTATGTCGACTTTCTTAGATACTTTTAATCTTCTATAATGAGATATTTAGGACTAATTTCAATAATTTGACTCAAGTATATGTATGAGCTACCGTTGGTGTCTAACCGTTGGATCATCCAGCACCGGTAATGAAAATTAATGAATCTTAAAAGGAAAATTTAATCGATTAATGAGATATTGAGTTCTTTCAAGTGTGGAATAATGTAAGTAAGATTTGTTCATTTGACCCAAGCAATTCCTTTTTTAATTGCTTTCTCTTAGCCTATATTAGATAAAGTCACATCTCCTACTGTAGTGCACCATTCGATGGATAAGTGGTTGGCTTTTTAATCTCAATCTCGCCATTGTTTTCTTTCTAATGGCTAATATTCTTCCCTCAAGCAATCCTGAGCTGCATTTTTCTTTTACTACGTCAATTCCGTGACTTCTAAGTTCTAACGTTGATTACCCATTTTGACGTGCTTCTTGTTTCTTTAAATATATCCTTCCTCATTCTTAACCAGTTTATGAGACGCAATTGTGATTATATTTATATGATTGTTGGATGAGCATACCAAAATTACCATTTTGCCCACTGTCAATAGAATCTGCTCAGAATTCCTACTTTTTGTTTTGTCTCCAGTAATTGCAACAGCTTTCTCGCCCTAGAGTCATCGATATTAGTACGGAGAATTTTTTTAACTAGATCAGAATTGTTTGCAAAGAGGCTTTGGGGCTTTTAACTATCTAGGGTTCTAAATCTTCGCTAAAGAATTACTCTTGCATTAGTAATTTATTATTATTATTATTATTATTATTATTATTATTATTTTGAGTAAAACCTATATCTGCAAAGATTTATGGGATTATAACGAATCTCTTCCAACATTGTAAAGTGGTGTGGTGGCAGGAAGTAGCAACCCGAGGTTGGCTAGTCAGGGATGACAATAGTCCAATGAACAAAACACGGAGATGTTAAACTTGTTGTATAGATGGGAGTGATGGGTGATGGAGGGGTAAATGAGAGATTTCGAGTGATTTTGCGGATGGAGGACTTTCTAGAGTCATAGCCATGAACTTTTGGAAAAGACTAGTTACTCTTTACAAAAAAAAAAAAGAGCTTTCCATTGTAATCAGGTACAATTGGGTCTCCTCGCCTAAAGTGTTATGGTTTCAGACATGTAAGATGTGGATTTATAGTCATCCTTAAGAAATTTTGGCAACAAGGACAGTTAATTACGATAGGTTACATAAGCTTACGGATTTTAAAGGAATATCCAAGGTAATATACTAATAACAGGGAAAATAATCTCAAGCTGTTTATTTTTTCTCAAGGAAAGTTGGGATCTCAACTAGTGACTATGACTAGTGACTCCTCAGTTATTGCGATATCCCAACTGCCGACGTGTCCAATTTTATGTTATTTTGCGGGGAAATTAGTCCCATTTTGCCTAATAAATTTGGAGAAATTGAAGACATCTAAGAAGGAAAAGACCAAGATATCTCGTGGTTGTAGGCATTAGTGAGCAACTTTTTGGAAAAATTACACGAAATCCCCCATTGAAGTTTTAGAGCTGTACACATTTACTCTTGGACTTTCAACCTTCACAAAAAATCCCTCGAGCCATCAACCCTTCGTCAATTTTTCCGTTTGCGAGTGCCCATTATGTGATTTTTCAAGGTAATTGTAATTTTTTCTATTTTTTAGATGACTCTTTTGTTGGTTCAAAAGGAAATTACTCTTTCGCCCCCAACTTGAGGCACTCGTTGAGAAACTAATTAAGAAAAATTTACAGTTTCCAATCAATTAATCATCTTCATGTTATGCCAAATTTGTGCCTGGAAAACTGAATTATTCAGTTACGCGGTGCCCTAGGAGTACTTGTTAACATAAGAACTACTACTATGACTGTCATCATCATTATTTAATTATTATTTCTTGTCATCATACTATTTTTTAGATCATTACATCTTTTCAATTCTAGGAAAAGAATAGTATGATGACAAAAAAATAGCAATCCTTCTTTTATTTTCTATTTTTTCGTTGAGTTTAATTAGTTTGCTTTGATAGAGCTGTTTATCTTGTTTCGCATTTTTTATTGAAAATGCCCCACTGCCCCTGGCAAAGTGGGTGTCGCTTGCCTTAGTAACTTGTGGTTTGATTTATCCATGTTATGTAAATTATTTTCTTCTTAATTGAATAAAAGCCCAATTTGATTTTTTTTGTGATTTCCCGTTTTCTAGTTACTTAAGCCCTCATTTAATTATTAAGTTTTTTCTTAACTTTTCTTTTTCTAAATTTTCTTTTACGTTTAGATAAATTATGGTACTTGTTGTTGAAGATTACGATAGAGCGTAGCTATGTGGTTTTATCATCCATGGTCCTTTTAAATAGCTAATTTTGGAGGCCCATATGCAAAATGAAATACAATATTTTGACATTTCTATGATAGTTTTAAATGCTTGGGATATATTTGAAAGCGTACTAAAATTTTAGCTCTTCTTGAAGTCAACCATATTATTATAAATTTTTGTTTTAATGTTTTTAAGATTGTTGCTTTTCATTTACCTTATTTTTCTGTATATATTTTGGACTTTAATTAATTAAGTGCATTCGGAGGCCAAAGCATGATTTGACTAATACAAATACAGAAGAATTGCAACTTTCCTAGACAAGATTACTTTTTTACGGTGGCGAGGGCCAAGGCTCATGCAATACGTTAGTTTCCCTGTCAATAAAGAGTCGTAGAAATATAAGCTGTGGATCCCACAAGGTTGTGTGCCTGAGTACGACTTATCGTCTTCCCATGCTTTGAGCTTCCATATAGAGAGATCTCTCTTTCAAATATAATGGAACTAGATCGGGGAAATTTTGCAAAGAGCCTTCACGGCTTTTTTTTTTTCGTCTTATTCTTATCGAGGATAACAATAATCCAGTGAACGAAACCCAAAAAAGTTATACTTGTTATATGGATGGGAGCGAATGATGATGGCGAGGTAGATGGGAGATTCTGAGCAACTTTGCAATTGAAGGATTTTCTAGAGTTATAGCAATGAACTTTTTGAGAAGACTAGTTACTCTTTACAAAAAGAAAAACAGAAAATAAAGCTTTCCATTGTAGGCTGCGGATTTAGACTCTTCCTCTTCCCTTGGCACTTGTCTATATTTACATCTTGAAAGTTCATGAATTCGAGATTTAATTGAAAGATCAATTTTGTGAGTTCCGCAGGTTACCTTTCCGAGATTGGAGACATTAGAAATCAATGGCATGGATAACCTTGGGTTTGTGTTTTTCCCATCCATGATTAAATCTCTCGTGCAACTAAAAGAACTAACCGTATCAAATTGCAAGAAGATGGAGGCGATCATCACGGACGAAGAAAGGTTGGGGATGGAAACATCGGAAACTCTAGCATTCCCGATGTTAACCAAATTGCACTTGGATCGGTTGAAAAGTCTGACGTGCTTCTCTTGCGGAAAGTGTAAGATTGATTTTTTTGTTTTCGTCGCGGAAGATCTTCGTGTAGATGGATTCATCCTTGCAATACAAATGATGACATTCTTTTCATCCAATGACAAACCAATGACAGGTTCAGGAGAGGCTCGAAGTCAGGACCGCGTCCAATCACCCTCCACTGCACTCTTCAATCGAGAGGTACGTGAAAAGTCAAAACATTAAATATACCGGAGACAAAGCATAGCCAAAATGAAAAATAACTAAATTACGTACAAAGTATACTTTGGTTAAGAAATTTTAGAAGAAAACATGCGGCGTGCAAGCATAAGTGTTCAGAGTCGCCCAACTTGTATGAGTTGCAATTTCTTACTTTTAATTTGCTGACATGTATGGTACTTGCGCAAAGCATGAGCCAAAATTGGCCAGTTAAGGAAAGCGCACGGTTATCTTGTCTAGCAAAATTTGCCGGAGCTATTTCGTTGACTAGACGGGATTGCTTTTTATATGCCATGACTATTGTCACTAAAGTTCATGGTGGGGCCCAAGACGCACTCAATATCTTAATTTCCCCGTCAATCAAGGGTCGTGGCCATATAAGTTGCGGGTCCCACAAGGTGGTGTGTGTGAGTAGCCTGTTCCTCTTCCCAGTTGTGGCTCGCTTTCAAAGATGATGGAACTAGATTGGGAAATTTTTGGAAAGATCCTTTGCAGCTTTCCTCTTTCTTAATCGCCCCTAGTCTTTGGGGCTTTTGACTTTCGCCGTAGTTCTCATTAGACACTAGTGGTGTATATCATTTGAACTTTGGGCCAAAATTTGAGGTTGAAAGTATTGTTGAGGGAGAAATTCTTCGGATGGAATAAAACTCGCTGGCTAATCAAAATAAGCTATGCAATTCGAAGTTATTTTCCCAAGGAAAGACTAGAAATTAGAAACCACACTAGCATGGAGATTTTTTTACTCCTTTTTTGTCGAATTTGTTCTTTTTTTTTTCCCTTTGTGCGACTTAATAATCCCCCTCTCCCCTTGGCACTCTTCTATAATTACATCTTGGAAGTTTACGAATTTGAGATTGAACGTTATCATCAATTTCGTGAGCGAATTTCGCAGGTTGCCTTTCCAAGATTGGAGATATTAGAAATTCGGGGCTTGGATAACCTAGGGTTTATGTTTTTTCCATCCATGGTTAAATCTTTCCCGCAACTGAAATACCTAAGCATACAATCCTGCGAGAAGATGGAGGCGATCATCACGGAGGGAGAAGGGTTGGGGATGGAAACATCAGAAACCCTAGCATTCCCGATGTTAACCAATTTAAGCTTGGGTTGGTTAAAAAGTCTGACGTGCTTCTCTTGCGGAAAATGTAAGATCGATTTTTTTTGTTTTTGTCGCCGAAGATCTTCGTGTAGATGGATTCATCCTTGCAATACAAATGATGACATTCTTTTCATCCAACAACAAACCAATGACAGGTTCAGGAGAGGCTCGAAGTCAGGACCGTGCCCAATCACGCTCCACTGCACTCTTCAATCGAGAGGTACGTGAAAAGTCAAACATATTAAATATACCGGAGACAAATCATAGCCAAAATGAAAACTAACTAAATTACTTACAAAGTATACTTGGGTTAAGAAATGTTAAAAGAGAACATGCGGCGTGCAAGCATAAGTGTTCAGAGTCGCCCGACTTGTATGAGTTGCAATTTCTTAATTTTAATTTGCTGGCATGTATGGTACTTACACAAAGCATGAACCAAAATTGGCCAGTTAAGGAAAGCGCACGGTTATCTTGTCTAGCAAAATTTGCCGCAACTATTTCGTTGACTAGACGAGATTGCCTTTTATATGCCGTGATTATTGTCACTAAAGTTCATGGTGGGGCCCAAGACGCATTCAATATCTTAATTTCCCCGTCAGTCAAGGGTCGTGGACATATAAGTTGCGGGTCCCACGAGGTAGTGTGTGTGAGTAGCTTGTTCCTCTTCTCAATTGTGGCTTGATTTTCAAAGACGATGGAACTAGATTGGGAAATTTTTGGAAAGATCCTTCACGGCTTTGCTCTTTCTTAATTGCCCCTAGTCTTCGAGGCTTTTGACTTTCGCAGTAGTTCTCATTAGACACTGGTGGTGTATTTCATTTGAACTTTGGGCCAAAATTTGAGGTTGAAAGTATTGTTGAGGGAGAAATTCTTCATATGGAATAAAACTTGCTGGCTAATAAAAATAAGCTCTGCAATGCAAAGTTATTTTCCCAAGGAAAAGACTAGAAATTAGAAACCACACTAGCATGGAGATTTTTTTACTCCTTTTTTGTCGAATTTATTCCTTTTTTTATTCCCTTTGCGCGACTTAATAATCCCACTCTCCCCTTGGCACTTATCTAGATTTAATTGAAATATCAATTTTGCGAGTTCCGCAGGTTGCCCTTCCGAGATTGGAGACATTAGAAATCAGTGGCTTGGATAACCTCGGGTTTATGTTTTTCCCATCCATGCTTAAATCTCTCGTGCAACTAAAAGAACTAACCGTATCAAATTGCGAGAAGATGGAGGTGATCATCATGAAGGAAGAAGGGTTGGGAATGGAAACATCAGAAACTCTAGCATTCCCGATGTTAACCAATTTACGCTTGGATGGATTGAAAAGTCTGACGTGCTTCTCTCGCGGAAAGTGTAAGATTGATTTTTTTTGTTTTCATCATTGAAGATCTTGTAAATATATTCATCCCTGTGATACAAATAGTGACATTCTTTTCATTCAATGAAAAACTAATGATAGGTTCACAAGAAGGTCAGAGTCGGGATTACATCATATCACGCTCCACTGCACTCTTCAATCGAGAGGTACGTGATTAATGTGATGCCAAAATATTAAATATACCGGAGACAAAGCCTAGCCAAAATAAAAACTACTTAAATTACTTACAAAGCGTACTTTGGCTAAAAAAAATTAAAGGATAATGAGTAGCAAACTAGCATTAGCGTCGAGAGTTATCGACACATATGAGTTGCAATTTCTTACTTTTAATTTCTCCAGAAATAGTTTCCATAAAGATGATTGAACATCTCTTATGGTACTTGCACAAAGCATGAACCGGTAATGCAACTGTCGAACAACATCTCTAAAAGCGTTTCGATTTTTACAAGAAATTTAAAACTGTCAGCAACCTCACATGTACGGCTTAGACATTGCACGCATGTACATTGAAAGCAATTGAAAAAACAATTATGAGGAAATTGAGCAGTAAGGTTCAAGAGGCTGGAGATGAAGGGCCTTTAAGACGCTCACTTGACTTAATTCGCACTTACAAGATCTCACTTTTTTTTCTTGATCGAAGGAAGCTTTACTCTCTCCTAATTGCACCAGCAAAAGGAATCCGAGCCCTCTCCATCGCCAAACTGAGCAAGATCTCTTGCGTCCAGGGCTTCGGGAATCACCCTTTTTAGTTTTTACACAAATTGCTCGACTATTTAGTGAGATATTGAGGACTATCTTCGACAATTTGGCTCGAGTAAATGTATGATTTATGGTTTTTAAAATGAACAATTGGATCATCCGGCACTCTTACAAAAAATTAACGAATCTTAAAAAGAAAATTTCATCAATTTAAGTATATTCAATTCTTTCAAGCGTGGAATGATGTAAGTAAGAATTGTTCATTTGACCCAGGCAATTCCCTTTTCAAGTGCTTTCTCTCAGACCAACTTTTTTTTTTTTTGGTAAGGTCAGCCCAACTTTTTAATTGCTGTAGAGTGATATAATATTGATTTCAGGCCCTCGGCAGTAGATAAAATCACACCTCCTTCTGTAGTGGGCCATTTGATGGTTGATTGGGTCGCCTCTCTATAATCTCAATCTCTCCATCATTTTCTTTCTCTTAGCTGCACTTTTCTTCATCAATTTACTAGCTATTTGATTCTTGGGCTGGCAAAAAAAGCACAAAGTGTGATTTGATTATTTTAGGAAATGCACTAAATTGAAGAGAGGAAGAGATTTTATTTACGTTTGGGATTTATGAGAGACTAATGTGGTGATTATAAAATTGTTATTTGAGCATATCCAAATTATCATTTTGCCCATTGTCAACAGAATCAAGTCAGAATTCCTACTTTTTATTTCATCTCTAGTAATACCAATACCCTTCTCGTCCTGGAGTCATCGACATAAGTATGGAGATTTTTTTTACTAACTTTTCCTATTTTATCCTTTTTATTTCCTTTAATGCAACTTAAGACAACAACATCAATTCCGTGAATTCATAGTTTACATCTTGGCACTCATCAATATTTGCATCTTGAAAGTTCATGAATTCATAATTTAATAGAATCACCAATTCTATGAAAGGTTAAAATGAAAGAATTTTCAGGCGAATGCATGGAGCCCTTAGCAAAATCTCAACCCACAATTAGAAGCATCATGCCAAGATGCAGTCGGGACTAGACAAGGTTGCCCTTTTATAATGGCACGATTATCACTGAAGTTCATGGTTGGGCCCAAGACTCTTGCAATGTGTTAGTTTCCCCTGCCAATAAAGAGTCGTGGAAATTTAAGTAGTGGGTCCCATATGCCAGTGAGTCTGAGTATTGACTTATCTTCTTCCCATGCTTTGAGCTTCCATGAAGAGAGCTCGCTCTCAGAGATAATGGAACTAGATCGAGGAAACTTTGCAAAGAGCCTTTGCTGCTTTGCTTTTTTTCTTTTTGTCATCGTAATATAGCTGGGGATGACAATAGTCCAAATGAACGAAACACAAAAAAATTAAAACTTGTTGTATGGATGGGAGCGATGGGTGATGGCGAGGTAGATGGGGACATCGCGAGCAACTTTGGAGATGACGGATATTCTGGAGTTATAACAATGAGCTTTTGGAAAAGACTAGTTATTCTTTACAAAAAAAAATGAAAAGGAAAGGAAAAACAGAAGAATAAAGCTTTCCGTTGTAATTAGCGACACGTGCAATGTTTTAGTTTCCCCATCAGTCAAGGGTCGTGGATTATAAGCTGTGGGTCCCACTAGGTAGCGTGTGTGAGTACATCCGCTCCTCTTCCCAGTTGTGTGGCAAAGATAATGGAAATAGATCGAGAAATTTTTTGAAAGAGCCTTTGCTGCTTCGCTTTTTCTTAATCGCCCTAGTCTTTGGGGCTTTTAACTTTAGCCGTAGTTCTCGTTAGACAGTGGCCTTGCATATTATTTGAACTTTTGGGGCCAAAAGTTAAGGTTGAAAGTATTGTTGGGTTTGCTTTATTATGTGCAGAGAGAGGTAAGTAATGCACCACTCGCTAACCCATTATTGAAGGAGAAAATCTTCAGATTGAATAAAATTGGTTCACTAATCAAATTAACCTCTACAATTCAAAGTTATTTGCCTAAGAAAAGACTGGAGAAATATTTTGTATCTTTTTTTTTAGTTATTACTTTAGATAACTTTCTGTCATTCTATGAAATACTCTTGGAAATTAGAAACGGTATTTAGCATGGAGATTTTTTTTACTTTCTTTTTTTTTTCCTTTTGCGCAACTTAATAATCGCCATCTCTTCTTCGCACTCATCTATATTTACATCTTGGAAGTTCATGGATTTGAGATTTAACCGAATCACCAATTCCGTGAGCGAATTCCGCAGGTTGCCTTGCCGAGATTGGAGACATTAGAAATCACTGACTTGGATAGCTTCGGGTTTGTGTTTTCCCCATCCATGGTTGAATCTCTCACACAACTTAAAAAAATAACAGTAGGGTATTGCAAGAAGATGGAGGCAATCATTACGGAGGAAGAAGGGTTAGGGATGGAAACAACAAGAACTCTGGCTTTCCCGATGTTAACTGATTTATCCTTAACATATTTGGAAAGTTTGACGTGCTTCTCTCGCGGAAAGTGTAAGATTGATTTTTTCATTTTCGTCACTGAAGATCTTCATGTAGATGGATTCACCCATGCAATACAAATGATGACATTCTTTTCATCCAATGACCAATTGATGATAGGCTCAGGAGAAGCTCAAAATCAAGGCCGCGCCCAATCACGCTCCACTGCACTCTTCAATCGAGAGGTATGTGAAAATTCAAAATATTAAGTATACCAGAGTCAAAGCATAGCCAAAATGAAAACTTACTAAATTACTTACAAATTATACTTTGGTTAAGAAATTTTAAAAGAGAATGTGCAGCGTGCAAGCATAAGTGTTTAGAGTCGCCCAACTTGTATGAGTAGCAATTTCTTACTTTTAATTCGCTGACATATATGGTACTCACACGAAGCATGAACCAAAATTAGCCAGTTAAGGAAAGCGCACGGTTATCTTGTCTAGCAAAATTTGCCGCAGCTATTTTGTTGACTAGACGAGATTGCCTTTAATATGGCGTGATTATTATCACTAAAGTTCATGGTGGGGCCCAAGACACACTCAATATCTTAATTTCCCCGTCAGTAAAAGGGTGGTGGACTATAAGTTGTGGGTCCCACGTGGTAGTGTGGGTCCCACGTGGTAGTGTGTCTGAGTAGCCTGTTCCTCTTCCCAGTTGTGGCTCGCTTTCAAAGATGATGGACCTAGATTGGACCTAGATTGGGAAATTTTTGGAAAGATCCTTTGCAGCTTTGCTTTTTCTTAATCGCCCCTAGTCTTGTGGGGCTTTTGACTTTCGCCGTAGTTCTCATTAGACACTGGCAGTGTATATCATTTGAACTTCGAGCCAAAATTTGAGGTTGTCAGTATTGTTGAGGGAGAAATTCTTCAGATGGAATTAAACTTGCTGGCTAATCCAAATAAGCTATGCAATTCGAAGTTATTTTCCCAAGGAAAGACTAGAAATTAGAAACCACACTAGCATGGAGATTTTTTTACTCCTTTTTTGTCGAATTTGTTCTTTTTTTTGTTCCCTTTGTGCGACTTAATAATCCCCCTCTCCCCCTGGCACTCTTCTATAATTACATCTTGGAAGTTCACGAATTCGAGATTGAACGTTATCATCAATTTTGTGAGCGAATTCCGCAGGTTGCCTTTCCAAGATTGGAGAGATTAGAAATCAGTGGCTTGGATAACCTCGGGTTTATGTTTTTCCCATCCATGGTTAATTCTTTTGCGCAACTAAAATACCTAAGCATAAGATCCTGCGAGAAGATGGAGGCGATCATGACGGAAGGAGAAGGGTTGGGGATGGAAACATCAGAAACTCTAGCATTCCCGATGTTAACCAATTTACGTTTGAATGGATTGAAAAGTCTGACGTGCTTCTCTCGTGGAAAGTGTATGATTTATTCTTTTCGTCATTGGAGATCTTGTAAATATATTCATCTGTGCGATACTAATGGTGACATTCTTTTCATTCAATGAAAAACTTATGATAGGTTCGCGAGAAGGTCAGAGTCAAGACTACATCATATCACGCTCCACTACACTCTTCAATCGAGAGGTACGTGATTAATGTGACACCAAAATATTAAATATATCGGAGACAAAGCCTAGCCAAAATAAAAACTATTTAAATTACTTACAAAGCGTACTTTGGCGAAAGAAAAGTAAAGGATAATGAGTAGCAAACTAGCATTAGCATCGAGAGTTGTCGACATGTACGAGTTGTAGTTTCTTACTTTTAATTTCTCTAGAAATAGTTTCCATAAAGATGATTGAACATCTCTTGTGGTACTTGCACAAAGCATGAACCGGTAATCAGTAATGCAACTGTCTAACAAGATCTCTAAAAGCTTTCTGATTTTTATAAGAAATTTAAAACTCTCAGCAACCTCACATGTACGGCTTAGACATTGCACGCATATACATTGAAAGCAATTGAAAAAACAATTATGAGGAAAGTGAGCACACAGGTTCAAGAGGCTGGAGATGAAGGGCCTTCGAGAGGCCCACTTGGCTTCATTTGCACTTACAAGTCTCACTTTTTTATCCTAACCGAAGGAAGCTTTACCCCCTCTTAATTGCACCAACAAAAGGAATCTCAGGCCCCTCCGTCGCCAAACTGAGCAAGATCTCTAGGGTCCACGCTTCGGAAATCACCCCATTTAGTTTTTACATGAACTGCAAGATCATTCTTATAAAACTCTTGTTAAAGAAATAAAGTACATTTCGCAAATCAGCCATTTCAGTTGAGTCATCTGAATTGTCGAGTGGATAGCGAAAGAACGTTTTAGTTGAAAATGAAATAGAGTAATGTACAGGCAGGTCCACTTCGACTAAACTAAAAGCAACATAGGCCATTTACCTAAATGTTGTTTATGCAGCCCAATAAGCTGTGAAAATGGGCCCTCCCACAAGATTAATACGTTAACTTTCTTAGATAAATTTAATCATCTATAATGAGATCTTCAGGAAAATCTTCAACTATTTGACTCGATTATATAAATGATCTGTCGTTGGTATCTAACTATTGGTTCCTCTAACACTGATAAAAGATCATGCATTTTAAAAGGAAAATTCAATCGATTAAGTATATTTAGTTCTTTCAAGTGGGGAAAGTTGTAAGTAAGATTTGTTCGTTTGACCAAAGCAATTCCTTTTTTAATTGCTTTCTCTTAGCCTAACTATGTAATTGCTTGTAGAGTGACATAATATTGACTTGAGGCATTCGGTGTTAGATAAAATCATACCTCCTACTGTAGTGCACCATTTGATGGTTGATTGGTTGCTTTTTTAATCACAATCTCTCCGTCATTTTCTTTCTCATGGCTAATATTCTTCCTCAAGCGATCCCTCAGCTGCATTCTTCTTTACTACATCAATTCAGCGACTTCTATTTTCTAACGTTGATTACCCGTTTGTTTGACGTGCTTCTTATTTCTTTAAATAAATTCTTCCTCGTTCTTAATTAATTTACGAAATGGTGCAATTTCACTGAAGAATCTTATCCATATTGCAACTTAAATAGCCATCTCTAAGTGATTTAACAATTGCTACGTATGGGTGGCTATTTTATTCTTGGGCTAGCCAAAAAAGCAGAAAGGGAGAGATTTTATTTGAGTTTGGGATCTATGAGACACCAATGTGATTACATGATTGGTATATGAGCATATCCAAATTACCATTTTGCCCCATTCTCAACAGAATCCGGTCGGAGTTCCTACCTTTTGTTTTGTCTCCAGTAATTCCAATAGCCTTCTCGTCTTGGAGTCATTGACAATAGGATGGAGATTCTTTTTACAGACTTTTTACATTTTATTCTTTTTCCCTATTGTGCAACTTAAGATAGAATCACCAATTCCGTGAATTTGTAATTTACATCTTGGCACTCATCTATATTTACATCTTGAAAGTTCATGAATTTGTAATTTAACTGAATCACCAATTTTGTAAGCAAATACCGCAGGTTATTTTTCCTAGATTGGAGACATTACAAATCACTGGCTTGGATAACATCATGATGATATGGGACGATCAAGTTGCCGCAGATTCTTTCCCCAAGCTAAAATCCCTCTGTGTGGGTGAATGCAATAGGCTTGTGCACGTTGTTACTTCTTCCATTCTAGGATGGATCTTGAGCTTGGAAAGCTTGGAGGCACGATCGTGTGGTTCGCTTAAAGTTGTTTTCAAATTTCAGCCACGGGATTCTCTAGATGGGCATCTTGTTGCTCCTTCTCCATTAAAAGAGCTGGAGTTATTTGATCTACCTGAGCTAAAGTGTGTATGGGATAAGGAACTTCACCGTCAAGTTACATTCCAATGTCTACATTCTGTTAGCGTTGAAAAATGTGAGAGCCTCACCTCTCTGTTTCCAGCCTCAATAGCACGAGATCTAATGCAATTTGAGTTGAAGATCAAAATATGTGGCATTGTGGAACTCATCGAGAAGGAAGGACTGGAAGGGCCGAGCATCAATGTGGAAGCAACAGAAGGTGCAAGTCATGAGCTAAAAGTAATATTACCCTTTACAAGTTATTTTCAACATCTAAAAACTCTAAATGTGTCATGTTGTGATGGGTTATCAAATATGTTCACACCGACAATGGCTACAAATTTGGTGGCACTCACAAAATTGAGGATAAGTAAATGTAGAATGTTTACTGAAGTCATTAGTGATGAGGGAGGTAGGGAGGGGCATGTGGTGGCTTTCAATCAATTGAAGCATATGGAGCTTAAGGGGTTGACAAGGTTGAGATGTTTTAGCTCAGGTGGATATACTTTGATGTTCCCTCTGCTGGAAGATGTCATTGTGACCGGATGTCTCAACATGAATTTCTTCTCTAAAGGACGAATAAATGCGCCAAAGCTAAAGAGAGTACGGGTATCTAAAGATGATGTAGCAACAGAGTGGTTTTGTAAGGAAAACCTCAACATCACCATCCAAAATATGTTTGAAGAAATGGTACGCATCACTTACCAAATTCTGTGCAATTGGATGGTTTTGACCATGAATAGAATAATCGATTTTTGCTAACTAGAAGTTTACGTTTAATGATGCAATTTTTGACAGGGTACGTTTGCTAGAGTAAAGAAAATGCTGCTATCTGAGCTCCCCGATCTAATTGGAAAATGGCATAGCGAATTTAATCCCATCAAGTCATCTTGGCAATTAGAATCATTGACGGTGGATAAATGTCCATCATTTATTAAAGCAATTCCATCCAAATTGATGCTTGTTTTAGACAATATGGAGACATTGCAAGTGCGCGATTGCGAGTCGCTAGAAGAAATATTCGATTTAGAAGGGCTAGAGGTAGTGGAAAACACTCGGGTGCTGCCTTCCTTCAAGACTTTGGACTTGGTCAATCTACCAAAATTGAGACGACTATGGAACAAAGATCTTCAAGGATCACTGCCCTACAATTTTATAACCTATATAACCCTTTATAAATGCAGCAACTTGACACGTGCTTTTGTTCCGTCGATGGCTCGGTGCCTTGCCAATCTTGAAATGATGGAAATAAAGGAGTGCGGTCAGATGGAAGGAGTGATTGCAGAGGAAGAAGGGCAGGGAAGCGCAGTGGAGCAGATTACATTCCCGAATTTGGAATACTTGAAGCTAGAATGCTTGCCCAATTTGACTAGTTTCCTCTTGGGGAAGAATAACATGTTGGAATGTCCCAAATTGGAAAAGCTGACCATTGCCCACTGCCCCAAGATGAGAAGTTTGACTTGGCAATCCTTGATAAAGATTGACCACGGCACCCCTTCGCTTTTCACTCCACAGGTCAGTCTTTCAAACTAATGCATTTTTAGCATTTCATATGTACCATATTCTCATAGAATTGGACAGAAAAGCTAGATATAAATGTTCGTAATATCATTCATCAGTGCTTTGCTCGAATCTAATTGGGACTCGTGTTTCATACCTAAACAAAGATGAACATAATATTTACCTACCTACAGGAGTCCATGATCATATTCGTAAATTTTTAATGCAAAACAATTCAGACATTGGTACATATCTACGGATTCAAAATCATCTAATTATAAGTAAATGTCTAATAACTAGCAGCATTCCCATGCTTTCTATGGATTTATGTACATAATCTTTAAATCTTTAGTACAGAGATCAACAATTCTCTGATCCTCAGCAAATATAACTATTAATTGTACATCTCCATATGTTTTTAGAAGTGTTAGTCTTGTGTCAGCTCATAAAATTATATCGTGCACAATACTCTAGAATTAATTAACGAGGTTCTCAAAAAGTTATCACAATAACCACATAAAAACATTTACGTTTTACAAATTGAACTATAAAGCACTGAACATAGAATAGCATCTAAAAATGGCAAAAAAAGATGTCCGTATTGCCACTTCTCATTTTCTTGCGCAGAAGCAAACTCGGGTCGTTCTATGGAACATGAAGAAAGGGGGAAAAGAAAGCTTCATAACTGTAAAAACCCAGTTTCACAAATTGCTTAGCTATTACTGCTCATTGTGCCATAATCTTCTTCCCAAGCGATGAAATTGGAGGAATTAGAGAGAGTGGCTCTTTTTAATTGGAGTGCTCTAGACTTCGATAATGATCAATGCAATCAAATTTTTATTTCTTAATATTCACCCATGCTTGACCGGGTCTTGATAAATAAAACAAATAAAAATAAAACAGGTCAATATGCTTGAAGCAGTTCGTCTTCTTCGTTCATAAATCGTACTTGAATCACTGTACTCGAATAGTCTATCAAATTACGAAACTGTGTTTTACAATAATTAGTAATTCTGGATTATTGTATTTAGTGATACTTAGTGTGACAATGCGGACAATCTATGTTTGGGAAGAGAAAAAGGCAGATTACTTTTTCTGGAAAAAGTAAAAAGGCAAAAAAAAAAGGAAAAAATAAAAGAGAGAAAATGACAGCTGGATAATATTTAGTAGACATTCAGTGGGCGGTTGTCGACATTGCAAGTCATACTTCATAACTAGGTAACAATATTTGGTCAATGTCCTGGCTACATAAAAAAAAAAGAAGAAATTATCCAATCAACACTACTACCATTCCGTCTCATGAATACTAAACGCAATAAATGATGACCCCTCAAGCACCTGAACTGCATGATATTAACCTAAGTTGTTAATAAGGATTGTTAATCGAGACACTTGTTAAATATATTGTATGATAATTTTTTTTATAAAATACAAACAAATACAATTTTAAAATCCTATGATTAATTTATCCATTAAGCAGAATTTAGGAGAGGTTATTGTCAAAGTAGAATAATAAGGAATATACAAGTACCCACCATCGTCTAATTTTTTGAAGAATAAAAATGAATTTTCAAATTCATTTTGATTGATTAAGTGAATTACAAGCTTACATCTTTACCAAATTTATTTTAGTGCCCCTCCCCTCCCTGGCTTTTTGGACTTTTTCGTTACAGATTCCTTACAAATTTCGATTATTGCTTTCTCTTCTGAAAATGCTTGTGTGTTTTTGTTATTCTAATGCTTTTGCGCAATTTTTTCTATTGTTTCTTGCAAGTAGAATGTTCACACATTTTTTCTTCTTAATCGTAATAGATATCACTAATTATTTATTTACTTATAATGTCATCTATATGTATGAGCTGTCATGTAATAATAGGCATCCCCACATTCCGAGGATATTGCAAAAAGTAGTCATAACACTCAATCAAGAATACTAATAAATTTGAGAAAGTATGAAAATAGTCGTCTTGGATGTTCATCTTGGAGTGCTCTAAACTTTCTATTTCTTAATATTCACCTACGCACTCAAGTAAAATGGCCTTCTTCTATTTGTGATCGGCAAACATGAAAGTTGGAGAATCCGAGAATTAGTCATTGTAACTTTCCAAAAATTAAAAGGATAAGGCGTTGCTAGTATTGAATGTCAATTAAGCCACTTAACAGCCTATGCTCAATGTACTATTGATTATAAATGCATTTATCATTTCATGCTTGTTGCAATGCAGTATACTTGGCCTTAGTCACCAGTCAACTGAAATGAAAACATCTATCAGCCCCTCCCCGTTTATGTCACTAATGAGCTCTTGCATTCTCATGATTTGCGAGAGCAAGGGAAGTCTGGAAATTCCTTATTTGAGATCATAACTCAATATAATCACATTCATTGTATCATTTTTCTCAATATGGCAGGTACAATTTCTTGGGCTTCGACGGATGGTTCTCTCCCATATGGACAATTTAAGCAAAATATGGACTGACAATCCTCTAGAAACTCTCACATTCAGAAAATTATGGAAACTGGAGGTTCAGAATTGTAAGAGCCTTGAAAATCTGTTTCCGCATTGGGTAGCTACAAGTCTAACCCAACTTCAGCAGCTTCGAGTGGAGTGTTGTGGGATCGAGGAAATAGTCGCTAGTGGAGATGACACTCCACACTCCAATACTGCTCAAGTTCTTTTCCCGAAACTAACCTCTCTAGTGTTACACGATATGTCACGGCTCAAGAGCTTTTGCCCTAACTTGCCCACTTTGAATTGGCCATTCATGGAGGAATTGCGAGTGACTCATTGTGACAAACTAAACACGTTGTCCTTTACAGCGTCCATGAACAATTGGCCTCAAAGAGATGATCAACAGGACCTTTCATGGCAAGAAGCAGAGTCTTCATTTGAGAGGGTATGTTTACAGCTGCTCTCCCTCAATTTTTACTTTGTTCTTTATATCGCTCACTAATCTTATATCCACTGCATAATCACGTCACACATTATAATGCTATAGAAAATATTATCTCCCTTGCTTATTAGTTTGTCGACAGCATTAAGAAATTATTAATGTCTTAAGTATACTTTTCATTTGCGGACACCCATAAGATATTCCATTACCTAGAATTACAAAAATATTTACAGATTTGTGTTGACAACACGATATATTCCTAATCTAATCTAATGGTGCTCCGTAGGGAAATCAATGAGAATTTGACATGAGGTCCTCCCCATTGTTGACACGTGTTTCTTCGCTAATTTATCTTCTACAAACTCTAAAAAATCAATTCAAACAATTTTTTCAAAACAAAAATAACATTAGTACCTTAATGCCCTATTTTCTATTGTTTTCGTTAATTCCCCTGTCCACTGCATAGTCTTCATATTATAATACTATAGAAAACCTGAAACCCACCCCTTACCTATGAGTTTGAAGACAACATAAGATATGTCTTACATCTTAAGCACACTTTTAAGTTTGTGGACCCAAAACATTTTACTAACATTTTGAGTGCATCTCGTTACATAAAATTCCAAAGATGACAATTTTTTGTTGACAAGATAAGATATTTCTAATAAAAGATAAATTTGGTGAGTTGGAGGGCTCTTGAATTTAGATTCACTCTACCAACATAACCATACCAACCTCTACTTGAGACTTGTATGCAAGGATCTTTAGATTTGATGAAATGTAAAAGATGGCCACCTTCCATGCGAATCATCTGAATTAGGTTTACCTCTTATTAACACATGATTTATGACCCAACCTTTGCTGAATTTACTTCTCTGGTTGTATTGGCAATTTGACAGGACTTTCCCAACTTAAAGAGACTTTTATTAGTCGATAAAGATGTTCAGATGATACGGGATGGAAAAGTTCCCGATCTGTTCTTTGGCAAGCCAAAAGCATTAACATTGGCATGCTTTCATGATGAAAATGCCATCTTTCCTTCCAGATTCCTCCTAGAGAGATTTCAGAATTTACAAAGTCTTGAGGTCTTTTGTAGCTCCTTTGAAGATATATTCGCTGACGAAGGGCTTGTTGACGAGGGAAAACATCTGGTGTTTGAAAATCTAAGAGAACTTAAGTTAAGCAAGCTGCATAACCTAAAAAGTGTATGGAGAGAAGACTACTTATTGGCGAAAATTCTTCGAGGTATCGAAAAATTTGAGGTTTGGGATTGTCCCTGCTTGACAACAATATTTCCAACCACGACATCCTTCCGGAATTTGACGAAGTTAGTGGTGAAAAATTCCTCCGGATTGGTACATCTGGTAACAGTTTCAACGATCACAAATTTGGTGCATCTCACTGGGATGACTATAATAGGATGTGAAAGAATGAAAGAAGTAGTGGCAAACGATGAAAATGGAGAAGGAAAAGTGATTTCTCTTGGGAAGTTATTTATTTTGAGACTCCAAAATCTTCCAAGCCTAGAATGCTTCTCCTCCACCACAAGTCGCATCTTGAGGTTCCCATCCTTGTCTTGGATTGAAGTGGAAGAGTGCCCGCAAATGAAGATATTTTCCAAGGGTATGCTAAGCACACCAGAGCTAAAATATGTGAGCCTGTTCGGATACAAGTATTACGGGAACTGGGAGGAGCGTGATCTCAATACAACCATACAAAAGTTATCGGCATGAACAAATATGCACATGAAATTGGTAAGATCCAATTAATGTCTGTTTTTTTTCGCGCGTACTTTTGCTTTTTTCGCTCGCCTCTTGCTTCTCAAAATGCTCGACCCCTAAAACTTTCCATCTTTTTTTTTTTAAACTTGCCTAACCACTGATGAAGGGCAGGACAGGTCAGGCGGTGCAAATGAAGAGGGAGAGAGAGAGAGAGAGAGACCCCGCGGGAGGTGATGGGGCTCGTCGATCTCGCCTCCATCACTGAAGCTATTATCCAAAAAAGAAGAAAGGGATTTTGTCTCGCGCGAGAAGCTGAACAGTGCGCCCCTCCCACCATTCCCTGAAGATCATCCACGGTTTCTGGTCATCGTTGTCGTCGTCTTCGCCGGAGAGAAGACGAAAGTGCGACGCCGGAGATGGCACCGCCGAGCCCGGACAGTCCTCTCCGCTTCATCAGAGAAGATCATGCTCTCTCTCCCTCTCTCCCGCATCTGTATCCGACAAATTCGTGAGTTCACGCTTCTTCATCAGAGAAACTCGCCTGCATGTAGGAAATGTTTGTGTGTTTGAGCTCATTGATCGGGAGGATGTTGTGTTCAGAGACTACATTTTCACTAATGCTGGTAAGGACTCGATTTACATTGATCAAAATGAACTCTGGAAGTGTCACTTTGGTTCATTTAAAATAAATTCAGTTTTCATTATTATATCTCCTTTGTTTAGTCTTGGTGAATCAACGAGGTGTACTTTTCCATTCCCATTGGGTTTGTGACATTCACAATAATCCAGATGCAAACTCATTGATGTCACATCCCATGTCCAAATGAACCGAAAAGGATGTGCTTCAAAGCAGAGCAAAAATTAAAACCTGAAACGCTCATCGCGAGAATTCAGAGGTGTGACTTGCTGGTTTCTAAGTTATGCTTATGTGTACAACATCACTGTCCTTT
Source organism: Syzygium aqueum (assembly GCA_031216185.1). Lineage (NCBI taxonomy): Eukaryota > Viridiplantae > Streptophyta > Magnoliopsida > Myrtales > Myrtaceae > Syzygium > Syzygium aqueum. Next base: position 7,490,635 of record CM062237.1, read on the forward strand.
TCTTGGTCTCTCTCAAAATTTGTGACACTTTCCTAATAAGCTTTTGTATATTGATGGGTGACATTATGATTTAGGAGATGCTAAGTGTAGTTAATTAGTTATGGCTAATGTGAAGAACATGTACACGTTAGTATCATGATCGTGGGTATTGATTTATAGATTGTTGTAACTCGATACAAGGTTTACAATGGTACCTATGAGAAATCTCCTTGTTCTTTTGTGCATGTTGGACCGAACAGTCTAAATGTCAAGTGAGCCCCCCTGAGCAGGTTTTGCATGGTCCCACGTTTCCAAGGCTTCCCACTGCTCTTGAAAAAAAAATAGAGAATTTGAATCGGAGTATCCATTTTTTAAATTGGTGACGTAGCCACTTTTATCAAGGATAGAACTGGTAAGGCCCTTATGTCCTTTCATGATTGGCATATCTCAACCATGATGACATCTACATCTTGCCCTACAGTCCACTATTTTCCCAAGTTGTCTTGGTTTTTCATAGCAATCACAAGTGATGTTATTTTCTTTGAAGTGCTCCTGGCTATATGTGTAAAACCGGGGCAGTTTTGATTTTGAAATTTCATTTTTTTTAATTTATGGATTCATATGTTTACCAGTTCTAAATTAAAAGATTGTATTTTTTTCACTAATCAGGTGTAAAGAAGATTGCTATTATTCATAGACTAAGAGGATGTGGTGGAGACGATCAGTGTTAGCAACTCCCGAAGCGTTATCATGAGAGTTCCAAAATTGCGCACACTATTGTAGAGTCTATGTGCACTATATTGTTACATTTTAACTTCAAATTGCTGGTTGGGATTGAAGAATTCTATTAGCCAGTTGAATTTTAATCGAATTTCCTGAAACCAGTAAATACTAGCATATATTTACATTTTGTTTGCCTTTTCTCTTTATTTTTTGTATGTATTTAATCTTTTCCTCATCATACATTGGTTTGCAACTATCTACATTGGCAGTGTTCCTTGTGAATTCATAAAGAGATACATTCAGAAGAACCAGCAAATTGCGACTCTTAGGTATTTAGACAAATCTTGGCTGGTGCAGCTCAAGACCTATAAACGCCGATGTCCAGTAAACATCTCTGGTGGTTGGCCCACGTTTGTGAGAGAAGGTTGTCTGAATGTAGGGGATGTCTGCGTGTTTGAGCTCATTGATAGGGAGGGACGATTTTATGGTCAAAGTCTCCATCTCCAATGATGCTATTAAGAACCTCATTTAGGTCGATTGATATGAGCATTGGAAGCATCACTTGAGGCCATATATTACTAAAGCAGTTCATGCCTCCTTTATTCAGTTGCGATGAATCAATTGAAAGTGCACTTACTTTTGGCTTTGCTTCTCCTTTTTGACCTCGTTGAAGTCTCATCAGAATTATCTGTTTCTTTTGGGCAGGTCAGAACAAACAGTCTAAATGTGTAGGGAGCCCTCCTGAGCAGCTTTTTCATGGTTCCAAGTGCCCGAGGCCTCTCACTGCCCTTGAAAAAGCTAGAGAATTCAAATCGGAGTATCCCTTTTTCCAAACGATGACTACTTGGTACTTTCTGTGGCTGCCTAGGCTTGGGAAGAAGAGGCGACACAAAATGTCCAGCTTAAGCCATAACTACTGCAACAGGACAGGATGACTGAGCTCACAGCAACAGCATGGGAACACTAGTCGGATATTGCTCCCTTGCAACAATTGGTTCACGAGAGCTACCATGCAAGCAGGTTCAAACTTGCTATTGGAAATGAAGGGAAGTTAGTTCGACCCTGGACCTTAAAAATTAGTTCAACCACCTCGGTGGTATGAAAAGAAGAAAAGAAGATCACTTCTTTTTTGCAAGAGAAAAGAAGATTACTTGCTTTATTTGTATATGTATCCATCTAGGACCCTTAGTGCAGCTTTTCACGTTTTTTCGATGCATGTTGCAGTGCAAGATTGGTGACTCAGATATTCCCCAGATTCATGCATGTCTCTATATTGATTACATGTGCTTATTAGTCTAAGAGCACACGATTGTGATATTTTGTTTTCAGATTGCAAGTTGTGATTAAAGACTAACTCATTAAGCCATTTAGACTGCAAATGTGGACTCTGGAAACTAGCAAATACTAGCATAAATGTCCAAATACTAGCATAAAAGTCCATCTAGTTTACCTTTTCTCGTTAGCGTATGCTTGCATTCCTATGTCTTATCATGCATCGGCTGGTCATATGTCGTCATGGACAGAGCGTTCCTTGTGAATTCATGGAGACATACAGTCGAGCAAATTTGGACTCTTAGGTATTCAGACACATTGTGGCCGTGATGAATTATAGATACATCATCCCTCAAGCAGTGATGAAATATAAAACCCAGAGAGTGAATTCCTCTCGAGAAAATGGGGAAGATTCTGAAGACCTCATGGACCTCGAAGATTCAGAGGGTTCCACGCCATGTTGGAAACTGAGGGATAAGTTGCATTTACCATCTTATCAGCCTTCCAAGATGATGAATTGCCTTTTCAATTTGTGAGTTTCAAAGTAATTAAATTGCATGCTTACTGGTGCGACTTTCCATATAAATATGCTTGGAACCAAAAATGATAAAGCTTCGAACATCAAAGAGCGACGGAAGTTCCGAAGTCCTCCTCAGGATAATTTGGAGGTGTGACTTGTCGTTTTTGAAGTTGCGTATGTGCACAGGACATGCTTTTCTTACTCACTTTTCAAATTCTTACAAATTGGATGATAAACTTTTAGTGTGTTGACTGATGGCATTGATACGAAGAGCGTCTAGAATTTAGTTTCCGCGTTCATCTATATATTGATTTGCAAACTCTGCTACATCATTTCGTTGTAACTCGATAAAGTTCACATATGTGCCCATGAGAATTCTCCTTTCGCGCACTGCAGATCAGACTATATAGCCTAAGTGTCAAGAGAGCATTGCTGAGCGAGTTTCTCATTGTTCTACTCATCCGGGTATCCCTTTTTCAAAATGGCGACTTGGCATTCTCTTGTTATGAAAGGAAAAGCTGTACTGCCCTCATCCACATGACCTATCGTTGGAGTGTTTATGGCCAGCCGACCATCCTAATGACCAAGTAATGGAACTCGGTAGAAGATATGTCGATCCGAGCCCATGATTGATAGCCCTGAAGCTCAGGTGCAACCGCATTCTTGATGATGATCTCGAATAATTGCTTTTGCTTTAGCAAGTCCGTCCATCAAAATCTATGTTCAAACATATCCATAAACTTGAGGTTGCTCATATTGTCTCGGCTAATTGTGTGATCGTGATCTTGTCGATGTTTAAACCTAAGCATTTGATTAACCAGTCCCGAAAAAAATATATGAGCATTTAATATATCCAATCTTTATTTTTGATATATTATTCACGTTCACAGTTGCTTTGAGTGGAAATTACCATGTTAGCATAACCGAAACATCGAATAAGACGTTAATACTAGATTAATTAAAAAGAGAAATAATAATTTCCAAGATCCCTCATTCTCAATTCTCAACTCGACATGCTAATCCCTAAGATGTGGCTGTTCCATCTCGTGGACGGGTTTGCCACGTGATATTTTTAATATTATGTTTGAATGGGATTTAACAACAACTATGGATTCATGAAATGTAGGTATCCAATTGTACATCAAGATATTATATATCTTTGAAAATCTTATTGATATGTTTGAGAAATTTTGAAAATCAAATCATTAACTACAACCTAATTCAAATGGTTTTACCCATCCTAAAATTCATTATATCAATGACAAATAAAATTCATGGTCGACTACAAAAGAAACAATTTTGTGTATCGATATCTATATATACAAGCTTTTTTACTTTGAACTGCCAGAAAGTGTGTGTGGATATATATGTATGCGTGCTTTTTATTTATTCTTTTCTCTTTTATTTTCTGAATTTTGATATGTTGTTCTTCATTTTGAATTTGAAATCAAGTGTCATGGGCTTATTAAAATCATGGGTTTTATTTTTCCCACGGGGGAATTCCAAAAGAGTTTCATGAGAAAATATGGCGAGAATCTCCCAAAAGTGTGCTTCCGGAAGTGTCAAATGGTGCAATTATTTGTCCTGTGGAATTGGAAAAATGTGATGAGTTGTTTTGGTCATCAAAAGGTCGGAATGAATATGTGATGGCCAATTTTCGATCTTCAGATACAAAGGGGACTCCATTTTACATGAAATTGTATTTGATCAAGTCGCATCCGAGATAGAATAGCTGCCACCGAATGCTGATGGCGAGGAACCAAGCCTGGGCAATTGTGGATTTGTCTCGATAAAAGTGGAAGACGCCGGCAATGGCCATGATGTTTCGGTCCAAGCTCGAAGTCTCGGGGGATCAATTGCATTCACCTAAGCGTCCTCTCAACTTCGTAAGTTTGCAAAGTTCATGGCAGTTCCTATTCGCATTAATTTCAGCGCGGAGTTTGAAGAGAGATCGGAAGCTCGGACTGCTCGTCACGAGATTTCCGAGGAGTGAATCTTAATCTGCAAGCTAATTTCTCCCCATGAGTGTGTTGCTCTCTTCTTTGATTCAAATTCCATACGGGAACTCTCCATGTCATTAGTCTAAGATGGACTGTGTTAGAGCTAATTCATCCTCATAATGTCCTTCTGTCTCTAGCACGCTCGTGTGCGCATATGTATGTGTTGGGGGATCTCGTACATGTCAAGCCAATGGAAACAAATCGAACTGGTCATATAGGATTTGATTGTGCTGAAAATGACATTGGTGTGCTTATAGGCCTCGAAAGTAGACCATTAGAAATACTCCATCTATTGATTTCAAGGTTGCTATATTGGTAGATATGAGTTTCACACAACAGTGCATGCCTCGAAAGCGAAAGCTTTCTTTTCATGTTCTATTTGCAACTGATCGTAAGTTGAAAGAGCTAGGCACCGGCCATCAAATCTAAACCCGAGTATTTTGCTTGCAAATTACGATGGGGCGAATATATCTAAAGAAAGCAATGGGGGTAAGATCCTTATGACAATGACAACTCTTGGATTTAAATCACATAATCAAAACATAGTAAACGAAACATCAAATAATAAACTAAACACATAACCAAGGCACTGTACGTAGGTAAATACGGAAAGTAAAGTGGGAGAATTTAAAACCCGATATAGTGTCTAGTAAAGAATATACATCCCCATGAGCCAAGTCTAAAAATCAAATCCAAGCCTAAATGAATACATACATCAAAGTGAACCCTAAATGCAATCCTAATATAAACACAAATGGGATATTTTTATTTCTAATTTTTTTATCGTTTTATTATTTTCTTTATCCATTTCATCTAAGAAAAAAACGATCTAAAATTTCAATTTATTTCAAAGATTCAAGAAATATGACTCCTGAAACTAGATGAACATGAATCAAATGAAATCCAATGAAAACTGTTCTTAAAATGTAACGGCCTAACTGAAACTTGCATTTTCTACCATTTTTATTCCTTCAATTTTTTTATTTACCGAAGACAAAATTGGAGCATTCCAGCTGTTTGAATCCTTCACCAAGTCATCCAAGTCTGAGATAAGAAACGAAGACCACAGCATCAGAAAAAGTCATCACCAAAAGGATTGAGAATCCAGTCCACGAAGACATTCCCAGAACTTTTCCACCCCTTGCGCACGCATCAGGAAGGAGACAACGAGAAAGAGAACAGCACGCAAGGAAAGATCCATAATGGCCACTCTTCACAGATTTGTTGTATAAACGCAAGATCAATGGCGATCCTGACGCTCCATTCTTCGCACGCAGCACATACGCACACGCAGATGTCACACTCCTTCGCAATAGGATACACATTCAGAACTCGATTCTGTTCATATAGGGAGTTAACAAATGAGCATCGTATTACAACAAAGTCGGCCATAATAAGGGTTCGATAAGTTGAGAACAAATTTAATTGATGTAATATGATTTTCGGTTCAATGATTGAATCGAAGTACATACTGATCTAGTTCGAGCATTTCATCAAACAAGTGATATGCATTTCGATCAACGAGCTCATACGCAGATATAAAGAACCGATTCACTTTCACATCATCTCCATATTAACTGCAAAAGTCAGAGTTGTTAATAGAGCTTCAATCGCAACTGATTCAGTCACAAGCATTAGCTAGAGCTCACGGGCTCTGTTTCGTTCATTAGCGGCAGAAAGAGAGCGCGTGGAATTTACCTTGACAAGAGTGAGTTTCTGACCTCTGTCGGTGATCAGAAAGTTCTTGGAGGTGTCGGTGTCGATGCGGATGACCGGAGCTGGCGAAGGGATAGAGACCAAGGTTCGTGGACTTTCGGTCGCCTTGACCAGAAGAAAACAGAGCAGAACGAGAGGAGGCCTTGCTGCAGCCAAACCGGCGATGGTGGAGCAGCTACGGTAGCGGGCTAACAGTGTCTGGTCGAGGTCCTTTTTTTCCGGATATTCATTCTATTAGACCAGCCTCTTTGTAAAATTCAATACATCACCGTCGCGTTTCTTTCAATCAATCCTGTGATCGCGCGAAAGATAATTTGCCCGTGTTTCTTATCTCTCTCCCGTGAGAGGTTAATATAGGATCTTAAGCTCCTGAAACTCTCGCAAGGCGCGTCGATATTAATACATTTCGATACGCGTCACTTTTCTGGTCACATAAACTCATGTTGTTTTATATACCAAAAATGAAATCGTTTCCTCCTAACTATAAGAATTGCAATTCTTTTATGATAATTTAACGAATTTGCTCTCATGACCAATTTGGACTAAATAAAATTGAAGTTAAAAAAAAAGAGAGAGAGTAATGGGCTAAAACTCTTGCGAAATGTACAGTCGGATTCTCGAACCTTTTTTGCTTTTTTTATGCAATTATGTTGGATTCGTGCAATTCAATTTGCGATTTTATCGGAACGAAATGTTTTCATTATCTTTTTTTCCTGTTTGCATCTATTTTTTTATGTCGCTTGAGTTTTGATCGTCAAATTTCTTCCTTACGTAGTGTACTCACGAGCGATTTAGTTATCGACTCGAAAATCTCTACGTACTTCAACGAATTGATTACCATATTCACACAGCTTGCGGGTTCTCATTGTAATTGAAGAACAAAAAAGGTGACAAAAGAGACGGCGAATAATGTTAATCCATCTGAGTATGTTAATGCGATTTCACATGAATAGCCGGTCATCAGAAACAGAAAGGCTTCTCGACGAAGGGTTGTTCATCATGGATTCATTGTTCCTTTTGTTCTTTCTGCTGCATGTATATTATATTACGTATTTACATACTTACATTGTGGTTGTGCCCTACGTACGTACGTATATGCCTTTCACGAAAATTTCAGGGGAAATTTTATAACAAGCGAAAATGGCAAGAACGGCTGCGGTGAGTGAAATTGTATAAGGGCTTGTGCTTGATGTGGTCTGGCGCTAATGGGTTGACGGCCGAGGTTTGCTCTGATGGGCTTGGTATGGTCTGGGCTACTCTTGTCGATCAGGCCCAACAGACCGGACCAGGCCCTTTCAATTATGACTGTATTGGAGCTTTTTCCATTGCTTTCTTCTTCTTCTTTTCTCGTTATTTTTTTTTGTGTTATCTATTTTCACTTTTTTTATATCATAGATATTTTTTATTTTACCAAAATGCATGTTTGACTTACTTGCCGGTAAAAATTCCAATGTTAACAAGGGCAACATTTGATCATCTGGCCAAAGAATAACTTCACACCGAGCTCTGCTACAATCCCTTATTTGCGCAATATTGCGATGTCATTCAGTGAAAGAGAATAGTCCTCGTACCTCACTCTATAATCCTTGAGTTGAATTTGACCGCCGATAGCATGGTTGCACTAGTGCTTGAGCTCATTTATCGCAGAATCGATGCACGCGATATATCTTGGGTCTTGAAGCGCACCATTGCACGCTCCATGGGTGCAGCATGCCAAGGTGGAATCATTATACGCACAATAGTAGTTGTACCCATGACTCGCCATCTTAGCGCTCAAGTTGGTTAGGACAATATTCACTGCAGTTGCATACAAACTTAAAGGGCAATACCATTGATCATTGTAGATTCTGTTCAGCATGGTCATGTCTACCACGTAGCTCAATGTGGTGCACAAGAGAAAAGAGCTAGTGATGCATACGATTTGTGTTCTATCTATAGGTGTATTTTTAAGACCGTTACTTTATTTGATTTTATAGTACATATCTCTCTGAAGTTGAGTTAGCCAGTTTTGGCTATACATGAGGGTCAATTACGTAGATTAGGCCGCTACTTTTATGTCTCTATTAATTTGTGTAAATGTATGGCAGATATTCCATCTATTATTCTATCAACTTCTCGCTTGAATACTCTTAGCCATGAAATTACAATGTCCTCGATTGACTAACATCCTCATCTATGCTTTGTAGTATATAGTTGGTTAGGCTATGTGGGCAAGCTTTTGTTATTTGAGTGAAAAGCTCGTAGGAGTGAAATCAGAAGATGCGGGATTGTTGTGAAATATATATTTATGCTTTCATTCGTTCCTTTCTCTTTTGTTTTCTTCATTCTATTATGTTGTTCTTCATTTTGAATTCGAAATCAAAGTGTTGTAGGCATATTAAAATCATGGGTTTTATTTTTCCCACAGGGAATTCCAAAGAAGTTCATGAGAAAATATGGTAAGAATTTCTCAAAAAGGGTGCTTCTGAGACTGTTTCCGGTACTTTAAGAGAAACATGGATGTAAAATTTCAATTTATTTCAAGATTCAAGAAATACCCGAACTCGAAGAACATGAATCAAATGAAATTCAAATAAAATTTTTCTACCATTTTGATTTTTTTTTTTGGATTGTTTTAGTTGGCGAAAACAAAATAGGAGAATTTATCCGGAAACAAAAGTACCCAAAAATTACATCCCTTCCAGCTATTTAACTCCTTCACCAGGTCATCGAAGTCCGAGAAAAGAAATGACGACCACAGCATCAGAAAAAGTCATCACCAACAAAAGGATTGAGAATCCAGTCCACGAAGACATTCCCAGAACTTCTCCACCCCTTGCGCGCGCATCAGGAAGGAGACGACGAGAAAGAGAACAGCACGCAAGGAAAGATCGATAACGACAAGTTTGGGGGCAGCAATGGCCACTCTTCACAGATTGAATGTATAAACGCAACATCAATGGCGATCCTGACGCTCCATTCTTCGCACGCGACACATACGCGCAAGCAGATGTCACACTCCTTCGCAACAGAATACACATTCCGAACTCGATTCCGTTCATATACAGCAACACTCAACTCGAACCAGAGAGATCAGCAAAGCCACTGAGTCGCAGTTTTCAGGTCATACGTCGAGCCTACGGACGATGAGAACCACAACACCAGTTGACAAATGAGCATCATATTCCAACAAAGTCGGCCATAATAAGGGTTCAATAAGTCGAGAGCAAATTTAATTAATGTAATATGATTTTTCGGTTCAAGGATTGAATCGAAGTTACATACTGATCTGGTTCAAGCATTCCATCAAACCAGTGATATGCATTTCGATCGAGGAGCTCATACAAAGCAACGATTCACTTTCAGATCATCACGAAAACAACAGTGCAAGCCTGATATGTTAATAGAGTTTCAACCGCAACTGAAACAGAGTGTGTGGAATTTTCCTTGACGAGAGTTGAGTTTCTGACCTCGGTCGGTGATCAGATCGGAGAAAAAGTTCATGTTCATGGAGGTGTCGACGTCGATGATCGGGGTCGGCGAAGGGGGAAAGACCGAGGTTCGCGCACTTTCGGCCTTCCTGACAAGAAAACAGAGCAGGACGAGATGAGGCGATGGCGAAGCGGTTACGGTGGCGGGTAAAGGTGCGTGGAGGACGATGGAGAAGGAAGGAGAACCGATGAAGAAGCCTCTAGAATTCCCGAGAAAGATTAGTTTCTTCGGGAGCTTCAGCGTATGCGTTCTATCGTGTTATCGCTGAGCCTGTGGTTGCCGTCAATGGGTGGGGGGGTTCGACGGTGGCCGTTGATGCAGATGTGGTATGGCGCGAATTTGTTGACGGGCCGAGGCTTACTCTGATGGGCTTGGTTTGGTCTGGGCTGCACTTATGGATCAGGCCCAACAGACCTGGCCCTTTCAATTATGACTGAACTCAGACCAAAAAAAAAATTATGACTGAATTGGAGCTTTTTTCATTACTCTCTCTCTCTCTTCTTACTTTTCTTTTTCTTTATTTTTATTTTTATTGCTTTTTATTTTTTTATCCAAAATGCACGTTTGACCGGTCGGCAAAAAATCAGGTGTCAACGGGGTAATATTCTCTCTCTGGCCAAAGAATAACTTTCACACCAAACTCTACTACAATCCTTTATTTGCGCAATATTGCAACGTCATTCAGTGAAAGAATAGTCTTCGTACCTAACCCTACAATCTTTGAGTTGAATTTGAGCGCCGACAATGTGGCTACACTCGTGCTTGAGTTAATTCCTCACAAAATTGATGCCCGCGGTATGGCCTGGGTCTTGAAGCTCACTGTTGCACGCTCCATCCGCACAACAAACTACGGTGGGATCATTATTACATGCTATAGTAGTTGTACCCATGACTCGCCATCTTAGTGCTCAAGTCGTTTTGGACGATATTCACTACAGTTGCGTATGGACCTAATTGGAAATATCATTGCCCGATTCTAATTCTATTTGACATGGTTGTGTCCACCACGCATCTCGCTATGGTGCACAAGAGAAACGAGCTAGTCATGTGTATGATCCCTTGAAACGCCATCATGATATTCATATAGGTGATCCGTGAATTTAAGACTTAGCCTTTATTCCTATAGTATCAATTAACTTGTGGATCCATTCGGGTCTTACAAAGTAGAGGAGCTATTGCATGGATCGATGTGACGTAGTTAGTAAAACATGTACGTAACATGAATGTTGGGTCTAATCACGACGAGTTCAATAAGTGAATAAGCATTTTGCTTAGACATAACCATGTTGGCATCCGAATTTGACATTAGTGCTGGTGAGAGTTTAGAGAGTCGGCATGAGAAAGGGTTAATGTCAGAAAGCCAGGGAGTGTCGAACCTCCTCTTTTACCCTTTGAAGTATGAACTAATCTTTTGGTTCCAAGTCCAAAGTTACTGAGTGAAATCGCAGTACTTGTACCTGGTTATGCAAATCTTGAAGTTAAGGTTGCGCTCCAACACTATGTGGACAACCTTTTTCGTATTTGCTTCTAAGCGATATTCATTCACTTGGCACAGTTCAATTGGGTTAGTGCTTGTTACACACTCCATGGCTAAAGCAGTCAACGTCGCCAAATGTGGCTTTGCCAAAATAGTCAAACCCCTCAGTTTCGGCAATGAACCTCGTATCGAATACATGATCCAAAGCATCCGCATAAGTTTCTGATTCGTGGTACTTCTCTCAATTGCAAATCTTTTAGATAAACGATGCATTCGAGTCACTTGTCATGATATTCAAGCTAACACAAATTCCTATGAGCATAAGTGTGATTATGTGTGATGCAAACATCATCATATGGAGTTCTTTTATTCACTTTTGTTTACTACAGAGAAACACACGATTGGAATTTAGCTATTAAAAGGACTCATTCTCATAGGAAAAGCCATCATTTACTTCTTTTTTTCCTAACGTGGAAACACCTTCAACTTTATTATCGGCCTTTCACTTCGGCTCCTCCTCGGAAACCGCAAGCAGGCCTCACCCTGAAACTAAAAGAAGGAGATAATTGGTAAGGCTTCTGAAACTGAAAGAAGGAGATAATTGGTAAGGCTTCATCAATTTAGGACAATGGTTACAACTGTACGAGCAATATTGCTGCTAAACAAACTTAGCTCCCTGAAGCACGACATGATGTTGGGCAAGCGTGATTTTAACATGATCGGAATATAATTGCTCTAACTGACAATATTTAGCTACAATTTCATTGAATCATGCAACGACTATACAGAAAAATTACCTACAGAGCTCGTTAAGGTACAATCAAATAAAGCTACAAAAACCAAATCAAGAAGCTCGACTCTTCTACTAAGCATGGCAATCAAATATTCAGCGAGTTCTATGGAGAACAATACCATCTAAATTCAAACATTCAACCAATAGGGCGATAACCTATCAACAATGCAGAAAGTGACTGTCTACTGGTCCTAGACACCGAGTGCAATTAATCTTTTAGTGTAAAAAACAAATTGGCAAGCCTTGAGCACTGAGACTGCAGATTGAACTGAGCAAAGAACCCCCATGACAGAGGAGTGCTTTGTGAGAACTCCTATCACATGTATAAACAAACGAATTAGACAAAATACGTCACCCCCGCATGTTGTTGTCTAGTTTTCAAGTTAACGCTGATATTCCATCCTAGGAAATGAATCTTAGGATTAGATCGGTCCGACGAGAAGCAACCTTCGAAGTTTGGAGCTGCACGAGAATGTATCTTGGGTGAAATTAAGTGTGACCGCCACAAAAGATGCGAATGAAAGATATCCAATTCCAGATGCATTGAGTAAGCTTTAAACATGATGCTCATCAAGATCAAGCAAGGATTTTCTATTTCTAGAAATGATTACCCGGAAGCTATGCTCTAGCTTTGGCGGGGGCATCACCGATGAGCTTAAATTCCTCGAGCTCGGGGGGATCGTCCCCCGGCTTCACCAAAACAATAGCTTTGTATACCTTCTGGACACCATCGTCGGTTGCTTCTAAGGTGATATCGTACCTCCGACCCTCAGCCACCGGCTGCATTCTCACTCCATCCAACTTCACAAACTGCAGGTTCGCATTCTGGTCCCCCAACAACAGATTTCACACCATCAGCACATTATTGACAAACATTTGAACCAAAAACAAATGGGAACAATATAAATAAACATGACTTTCTGCTACTTCAAGCTCGCTTTTTCATGTCTAAGAAACTGCAGATCAAAAACTGTTTTTTGTCCTTCGAAAGACTCAAATCTCAATCCAATAAATTGATCGATCATCTACTAAGATTTCCTTTATCCTGATGACATGATAACTGAAACTTCCGCCCCCACAAATCCTGGCAAATGCACGCAGACCGCCCTTGACACTGTGATAGTCTGCTTCAACCAAACGTGATTACGATCAATTTCGAGCAGAGATGACCAGATTAACTACACCCACATCCCAAATTTCCTTGTTTTCGCGAGCATCACTTATAATTAGGGCAACCACAGTAATCATTCCAGCAGCAAACCATCAAAACCATGAAAGTTTCATCAAATTCCAATCACCCATCAAAACCAAATCAAATTGAAAGAAAAAGGGAAAATGGCATAAATAGTCCATGAACTTTAGCCCGATGTGTAATGTAGTCCATGAACTTTTGATACGTGTTCAATTTAGTTTTTGGATTATATGAAAATGTTCAATATTATCCCTGATCTTAAATTAATAGAAGTACAACATTAAACATTTTTGTATAGGTCAGGAATTAGATTGAACATGTATTAAAAATCCAAAGATCACATTGAATATTAGGCTAAGCTTCAGAGATCATATTGCGCATTGAGCCAAATTTTAGGGACAATTTGTGTCATTATCCCTAAAAAAAGAAAGGAGAGACAAAAGGAAAGAGAAATTCCGAGTACCTCCTTCTTGTTGTACTCGTCGATGGCAAAACGAGCGAGGCAATTGACGTCAACGCTGGTCTTATTAATATCTACATCCTCCCAACCTCCCACTGTCGCCATTGTTCCTCAGTTCGGAAGCGAATCTCTTCAGAGTCTCGCGGTCTAAAGATATTGTAAGAGAGAAAAGGCCAAATTGAATTGTTTCAAATGGCAAAGCTATTATATGAAGATGCTCGCCGTGGCCTATCGGTTGCCATTTTATAGATTTTCCACAGTAGCCAATCAAGTTCGCCGATCAACCCTTCTTATTTTTTGATTTTTAATGGAATTTCAAAATCTTTAGCTTCTTGCCACAGAAATAAACATTTGTCAAATCGGTCGGATGACTCTTACTTATAATTCTTAGGAAGCGGACGGTTGCTTTTGTCTTTGGCGTTGCTTTGACTTTGTTCAACAAAATGAAGACAAAGCAATTCGATTTCTACAAAGCAATTGGAGTTTTTTCTTTCTATCTGCCCTCTCTCTCTCTCTCTCTCTCTCTCTCTCTCTCTCTCTCTCTCTCTCTCTCTCTCTCTCTTTTGCTCTCTCTTTTTACAGAGCGCGGGAGTTAAATCTCGCATCTATAATACTAGCGTCTCTCCCTCAAATCCCTTTACTAGTAGGGCAGCATGCCTATTGGCAAGCAATCGAAGTTGATGATTACAATTTTCCTACGTGTGAAGTTAATTCCATCTCTTGTCATGCCATTATTTTGTTAAAAAAAAAAGCCAATCTGAACTTAATCTCTATTACTCAAGCGATAGAGTTGCTTCATAAGATAAGTTTATCTCATGAATCACCGTTGCATTGTTACAGAAAGAGCGAATATGATGGAGCCCGTGTCATGGCTATCGCATATCCAAGTCATTATTCGATGTGCAAGATATAAGATTGTTTTTCGTTACTGATGATTCGGTCGATGAAGTGACAATAGGCAGGTCGTCTAAATACAAACAGCACATTATTAACCTTAATAGCTCAAAAGTCCCGATTATTTGTCACGTGATCATATTATGAGCGGGCTGATGTATTTAAATTTCTTACCAGATGCCCCTAGGTTAAGAGGAATTTCACATGCTCGTTGGCCTTCACATCACGCGATAGGAGTAGGGATCCGAGACCAACATAAATGGAGACCACATAACTTGTGAAAGGGATGAGGAAGATAGACCGAAACTACACAATCCTAAACTTAAGCTTAATACCTAAAGAAATTGGTTGAGTCAAAGGAGGGACATTGGCCTAAACTTTTCCTCAAATTTAGCCTTGCTACCAAAAAAAAAAAAAAGGGCGGTGAACTTCTTGTTGAACGGGATGGAGGCATCCCCTAGTTTGTTGCCGGCATTCTACTCTATTTGTCACTGGGCCTGACTTAATCCATGACTGGAACTTTCTTTATTAGCCTTTCCTCTAGGAAAAATTATTTAAAAAACTTAAACCCATTGTATTGTGGTCAATTCAATCCTAAACTTTTCAATTTAGACAAATTTAGACCTAAATCTTTTGACAATTTATTAATATAGTTGTTAAAAAATCACTAACATGGATACCGGTACTGACGTAGACGATTTTTACAATAATTTTTTTTGAAT
This sequence comes from Syzygium aqueum, assembly GCA_031216185.1. Classification (NCBI taxonomy): domain Eukaryota; kingdom Viridiplantae; phylum Streptophyta; class Magnoliopsida; order Myrtales; family Myrtaceae; genus Syzygium; species Syzygium aqueum. The sequence goes on from CM062237.1 coordinate 7,505,854, forward strand.
TCTGTTTTTTTTAAATATTTTTCCCTTTTATTTTTTTCCCTTTTTCCCTCTATCAATCACCAAGGCCTTGAGATGGTTGGTGGAGGTCGCGATGGTTGCGATGCCCTTATTAGCCACTACGAGGGCTTGTAGGCCCTTGCCCAAATCGAGCAAGGGCAGTTGGACGTTGTGCACGGCGACCTCCACCGGTTATCATCGAGGCCCTTGTGATTGGTGGAGGAAGATAGGAAAAAAAAGGGAAAAGAAAAAAAGAAAGAAAAGGAAAAAAAATGAAAATTTAAAAAAATTACAAATATCGTCAACGTCAACGCCGGCCGTGAGGACTTGATTACACTTTTTCTCAAAGAGTCAAAGACTAAATTAATTCAATTGAAAAATTTAAGACTTGATTATACTGTACAATATGATGAATACTGATTGTGCAATTTTCCTAGCAATAATACTAAAGTGCCTCGAGAGTTCTGACTTTCGGCTTAATAATTGGCCATTGAAGCTAAAGGAAAGCTTGTTCATTTAGGCCTCATCAAGAGAGTTGTCAATTTTAGCTTAATAATTGGCGACTCTTTGCTTACATTTGCTTAATTTATCATTGTCTCAGGACGGGTGAAGTGGGAAAGCAATGTTTCTCGACAGTAAAAGGAAAGAGGCCAGACAAGTGAGGGCACCCGATGAATTGTCATACATTTATGAGGGGTGAATTCTCTAAAAAAGCCCATAATTTTAGATCAAGTCCTAAATCTATTCCCAACTTTTTTTTATCTTAGAAAAAAATCTCAAACTTTAGGTCCAGTTCTAAATCTACCCCGAACTTTTTTTGTTTCAGAAAAAATCCCAAACTTTAAGTCCAATCCAAAATCTACCCAAATTTTTGTTTTATGTAAAAAAAATCTCCAAAATGCAATTTATTTTCAAAAATATACCCTCGTGATCCAGTCCCAACTTGACGTGGCACTTCCTGATGGCATCTTTGGCAAGCCAAAAGCACTAACATTGGCGTGATTTCATGATGAAAATGCCATCTTTCCTCTCAAATTCCTTCTAGAGAGATTTTAGAATCTACAAAGCCTTGAGGTCTTATGTAGTTCCTTTGAAGATATATTCCCCGATGAAGGACTTGTTGACAAAGGAAAACATCTGGTGCTT